>CM057341.1:300683386-301283386 GCA_030015575.1 Agapanthus africanus
GGGATGGATCTTCAGGACTGGGAAATTAGAAGTGAATTGCATCCTAAACTGATAGTGGGTAAACCAGGCAAGTTTGTACTTCCCAATGCCGTGTATCATATGTCACAACCGAAGAAGAAAAGGTTGCTGTAGGTTTGCATGATTTGAAAGTTCCCACATGTATCTCAGGATTATTTAGCAAGTAGATAAAAATTGTGAAAGGTAAGTTCGATAGGCTGAAAAGTCATGATCACCATGTTATTATGGAGTACCTTCTCCCATTAGCTTTCAGGACTTCTCTTCCCGAATCGGTTGGTCTAATAATCAATGACCTTTGTTGCTTTTTTAGAGAATTGTGCGCTAAAACCCTGGATGTTGTGACGCTGGAGAATCTAGAAAATTCTATTTTATTGATACTTTGCAAGCTTGAGCGTATTTTCCCACCGTCATTCTTCGATATCATAATACACCCGACGGTTCATCTTGCAACTGATGCTAAGTTAGCCGGACCGGTACAATATCGATGGATGTATCCCGTCGAAAGGTACGTGGAATTTATTGTTTCACACAATTTGTAAAATTATTATTGTTCTATATGCCCGTATTTATTTATTTAACATATTTTTCTTTAGGTACCTCTACACTCCAAGCACTGTGAAATAAGAAATCAGTATACTGCCATCTCTCCTTTAAGACCTGGCAGGACGAGATATACGCAATAAAAATCATCCATAGGGTTCTATCATTCAAGGTTATCTTCTAGATGAAGTAACCACATTTTGTTCCCGCTATCTGGACGAGAACATTGAGACGAGGCTTAACCGGCCTCGGAGAATTCAGGACGGGCCATATGGTAATGCTGATTATAAGAGAGTAGACACTATATTTATCAACAAAATATATCGGTTTATCCTCCTCAATAGCGTATGTCTTGAAGAAATTAGAAAGAAAGTTTTTATGGATTAATTGTTATATTTATATTTGTGTGTGTATGAAATGATATAATATTAATATCATAATTTATTGTTGAGAACATAATTCATTTTAATGAGGTACGTGAGGAGCATCCTAATTGGAATGATGGACGACTGGAAAAATATCATCAGGATATTTTTGCGATTGGGTTGCAGATCATGTAACTTGTTCGAATAACATATTATTGCTACTAGTCTTAATCTAAACTTATATCGTTATGTATTTGTCATAAAATTTATTTTGTCAGATCCACGATCTGAACTTGTTTGCATCATTAAAGATAGATTCAAGATGTTTAGCTCAGCTTCCTAGTATAGAGCTTGCATATTATAAAGGATTCGGTGTCCTTAAATACAAATTTGAAGTTAAGGACATAGAAATATCTCGAACCACTCAGAATAGTAGGATTGCGACGGTAGGATCGGATGGTGTGATTTATTATGGATACTTAAATTACATACTTGGCATCCAATATCCCGGATGATCAGAACCGTTTTATATATTTCAATGTACTTGGTACGATACATGAACCGATACAGATAAGTGGAGAAACAATCTCGGGACTTAGAAAGATGAATATGGATTGACTAGTGTGAACACATTTCGATTTTACGGTCAGGACGATCCATTTATCTTGTCGAAACAAGCGTTCCAAGTATACTACTCACAGTGCTTGAAGCATCCGGGATGGAATGTCGTATGCCATTGGAAACCCAGAGATGTTTACGATGTCCCAGAATTCGAGGACATCGATGAAGATGAAGAAGAGAGAAGACTTAGAGTGCTCCGACCGTCTGTTTGAAAAGACGGGTTGTCTTCGGCTGATGGTGAAGTTACGCGGGTTAGAAATGATATCGATGATGAAATCCAAGTAGATATGTCTAATGCGTCCACGAAACGAAAAATGTTATCAGTAATGTTATATTATTACTTCACATTTCTATGATCTATACATACATTGCATGCATATGTAATGATTGTACTCTTATCTAGGTTTGATGACGACGACCGGAGCAGCGAGGGGCGGCAGGAGAACCAGCTGCGGCAGAGGCAGAGGCAGAGCGGTTCTACCGCCCGGAGAGCTGCGCAGGGAGCTTCAGAGGGCCGGTCTTGCATCCCGATTGGAGACCCCTTCGGATGACTCCTTCCATGTGGACTTTGCCACACCTCCAGGTATATTACACGCATATTCATTTTGAATGTAATATTATAGATATACACGCATATTTATTTCAAAATTACTTATATAGTCAATGTTTAATTGTCTAGATGTTGGTGGTGCATCCACATCAGAGACGGAGGCCACTACCGTACCTGCAGGTATGTTTATATATCTTATAGTGCATGCATATTGATTTAGAATATTATATCATAAATATACACACATTCTTTTTGCTCTTATTTAAATAATCATTTTTTGATTGTCTAGCTGTAGGTGGTGCCTCCATATCTCGGACAGAGGCCACCACTGCACCTGTGGGTATGTTCATAAATATACACACATTCTTTTTGCAATTACTTATATAATCTATTTTTAATTGTCTAATTATAGGTGGTGCGTCCACATCTGGCGCAGAGGCCACGCCCGCCACTTCCGTACCCTCCGCTTAGTTTGCAGATTAGTATGAATAAATATAAAATATTTATTCATTTTACATATCCTCTAAGAATAAACATGAATTTCATGTAATTTTATTGTCAATGTTTATTTTCTAGTTGGAGGGGATGCGTCCATGTCCGGGTCACCGGTTGTTCCTCACCGGAGGAACTATCGCCCCGCTCGTGCTGCTGCCCGGGCCCAGGTTCATGCTGCTGTCGCCGGAGGTATATATCGCACATCAATTTTCGTTAATCCTTGATTTCTTAATACCACTTTGTCTTAATATTGCTTGTCTTGATATTTCTTATAGATGCAGGGCAGCCCCATCTCGAGAGGGGGACTCGAGGGCCGAATCAGTCCCACAGGCTGAGGCCCGACAAGGATCTTCTTTACCCCTGATTATCGCTATACCGGCGATTATGCCGAGAGGTTCGGCCGGTATATGGGGGATGAGAGCCGCATCCTAAAGAAGTATCCACTTCACGTTGAGTGGGGCGATCAGCACCGGCGCTCATTTGCCCTCTTCTAGGATCAGACTCGGTATTAATATATATTTTCATTTGACTTATCCAATATATTTATTATTATTTAACACTTGCAATTTAAATACATTGTTTTTTGGTATTTGCAGTTGGATTACAACTTTCAGCCTATACCCGACCCTGATCACCCTTAGAGAGTGCTTGATCTTCACGCTCTGTACCAGGGCCTGATGAAGAACATGCAATCAAAGGTCCGATACAATAGGAACGAGCTGAAGATCGACTACTATTCTTTATGGGTGGCGACCCCCGAAGCAGAAAAAATAGCTCTCTTACATATTCCGGCCTTTGTGAGAGTCGACATAGATATATGGCCTCTCTTGTGCTAATATTTCGACTCTCAATGCAAACAGGTTTGTAATTTAAATGTAATTCATTGTTTAGTATATAATTTATTTTTTTGTGTTGCTTAATTAGAAAACTAAATTTGAATGTGTTGTGCAGAAACATGCCGATCAAAATAAGGGGAATAGGAAGTTGGCGAAGAAAGGTCACCCTGCTTATACAGGTGGCTCGAGGAACATTACTCATGCCATGGATGCATCAGTAAATTACAATAGATCTATTTTGATATAATGTAAACTTAAGAGTTATTTTATAATAAATGTAAATTTAAGAGTTATTTTATAATTTTTTGGCGAATTGCAGAAAGCTCAGACCCTGGCGCAGGGTGGTACCCGAACGTGCTGACCGCTTATCTTGCCGTTTACGGCACCTCGACAGATCCCGCTACGGGCGAGCTTCGATTCTCCGACACCACCACTTAGAAGTATTGTGTAAGTGTTAATATTTATTCTAACACGTTTGAAATTTTTATTTTCAAAAGTTCAAATTTAAATGATATACTTATATTTTAATGGTTAATATGGGTGTAGGAGCGGATGGTAGAGCAGGCGGAGGCATTAGGGATCGATTTTACCGGACAGACCGATCCGCTGCTACTGACCCCAGTCCTAGACGTTGCACACGGAGGGCACCACAGAGGTTGAGAGAGAGGCCGGGGACTGGGTCCTAGCAGGGCCCATATGAAGTTGGACTCCACTCCGGCGGTTATTTCCCCTACCCCATGTGAGCGGTGTCTATAGCATGATGTTGCCGTCTTGAAGACCACCATCGAGGAGTTGAAGGAGATGGTACGTATACTACTTAATAATAAAATATTATATCACATTATAGACAGTAACATATGATACGAATTCGACTAGAATCGAATACACCGCCTAAGTCCCTAAGTATTCTTAGATTGGGATTTCGTAATAACCTAATAATGATACGAATTCGACTACAATCTAATACACCGTTCTTACTTATTTATTACACACAATTTAACAGATGCGGCAGGCTACTTCGGCTGCGGCTCTATATGCATCTCTTTCAGCTGCGGCTCCGCAAGCCACTACCTCGGCTGCGGTTGCGTAGACCATTCCTGCAGCTCCGCAGCTCGCTCAGACTCCCGCACAGTCCGTTCCTTCATTAGACGAGTTTTTGACGACTCAGGACTGCACCGAGGAGCAGATACGCCAGATTACGACGTTTATCAGAGGTGGAGGAGCTGGACCGAGCTAGGTAAGTTTTTTTAAAAAATATTTTTGAGGATGTATGTACTTATCTGATATATATTGTATATTTTTTGGACGATATTGGTGGTTGTTTACTTGTTCACGATGATTTAGATTGATATCGTATTCTATTTATTTATTTCTTTTATATATTATGCGTGAGATGTTGATTATGAATATTTCTGTATTTTGTTATATGATGTATATATTATTGTGCACAGGGTGAGGAAAAAACAGGGAGCCCCTTTTCTATTAAAAAACCCAATATTTTGTCCCTACGGATTAATCTGTAGGGCCATCTGTTGCACCTACGGATTAATCCGTAGGTGCAAGGTTTGCCCCTACACATTTAGTCGCAGGGACAAAATATCATGATACCTGATATTTTGTCCCTATAGACCCAGTAACAGGGGTAAAACTTGCCCCTATGAAGTAATCCGTAGGGGCATTTATTAGGCTCTACGGATTAAATCGTAGGGGCAAGTATTTTATTTTATAAACCAATAAATTAAATAAATATTATGTCCCTACAGAGTAATCTGTAGGGATATATGTCCCTACGGTGTAAGGCGTAGGGGCAATTATTACTCCGTAGGGGTATGTTCAGGGTGAAGACTTGCATCTGCGGTCTTTACACCTATGGGGGAATTTTATGTCCCTACGGACATATCCGTAGGGGCAGTGGTTTGCCCCTACGGCTAAATCCGTAGGAGCAACCCATTATTGTAGTAGTGACAAGGATGTAGTAGGGGTTAATCCTTAGGTTTTCTCTCCTTTTCTTTTCTCGATTTTGAAAATCTCAAGAGAGGAGGAAGAAGAAGCTAAGGATGAAGATGATGAATTAATTTACCATTCTCCTTTTCTTTTCTTTTCTTTTCTAATTTAAGTGTGAAGTGGGTGGAATTAAGACTCACATGTGTGAGTCGTAAGTCCATACACTTCCACTTCAATCAAGAAGAAATGAGAAGAGAATGAAGCCACATCATATGCACACACATACATATATACAAACATTAATACAAGTATATGCTACAAATACATACATCCGTATTCGTATCAAAATACATAAATCCGTATTTGTATAAAATACGAATACCGGTATTTTTATTAAGATATAAATGCCTGTATTTATATCAAGACACAAATACCCGTACTTATACAAATACCCGTATTCGTGTCAAAATACAAATACCGAAAAGAGAGATACTAAAAGAGGTATACAATACTAGCTCACATTTCATGCAAGTGTGATAAGCTGTCTATCTTTCAAACCGGCTAGTATTAACAAAATGTCCGATTAAAAATACGTGTATAAAAACACGTATTTAATCAAAGCTACGTACGTATCAAAATACGTACACTACATCGTTTCGTCTGAGCTGGGAACCCTTATGTGCAGGACTCTAAAAACTCGAAAATACACTGGCAGTAAGTTTAACTACAAGCACGTCAGCGGCATTAGCTATACGTAACGGCCACCAAGGTATTGAACGAAATGAAGGCCGACAAGCAAACTCATCTGTAACAACCCCAAACTTTCTGTACAACTTTCTGTACAATTTTTTCAAAATTAAAGAAAGGGATACTTTTGCGTGAGCACAAGTTATAAGTTTGTTTTACTTTTTAATAGCAAGAAGGAGCTTGTAGCTCATTAGTAATACCTTGCACTGCTGAACCAAGCCACCAGAGTTCAAATCCCATACCCCACATTATTTTTAATATTGTTTTGTTTTGAATTTTTAGAATACTAAGGGTTTAGACGTGCATAACTCACAAAAACCCTACTCCACATGGAAAACTAACTGTACCAGGGGACTAGTGAACCGTCAAGGAGGACTCCGACCACCTGACTTGGCCGGACTCGGCCGAATCGGCCGGCAGACCGGCCGACTCGGGCCGCCGCCGCCGGTCGGACTCGGCCGGACCGCCGAGTTATCAACATGAAACTTTTGGCTTTTCACCTCCCTTGCACCCCTGCACACTTTATTTCTTCAGACCAGTAACAGAGACCCCTTTAAAACACCAATTACTCCATTTTATTACATTTTTTTCAATTAAACCTTTTACCTACCCTAACACTAGCCTTACCCTATAAATACAACCCCTACACACACCCTCCTCACTCCAAAATTCTGATCAGATCTCTCAAGAAAATTCCTAGAAGTTTAGTGTGCATTTGAAGTGAGCAAAGGGGCGAAAACTCCGGCCATCTTCCGACGAAAACCATAGGAGCTCCTGGCGATGAAACGACGCACCGGCGAATTCTGCCGTTCCCTTTTCCTCTCCTCTAATGTCTAAAACCATAAGTCCCCCTCCCTCTTCTCTAATCTTGTTCTAAAAATACGTAATTTCAAAACCCGACGGAATCGGAGTTAAACCGATTTCCGATTCGGTTCTTTCTCAAAATCCAACATTTTCTTAAATACAATCACACAAAATTCTTACATGTTGATCATTAAACATTAACAAACATGTTGAACAAGTTTCATGACAATCTATATCATTTTGTAACTTTTATTGCTTTTTTTCAGTAAAATACCATGTAGTTTTATTTTGACATTAAATCATCACAATCTTGCTATACCTTTAAGTTAGATCACGAGGTAATGACCTACCTCCTCACAACACTCATATGTAATATAGCATAATACCTTTCGGGAACATAGAATACGGGAAAACAAACATTTCAAATAAATACCATAAATTAATAAAATCGTTTTCTAAAGGATTAAGTATTTTTATAAATCTTTGCAAAGTGCCGCTACAACCCATTTTGGGAAACCCGACTGGGATGGTGCGGATTATCGCACCTCTCTGGGCTTAGTAGTGCGAGATGCAGACCTCTGCAAGGAGCATTCGGTCTCGAAAGATTTAAAATACGAAAATCTTAAGAAAATGAGATTTCTAGAATTATAATATATATTAAAATTTATTTTTATAAATAAATAAATAAATATATATATATATATATATATATATATATATATATATATATATATATATATATGTGTGTGTGTGTGTAATATCAATACATATATTTTTGTTATAATATAAATATTCCAACTTTTCCAAATCAAAGGATCACTTTACATTAAAATACCATGAATTCCATACAAATGTAATATTACAATTTAATACCATATATTATGAAAATTAGGTTATTCTCACTAGGAATGTCACCAATATAAAATCTACAATTATTACAACTCTAAAGACGATAACTAAACACTTGGGGTGTATTTTGAAAATTATATAAAAGTATTTTTACATAAAACCCCCTCAAGTTCTATAAATTACCCTAAGGACCCTAGTAAACATAGGTTTAAGCGGGACCAATCTTTTGAGCCTCGGGGAGCCGGAGAAGTGGGTGCTTATCTATTTAAGATAGACAACTTAACAACGATGTTATCAACATGGTAATCATTTTTGAAAAAGACACAAATCCTGCCGCTCATGTGCAGCGGTTACCGATAACATCAAGACAATCAGGATTTCAATTTCTTTTCTAATTGTTCTGACTCAGACTAAGTCTCTTCTTAATAATCTGACTTGAATATGATTCAAGTACAATCTACAATATTACAATTCAACATGAATCCATGAATCCATATATTCAAACTATTCAATCTATACAATCTATACAACTTGACTGAACCGAACCGAACCATGGATATACTTCCATTTACATGATTCTCCAGTTACATCCATTTACATGATTCTCCAGTTACATCCATTTACTGATATCATGGTTTCGGCAAGTCATCTATACAATTCAATTTTCAAGATAATACAATACCATCAGTATAATCATTACTATCAATACAATAAATACACGGGGTATTGGGGTAGTTCATGCGTGAATCCAACAGAATCTTAAGAGTCCTCCTAGATCATGAATCCATGTCTATTAACACAAGCAAGAAATCATGAGGGCCCGTGTTTCCATGCTCCTGGATTGTGGCCTGTTGAGTTTGGAATACTTCGACGACGGTCGAAGTCCTGCTACTAACATTTGATTCGGGCCCGTGGTTCCCTACCCATGGATTGGAGCCTGTTGGGTTTGAGAACACTCTTGAGATTGGTTGACATCCACCCTTAGACTTACGATAACAACAACATTAATATTAAATACAACAGTATAACTATATCATACAACTTTAAAAGCTACACACTCTCTCTCTTTCTTTTTATTCTATTTTCCCTTATCTTTGGGACTTACCGAGCGATTGTTCGCTGACGACATTCATTCTCTTTCTTCTTTGGAATGTTGTCAGGTGGATCGAAAACACTAGAGCACGAGACCATTCAGGAGCATTCGGAGCAGGCCCTTGAGCAGTACATCGAAGACCCCGAGCTGTAGCCACTTATACCTATTTCATTTCAGCACTTTCCATTTCTGTTATGCCACTGTTAGGCATTACTTTCATTCAGATGTATTTACTTTTCCATGTATTGTAAAAAGAATGTGAATAAATAAAGTTGCTGTTTTATTATATCTTGTCTCTTATGCATTTATATTTATATTGCTTAGATATGCTTAGCATATTTACTTCACAGTAAATACGTAGCGGCCTCATCGCATCCCTTTCACCGTACACCAGGAAGCGGGGCGTGACATCGTCAGTATCCCTACTGAGCCTGAAAATGACAATCTCCATATAACCCAGTCTCGTCTGAGTGTGTCACATATCGGGTCTAAGGGGTGGAAAACGTCAGACCTTTAATAACTGATAAGTCGTGTCGATATGGCTCAAAACCACCCCGAGAAACTACTGATCTCACAATCAGTAAATCTCATATGGCTTGGCCAAGGTCTTATGGTGATAACCAATTGAACACTGTGCGACATCGACTCCCTATACTGGGAGAGACGAATCCCTTCTATCGCTCTGCCCCAAGTGCTTCGGAACTGTACCCAACAAAAACTTATTTGCATGACTCTTTAAAACCGTGGTAGGGTAGTAATTTAAGTATAGTGGGAACACACCGGAGACAAATGATGATTTTAGGTCTAAACGGTGTATCATAAAGGTGGAACAGAACCCTATTGGATATGGTACGTTCCATGATAAGTAACGCTGAGTTACCGCGATCCTTCTGGGGTTATGCACTAGAATCAGCTGCATATCTTTTGAACAAGGTTCCTACCAAGACTGTGTCTACCACACCATATCAGATGTGGAGTGGGAAGAAACCCTATCTTCAGTATCTAAGGATATGGGGATGTCCATCTTTTATTAAAAAGTAGCATGCGGACAAGCTCGAGGCATTCTCAGTACTGTTAGTTATATGTATGCCCTAGAGGCCATTACTGTACATAGGATGTATATTGTAGTGGATGCTGGGACATATATAGGGAGGACTTTCTTGCTCGACATGATAGTATGCTATCTGGTTACCCTTTACCTTAACGTGTATGAGATTGTCTCTCTGTTATATGTTGGTAAAGCCCTTAGGATGTGTGCTTGACTACCTAGACTATGATGCGGATCATACTAGTGGGGACATGGTAGTCCATAAGTACATCCTTCAAAGTCCCTAGTCGTGGGTGTATCGAGATGGGGCATCGATATACCAGAGTAGACTAGCGTATACCTTCTCGACCCATACAGATGGGCGATGGATGATCCCATATCCATTGGTGTTTGACATCAGAGATGATATACGGGTGCTCAGTAGAGACTGGGTACACTGGACGGACTCGCCGAGAACTCCCAGATGGTATTATACCTCACGTCAGATGGCAGTTCTCTGGTGACACTGGTACAGAGTAGTCTGTTGACCCGAGATCGTCATAGAGTCTTGTGTGGTTCCCACTGTGCTTTGATTTCCATCTTACCACGTCCAAGAGGGCGTGCAAAACGGTGGTTTTTGGGTACAGTCCCGAATCACATGGAGGCAATGAGCGATAGGAGGGGATTCGTCTCTCCCGGTATAGGGGGTTGATGTTGCGCTGTGTTCGATTGGCTATAGCAGGAAATCCCTGGCCAGGGTTGCTGAGATTTACTGGTAAGTGTTACCAGTAGTTTCTCGAAAAGTTATAGACCTCATATCGACACGACTTATCGAGCTATTGGGGTCTGACGTTTACCACCCCTAGGCGAGATATGCGACATATCAGACGATCAGACCGGACTGTACGGTAGTGTTACTGGTCGGATTCACTGGAGTGTGAGCGGGCTTGCTCGTCGATCTTCAGATCGCTCAATACCCGGGTGGCCGTTACGTTTGGCAGACCGCTTGCGGCTTGTGGATGTTTGATATGATCATCATCCGCTGCCGGCGTATTGACGAGTCTTTAGAGTCCTACACAGAGGTTTCCTGGCTCAAGCAAAACGAAATAGGAGCGCATATGAGATATGTGCGGGACCGAGAATAATGCGTGTATGTGATACCGTATTCCATTCTCGCGATGAATGTATCGATTAGGTTATATGCGATATACCCTAGTTATCGAATCAAAGGTTGATTTGATAAGCCGATACATTATATACTAGTCGGTTGTGTGCGACATGACCGGGTCATTGAATCAAGTATTGATTTAATTATTTAATGCATAATTATATATTTGATATATTACTTTGCATTAACTAGTATCGGTTCACTTTAAATGGATTTTCTCACTCGGGTGTGCGCATTACATATGCGATATGATTTTGTGCATTTGATTGTATCATGTTTGATGATACATGTTTACTTGGTTAAGTGCAAAGAATTAAACCATGGTTAAAAGAATGGTTAGGGTTTCATTTCCTTTATTTATTCATTTATTTATTTGTTTATTCATTTTGGAAAAGAGGAGAAAAAAGAATGGTGGCTTAATTTGGAGTTTAGTTGAAGCTTCATGAAACTTT
This sequence comes from Agapanthus africanus, assembly GCA_030015575.1. NCBI lineage: Eukaryota > Viridiplantae > Streptophyta > Magnoliopsida > Asparagales > Amaryllidaceae > Agapanthus > Agapanthus africanus. The sequence goes on from CM057341.1 coordinate 300,694,896, forward strand.
GATCAAGTCAACCATTCTTATCTCATCCTTAACCCTAATCATTCCCACTAACCATGATTCATTCTCTACACTTGACTCTAGTTAACATTATGATAAGTTTTGATTTTTCTATTGTTTTTAAATAACTTATCAAGTATTTCTTTCTTCTTCTTCTTCATGAGCAATGAAGAAAAAGCTTTCTTCATCAATGGTGATTGATGATAAAGAGTGAGAAATCCAATTCTAAATAGAACCCACTTCCTATTTCTTCATCCTCTACCTCTTGCCAAGTAGTAGAGTGTGTTTACTTCACATGTTTCTTGACTTGGTGAAGTCGGAGCTTGATTTAGCGATGCTTCGACGTAGATCATCTTCGGCATGGACATCGACGACCTAGCTTGCCCATTCTCCGACGAAGCCGACTCTAGAGCCCGGGATAGATTTTGGACAGCGAGGAGACATCGTTGCGGAGCTATGGAGGTGGAGCACCGGATCTACAAAGGTTGTATTTCCGTATCTTGTAGTTAAGTGTTAACTAGTTAGCTTTTTCGCCTAGTTTTCTAGCAAACGATCCGTAGTCGGGTCTCTCGGCACCTAGAATTTTTGAAAATGGCATGTTCGATGCCTTGTGAGACCTCACTAGAGTGCCTAGGAACCCTACAGTGGTATCAGAGCCTAGCTAGAGCCTTAGGCGAAGTCCAGACGGAATCTGAAACCCGAACGAACCCGAAACCCGTCTCAAATCATGCTCTCTGTCCTTTTTTCAAAAATTGGGATTTTTCCATATTAAAAATATTCAGTAAAATCAGCAGGAAATTCTAAGGGATACTGCAAAATTCGAGCGCAAGATTCGATACATAGAGCGCGGATCCGCGGCCTTACAGTAGGCTAATGCGGCGGATCCGCCGCTATTTTGTCGTGTTGTGCTTTGAAATTTGCACCTTAATTCTTAATTTTCAGTCCTGGTTTTCCTGGGTATTTTTGATATTTTTTCAAGAGTTGAATTTTCTGCAGTTGTTTTGGGGATTCGGTGTTTCGATCGGGGTATCAAATTTTGTCTGTGTGGCTTTCCGGATAAATTTTAGAATATGTTAAAAAGTTCGACCGGATATAAATACCCAATTTTTCCCCTGTCGGGAAATTTCCAAGTGTCGGATTTTTCCGTAGTTTGACGACATTCTAAGTAGTGCAAGTAACGCGATGGACCCTATAGAAGACAACAAACCTTAACTCGATTATGTGACCGTCTTGAACTGCCCTTTGAACCTTCGGGTTTGGGGCAGTACGGCGTGCCACATGTGAGGCGTTGGCTTGACCCTTCTACGGCTGGACCGTCGGTACTGAGGCACGAACTGAATGTTGTTAGACTTATTTCATGTGTTGATCTGTATTGGGAAAAGTTGGGTGTTCGATTGTTCGATCGGAAAGTTTGACATTTTCTATTTATCCGGAATAGGATACAACAATTGGAATTCACAATTAGTTATGTGATAACTAAATGAATGTTATAAACGTAGCAGTTTAGTCTCACTTGATCGGTTGCCACGGAATTTTGATGTGATCAAAAGTCCGTCGCAATCACGTAGCGTACGCGGATACTCGCCGGGTAAACTTAATAGACAGCCTCACTCCATAGCCCCGACCAAGTGACTGTAGGAGAACCCCGTCGCTGAAAGCATCCGTTCGGGTGCTCGCGGTAGCGGTGTTCCGCCTTGGTGCACTTCGTCGACGGTATCGGGGGTGCGGCCGCCTACTGAAGTTTGCGACGAGTATTCGACCAGGATGTCGGGAATCTTGTTGAATTGTCCGACTTGATATTGAAAAGATTTTTCGATTTTGAGACTAAAATGCGGGGTTTATAATTGTTAGGCATGCGATGTCTAAGTAATTCATTTGGTCAGGCATGCGATGTCTGAGGTGGTTGCGGATTCCAACTGTTGTAGTTTTACACTTTCTTTTCTGTGACCGTAAGTGTAATATATGATATCGCCGGTTTCGTTGCTATATGTCAACGACAATTGGGATGGACATATTTACTTACGTTGATGACATGTGATGTTATGTGTTGCTGGATATGTTATATTGGATCATCGTGATTGAATAGCCGGGGGGTTTTTATGTGAGATGAGTGTTTTTCATTTTCATTCATGTAAAAACTTGTATGTAATATTCTTTTATTGGGGCGCTTCCAGGTTGCGGAAGTTGTCACCTCTTGTATATTATTTACTTTTCCGCACTAGGATAGACCCAAGGAGGAGGGCACAAGTAACCGGGTTCTGGAGTCCAGTGGGAGACCAACTCGAGGAGTCGAGTCCGGGTCTCCTAACTCCAGAATTGGTAGGGTTGCTTGCCGCTCTCGTAGGGGTCTAGGGGTGTGGGTTTGGTTATTCATCGCGACCGTGGAATCCGTGTTTTATACTGGCTCGTATTGAAAACACGGACGTCCTAGTATATCCAATATTTCATATGATTCTTCTGCTGCGATATCTGTGATGTGATCATGTGATGTTCTGTGATAGATACAGTATATAGTATATATGATATATTATATAGACGTTACTTATGTTTTACACCCGCGCTAGCCCTGCCCCGCTCTGCCGTTAGTTACCTAACCTAACGGTGCACGAGGGGACATCGAGGCGAATGCGGATGGCATAAGTGTACGTCGTATTTATCTGTGATGTTTAGGTACTTAAATGATGGGACTTCATTAATGTGATTAATGAAATAAAAGAAACCTAAGATGTTGTAGAATCGAATTTCAAAATAAAACAGGTAGCTACAGTTTTTGCTTTGCACAACGGTATATGTGATATATCCTGCACCTTATTCGATGAGGAAAGGACCGAGATCCCTTCACCGGGAGTGACTCCTTTAGCAATAACTGGTCGATGCTACACCCTCGGTTTGTCTTTTGATAGCTTTTAAGTGTTTTTGTTTTGCACAGTGATATATATGATATATCCCGCACCTCATTCGACGAGGAAAGGACCGACGATCCCTTCACCGGGAGTGACTCCTTTAGCAAAACTAGAAAAGCCTCAGAACCACTCTATTTTAAAATCATTTGATTCTACAACGATATCAAGTTCATTACGCAATAGGTTTTCAGAAAAACCTGTCGTAGCCCTCCGTCATTTCAGATAAGTATTAGTTAGTATTCGTGCTGCGGTTGTTTGGCATGCGTCAAGGCGTAGTGTACGGTAGCTAACTAGTGCTTATCTGCCAGCATATGATGCGATTGGATTAGAGTATTCGTACGGCGTTGTTTGGCATGCGTCAAGGGTCGTGTGAGTGGGTTTAATTCAATCAAGAAATGTACGGGTTGAACTTGACTAGCAGACTATGGGTTGTTTGGCATGCGTCAAGGTCATAGCGAGCCAGGGGCAAAATATTATCGGGAATTTCAAGTGTTGAAATTTGCAATAAGATTGCATACCTTCTATGAGATAGTTGGATCCCGATACCCGCTGCGAGTAAGAGTTACTCCTGGGAGAGTTTTATACATTACAATTAGCCGATCAAGTAGGTGTCTAGAAAGGTGTTAAGGAGGTTACGCCTCTGGGAAAACGAGGTTTACATTAATTAGGTTCGTGCGAAAGCACGGGGGACCTCCCTCAAAGTACCGACACTGGCCTGGCTGAAAGATTGGCGAACTTGTAGTGTGTAATTAATCCCGGCTAGTCTTTCCTTTTAGGGTTTGAAGGAAGATTTGATAAAAAGCAGTGGGAGCCATCCTGATTAGATAAAATAATAACCAATCTATTCTTGACAGAGCGCACGCTGAGTGTTTTCTTCTCTCTCTCTCCAGGTAGCGACCATATCACGCCTTAATCAAGATAATAATACGGATTATTGACCGAACCCGCTTGTTATACTGAGCTGAGGAACGTTGGTCCCGCTCCACCTTATAATTGTTATAAGACAGAGCAGAAAATTGGGGAATACCAGATTTCCCGTGCCGCCCAAACGAAAAAAGTGCATGCTGATGCATCATCTTCGGGTGTGTTCATACAAAGAACTGTTTCTTTGTATCCTCTACGTCCTGGGTATGTGATACCAGATCAGGATCCCAGATATGTAATCTGTTACATAGGGCTACAGAAAGGTAGAAAACTGAGAACGGGTGATGAGTTTCATGAGGCAGAAAACGGGGCAAGTGTTGCAGCCAAGTTTGTCGGTCACTGTCACCCTGTATTACCAATACATTGATTCTGAACGAATGTTATTAGATACCGGACCTGATATACAAAATCATATCACTTTCTTTATTAGTAAAGAAATGATAAAATTTTGTATTGTTGGATAATGTTTTGAACATTTCCTATATCAAAAGTTGATCGGTTCAGGCACGTTATCTAAAATCGTTGATGTTCTAAATCAAACTACAGTTCTTTAGTATACAGAACACACACAAGAGGAAGAGTTCAGAAATGAACGAATTCTTCTTGAGGCATTGTAGACTAGGTCAGATCAATGTGACCCGACTAGCTAGAGTTACATATAGATGCACATTTAAATCAGTTTGAATTTACATCTTGTGAAACTCGCCAGTCATGTCACAAAGATAAAATGACACCAGCTCTGTTTATTGGAAACAGAGAAAGAGTTAATAAACTCTTGGGATGATACATGTTGATGTATGTAGGTCCCCTGTCTACATATGCCAGGACCGGTTCTTTATACTTCATTGCATTCTCTGATGATCTCTCGAGATTCAGACCTATGTTCCTGTTGAAACACAAGTCCGAACCTTCTGGGATATTCACAGAATATAAGTTAGAAGTAGAGAATCGATACGGGTATAAGTATTATGTCCTTTGATGAGATCAAGGAGGAGAATACTTGTGCACGGAAATCCTGGACTAATTCTAAAGGAGAATGAGATTCTCTCTCAGCATTACTCCTCCGAATACACCATAGCACGATGGTATATCGGGGCGGAGCAATCACACCCTATGTGATAAGGTGTGCTCTATGATGAGTACTACTGAGTTACCTAATTCCTTTAGGGAGTTATGCACTTGAGAAGTTGCATACCTATTGAATTGGGTTCAAATCAAATCAGTTGCCTACTACTTCATATGTGATATGGAAAGGAAAGAGCCCATATCTTGAGTCAGTTAAGATTTGGGGTTGTCCGGCCTATGTCTAAAAGCAAAATCCGGACAAGCTCGAGGCAAGGTCTGTTATGTAGAACTGGAAATGTTCCAGCTATACAAACTGCAGCAGATGATTTGATAGAGCCAAAGGATTTAGTAGATTCCAACGAACCTCAGCCTCTCCGCCGATCTAGTAGGGTTCCTCACCCACCTGAGAGATACTTCAGTTTCTCTATGACAGTGGGAGCGAGGATTGCATCATGAGATGATGACCCAACTAGCTTCGAGCTGGCCATCAGGAGTAAGACTCTATAAGAATGGCTGGATGCTTAGCGATCTGAGATGGAATCCTTATACACTAACAAAGTATGGACTTTGGTTGCTATATCTGAAGGGTTAAATCCCCATCAGGAGCAAGTATATCTTGAGAAGATTACTTGCTGTACATCGAAAAGTTGAGACTTTCAAAGCTAGACTTGTTAAAGGTTTTCGTCATCGACCAGGCGTGGATAATGATGAAACCTTTTCCAGTAGCTATGCTTAAGTCCATCCAGATCCTACTTGTCACGGCTACATACCATGACTACGATATCTGGTGGTTGGGTGTCATGACTGCTTTTCTAAATGATGTTTTAGAAAAGTGCGTCTATAAGTACACAGCCAGAGGGCTTCGTAGACAGTGGGAGCAGCGGAAACGTGTGCAAGATGCTTTATAGGATAAAGCAGGCATCGCGGAGTTGGAACATCAGTTTTGATGAGTTAGTCAAAGAGTTTGACATCATCAAAATGGTAGATGAACCTTGTATAAACAAAAAGGTAGTAGGGAGTATGGTGACGATCCTCGTAGAGTACGTGGATGACATACTCTTGATAGGGAAGGAGTTTCTTATGCTACGCTCGATCAATCTCCGTTTATCACATGGATTCTCCACATAGGATCAAAGTGATACCTACTAAATCCTGGATTTTGGATCTATGAGATAGATCTAATTGGATGTTAGGACTCTCACTAGTTATAGTGAGACGGTATCAACCGATCCTGGGGAGAATCACTGGAAGGGTTCCAGGGTGATAAAGACGACTAAATGTCAGTCGCAGGCATTGTCTTTACCCTCAGTAAAGGGACGGTATGTTGGAAGAGTTCCAAGCTAGATACCGTGGCATACTAGATGATAAAGGCAGGATACATTGCTACTTAAGATGCTACCAAAGAGGCTGTTTAGGTGTATATTGGTTCATGAGATGAACTACGTTCCTACCATTGTGAGACAATGGAGTTGTGGCTCATGCCAAGGAACACCGGTCCCATCAGTGATCCAGACATATTCTAAGGCAGTATCACTTGATCATGGAGATGGTTGATCTCCAGGGAGTTCGAGGTTAGGAGAGTAGACTCAGAGGACAACACAGCGGATCCACTCACAAAGGCCTGTTCCCAGAGAGAGACTTTTATGGGATGGTTGAGTATGAGATACTACAACCATTGCTACAGATGGCCCTAGTGCAAGTGGGAGATTATTAGTTATATGTATGCCCTAGAGGCCATTACTGTACATAGGATGTATATTGTAGTGGATGCTGGGACATATATAGGGAGGACTTTCTTGCTCGACATGATAGTATGCTATCTGGTTACCCTTTACCTTAACGTGTATGCTGATTGTCTCTCTGTTACATGTTGGTAAAGCCCTTAGGATGTGTGCTTGACTACCTGGACTATGATGCGGATCATACTAGTGGGGACATGGTAGTCCATAAGTACATCTTTCAAAGTCCCTAGTCGTGGGTGTATCGAGATGGGGCATCGATATACCAGAGTAGACTAGCGTATACCTTCTCGACCCATACAGATGGGCGATGGATGATCCCATATCCATTGGTTTTTGACATCAGAGATGATATACGGGTGCTCAGTAGAGACTGGGTACACTGGACGGACTCGCCGAGAACTCCCAGATGGTATTATACCTCACGTCAGATGGCAGTTCTCTGGTGACACTGGTACAGAGTAGTCTGTTGACCCGAGATCGTCATAGAGTCTTGTGTGGTTCCCACTGTGCTTTGATTTCCATCTTAGCACGTCCAAGAGGGCGTGCAAAATGGTGGTTTTTGGGTACAATCCCGAATCACATGGAGGCAATGAGCGATAGGAGGGGATTCGTCTATCCCGGTATAGGGGGTTGTTGTTGCGCTGTATTCGATTGGCTATAACAGAAAATCCCTGGCCAGGGTTGCTGAGATTTACTGGTAAGTGTTACCAGTAGTTTCTCGAAAAGTTATAGACCTCATATCGACACGACTTATCGAGCTATTGGGGTCTGACGTTTACCACCCCTAGGCGAGATATGCGACATATCAGACGATCAGACCGGACTGTACGGTAGTGTTACTGGTCGGATTCACTGGAGTGTGAGCGGGCTTGCTCGTCGATCTTCAGATCGCTCAATACCCGGGTGGCCGTTACGTTTGGCAGACCGCTTGCGGCTTGTGGATGTTTGATATGATCATCATCCGCTGCCGGCGTATTGACGAGTCTTTAGAGTCCTACACAGAGGTTTCCTGGCTCAAGCAAAACGAAATAGGAGCGCATATGAGATATGTGCGGGACCGAGAATAATGCGTGTATGTGATACCGTATTCCATTCTCGCGATGAATGTATCGATTAGGTTATATGCGATATACCCTAGTTATCGAATCAAAGGTTGATTTGATAAGCCGATACATTATATACTAGTCGGTTGTGTGCGACATGACCGGGTCATTGAATCAAGTATTGATTTAATTATTTAATGCATAATTATATATTTGATATATTACTTTGCATTAACTAGTATCGGTTCACTTTAAATGGATTTTCTCACTCGGGTGTGCGCATTACATATGCGATATGATTTTGTGCATTTGATTGTATCATGTTTGATGATACATGTTTACTTGGTTAAGTGCAAAGAATTAAACCATGGTTAAAAGAATGGTTAGGGTTTCATTTCCTTTATTTATTCATTTATTTATTTGTTTATTCATTTTGGAAAAGAGGAGAAAAAAGAATGGTGGCTTAATTTGGAGTTTAGTTGAAGCTTCATGAAACTTTGATCAAGTCAACCATTCTTATCTCATCCTTAACCCTAACCATTCCCACTAACCATGATTCATTCTCTACACTTGACTCTAGTTAACATTATGATAAGTTTTGATTTTTCTATTGTTTTTAAATAACTTATCAAATATTTCTTTCTTCTTCTTCTTCATGAGCAATGAAGAAAAAGCTTTCTTCATCAATGGTGATTGATGATAAAGAGTGAGAAATCCAATTCTAAATAGAACCCACTTCCTATTTCTTCATCCTCTACCTCTTGCCAAGTAGTAGAGTGTGTTTACTTCACAAGTTTCTTGACTTGGTGAAGTCGGAGCTTGATTTAGCGATGCCTCGACGTAGATCATCTTCGGCATGGACATCGACGACCTAGCTTGCCCATTCTCCGACGAAGCCGACTCTAGAGCCCGGGATGGATTTTGGACAGCGAGGAGACATCGTTGCGGAGCTATGGAGGTGGAGCACCGGATCTACAAAGGTTGTATTTCCGTATCTTGTAGTTAAGTGTTAATTAGTTAGCTTTTTCGTCTAGTTTTCTAGCAAACGATCCGTAGTCGGGTCTCTCGGCACCTAGAATTTTTGAAAATGGCATGTTCGATGCCTTGTGAAACCTTACTAGAGTGCCTAGGAACCCTACAAGTACCGTGTAAGTTTGTGGGATACCCAAAGAACTCCAGAGGGTATCTTTTCTATTACGCAGAGGAACAAAAGGTTTTTGTTTCTCGTCATGCCCATTTTTTGGAAAATCAATTTTTGGAAAAAGAAACTAGTAGGAGCGCAATAGAACTGGAAGAAATTCCAGAACCACAAACTATTACTGAAAGCAAGGTAGAACCAGAGGTTTCGAAAGAAAAGGACATCCCCGTGCCACTCCGTAGGACTAGTAGGCAGTCTCATCCGCCCGAGAGATACTACGGTTTTCTCATAGACGAGGATAGAGATGATTGCATCATTGACAATGATGAGCCAACTAGCTTCCAGTAATCCATTCAGAGCGGTAACTCGGTAAAATGGATGGTTGCAATGTGGACCGAGATGGAGTCCATGTACACCAAAAAAGTATGTACTTTGGACATTGCTCCAGAAGGGGTAAAACCCGTAAGCTGCAAATGGATCTTCAGAAAGAAGATTGGTGTAAATGGACAGGTTGAAACTTATAAGGTTAGACTTGATGCAAAAGATTTTCATTAAAGACCTGGTTTGGACTATGATGAAACCTTTTCCGTACTGGCTATGTTCAAATCCATTCGGATCCTTATTGTCATTGCTTCCTTCCATGATTATGAGATTTGGCAGATGGACGTAAAGACCGCTTTTCTAAATGGTAATTTGGAAGAGTGCGTTTATATGGATCAGCCAGAGGGTTTCATTCAGAGTGGGAGCAGCGGGAAAGTGTGCAAGTTGCTTAAGTCCATTTATGGACTAAAGCAGGCATCGCGGAGTTGGAACATCTGTTTTGATGAGACGGTCAAACAATTTGACTTTATCAAAAATCCAGATGAACCATGCATCTATAGTAAGATTGTAGCGAGAGCTGTGATATTCCTCATCTTGTACATGGATGGCTTTCTCTTGATAGGAAATGACATTCCTATGCTACAATCAGTCAAAGGATTCTTGTCATAGAGGTTCTCCATGAAAGACCTGGGTGATGCCTCCTACATTCTGGGATCTAGATCTATCGTGATAGATCTAAGAGGATGTTGGGACTTTCGCAGTCCAGGTACATCAACACCATACTGAAAAGATTCAGTATGGAAGATTCAAAGCGCGATAGTCTACTGGCTTGTCACAGAATTACCCTCTCTAAAGAGATTTTTCCTAAGACTGATTTGGAAAGGGCTCGCATATCGATTATACCCTACGCTTTTACGGCAGGCTCTATAATGTATGTGATATTGTGTACCAGACCAGATATTGCTTAAGCACTTAGCGTGGTAAGCCGGTATCAGTCAAACTTAGGGGAGAACCACTGGATAGCAGTAAAGAACATTCTCAAGTACCTGAGAAGGACTAAGGAGATGTTCTTGGTGTATGGCGGAAAAGACCTCTAGATTGAGGCCTTTGCATACTCCAGCTTCTAGAGTGACAAGGATGACTCCAAGTCCATGTCGGGTTATGTCTTTACCCTAAATGGAGGGGCGGTCTGTTGGAAGAGCTCTAAGCAGGACACCGTTGTTGATTCGACGATGGAAGCGGAGTATATCGCTGCTTGTGACGCCGTGAAAGAAGCAGTCTGGATGAAGAAGTTCCTAACAGAACTTCAGGTGGTTCCATCCATTGTAGATCCAATACCTCTATATTGTGACAACAACGACGCTATAGTTTTAGCGAAGGAACCCAGGTCCTATCAGAAGTCTAGACATATCTTGAGGCGGCACTACCTGATCAGGGAGATCGTTGATCGCAGGGAATCGAGATGCAGAGAGTAGATACAGAGAACAACACTGCAGATCCACTCACAAAGGCTATCCCTCAGACACAGTTCAAGAGGCTATTCGAGATGATAGGTCTGCGATATGCCAATACATGGCCTTAGTGCAAGTAGGAGATTGTTATTGATATATGCCCTAGAGGCCATTATTGCATCATACTGATTTATATATTACATATTGGAAGCTTGGGATATACACGGATATAGTAACAGTCTTGCTCGAAATGGTAGTATGCTACCTGGTTTGTTTCTACCTTAATATGTGCATGTGTTTCTTTTAGCATATCGCTTATACATATTGGTAAAGCCCTTAGGATCTTTACTTGATTACCAGCGTTGTGATGGCATTCACACTAGTGGGGGCTGGGTAGTCTATAAGCACATCGTTATACAGGTCCCTAGTCGTAGGATTATCGAGACGGGGCATCGATACTCCAGAGTAGACTAGTGTATACGCTTCTCATCCCAGCAGAGGAGATGGTCTGTCCCACAGCCATTAGTATGCCATGCTGGAGATAGTATGCAGGTGCTCATTGGGTTATGAGTACACTGGACATGACTCGTAGGAAGCGGTTGGTGGGTATTATACCTATCGTTGGGTAGCGGTTCCCAGGTGACATGAGTACAGCTTTTTTCATCGACTTGACACTGCTACTTCGCCTCGATTGTGTTCCCACCATTCTTATATTACTACCCTACTACGGCTCAAAGGATTCTTGCAAACAGGTAGTAGTTGGGTGTAGTCCCGAAGCACTTAGAGGCAGTGGCGGTTAGATAAGATTCGTCTCTCCCGGTATTGGGGGTTAATATCGCGTTGTGTTCGGATAGCCATTATACAAAGTCCCTGGCCAGGGCATGCGATATTTACTGGTAGGTACTCCAGTAGTTTCTCAGGGTGTTTTGGAATACACTCCGACACGACTTATTGCGCTATTAGGGGTCTGACGGTTACCGCCGTAGGCCCGATATGCGATACTCTTAGACGAATAGACCGGACTATACGGAGATTGTTACAGATAGGCTCAGTAGGAGTTTGGATGAGTTTGCTCATCGGCCTTCTTATCGGCAGATACCTGGGTAGCCTTTACGTGCAGCTAGTACCGCTGACGTGCTTGTGGTTAAACCTACTGCCAGCGTAGTGTCGAGTCTTCAGAGTCCCACACAGAGGGTTTCCCTGCATCGGGCAAAAGATGTAGAGGCCGTATGGTTTTACGACAGGGCTTTGATCACATACGTGTACTTGTGCATGTATGATGTTCGGGCGGATAATACTAGTGAGCTTTGGTTTAAGCCGGATCCTAGTATTATATTGATGGATTATTTTCGTTTCTTTGTATTCGTATTTTTCGGAATACGGATACGGGTATGTATATACGGATGATGGGTATTCTTGTAATTTGCTCAAGTATACTTCTAGAAGAAGGCACCTCATTTCTATTATAACCATTTAGGTTAAATACTTAATGAGGTGGAGGATGAGGTGTTATTTGACAAAGGATGAAGCATGGCTACTTGGTGACTTACTGGGTGACTCATGGATGACTATTGAGGCAAAGTTGCAATTAGATATTTTGTGAGATATTTTTGTGAGATATTTTGTAGTGAATTATTTGCCTCATAGTCATCACAAGACTTAGCCATCTTCACTCATTTTTCTCTTGAACACTCTCTCCTCCAAAGCTCCTTCTTGTTCCTTTAACCCTAAATGTCTCATGTATTGAGAAACCTAGGGTATTTAGAGACAAACTAATCTATCTTCACTCTCTACATCATCTAGGATATCTAGTTTAGCGAACTAGGTGCTTTAATTATCTCGGATTTGAGGTTGGAGCTCGGAATATAGACTCTCGGGTGGATCGTCTTTGACTTGAGAGGACCGACGAGGAGGCCCGATCCGTGTATGATCCGAGGAGCCTATGATGAGGAGGATGACAGTAAGAAGACCCGAAGGACATGGTTCTGTGAGGTATAACTTTTTATCCAAATAGTTAACCTCATACAGTTTTGCTAGTTAGGGTTTAGTATCGATCCTGGAGTTCAAGTCGGTGTTGCGAAGCTCATAAAAATAGTTTTTTGCGTATTCTACCTCCCCGCGAACCCGTGGGGTGCGCGACATCGACTTACAGTTGGCGTATCACATACCCAACATCTCAAAAATTCGCTCAAACTGTGTTTGAGAGAGGGCCTATGTGAATGGATCTGCCGTGTTCTCTTTCATCTCTACTCTCTGGGGGCAATCAACAATCATCCTGATTACCGCCTCAAGATGTGTTTGGATCGCTGATGGGACCGTGGTTCCTTCGCTAAAGCCATAGCCCCATTGTTATCACAATACAAAGGTATTGGATCAGAAATAGACGGAACCACCTCAAGTTCAGTAATGAACTTTCTTATCCAGACCGTTTCTTTTGCGGCATCGTTTGCAGCAATGTATTCGGCCTCCATCACCGAGTCTGCAACGGTGTCCTGCTTGGAACTCTTCTAACAGACCGCCCCTCCATTGAGGGTAAACACATAACCCAAGATAAACATGCAATCATCCTTGTCACTTTAGAAGCTTGAATCGGTAAAGGACCCCATCTGGATGTCTCCATTATCGTACACTAAGAACATATCCTTAGTCCTTCTTAGATACTTTAAAATGTTCTTCACAGCTATCCAATGTTTCTCCCCTGGGTTTGACTGATATCGGCTTACTACGCTAAATGCGTAAGCTATATCTAGTCTGGTACATAATATCACATACATTATAGATCCTACCGCCGAAGCGTAGGCTATAATGCTCATGTGAGCTCTCTCCTCATCAGTTTTGGGAGACATCATTTTGGAGAAGGTGATTCCATGAAAAGCGGATAAATTACCGTGCTTGGAATCTTCCATACCGAATCTTTTCAGCATGGTATCAATGTACCTGGACTTTGAAAGTCTCAACATTCTTTTAGATCTATCTCTGTAGATCTTTATCCACAGAATGTAGGAGGCATCACCTAGGTCTTTCATGGAGAACTTTTGTGACAAGAACAGCTTGATTGACTGCAACATAGGAATGTCATTTCCTATCAGGAGAATGTCATCGACGTATAAAATGAGGAACACGACAGCTCTCCCTGCAATCTACTTATATATACAAACCTCATAAATGTTTTTGATGAAGTCAAATTTCTTGACCGTCTCATCAAAACAAAAGTTCCAACTCCGCGATACCTGCTTTAATCCATAAATGGATTTAAGCAACTTGCACACATTTCCACTGCTCCTACTGTCTACGAAGCCCTCTGGCTGATCCATATAAACGCACTCATCTAAATTTCCATTCAGAAAAGCCGTTTTTACGTCCATTTGCTAGATATCATAGTCATGGAAGGCAGCAATGGCAAGTAGGATCTGAATAGATTTCAGCATAGCCACTGGAGAAGAGATTTTGTCAAAGTCCAAACCTAGTCTTTGACGAAAACCTTTCGCAAAAAAATCTAACCTTATAGGTTTCATCCTGTCCATCTACACCAATCTTCCTCTTGAAGATCCATTTGCAGCGGTTTTACCCTTGTTGGTGCAACATCTAAAGTCCAAACTTTGTTGGTGTACATGGACACCATTTTAGATCGCATAGCATCCAGCCATTTTACAGAGTGCCTGCTGGAAATGGTCTACTAGAAACTAGTACGATCATTTTCTTCCAAGTTGCATTCCTCTCGATCCCCTTCTACGAGAAAACCATAGTATCTCTCGGGCGGATGAGAAATTCTACTAGATCTATGGAGTGGCTGAGATTCATCCAGAACTATTGAATCCTACGGTTCTATCAAATCCTCAATTGCAGTTTGTGTTTCTAGAATTTCTTCTAGTTCTACCGTGCTCCCACTGGTTTCTTTTGTAAGAAACCGGCATTCTAAAAAGTTGGCATTGCGAGAAACAATAATATTGTATTCCTCTACGTGGTAGAATAGATATACATTCAAATGTTTTGGATATCCCACAAACTAACATAGAACTAATCGTGCCTCGAGTTTGTCTGGGTTTTACTTTTAACATAAGCAAGACAAACTCATATCTTAACACATTTAACATACAGACTCTTACCAGTCCATATTTCATATGAAAATTTAGGCACGGATTTTAATGGAACTTGATTTAATAGATATGCTGCTGTTTCAAGTGCATATCCCCAAAATGAAAGAGGCAACTCAGCACTACTCATCATGGAGCGAACCATATCCAATAGGGTTCGGCTCCTCTGCTCCGATACACTGTTGTGCTGTGGTGTATATGGAGGAGTAAGCTAAGAGAGAATTCCATCTCTTTTAAAAAGTTAAGGAATTTTGTACTCAAGTATTCACCTCCTCGATTAGATCATTGGATTTTAATACTTTTACCAGTCTGGTTCTCTACTTCATTTTTATATTCTTTGAATTTCTCAAAAGGTTCAGATTTGTGTTTTAACAAAAATACATATCCGAACCTAGAGAGATCATCAGTGAATGTAATGAAGTATGAGAACCCACCCCTTACATGTATAGACATTGGACCACACACATCACTGTGTTTGAGTCCCAGGAGCTCTATAGATCTTTCTTCGTGTCCTGTGAACGGAGTTTTGATCATCATACCTTTGAGACAAGACTGACAAGTTTCATAAGATGAAAATTCGAATGGATTCAAATATCCATCTTTATGTAACTTAGCTAGTCCGATCTCATTGATATGACCAAGTCTACAATGCCACAAGTAGGTCTCTTTCGTTTCTGAACTTTTCCTCTTGCGTGTGTTTTGTATATTGAAAACTGTGTTTTGATTAAGAACATAAATGACATTACATAATATACCTTCTGCAACCAATACCCGTTTGAGGTAAATGTTCATGATATTTCTATCTAGAACAAAATTATATCCTTCTTTATTTAATAAAGAAACTGGTATAATGTTGCAAAGCATGTAAGGTACATAGTAGAAGTTGTTCAAAATCATAGTGTTGCCACTTGGCAACACCAGGTGATATTCGCCGACGGCAGCAACATCAACCTGTGCTTCATTCCCTACTCTGAGAGACATATCACCCAGTCCAACCATCCTACTTTTTCTCAGTCCCTGTATTAAATTATAGATATGAGATCCTTATCTGGTATCTAGTACCCAGGAGATAGGACTGACTGAAAAACAGTTCTCAATAACCAATACACCCGAAGTAGATGTATTAGAATGCTTCTCCTTTATCAGGGTCAAATGGTAATCCTTGTAATCCTTTTTCCCTTGTCCATTCTCGTGACTGTTGTCACAAGTTAGAGCCGAACCGACGTTCCCCAGCCCAGTGTAATAAGCTTGTTCAGTCAAATCATACATTTTATTATCTTAATTAAGGCGTGACATTGTTGCTACCTGGAAAGAGAGAAAAGAAACACTTAGCATGCGCTCTTGCAAGATTAAATTGGTTTTTAATTTATCTAATCAGGATGGCTCCCACCGTTTCCTCGAATTCTCCTTCAAATCTTAAAAGGAGAACTAGTCGGGATTATTTACGTCCCATAAGTTCGCTAACCGTTCAGCCAGGCCAGTGTTGGTACTCCGAGGGAGGCTCCCCCTGATTTCGCATGGACCTAATTAAATAACCCCGTTTCTGCAGAGACATAACCCCGTTAATACCTTTCTAGACAGCTAATGGGCTAGCTAGTTGTGTAGTGAAAATCTCCTGGGAGTAATCCTACTCACAGTGGGGATCGGGACCTAACTATCATAGTGTGATAATCTTGATGGAAGCCACTCAAGCACCACACTCTAGAAGGTATGCACAAACCTTGCAAGTTTCCTTTATATTTGAAACTCCCGATATAGTTTTTACCCCTAATAGATTATGACCTTGACATAGTCAACATATCATAAGTCATTAGTCAAGTTCAACCCATCATTGTCCTAGATTACATTAGACCCACCCGCATGACCCTTGACATAGTCAAAATGGTTATACGGCTGTCCTAACAAATCATATCACATGCTACAAACAAGCACCACTTAGCTACCGTACACTCGCATTGACATGGTCAACATACGCGGCACAGACACTAAGTAATACTTGTAAGAAATGATGGAGGGCTACAGTTGGCTTTTGGCAAAAAGCCTTCAACGTAATGAACTTGATGTCGTTGAAGGAATCTAGTGATTTCGAAACGAGTTGTTCATGCTCAATTTTGAAAACTTTTGGTTTTGTGAAAAAAACGCGTAGTTTTGAAAAGAACCAAGTAGCTTTGAAATTTGATTCCAATATCTTTTAGGTTTATTTTCTTACATTAATTAGAATTAATGCGGTCTCATCAATTTGTTAGATATGTATGCCCTAGATGCCATTATTATATATTACAGGATTGTACATTACATTTTGGATGCTTGGAATATATATTTGTTTACGACATTCTTGTTCGATATGATAGTATACTATCTGATTTGTCTTTATCTTAACAAGTGATGTGTTTTACTTCTTATTACGTATCGCTAATACATGTTGATAAAGCCTATAGGATTTTTTCTTGACTACCAACGTTGTGACGGCGATCATACTTGTAGGGGCGGGTAGTCTATAAGCATATCCTTAAATGTCCCTAGTCGTAAGAGTATCGAGACAGGACATCAATATTCCAGAGTAGACTAGTGTATACGTTTCTTATTCCCCAGAAAGGAGATGGCCTATCCATAGCCATTGGTGTACGGCACCAAAAATTGTATACAGGTGCTCATTAGGTTATGGGTTACACTGGACGAACTTGCCGGGAACTGCTGGATGGTATTATACCTATTGTCAGATAGCAGTTCTCAGGTGACATGAGTACAGGGTAGTCTGTCGACCCGAAATCGTCACTTCGTCTCAAGTGTGTTCCTACTGTAATTTGATTACTAACCTACCATGGCTTTAAAGAGTCGTGCAAACAAGTAGTTTTTGGGTGTAGTTCCAAAGCACTTGGAGGTAGTGAGCGATAGAGGGGATTCGACTCTCCCGATATTAGGAGTTGATATCGCATAGTGTATGATTAGCCATCGCCGCAAGACCTGGGCCCAGGCGGATGAGATTTACTGATGGTGTTGAGTGGTTAGTTGACTGGTGATAGGCTTGATACTGACACAACTTATCAGGTTATTAGGGGTCTGACGTTTACCACCCCCTAGACCTTATATGCGATACTCTCAGATGAACAGATCAGACTGTATGGTGAATGTTACCGATAGGATCAGAGTTTCGGACGAGTTTGCTTGTCGATCTCCTTATCGATAAATACCTGGGTAGCCGTTACATACAGCTAGTGCCATTGACACGCTTGTGAGTTCTAGAATATCATCGGTAACTCACTGTCAACGTATTATCGAGTCTTTAGAGTCGCACACAGAGAGTTTCCCGCTTTGGCGAAATGTTGTAGTATACGTACTAGGTACGTGCAAAGGCCCGATTAAAACTAGTGTACTCATTGCGCTGACGGTGATCGGACGGTTGAAATACTAGCTTCTCTTTTTACAAAGACGGATATTAAATCGGGTTTCGATTTAATATTAAATACATATATCTAGTTTATGTATATAGTAGTATTTTGCCGCTAATTAATTTTGTCTCTTTATGTATTTCAATACATTAGAAACTAATTACAAATGTATGGTTATGTATTTGTAACCATACATTTATATAATTATGCAAATTGTAATTGGTTTAATTCTTTTCTTTCCATTTCTTTTTCTAATATGTTTATGCTGTTCCTAGAGTGCAACATACCCTCACCCCTCACCATATGAGTGACATGTGTAATCAGGAGGAGGAGGTTGATACTTGAAGGTTTGGTGAAATCCAATGGCTTGGATTGTTTTGTGGGGAAATAAATATTGCAACCATTTTAACAAATGGTTCATTATTTATTTTCTACTCTCTCTCATCTAAAATGAGAGCTCCATTTTCTTCCTTCTCTCATTACAATTAGAAAAAAGAAAAGGAAAAAGAAAATAAAAGAGAGAAAATTATTAGTGAGATCAAACTACAACACTAGGATCATTAGCTTAACACCCTAATTTTCCTAGTT
This sequence comes from Agapanthus africanus, assembly GCA_030015575.1. Taxonomy (NCBI): domain Eukaryota; kingdom Viridiplantae; phylum Streptophyta; class Magnoliopsida; order Asparagales; family Amaryllidaceae; genus Agapanthus; species Agapanthus africanus. The sequence continues at coordinate 300,713,551 of CM057341.1, forward strand.
AACTCTTTGGGGTTTGAAGCCAAAGTCATGAGCTTTCAGGGTAGATCATCTTTAATCAAGGAGATGGATATTCAAGCTTGTTCCATGGAGTCTCTTGGAGCCTACAAAGGAGTCCTACAACCACAAAGTGAAGCTAGCTTTGAGGATGTAAGTATTCTCAAAACCTAGTAGCTAAACTCTTGTCATTTGTTGCTTAAACCATTAATTATGATCCTTTACTTAGAGTTTTTCTCTCTTTAAATTTTTTAAAAACCTTAATTGGCTTGCTTTAAATTCTAGTAGAGAGCTTATGGTCCAATAAATTGGTATCGAAGCTACTAGGCAGGGATGCCGACCCATGGGGTGTTCTCACTGCGTGACAGTAGTGACGAAGCGCAGGCTCTTACCCCCACGGTGCCCTGTGCGGACTGATCCGGCGGGTTGTAGTCCATCTCGAGGGGACTGTAGAGTGTTTTTCGTTACCCCATTGTGATGGAAATACGCGCGTGCTTGTCAGTCGCATTACAGATTCCCCCTGCCTAGGGTAGGCTGGGGTTTATTGATTGTGGAGATCCGAATCTCCGGCAGCCGCGGACTAAGCTGCCATTAATTACCCTTCGCCTTTGGAGCGAGGGAGCCTCCGATTGACGGGTCAAACAGGCCATGCGAACTCAATGCGCAGTGTTGTGTTTTGAACGGGTTTTGGATATATCGGGGGTCCTACAGAGTTTTTACGGGAGTCCCGCTACCCGGATAGCGGGCTGGGGGTCAAGGGGGCTAGCAGCCCCCTTGTGGGGTGCGGGGCAGCGCCCTGTTAGAAAATTTTTTCTAACAGGGCCAGTGCCGCGGAGGATGTGCGTGCGTGTGTGTGTGTGTGTATATATATACAGTATATATATAAAAAAGGAAAAGGCATCCAAAGGATACGTGGGCCAGCGCCCTACGTGCCTAGCACGCGAGCGCTGGGCGCTTGAGCACTGGGCGCTTAGGCGCTAGCGCATCACGTGCCCGGAACGTGGGTGCTGGGCGCTTGAGCGCTAGGTGTTCGAGCGCTAGCGCTTCACGTGCCCGGTATGTGGGCGCCAGGTGCTCGAGCGCCAGCGCTTCATGTGCCCGGCACGTAGGCGCTGGGCGCTTGGGCGCGTGGGCGCCGGCGAGAAAAAAGGGCTTTTAGCCCCAGAAATAGGATTTAAACTCCCGAAAGAGGATTTAGAGTGGAGTTAAACTCCTAAGATATTTTTGGAGATGATGAAAGGGGCTTCTCCCTTGAGCTCCGGATCTTTCCAAAGTGGGATTTTCTGAGATGGGTCTCCTTCTTCTTCCCCTCGGTTGTCGGCTCTTGATGAACAAGAGGTATGAGATTTTAAAATCTCCCCCTTTTGAGATCTAATGGAAGATCTGGGCTCCCCTTTGTGGGTTTTGTGGTGAAAAACTATTTATTTTTGAAAAAGGAAGAGTAAAACTCTTGATTTAATTGAAAAAATGGAAGAAACTTTAGAACCTTGAGGAAGGAGAAGGAGGCACAGGAACCCTAGTTTTCTTTTGGGGGAATGGAAAAGTGTATTAGATATTTTCATCTTGTTGCCTTATATAGGCTTATTTATTTATATGTAGCCCATTGGGCTTTACAAAATGGCATTTTGCCCATCCCATGGCTCATGTGCCATTTCTTTTTGCACATAAGCCATGGGCTTTACAAAAATTTGGCTTTATGCCCATTTTGCATACATTCATGCACAAAAAATTACATCAAAATTATTTGTTACATTATTTTTATTTTGGCATGGGGAGGGCCGGCCGCTTCATGTTCGGGCTCGACTCGGGCATGAGCCCACTTGACCTGGGCTTGGGCCCACTTAGCTTGGGGGTTGACTTTGACTTTGACTTGGTCAACCGTGGTGCAATTCGACCCCAACAAAGTACCCCCATCAATAAATGCACACCACATATGTGGGTCGTATCCATCAAATTGATGGAGCTTCTTTCACGTGGAGGCGACTTGCTTTGGTTCCCACTTTTGGGATGCACTGCCCTTTTAACGACATGGACGGTCGACGCTTGACGCGTCTCTGAGATAGAGTGTCTGTGGTAGATGTTTCCCTAGCACGGAGTTATTTGGTAGACATGCCCCCGGCACGGAGTGTCGCTGGTCGACGTGCCCCCGAGGCGGAGTGCCTGTAGTCGACGTGCCCCCCGACACGGAGTGTCTTCTTGACGTTTCCCTGAAGCGGAGTGTCGACTGGTTGACGTGTCCCCAGCATGGAGTTTCTGCTTGACGTTTCCCCGGCACGGAGGGTCGCTGTTGGAAGTTTCCCCGGTATGGAGTGTCACTGGTCGATGTTTCCCCGAGGCGGAGTGTCTGTAGTCGACGTGCCCCCGGCACAGAGTGTCTCCTTGACGTTTCCCCGGCATTGAGTGTCTGTGTTGGACGTTTCCCCGGTACAGAGTGTCGCTTGTCGACGTTTCTCCGAGGCGGAGTGTCTGTAGTCGACATGCCCCCGGCACGGAGTGTCTGATTGACGTTTCTCCGAGGCGGAGTGTCGGCTGGTTGACGTGTCCCTAGCACAGAGTGTCTGCTTGACGTTTCCCCAGCACGGAGTGTCGCTGTTGGACGTTTCCCTGGTATGGAGTGTCGCTGGTCGACGTTTCCCTGAGGCGGAGTGTCTGTAGTCGACGTGCCCCCGGCATGGAGTGTCTGCTTGACGTTTCCCCAGCATGGAGTGTCTGTGTTGGACGTTTCCCCGGTACGGAGTGTCGCTTGTCGACGTTTCCCCGAGGCAGAGCGTCTGTAGTCGACGTGCCCCCGGCACGGAGTGTCTACTTGATGTTTCCTCGAAGCAGAGTGTTGGCTGGTTGATGTGTCCCTGGCACGGAGTGTCTGCTTGACGTTTCCCAGGCATAGAGTGTCACTGTTAGACGTTTTCCCGGTACGGAGTGTCGCTGGTCGACGTTTCCCTGAGGCGAAGTGTCTGTAGTCGACGTGCCCCAGCACGGAGTGTCTGTGTTGGACGTTTCCTTGGTACGGAGTGTCGCTTGTCGACGTTTCCCTGAGGCGGAGTGTCTGTAGTCGACGTGCCCCCGGCACGGAGTGTGTGCTTGACGTTTCCCTGAGGCGGAGTGTTGGTTGGTTGACGTGTCCTCGGCACGGAGTGTCGCTGTTGGACGTTTCCCCGGTACGTCGCTGGTCGACGTTTCCTCGAGGCGGAGTGTCTGTAGTCGACGTGCCCCCGGCACGGAGTGTCTGCTTGACGTTTCCCCGATGCGGAGTGTCGGCTGGTTGACGCAGAGGTCGATGTTGGAATTGGTTGGTTTGATTTGTGTTGACATCAGCATCGCCACACTGGAATATGGTACCAGGAGCAAATCGATATCTGTCTTTGAGAGGATTTGGGGATTTTGGTTTTGGTCGGCATCTGCATTGCTGCACTGGAATAATGGCAGGAGCAACTCATCATTTGCCCCAGGAGGATTTGGGAATTGGCTGCTTAGGAGACAGGTTTAGATCCCTATCACCTAAGGCTTTCCAATTTTATGGGCCGTATAGGTCCCATAAAAGCATTTTCTCCCTACGAGTCAAAAGGATCTCGTAGATGTATTTTCTCCTTAGGAGTCGTGAGGACTCCTAAGTGTGTTGCTCCTTTGTGAGTCGTAAGGATCTCACGGGGGAAATTTCTTCTCACAAAGTCGAGAAGACTTTACGAGTGCATTTCATCTCTTTTTCACGAGTTTGCGCCCTTTCGGGTTTTCACAAACTCGCCGGTAGTCCTGCTGTTTTTACTCACGGAGCCCTTTCGGGTTTTCATCCGTGCCTATTTTGTTTGTGGACATACCCTTTTTTTTTCTACCGCTGGTGGGACTTTGAATGTGGTCTCTCCGGTAGGACTTGGGAGAGATTGGGATCGTTTTACGCTCATTGATTGCATACGGTTTTGCAGGATGTATGATCCAGACCGTAGGGCCGGAAGAATTTCGGGACTTTGTTGGCGTCTGCATCGCTGCACTGGAATATGGTACCAGGAGCGACTCATCATTCACCGTTGGGACATACAGAGTTTGGTTGGCTTCTGCATCGCTGCACCGGGATGTAGTACCAAGAGCAACTCATCATTCGCCATGAAGGGATCTTCCTCGTTTCCAGTTTAACGACTTAGAGGTCGACTGTTCCCAGTTTAATGACGTGGTGGTCAACTGTTTCCAGTTTAACGACGTGGTGGTCATCTGTTTCCAGTTTAAAGACGTGGAGGTCTATGGAACGGAAGCTTGGAATTTTGGGGTAGGGGCTGGCATCAGCATTGCTAACACTGAAGCACAGGTGCCAGGAGCAATTCATCATTTGCCTTTCCCTGTTGGGGAGCGATGGCTTAGGAGACATGTTTAGGTCCCTATCACCTAAGAATTTTCAATTTTATCGGCCGTAAGGATCCCATAAAAGCATTTTCTCCCTACGAGTCGTAAGGATCCCGTAGGTGCGTTTTCTCTTTAGGAGTCGTGAGGACCCCCAAGTGTGTTTTTCCTTTGTGAGTCGTAAGGATCCTACGAAGGTTTGTTCTCCTCATGCATCGTGAGGACATATGAGTGGGTCTTCCCAATGGAGCATAATTCCAAGGGCGGAGACCGACCGCTGGACTGGTGATTGCGGTGGGGTATGGGTATGATGAGAATTATTTGAGCCCGTAGATTGTATATGGTAGTCAATTTAGGGACTAACCGTAGGGCCGAAAGAATTTTGGGAAACTGTTGGCGTCTGCATCGTTGCACTGGAATATGGTACCAGGGACGACTCATCATTCGCCGTTTGAGAATTTGGATTTTGGTCGGCGTCTGCATCGCTGCACTGGGGTATGGTACCAGGAACGACTCATCATTCGCCGTCTGGGGATTTGAATTTTGGTTGGCGTCTGCATCGCTGCGCTGGAATATAGTACCAGGAGCGACTCATCATTCGCCATTGGGATATTCGGGGATTTGAGTTTTGGTTGGCGTCTGTATCGCTGCACTGGAATATGGTACCAGGAACGACTCATCATTCGCCATTTGGAGGAGTTTTTTTATTTTTTTATTACCGCGATTGCTCTATCATTTCATCTTTTCTTATCGCGAAGGTCGCGATTGCCCTATCATTTCGGCTATTTATTCGTGGTTGCCCCATCATTTCGGCTTTATTTTCATTTTTATTTTTACTCGCTGATTTTTATTGCGAGTTGCCCCATCATTTCGGCTTTTTATTATTATATATATATTTGTACTTACACTTCTTTTTTTTTATTTACACATTTTTTATTTACATTCCCAGTTTAACGACTTAGAGGTCGATTGTTCCTAGTTTAACAACGTGGTGGTCGACGGTTCCCAGTTTAAAAACTTAGAGGTCTAGCATTCCCAGTTTAACGATGTGGTGGTCAGCTGTTGGAGCTTGGGCTCAATTTTGCAGGAACAATGGGCTCCTTGGGCTTAATTACATAAGCGAGCTCTTCATCATTTGGATCAAGCCGGTGTTGGATGGCAACAACCGTATCATTGTCATGGCTCTAAGGCATAGGAGGACTTGCTCCTCCGAGCTCCATCATATAGGCCATATGGGTTGTTTGCCCGTCTATCGCTTCTTCATTGGCAATGTGGCTCGCTTGGCTCTTAGCTTGTTGCCTTGGTCCGCTCTTTTTAGAGAAAGGCAGATGTCTGAGAGAATCAGATCCCTGAAGGACTTCGGTCTCCATTTGTATGAAATTGGCGGTCGCAGCTTGATTGTTTGTTAACACGCCAGGGGACAACGATATTTCTCCTGCCTTGTATTGTTTCTCGACCCAATCCTTGAAGATACAACAGTCTTCAATAGTATGTCCCAGCACTCGGTGGTATGGGCAAAAGTTGGGATGATCAGTCCTGTTCACTTCACTTAGCCTTTTTGGTTCTGGTAGCCGCAAGCCATTCTTCAGAGCATCTTTGAAAATTTTGTGGACCTTGTCCCTTCGGAAGAGTAGACCTTATTTCTTCTTTCCTCCAAAGTTGGCTCTCAATATTTGTTAGTTTTTGGTCCGCCCGCTCTCTGCTTATCCAGAGAATCGGTGCTGTTGGAGCTTTCGCTTTTCCGGTTGTCGTCCCTCCGATGTCTCGGTCTGTTTGTGAATTGGAGATTCTGAGTGGACTCGGGCTTTGAGCGTTCCAACATTTGAACTTTCTTGGTCAGCTCTTGGAATGTTTTAAGGCCTGCGGTGCACAGGAAAGGTTTCATCTAGTCGTTCAGATTTTCTATAAGAAGACTGACGGATTGGTCTTGCTCCAACGGCGGTTCGCATTTGATAGAGAGATTGCGCCATCCGACTATAAAATCCATGTTGCTTTCGTTGTTCTTCGGCTCGGTCCTTACAAGGTCAGCAATGGTGATTTTATCGCTGACACTCATGAATCTTTGCTTGAACATGGATTCTATTTGAGTGAACGTCGTGATAGAGTCATCCGGTATGCTTGCATACCAATCGAAAGCAACATCGGTCAAACTATTGACAAACTGGCGGAGAAGGAGCGCATCATTGCCCCCAGTGTTCGCACATGATGCTTTAAATTGGGCAATGTGCTGGTTCGCATTTCCCGTCCCATCAAACCTTTCAAATTTGGGGACGACATAGCCAGTAGGAAACTCCATAAGATTGTACCGAGCAGGGTATGGTCTCCCACTGCTACTGACCTCTTTTTGCTCTTCGGCTTCGGCTACTAATGTTTTGACTTTGTTGGCAACCAAATCCATGATTTGATCCTGAGTTAGCAGGTTGCTGTCATCGGTAGCTAAGACATTTCCCGAGATAGGATGCGACTGACTTTCATGCTGTCTGCCCACCTTTGGATTTGAGGGAATAGGCGTCGGCTGTCTCGGGACACCGTTTCCCAGTTCATGAGTAGAACCATGCGCTTGATTGGGCAGCTGAGAGGAAACTTGAGCTGTGAGCCATAAGGCGACGTTTATCAAGTCGTCAATTTTTGAGTAGAGCTTGGCTATCTCCTTGTCTTTACTTCTGAGCTGCTTTTGAAGCTCCTGGAGAAGTTGCTGCTCTGCGGTCTTAGGATAGAAAGTTGGTTCATCTTCGCTTTCCAAGCCCGACTCCTCATGAACTGAGGGCTCTCCCTGCTTATCAGCTTCAATGGAAGGGTCTTCATTACCTTCCAGAGGAGGCTGGTCTTGGAATGTGGCAGCCATATTCATACCAGATTGAATTTGAGATGTAGTGGCCCCTTTCTTGCTTTTGCTGCGCGTGCCCATCATGTAGACAGTATGGACCACATATCCAGCTGTCTCTTTATCATTGGCGGGGAGCTTAGAGAAGACACCCGATCAAGCAGTTGTCGAGGGTACCTTTGGAGCTTGCTCGAGATGCTCCATTGCTTCATTGATGTTAATGGCCTTGCCCCCAACTGGAGCGACGGAGAGACGTTCGGAAACGGATTTGCATTTGGGTTGGGGCACCCTCGAGACCACCACATTTGGCCTCTTGCCTTTCAATACCGGTTTGTTGGTTACCGGAGCTTGAGGTGCAGGAATGGCGTTAGCTGGCACGAACAGAATAGAGCTGAACTGTAGCAGCGGCTCCTCCCACTGTCTCCCAAGACTGGCCGGGAGGACCGTCCTGGAGTCCATCTTCATCGTGTAGGAGATGGGAGCTGAGTTCATCTTTGGAGTCATTGTTGAGAATTGATTGCTTGGAAAACTGTATGAAAGAGCATTATTTTTGTATAAATATAGATATGTATATTGGTTGAGTTCGTAAGAACGTTTGACCCGAAATATGGGAGGAGAGATTGGTCCCACCGGGCGTGCCAGAATTTATAGGGTGTTTTTCATCACCCTATTGAGATGGGAATACGCGTGCGCTTGTCAGGCGCATTACAGATTCCCCCTGCCTAGGGTAGGCTGGGGTTTATTGATTGTGGGGATCCAAATCTCCAGCAGCCGCGGACTAAGCTGCCGTTAATTACCCATCGCCTTTGGAGCGAGGGAACCTCCGATTGACGGGTCAAACAGGTCATGCCAACTCAATGTGCAGTGTTGTGTTTTGAACGGGTTTTGGATATATCAGGAGGCCCGCAGTGTTTTTACGGGGGTCCCGCTACCCGGATAGCGGGCTGGGGGTCAAGGGGGCTAGCAGCCCCCTTGCGGGGTACGGGGCAGCGCCCTGTTAGAAAATTTTTTCTAACATGGCCAGTGCCGTGGAGTATGTGCGTGCGTGCGTGTGTGTATGTATATAGAGTATATATATAAAAAAGGAAAGGGCATCCAAAGGATGCGTGGGCCAGTGCCCCACGTGCCTAGCACGCGAGCGCTGGGCGCTTAGGCGCTAGCACATCATGTGCCCGGCATGTGGGCGCTGGGCGCTAGAGCGCCAGGCGCTCGAGTGCCAGCGCATCACGTGCCCGGCACATGGCTTGAGCGCCAGCGCTTCACGTGCCCGGCATATGGGCGCTGGGCGCTAAGCGCCGGCGAGAAAAAGGGGCTTTTAGCTCCAGAAATAGGATTTAAACTCCCGAAAGAGGATTTAGAGTGGAGTTAAACTCCTAAGATATTTTTGGAGATGATGAAAGAGGCTTCTCCCTTGAGCTCTGGATCTTCCCAAAGTGGGATTTTTGGAGATGGATCTCCTTCTTCTTCCCCTCGGTTGGCAGGCTCTTGATGAACAAGAGGTATGAGATTTTAAAATCTCCCCTTTTTGAGATCTAATGGAAGATCTAGGCTCCCCTTTGTGGGTTTTGCGGTGAAAAACTATTTAGTTTTGGAAAAGGAAGAGTAAAACTCTTGATTTAATTGAAAAATGGAAGAAAGTTTAGAACCTTGAGGAAGGAGAAGGAGACACAGGAACCATAGTTTTTTTTGGGGGAATGGAAAAGTGTATTAGATATTTTCATCATGTTACCTTATATAGGCTTACATATTTACATGTAGCCCCTTGGGCTTTACAAAATGGTATTTTGCCCATCCCATGGCTCATGTGCCATTTCTTTTTGCACATAAGCCATGGGCTTTACAAAAATTTGGCTTTATGCCCATTTTGCATACATTCATGCACAAAAAATTACATCAAAATTATTTGTTACATGATTTTTATTTTGGCATGGGGAGGGCCGGCCGCTTCATGTTCGGGCTCGACTCGGGCATGAGCCCACTTAGCTTAGGGGTTAACTTTGACTTTGAGTTGGTCAACCGGGGTGCAATTTTCGACCCTAACAGGGACAACGTAAAAAATAGCTGCTGAAAGATTTTTGGGTGCCATGGCGAGCTTCCGCTGTGCTCAGTGACCCTTCTTGGTATCAGAGCTAAACTAATGGTTTAAACAACAATTTGTAGCTATTCAATTAAAAAAGATCCTTATTTTTGAAAACTAGTGTATTGTTTGCCTAAAATTCAATTCCATTGCACAATGAAACCCTAATTTGTCAAAATACATCGAGTTTTGAAGCCGAGAAGTGCATTATTGGGGGTGGGATTCTATCAGGAGGGGTTTTGGGGCGAGACCACCCTAAGGTGGTCTCGGGTTTGGGGCCCAACTCGAGACCATCTTAGGGTGGTCTCAGGTTGGGCGTCCCCCCAACCCCCCAGCAGCTATTTTTTTTTGAGTTTTTTGGCACTTTCGGCGGTTTTTGATATCAAACGGTTTGGGTTTTTGGCAATGGAAATGAATTTTCTTGTATCCGGGGGCATTGTTGATATTTTTAGTTTGTTTTAAAATTGCCGGCTTATGGATTGTGAGTTGTAGATGCTGCTTGTGTGGTTGTTATGCAACGGTAAGTATAAGTATGCATTGGAAACTCCAATCTCATCGCTGTATGTTCGACGACATAGGGGTTGCGCAAACAAGATTGACTTTGATATTATTGTTATGTTTAAATTGAAATGGATGTGATCATCGTGATGAATAGTCGGGGGTTTTATGTGAGACGGGTGTTTTACATCTACATTCATATAAATTTTGATATAATAGGGGCACTTCCAGGTTGAGGTTGTAGCTGCCTATTGATGTATATTATTTTATTTACATGTACTTAGGATATACCCAAGGTGGGGTGCTCAAGTAGCCGGGTTTTAGAAGTGTCAGGTAGCCTACTCAAGTCGATGAGGAAGGTTGCCTCACTTCTAAGATTGGTAGGGTTGCTTGCCACACTCGTAGGGGTCTAAGATATCAGGTTTAGATTATTCATCATGACCGTGGAATCCGGATTTTCGTTAGTGGCTAAAACGAAAACCGGTATTCCTTGTATATCTACTATTTCATCTGTGATTATTTCTGCTATATTTCTGTGATGATATTATTGTGTGAGACGTATGCTATATTTATCTTGTCTGTGATGAATGCAAATAGGAATATAGTTATAATAAACGCTATTTATGTTTTGCATTTGCGCTGGTTTTGACCCCGTCCTGCCGTAAGTTAAGTAACTTTACGGTGAAAATCCAGGTCCCTGTGGCGAATGTGGATGGTATAAATGTGCGTTCTATTTTCATTTCTTCTGCAATGATAAGTTTAATTGATGGGACCACATTAATCCTAATTAATGAAAGTAAACAAACCTAATAAAATGATGTTGTCAGAACCCCAGATTTGAAAAACAATAGCCGTAATCATTCGCTTTGCATAGCGGTATTCATTCATGAATATTCTGCACCTCATTCTAAAAGGCTCGGGGAATGACCTCTTGAGCAAAAGTTTGTATCACTATTACCCACTCGGTTTACTTCAAAACCAGCGTTTTAAAAAAAGCAGAGCCTAAACCACTCCTTTTGAAAACTACACGGTTCCTTCAATGATATCAAGTTCAATACGTTAAAGGTTTTTGCCAAAAACTAACCATAGCCCTCTGTCATTTCTTAGGAGTAATACTTAGCATTTGTGTTGCGTTTGTTGACTCTGTTAAGGTGTAGTGTATGGTAGCTTAGTATTGATTGTTTGTAACATTAGACGCGATAGGTTAGGACAGTCGTAGTGCCTTATTAACTCTATCAAGGGAATGTATAGGTAGGTTTAATGCAATAAAGATAATGACGGATTGAACTTGACTAGGACCTTTTGATTTGTTGACTCTGTCAAGGTTACTAAGGTCTTAGGGGCAAAAACCATATCGGGAGTTTCAAATATACAGGAAACTTACTAGTATTACATACCTTCTAGAGTGTGGTGACTATAGTGGCTTCCATCTTGGTTATCACACGATGATAGTTGTGTCCTGATCCCACTATAAGTATCTGTTACTCTTCGAAAAAGTTTTTCACTCTATAATTATGCAAAACCTGGTAGGTGTCTAGAAAGGCGTTAGTGGGGCAACGCCTCCTGGAAAAAGAGGTTATTTAATTAACCAATTTCACGAAAGCGTTGGACAACCTCCCTCGATGTACTGATACTCGCCTGGCCGAAAGGTTAAAGCAAAACTTGTATTGTGCGATTAATCCCGACTAATTCTTCTTTTAAGCTTTGAAGGAGAATTCGAGGAAATAGTGGGAGCCATCCTGTTTGGTTAAATTAAAAACTAATCTAATCTTGCAAGAGCATACACTGAGTGTTTCTTCTCTCTCTATCCAGGTAGCAACCATGTCACGCCTTAATCAAGATAATACAATGATGTATCACTTGACTGACCCGAATTCTTATTCGGGGCTAGAGAACATCGGTTTGGCTCTTACTCATGACAACTGTCACGAATATGAGCAAGGGATATAGGGATGCATGAATTCCCAATTAACCCATGTGAAGATGAAGCATCTTATTACATCTTCTTCAGGCGTTCTTGTCATCGAGAACTGTTTTTCGGTCAATCTTACCTTCTGGGTACTAGATACTGGATCAAGATCTCATACCTGTAATATATTGCAGAGACTGAGAAAAAGTAGGATAGTTGGACCTGGTAATATGTCTCTCACAGTAAGGAACGGAGCACATGTTGATGCTGTTGTCGTAGGTGAATATCACTTGGTATTTCCAAACGACAATACTATGATTTTGAACAATTGATACTATGTATTGCAACATAATATCGGTTTCTTTACTTCGTAAAGATGGATATAGCATTGTTCTTAATAGAAATATCATGAACATTTACTTGAATCAGGTATTTGTTGCAGAAGGTACACTTTGTATTAGTATCTATGTTCTAAATCAAAATATAATTTTCAATATACAAAACACACGCAAGAGGAAGAGTTCAGATACGAACGAAACTTGTTTATGGCATTGTAGACTTGGTCATATCGGTGAGAAAAGACTAAGTAAGTTGCATAAAAATGGATATCTGAATCCGTTCAAATTTTCATCCTATGACACTTGTCAATCTTGTCTGAAAGGAAAGATGTCCAAATCTCTGTTCACTGGACACGGGAAAAGAGCTACAGAGCTCCTGGGACTTATACACAGTGATGTATGTGGTCCAATTTCTACACATGCAAAGGATGGATTCTCCTACTTCATTACATTCACTGAAGATCTCTCTATGTTCGGATATGTGTATCTTTTGAAACACAAATCTGAAGCTTTCAAGAAATTTAGAGAATATAAAAATGAAGTAGAGAACTAGATTGGAAAAAGTATTAAGATCTTTCGATCTGATAGAGCAGGGGAGTACTTGAGTACGGAATTCCAAGACTATCTAAAAGAGAATGGTATTAATCTCGGCTTACTCTTCCGTATACACCACAGCACAACGGTGTATCAGAACAGAGGAATCATACCTTATTGGATATGGTTTGCTCCATGATGAGTAATGCTGAGTTACTTCTGTCATTTTGGGACATGCGTTAGAATCAGCAGCAGACCCATTGAACCATGTTCCGTCCACATCTGTGCATAAGACTCCATATGAAATATGGAGTGGAAAGCGACCATATCTTAAACGGTTTAAGATATGCCTATGTTAAAATACAGAATCCAGACAAACTTCAGGCACGATCAATTCTATGCAAGTTTGTAGGATATCCAAGGAAGTCTTTAGGATATATTTTCTACCACACCGAGGAACAGAAGGTGTTAGGTTCTCACCACGCCACTTTCTTAAAAAAGGAATTTCTTGCAAAAGAAATTAATGGGAATACGGTAGAGCTGGAAGAAATTCTAGAAGAACAAACTGCAACTAAGAATTTGACGGAACCATAGGATTTAGTTATACCCGACGAAACCCGGCCTCTCCGCAGATCTAGTAGGATTTCTCATCCGCCCGAGAGATAATACGGTTTTCTTGTAGACGGGGATCGAGAGGATTGCATCTTGGAAGATGATGATCCTACTAGTTTCGAGCAGGACATTTCTAATAGGGACACTATGAATGGATGGATGCTATGCGATCCGAAATGGAGTCCATGTACACCAACAAAATTTGGACATTAGATGTTGCACCGCTAGAGGTAAAACCCATCGGCTGCAAATGGATTTTCAAGAAGAAGATTGGTGTAGATGGAAAGGTGGAAACCTATAAATCTAGACTTGTTGCAAAAGGTTTTTGTCAAAGACTCGGTGTAGACTATGATGAAATCTTTTATCCAGTGGCTATGCTGAAATCCATTCGGATCCTACTTGCCATTGCTGCCTTCCATGACTATGAAATCTTGCAGATGGACGTAAAGACCGCTTTTCTAAACGACACTTTAGAAGGGTGCATCTATATGGATCAGCCAAAGGGCTTCATAGACAGTGGGAGCAGCGGAAAATTGTTCAAGTTGCTTAAATCCATTTATAGATTAAAGCATGTATCGCAGAGCTGGAACATCTGTTTTGATAAAACAATTAAGAAATTTGACTTCATAAAAAACATAGATGTGCCTTGTATCTATAACAAGATTGTAAGGAGGAATGTCGTATTCATAGTATTGTACATAGATGACATGCTATTGATTGAAATAATATTCCAACACTACAGTTGGTTAAGTTGTTTTTGTCATAGAGGTTCTCCATGAAATACCTGGGTGATGCCTCCTTCATTCTGGGGATCAAGATCTATCGTGATAGATTGAAGAGGATGTTAGGACTTTCATAGTCTAGGTACATTAACACCATACTAAAGAGGTTTAGTATTGAAGATTCCAAGCGCAATAATTTACCGGCTTGTCACGGAATCACCCTCTCCAATGAGATATCTCCTAAGACTGATGAGGAGAGGGCTCGCATGACTACTATACCCTATACTTCAGCAGTAGGCTCTATAATGTATGTAATGTTATATACAAGACCAGATATAGCTTACGCACTTAACGTGGTAAGCCGATACCAGTCAAAGCCATGGGAGAAGCACTGGATGGCTGTTAAGAATATTCTCAAGTACCTGGGAAGGACTAAGAAGATGTTCCTAGTATACAGTAATGGAGACCTCCAGATGGAGTCATTTACCGATTCGAGCTTCAAGAGTGATAAGGATGACAACAAGTCTGTCTCGAGTAATGTGTTTTCCCTCAATAGAGGGGCGGTTTGTTGGAAGTGTTCCAAACAGAACACCGTTGCAGACTCGACGATGGAGGCTGAATACATTGCTGCCAGCGATGCCGCAAAAGAGGCTGTCTGGATGAGAAAGTTCATTTCTGAAATTGAGGTGGTTCCGTCTATTGTTGATCTAATACCTCTATATTGCAACAACAATGGGGCTATAGCTTTAGTGGAAAACCCACGGTCCCATCAGAAATCCAGACACATTTTGAGGCGGTATTGCTTGATCAGGGAGATCGTTGATCGCCAGAAGATCGAGATTCGGAAAGTAGATACGAAGGATAACACGGTAGACCCATTCACAAAGGCACTTCCTTAGACTCAGCTCGAGCGGCTATTGGAGATTATTGGTCTTCGATACACTAATACATGGCCTTAGCGTAAGTGGGAGATTGTTAGATATGTATGCCCTAGAGGCCATTATTGTATATTACATTTTGGATGCTTGGGATATATATTTGTTTACGACAGTCTTGCTCGATATGATAGTATGCTATCTTATTTGTCTTTATCTTAACATGTGATGTGTTTTACTTCTTATTACGTATCGCTAATATATGTTGATAAAGACCATAAGATATTTTCTTGACTACCAGCATTGTGATGGCGACGATACTCGTGGGGGCTGGGTAGTCTATAAGCACATCCTTAAATGTTCCTAGTCGTAGGAGTATCGAGACAGGGTATCGATATTCCAGAGTAGACTAGTATATACGTTTCTTATTCCTGAGAGGGGAGATAGCCTATCCCACATCCATTGGTGTACGGTACCAAAGATTGTATATAGGTGTTCATTAGGTTATGAGTTACGCTGGACGGACTCGCCGGGAACTGCTGAATGGTATTATACCTATTTTCTGATAGTAGTTCTCAGGTGACATGAGTACATGATAGTCTGTCGACCTAAAATCGTCACTTCGTCTCGAGTGTGTTCCCACCGTACTTTGATTACTACCCTACTACGGTTTTAAAGAGTCATGCAAACAGGTAGTTTTTGGGTGTAGTCCCGAAGCACTTGAAGGCAGTGAGTGATAGAGGGGATTCGTCTCTCCTGGTATTGGGATTTGATATCGCACAGTGTACGGTTAGCCATCGCCGTAAGACCTGGACCCAGGCGAATGGGATTTACTGATGGTGTTTAGTGGTTTCTCGACTGGTGATGGGCTTGATACCGACATAACATATCAGTTATTAGGGGTCTGATGTTTACCACCCCTAGACCTAATATGCGATACTCTCAAACGAACAGACCGGACTGTATGGTGAATGTCACCGATAGGCTCAGTTAGGGTTTCAGACGAGTTTTCTTGTCCATTTCCTTATCGATAGATACCTGGGTAGCTGTTACGTACATCTAGTTCCATTGACGCGCTTGTGAGTTCTAGAATATCATCGATAATTGTTGGCTATAGTGCCCTCAAGTCAATTATTGAATCGCAGGCACGCGATTGCGATGATTGAGGGAGGACCTATACCGGCAGAACAGTCTTACTCAAGATGATAGTATGCTATCTGGTTTGTCTTTATCATCATGTACGTATTACATATCACTATTACATACTGATAGGACATAACATATCTGGTTTGTCTTTATCATCATGCTTTATGTGGTATTACAGATCACTATTACATGTTGATAGAGCCCATATGATTCTTGCTTGACTACCAAGCATTATGATGACGATCAAACACGTAGGAGCTGGGTGGTCTATAAGCACATTCTTAAATGCCTCTAGTCGTGGGATTTTCGAGACTGGGCATCGATACTCCACAGTAGACTAGTGTATACTGATCAAGACCCCGACGAGGGGCGGTGCCAAGGTCTCACAAGCCATTGGTGTTAGTTTGTTCACCTAAGATAGTATACATGTGCTCATTGGGTTATGAGTACACTGGACGGACTTGCAGGGAACCTGCTAGTTGGTATTATACATATTGTCAGAGAGCAATTCCCAGGTGACATGTGTACAGGTTAGTCTGTCGACCTGAGATCGTTATTTTTCTCATGTGAGTTTCCACTATACTTTGATTACTACCCTACCACGGCTCAAAGGAGTCGTGCAAACAGGTTTTAGTTGGGTACAGTCCCGAGCCACATGGAGGCAGTAAGCAGATTGTCGGGGATTCGTCTCTCCCGGTATTGGGGGTTGATGTTGCGCAGTGCACGGGTGGCTATCACCAGAAATACATGGCCAAGGTAGTCGATAATTACTGATCTATGATCGGTAGTTTCTCATGTGGTGATGGGTTTCATACCGACACGAATTATCGCGTTATTAGGGGTCTGACTTTATCCACCCCCTAGACTTGATATGTGATACTCTTAGACGAACAGACCGGACTGTGCGGATATTGTCACTATCAGGCTCAGTAGGGGTTTGGATGAGTTTGCTCGTCGGCCTTCCTTTCGCTCAATACCTGAGGAGCCGTTATGTACAGCTAGTGCCGCTGACGTGCTTGTGGTTAAACCTACTGCCAACGTATTGACGAGTCTTTAAAGTCCCACACAGAGGGTTTTCACAGTTCATGCGATATGGTGTGGATGACGTATGTTGGTACATATAGGTGTCCGATTAAATATGTGTACATGCTGCACAGACTTTAGTCGGACGGTTGATAATACTAGTGGCTTAGGACCATCTAACTCCCAGTCTTAGATATTCGATCAAGGAGCGTTTAGGAGCTTGGGATGATGGTTCAAGACCAAAGGACACAGATCAACTCGGTTTAACCATCTAATTCCTAGTCTTACATATTGCTAGTATAGGGTTTAGGGTAGATCCGGGTATCGAGTCATGGCAGCACCAGTTTAGAAATTTTTTGTTCCGCATTTGGCCACGGTTTGATGGCCGGGGCGTTGCCGTAACACAACAATAACTCACTGCCAGCGTATTGTCAAGTTTTTAGAGTCTCACACAGAGAGTTTCCCGCTTTGATGAAATGTTGTAGTAGCCGTATTAGGTACGTGCAGAGCTTCGATTAAAACTAGTACTCGTTGCGCTGACGTTGATCGGACGGTTGAAATACTAACCCCACCTTTTACAAAGACGGATATTAAATCGGGTTTCGATTTAATATTAAATACATATATTTAGTTTATGTATTTAGTAGTATTTTCTCGCTAATTAATTTTGTCTCTTTATGTATTTCAATACATTAGAAACTTATGGTTATGTATTTGTAATTCTACATTTATATAAATATTGCAACCATTTTAACAAATGGTTCATGATTTATTTTCTACTCTCTCTCATCTAAAATGAGAGCTCCATCATATTCCTTCTCTCATTACAATTAGAAAAAAAAAGAAAAAAGAAAATAAAAGAGATAAAATTATTAGTGAGATCAAACTACAACACTAGGATCATCAGCTTGGCACCTTAATTTTCTTAGTTAACTCTTTGGAGTTTGAAGCCAAAGTCATGAGGTTTTAAGGTAGATCATCTTTGATCAAGGAGATGGATGGTCAAGCTTGTTTCATGGAGTCTCTTGGAGCCTACAATAGAGTCCTACAACCACAAAGTGAAGCTAGCTTTGAGGATGCAAGTATTCTCAAAACCTAGTAGCTAAACTCTTGTCTTTTGTTGCTTAAACCATTAATTATGATCTTTTGCTTAGAGTTTGGCTCTCTTTAATTTTTTTTAAAACCCTAATTAGCTTGCTTTAAATTCTAGTAGAGAGATAAAGGTCTAACACGATTAAGTTCCTATGCATTACAGAAACAACCAAAATAGAATATATATATATATATATATATATATATATATATATATATATATATATATATATATATATATATATATATATGCTACCCGCAGTCGCCACAGAGTCTGGAGACTTCACCGTAAGGTTACTTAACTTACGGCAGTGTATGGGCAGGGCTAGCATGGGTGCAAAACAAATACAATATTTATATATATCGTCATCATAGGCGGGTAATAAATATCACAGGTATGCGATAGTCAATATGAAATAGCGGATAAATTAGGAGTCTCGTGTTTTGTTTGAGCCGCAAATGAAAACCAACGTTCCCCGGTCGTGTGGATAGCTCGAACATCACCTAAAATAAAGACCCCTACGAGTGCGGCAAGTTACCCGTCAATTCTCAAAGTGAGGCAACCATTACTCAATAACATGAGTGGGCCACCTGACACTTCATGGAATC
This sequence comes from Agapanthus africanus, assembly GCA_030015575.1. Taxonomy (NCBI): domain Eukaryota; kingdom Viridiplantae; phylum Streptophyta; class Magnoliopsida; order Asparagales; family Amaryllidaceae; genus Agapanthus; species Agapanthus africanus. The sequence goes on from CM057341.1 coordinate 300,732,133, forward strand.
CGGTTACTTGAGCACTTCACCGTGGGTCAATCATAGAACCCTACAAGTGCGGGGAATAGCCCGTAAATTCTAAAGAGAGGCGGCTCAAACTCATTACCATGAGACGGCCACCTAACACACTCTAGAACCCGGTTACTCGAGCACTTCTCCATGGGTTTATCGTGATACATGAAAAAAAGAATATACAATGGTAATATCGAGCTTAACCCGGTCGTGTCCCAATAAAACAATATACCTAAAACGGTAACGACGACCACAATCCGGCCGCTCATACCGAATAAACAAATATACAACAATACTAAGACAAGGGGCTATCCACCATGACTATCCAACTAAACCATCACAAGATATACAACACAACAACACAAGCAAGTATTTGCAACCCCGTCTAATCGATCTATAATAATTAGACGACGTTTACAAACACATATAAACCAAAAAATAATCAACGATGCTAAAGTTTCGAGTTTAAAACTTTCCGTGTTTCCCGTATGCAAAGATAACAGTAAATGAAATCTAGGCCAAAACAAATATAACCAAAAACCGAATTTACCTTAGAATTAGCCTATGGAAAAAATCAGGGACCAGAATCAAAATTTTGGCTGACCATGTTGGGAAAAAAAAAAGATTTTGGGCGGGTTAGGTCCCCGTGTTTCTTGCCAAGTTTTTATATCTCATAACAAGCACTCTGATATACTTTAAAAAAAATGATCATTTTAAAAATTTCCAGAAACTTGGTTTTGGGTTTTTAAAATACAAAAAAATTTCGTTTCGAAACGTAAACATCATCTATTACTGGTTCTAATGTTTGGGTGGCTCTGATACCATATAAGTAGATGCTCGTGCTCGTGCCGCTAATTTGCAGCAAAGGAAGAATGCAAAACAAAAAATTTAAGAGCAAGAGCATGAACTACTATGACCTAAAATCGATTCCAAACACTAAACTAGCAAACCAAGAAGGAATTTAGCTACTCGTTCAATGTTAACTACCTTTGTAGTTATGTCCTTCATCTTCTTTTCCACTTCTTAAGCAACTAGGTCCACCGGTAACAAGCTTGGGAGTCGGTCTTCTTTTGTCGAAGATGATCCACCCGAAGGAACCCTAACTTAGGTTCTAGCTTCACACTAGATAACAATGTGAAGCAACTTGTGAACAAGACTTGTTAGGAATTGATCACAAGGATATAGTAGTGGTTAATCTCTAGGTTTTCTCTCCTTTTCTTTTTCTTTTCGCAACTTAGAAAATCTCAAGAGAGGGGGAAGAAGAAGATAATTATAAAGATGACGCATTAACTTGCCATTCTCTTTTTCTTTTCTTTTCTAATTTAAGTGTGAAGTGGGTGGAATTGTGACTCACATGTGTGGGTCACAAGTCCACACACTTCCACTTCAATCAAGAAGAAATGAGAAGAGAATGAAGCCACATCATATGTATACATACACACATACATACACTAATACAAGTACATGCTACAAATATATACACTCGTATTCGTATCAAAATACATACACTCGTATATGTATAAAATACGAATACTCATATTTATATTAAGATACAAATACCCATATTTATATCAAGACACAAATACCCGTACTTATACAAATACCCGCATTCGTATAAATACTGTATTCGTGTCAAAATACAAATACCGAAAAGAGAGATACTAAAAGAGATATATGATACTAGCCCACATTTCATCCAAATATGATAATCTGGCTATCTTTCAAACAGGATAGTATTAACAAAATGTTCGATTAAAAATACGTGTACAAAAACATGTATTTAAAGCATTTGGAACGGGCGACGCCTTCATTTCATTGGCAGAAGCAGAAACGATCCAATCCATTCGGGGCTTCGGGAACATACGTACGTATCAAAATACGTACACTATATCATTTTGCCTGAGCTGGGAAACCCTTCTGTGTTGGACTTTAAAGACTCAACAATACACTGGCAGTGAGTTTTATCATAAGCATGTCAGCGACACTTGCTGTACGTAACGGCTACCCAGGTATTGAACGAAACGAAGGTTGACAAGCAAATTCGTCTGTATCCCTACTGAGCTTGAAAGTGACAATCTCCATATAGTATGGTCTCTTGGTCTGAGAGTGTCTCATACCAGGTCTAGGGGTGGAAAATGTTAGATCCCTAATAACCCGATAAGTTGTGTCGATATGGCTCAAAACCATCTCGCGAAACTATTGATCTCATAATCAGTAAATCTCATCTGCCTTGGTCAAGCTCTTATGGTGATGACCAATCGAACATGACACGATATCGACTCCATATACAGGGAGAGACGAATCTTTCTATCGCTCACTGCCCTTAAGTGCTTCGGGACTGTACCTAATTAAAACCTGTTTGCATGACTCTTTAAAGCCGTGGTAGGATAATAATCTAAGTACAGTGGGAACACACTCTAGAAAAATGACGATGTCAGGTCTAAAGACTAACATATACCTATGTCACTAGAGAACTGCTATCTGACGATAGGTATATTACCATCTAGAAGTTCTCGGCGAGTCCGTCCAGTGTAACTCATAACCTAATGGGCACCTATATGTAATCATTGGTGTGATACACCAATTGCTGTGGGACCAACCATCCCTCTCATCGGGGTAAATACACACACACACACACACACACACTAGTCTACTCTGGAATATTGATACCCTGTCTTGATACTCTCACGATTAGGGACATTTAAGAATGTGCTTATGGACTACCCAGCCCCCATAAGTATGATCGCCATCATAACGTTGGTTTTTATGCAAAAAATCCTACGGGCTATATCAATATGTACTAGAGATATGTAATAACCAGTAAAATATATACACATATGTTTCCCCAATATTTAAACATAATAAAAGAACTAAGCTCTGTTAAATTTAATGAGGCAGCGCCTCACGTGCTCCCCACAAGGGCGCCAACACCAGCACTAACCCCTTAGGATTAAATCCTATGGTGGCGCCGCACGTGAAGCGCACGTGGACGCAATGTGCAAAGCACAGGAACACCTAGAATTAAATTCTTAAGTGGCGCCCGTATGCACAACACGTGAGCGCCAGCGCCTAAGTAAAATCAAGTAGAATGAAAATTTACATAGGGATATTTTCCTAAAATCTGGGATACTCTATGTTAAATAGAGCCGTTGGATCAAAAATCCAATGGTGATGATAAATTATCAAATAATAGAATAAAATTCTATGAAGGGAAAATATCCCCCTAATCTTTCTAAATGAACAAAAATTGTTGGATCAAAGATCCAATGAGATGGGAAAATATTTCCCTATATCTTTCTAAACAAAGAAAGATGTGTTTTATATAACAGAGAGCTCTTAGATTAAAAATCCAATGGTGATTAAAAATCACCCTTTGACAAAATAAAATTCTGTTTATGGGGAAAATATTTCCCTAATCTTTTTAAAAACAATAAGATATATTCTGTAAAACAGAAATCCTTGGATCAAAAGATCCAACGGTGGGTATAATTCCTCAAACAAATTTTGAGACCAATTAAATCAATTGGAATATTTCAATGAGAGATTTTCTCAAAACTAATTGTCTCCACTATATAAAGGATCCGAGATTTCAAGCATCAAAGGACAGACACCGACATATAGAGGGAACCGCCCATAAGTTTCTGCAAAAAAAATAAAGAAGGCTCTCAAAAGCAACAGAGAATTCAATTCTCAATAGAGAAGAAGATCTTTTCCCCCTCAAACCCTAGGTAAAGAAACCACAGAGATCAAAACATCTCCTTTACCTATCATAGCATACCCAAGGGTTTAACCCTTCTCAAGAACTTAGTTTTTTCTCTGGATCTGAGATCCACAAGACAAGTCATCCACTAGTTGAGAATTTAATTCTCATCGGGAAGATCTTGTTCTTGAGAATCAAAGATTTAGAAAAGAACTAGGTTAAAAAGAAAGAAAAAAGGAAAAGAATCTATCCTATGGGAATTTAATTCCTTAGAAAATAGAGTTTAACCCTAAAAGAAACTTAGTACTTCTAAAAGAAAAAACATAAGAACTTAGTTCTTGAAGAAAACCTGATCCCAGATCTTCAAAACAAAGATCTTGGTGCCATTAATGGTCAAAATTCCATTAATAGAGATTCAATCTCTAAAAAAGGAAAAGGAATTAGCGCCGCACCTTCTTCCCACGTAGGTGCCTTCAACAAATTCCCAAAACAAAAGGAAATCAGTGCCTCACGTGAAAAACACGTGGGAGCCCAAAATAGAAGGCCAGCGCCTCACGTAAAATACACGTGAGCGCTGAGTAAAGTGCTTAGCACTTCATATACAGTCAAAACAGCTGAGTGCTTAGCACTAATTGGGCAGCGCCCAGCGGCTCACATGCTCCTCACGTGGACGCCATATAAAAGTGTTTAACACTCTATATACAGCCAAAACGGTTGAGTGTTCAGCACTGATTGGGCAGCGTCCAACGTCTCACATGCTCTTCACATGGACGCCATATAAAAAAATTCTTAACACTATATATAGTCAAAATGACTAAGCGCTTAGCACTGATTGGGCAGCGCCAATAACTGAAGGCTTCACATGATCCCCATGTAAGCACCAAAGCTTCAAATAAGTGCTTAGCACTTTTGCATAAAAAAATAAAGGGGCAATAAGCAGAGCCCAAATAAGTTCTTAGCACGTTTGAACAATAAAAAAAGACTGAGCAGACTAAGCCCAAATTGGTTAAGTCTCACAGAAAAGTTTCTTACAGCCGAGCCCAAATGCTCTGTTGTTGGATCTTAAATAAAAATGATTCTTAAAATTTTGCTAAGTTGATCTTGATCTCAAATAAAACTAACGTATCCTTAGTTAAAATAAATTGAGCCAAAATCCTCATATATTTAAGTTGATCTTAATCTCAAACTGGATTAACGGTCCTTAAATAAAGCAAACCCAAATCTAAAATATACGGATTTGGACTGATCCGTGCCCTGCGGGCGACGACATAAACTAGTCCCCGTATACAATCTACAGGCAACCAAAATAAAAAAAATTACACACGACACGAAGTGAACTGCTGGAGAAGGAGAAAGTGGTTATCGCAATGCGGTAATGTAATTAACTACAGGGGCTTGTGCCTGCATGGAAGAGCATCCCCACAATAAAAAACCCCTCACAAATGAGAGGGAGTCTGATGAAGTCACGCTACAACGGCCGCGTCTGTCCAAATCTCCAATATATTGTGCCATAAATCAACTTGGTATCTTCGGAGTGGTGGATAGATAAGTCTAAATAGCATCTGCCCCCAAATTCAAGCCAGACGTCCTAACATCTCGATCCGGTCTTTCGGCGGTGAACAGATTCTGACACGCACGGTGGGACCTTTTCCTCTTTCCACTCCATATTTCGTGTGTCGTGTTTCGCGAACAAAATCACGGTTAGCTATAGTTGCCCTTGGATTTGAGGTACTAAAACTTGGTGTCTTGCTCCTGCGCAGAGGAAATCAATGGCTTCTCAATGCACTGCATACAACAACAACTCTCGCTCTACCCTAACCGAAGGAGTGATCTACGGGCCCAACGCGGCCTCTATTTTCTCAATTCCGGTGGGGAAAGTTATGCAAGTCACTACTGGATTGTTCTTTGGGATCATTCTCCCACATGTGAGTGTTGGTGCCTCGGTGCCGCAAGAAGAAGCTCCCAATAGGCCGATCTTCGATCGACTGGCAACCATAATGACCCCTCTTAACGGGCCATCCAAATCTAGCGTCTCAGTCTTCAACAGGCCGAGCAAAAGAACAAACGGGCTCACAAAGAAGCTCGTGATACCTGAAGGGGCTAACCCAAAATGTCTACCTCTCCCAACTCCTGCTACGGAGAAGCCATCAAAAGTGCTTCCCAAATCAGAAAGTCGGTCTTCAAAAGATTGGCCGGCCCTCCCTAAACTTTAACAAGTATGTCAGTCTTCAACAGGCTAACGCCAATTATAGCTCCTCAACAAACCCAGGGGTGTGATGAAACCGCTTCCAAAACTGAGATGGTCCCTTCAACAAGGCATGCTCGACGTCTCCACTGGCGCTGAATGAGAGAAGCTGGAGGCAACTCCCCCTCTAGACTCACCCCACCAGCTCCAATGGTGGAAGTCGACACTGCTATTCCAACTTGGAACAGTTTTGAACCGCTTAAGAGGGTGCGCAAAAACTCTTCAACAACGGTGCTAAAGAAATCACCCCACCTGCAGAAGTTACAATGCAGGCAAAGCCGAAGCAGCCTCATCAACGGCTCTCCTTGCAAATCATAGGGTCTGCCGAAAAGTCCCGGACTCCATGATTGACCAGAACTACTCTCGTTGACCGAAAAAATCGAAGGTTCGACAAGAAAAAGATCACTTCTCCACCATACAACGGAGTTCTTCTATTAAGCAGGTGCCTGTCATAACGGCTCCTTCAAATCCAATATCCTATAAAAGAACGAGGTTGGAAAAAACTTTACTGGCCACGGCAAATTCCAAAGACGATAGACCTAAACGCCTCAAGGCCGGAGGCATTACAATATATACGGTCTACATGGCTTTAAGAAAAGAAGAAACCCGTGCTTCAGTGAGTCACCGACCGCAATTCGATTGCTGACCAAGGCTCATGAGCAATAACAGAAGATCCAGGAAATGCTGATCAAAATGGCAGCACATACCGGACAGAAAGAAAGTCCGGACAAAAAAGCTGAATAGCGCCAGTAGTAGGAGACCGATAAAGAGTTTCTGTGAAGGGTGCTCAAGAGAAAGGATAAGGAAGCCGCTGAGCTAGCTTTTAACATAAAGTAAATGGCTATATTGTTCCAAGACATGGTTAGAATGATGATCCAGCCAGAACCCCCGGCCTAGAATCTGCCGATAATCGTCGAGGATGACAGGGGAAAACATCAAACCCTCCTTCGGCTTTATCAACAACCAAGGAGAAAATGATCTCCAAGGCTGCCCTTGATGATTATATTGCTCAACAAATAAGAGCTCATTAAGGTAATGAAGTTGCTGGCCAAATCGTCAGAATTAGACAACCGTATCCAGGCTGGTATGATCAAATCAAATACCCACCAGGATATACGATCCCCAAGTTCCATGTGTACAAAGGGAAAGGCAACCCTCACCAGCACGTCGCGTAGTTTAGAGCTCTGTGCAGCAACACTGGAGGCGACGACAGATTGTTGCTTTGCTAGTTCATTGGTAGCCTGTCAGAAACAGCCTTTGAATGGTACCCGAAGCTCCCAAATGACTTCGTAAAAATATTCACAGAGATAGAACTACTGCTCACACAGCGTTTCGCCAGCGCGGGTGAACACACTCCAATTACGACATTAATCAATGCCAGGGTAAAAACCGGGAGAAACCTGGGTCCAATACGCGATCCGGTGGCAGAACCTATGGTTTAAGTGCGAACAGGGCATTGAAGAATCTCCCGCAGTGAGCATGATCATCGGGACCCTTGATCCTTAAACGACTGTGTCCAAGTTCATTACATTCTTCAAACCAGCCACATTCTAGGCTCTGATAGATAAATTGGCCCAAATGGACCAGATAGGCCACGGGCCTTCCTCCTCAAATAAGGACCCTCGAAATAATAAGGGTAAAGGGAAAGCGGTCTTCGTTTCCAATACACAACAAAAACTGAGTAGCCCAAAACCATCTGCTCGCTAAAACAACGTGCGTCCGCGCCCATCCTTAGAGGAAAGACTAGGACGCACTTACTCATTTCCCCGTGATAAGAAGAGGAGACTGTTTGAATTGGCAATGTGTAATAAACTCATCACATTGCCAGACACGAGGCGTCCACCGCAACCCGGCAATGTCAACAACCCTAACTACTGCAACTATCACAGAATGGTGAGCCACCCAATTGAAGATTACTATGTCTTCAAGAACTGGGTCAAAGACCAGTATCAACAGGGAAAATTCACGCTTTCTGATAACTGGAGGGTAAACCCACCCCAGAAGCATACTCCTAAAAAGGTGGACACGAAGGGGGCATCATGCTCACTCGTGGAAGAAACTCCATGGGAAGTCGTTCTTTCAGTAAAAACCAAAAGAATGCTGAAAGATCTACAAGCATGTCTAGCAGTCAGGTGGAAAAGCCCACTTGAACCCAAAATTATCGAAGGGATGTTAAAATCTCATCCCATATCGAAAATTGTTGATGAAGAGAAAACCCACCAAGTCAAGCCTTCAAAATCTTCGAAGAAAAGAAGAAGACCAAGAAGTCTGTGCAGCCTGCCGAGTATGACGACAAGCGCACAGATCTACAAAAATACATTAACATGCTGGAGGAGTACAATCAGAAGGCACGGACACTGGTCATGCTCGAAGAGTTCCTCAAGTATATTCTTGAGGATGAAAATAATGACTACAATGAGGAAAATGACTGATCAAAAGACATCAAAGACCGTATAGCATGTTGCCACATGGTCTCCCATTCTTCATTATATGACAAAGAGGCTCCCTCAGCGTCAGAAAACAATGCAGAGGAACTGAGGGCAAAATCGGCGCTAAAATCCCCGGAATTGCCAGAAGACCCGATCAATAAACTGTTAAATGAAGCCTTTCAAAAAAGCAAAGTTGACCGAGAACGCGAGACAGCCATATACGAAAAGGCTAAGCATCAGCGTCAGGAGAAAGAAGTGGCGGTAAGGATAAGTCATAAAGTACTCCAACCAAACCAAAACACACCTGCTACAAATAAGAGCAAGATCAAAACAGAGAAGCGGTTCGCCAAAACCCTGTCAACGGGGATGAAGCTGCCACCTCTCGTAAGGAACACTCTCGGAGGCATATGCCTCGAAGGAGAAGATGCATGTCCAAACTAATACCTATATCATCGGAGGGTCACCCATCCCACCGAGGAATGCAGTACCTTCAAGAAGTAGTGGCAAGGATATGTTGCCCATCAAAAACACTTCAAGAGGATGAAGCGTGAAATGCATGCTCGTTGACGGAAAAATAGCACGACAAACGTGCATAAAGAAACGACTGGCAACTGTCATATGGTTGGTACCAATTCGGAAGGGGAAAACCCTTAAGTTCTTACCTACGGGACCGATTCTGAGGAAGAAATACCTCTCAGCCCTCTCTTTAAAGATTCCACCTCCGAAAAAGAAGAGGAGGAGAAGAACTGCGAGAATATTCAGCTAAGTAACCGTACACTGCGTGAGAAAAACCTCGGACGTACAAACAAAGTTCGAACAAAAAGAACAAAGGGAAAGGAAAAATCCCCGAGGAGATCGCCCTCGATGAAGAAGCAGTCAAAGAGCTCGCGGCAAAAGATCCACCTAAGAAAAACAAGGTGGATTATAACGTCCTGGCATATCTGAGAAAAATACCCTCGCAACTGAGTATATTGGATGCTCTCCTCCTGTTTAAAGAGGTACGAGATTCCCTGATTAAGGCATTACAAGAGCCCGATCAATTTCAAGCTTTCTTCGCAGAAGTGAAGATGAAGGATGAGCTGGCAGAGGTCCACGCGGCTGACATTACATTCAGTGATGAAGATCTCCTCCTCGGTACGTGCGAGCATAATCGCCCATTATACATCACCGGGTACTGCCTGACATCAAGATAGGGAAAATCCTTGTCGACAACGGATCCTCCGTTAACTTTCTCAATATAAAAATGCTGAAAGAGATATGCATGAACGTTCGGCACCTCGTGCGAGAAAAATTACCATCTTCAGGTTCGACTCACAGTTGTCACGGACGCATAGGTCCGTAATACCGACGCTGCGCTTCGGACTGCTCAACACTGACATCAAATTTCATGTTATTGATGCCAAGACTTGCTATAACGCTTTGCTCAGCAGGCCTTGATTACACGAGTACAACGTCATCCCTTCTACACAATATCAGTGTATAAAGTCCGAAAATACGTTAAATCCGTTCTCCGTAAACAAAGTCCGGAAATACGAAGACGCAAAATACTTCCTACCAGACTTCGAAGATATGGAAAGGTGTCATAAGCTGGAGAATAAATAAAAATCCGTCGTTACTATCCCGATATTTGGGAGCGATACCGAGAAAGATGAAGAAATAGTCTACTCGAGACAACCCCAAAAAGAAAACAATAAGCCTGGACCATCTACTCCTATTTTGGTCTTTGGCAGCAACTTAGAGGACGAGGTAACACTGCGTTCTCTATCCACCCATCAATGCAAACTTTTGCCGCAGATCAGAGATGCAAATCACAATGGCTCCACTTCGACTTTATAAGGAACTTGATGCGCTCCATACATACGGTGTACAAGAACCGTAAACTTTCTACGTGCCTCCTACGCGAAGGTGTGAAAAGGCGATCCTCTTCTACCAATCTACGGAGAATAAAGTAGAAAAAAAGTCTGTCATGGTGCCGATTTTGCACTCTCCCGGCTTCAACCCATCCGTCTGCCAAAATATTACGTGGAGGGATTTAAAAGGCTGTTAAGATTCCAAGGTGTACCCCTCGAACAAACTGTCCGACAAGCCTAATTCTATAAAAAAAATTGGGATATTCCTGGGACTCAACGAAAGATGCCCAATGGGAAGATGGAGGCAACTGGACTCGGATACATTCGGTCCAAGAAACGGGAGCAGATCCACAATTGCCATATCGTAAACAGCTTTCAGTGAAGCAGAAGACGCTCTTCCAAATAGCCGTGATATCAAATCGGAGTGAGAGCCCGCTCTAAAAACGTTAAGTCCTTCGCTAAAAGAACAAATTGATAGGCTAATAAAAGAATCTTGTTAAACGAGCCAGGACAACCACAGCCGCAAAATAGTCATTTATGAAAAGGCTAGGGCGCAGCGTCTCAGTCAGCAATCCGTAGAGAAGGTAGACTATAATGCTCTTCATCCCCGGCCCACTGTATGTTCTCGCGAAAAGGGAAAATACCGAAATAGAGGCAAAAACAGGGCAAAAAGCACAAACAATGTTCGAAAACAACAAAGCTAATCCAAGACGCCGTGCAATTGAGAAAAACTCGATTGGAGCCCGTCCTTTATAAAGAAGATGGGTCGGGAATACACTTTCTCTGAAGACAAGACAAGAAAAATATTTAACCTTGTCATGAAGCACCAAATAATGATGCTTCCGGAGTCTCGGCATCCCGAACAAATAAGCGAGGTCCATCATCCAGATTATTGCTCCTATCACAGAGTAATAGGTCATCCCCTTAAAAAATGGTTTACCTTCAAAGACTGGGTAGAAGATCAGTATCAATAAGGCAGGTTCTTTTTATCCGACAGCTGGAGAGTAACCTCACCGCAAAAGCATGAGCCAAAGAGGACCTATACCATGAGGACAGGACCGGCTCAACATCAAGAATGGAAGCGAACTCGTACCTGCCATATGATAATATTCTCAAAAGAGGAAGGGTACGTAACTATGGATGACCTCCACATGTGCTTCTTAAATGAAGACGAGAATGAGGTGATCTTAGAATTTCCACCGGTACCAAAAGAGCTGGAAGATAGGATACATACTACGGCGGACAACCTAAGAAAAATTAACTTAGGGACAAAAACCGATCCGAGGCCGACGTTCAGTTAGTTATATGTATGCCCTAGAGGCCATCACTGTACATTAGATGTATATTGTAGTGGATGCTGGGACATATATAGGTAGGACTTTCTTGCTCGACATGATAGTACGCTATCTGGTTGCTCTTTATCTTAACATGTATACTTTCTGTCTCTCTGTTACATGTTGATAAAGCACTTAGGATGTGTACTCGACTTCCAGGACTATGATGTAGATCATATTAGTGGGGCCTGGGTAGTCCATGAGTACATCCTTCAATATTCCTAGTCGTGGGAATATCGAGACGGGGCATCGATATTCCAGAGTAGACTAGCGTATATCTTCTCGACCCATGTGATGGGCGATGGATGATCCCATATCCATTGGTGTTTGACATCAGAGATGGTATGCGGGTGCTCAGTGGAGACTGGGTACACTGAACGGACTCGCCGAGAACTCCCAGATGGTATTATACCTCACGTCAGATGGCAGTTCTCTAGTGACACTGGTACAGCTTAGTCTGTTGACCCGAGATCGTCATAGAGTCTTGTGTGTCTCCCACTGTGCTTTGATTTCCACCCTACTATGGCTCTACTGAGTTGTGCAAACAGGTGGTTTTTGGGTACAGTCCCGATTCACATGGAGGCAATGAGCGATAGGAGGGGATTCGTCTCTCCCGGTATTGGGGGTTGATGTTGCGCTATACTCGACTGGCCATAACTGGAAATCCCTGGCCAGGGTTGCAGTGATATACTGGTAAGAGTTATCAGTAGTTTCACACTTGTTGTGGACCTTACATCGGCATGACTTATCAAGCTACCGGGGTCTGACGTTTACCACCCCTAGGCGAGATACGCGACATATCAGACGAACAGACCGGACTGTACGGTAAGTGTTACTGGTTGGATTCACAGGAGTGTGAGCTGGCTTGCTCGTTGATCTTCTGATCGCTCAATACCCGGGTGGCTGTTACGTTTAGCAGACCGCTTGCGGCTTGTGGTGTTTGATATGATCATCACCTGCTGCCGGCGTATTGACGAGTCTTTAGAGTCCTACACAGAGGTTTTCTGGCTTAAGCGAAACGAAATAGGAGCGCATATGAGATATGTGCGGGACCGAGAATAATATCAGTATATGATACTGAATTCTATTCTCGCGATTTGTATCATCGGAAGGTTATATGAGATATAGCCGGGTTACCGAATCAAGTGTTGATTCGATACATTGATACACTTGATATTAGTCGGTTATGTACAGTATGACCGGATCATTAAATCAAGTGTTGATTTAATGATTTAATGTATAATTATATATTTGATATATTACTTTACATTAACTAATATTGGTTCATTTAAGATTGATTTTCTCACTTGAATGTGCACATTGTTTATATGTGATATATGCAAGTGTACATGTTTGTATCATGCTTGATGATACATACTAGTTGTGTGTATGAGAATTATATCAAGATTAAGTTTAAGATTAGGGTATTGTTTTATCAAGAGAATTAACAAAAGAAATGAACTTGGTCAAATTTGTCAAGCTTGAAGAAGCTTGGAGAAACCTTGACAAAGTCCACTCTTTTTGTCATTTCTTTTGATAATTCTTTAACCTAACCTTTAACCTAATACCTTGGTCAATTCTCTACACAAGTTAAGCATGAGGGCTTAACTTAACCATGGTACCATAATTAAATGGATAAGTTTCATTCTTATTTCATTATCTTTATTATTCTTTTCTTCTTCTTCATCTTCATCAAGCTTCAAGAAAGCTTGCTACCTCTAATGGTGCCATGAGATTTAGAGTGAGAAATCCAAATCTAAAGTCAACCCACTTCCTATTTCTTCATCCTCTACCACTTGCCATGTAGTAGAGTGTGTTATCTTCATAAGTTTCATGACCTAGTGAAGATGGAGCTTGAGTTTGAGTTGCCTCAACGTAGATCATCTTCGGCATCGAAGTCAACGACCTAGCCCGCCCATTTCTTCGATGAAACCGACGCTAGAGTCCGGGATTTCGATGATCGCAGCGGAGGGACGTCAACACGGAGCTAGAGAAGTGGAGGACCGGATCTACAAAGGTTGTAGTCTCTTTCACTTAGTATCAAAGTAGTTTGCTTGCATGTTTTGCCTTACCTCTAGTTAACGATCTAGTATAGGGTTCTTTGGCACATGAAAAAATTTGATTTTGGCATGGTTGATCAGTTGTAGAACCTCATGGGTGTGCCTAGAAACCCTACAGTGGTATCAGAGCTACTAGGCATTGGATGTCGACCTATGGGGGTTCTCACTGTGTGACAGTGTAGCGAAGCATAGGCTCTTACCCCCAGGGTGTCCCGAGATCGGAAGGTGTTCCGGCGGGTTGTAGTCCTCGCGAGGGGAATGCGTAAAAAGTAGCTGCTGAGGGACCCGTTGGTGCTACGGTGACCCCATTGGATGGGGTGGCTGCCTGACCTACAGTGGTATCAGAGCTTGGCTAGTGCTTTAGACGATGTATAGACGATGTTACAAATCCGATCGATCCCGAAACCCTAATTTTCAACCCTCTCTGTACAATTTTTCAAAACTAGGAATTTTGTGAATTAAAAATATGCAGAAATATCAGCAGGGTTTTCTAAGAAATACTGTGCAGCACGTGCGCCTGAGTCAACTAAAGCGCCGCAGAACCGCGGCACGGGCATGGCTCGTGCGGCGGTTCCGCGGCCATTCAGTACCATTATTTTGTGAATTTTGCATAGTAATTTCTTTCTTTAGTTGCTGAGTTTTCTGGGAATTTTTAAATTATACTCAAGAGTTGAGTTTTCTGGGTTGTATTGGGAGTTCGTTATTTCGATCGAAAGTTTAACTTCGTCTATGTGTTTTTCCGGGTATTTTAGAACATGTTAAAAAGTTCAACCGGATATAAATACCCAATTTTTCCCCTGCCAGGAAATTTCCATCTGTTGGACTTTTCCGTAGTTTGAGAACGTTCTGGGTAGTGCAAGTAACGCGATGGACCCTCTAGAAGACAACAAACCTTAACTCGATTATGTGACCATCTTGAACTGCCCTTTGAACCTTAGGGTTTGGGGCAGTACGGCGTGCCACATGTGAGGCGTTGGCTTTACCCTTCTACAGTTGGACCGTTGGTACTGTAGCATGAAGTGAATGTTCTTAAACTTATTTCATGTGTTGAGCTGTTTCTGGAAAACTTGGGTGTTTGATTGTTCGATCGGAAAGTTTAACATTTTCTATTTATCTGGAATGTGAAACAATATTTGGAATCCACAAGTAGTTATGAGATAACTGATTTGGATGTTATAAACATAGCAGTTTAGTCTCACTTGATCGGTTGCCATGGAATTTTTATGCGATCAAAAGTCCGTCGCAATCACGTTGCGTACGCGGATACTCGCCGGGTAAACTTAATACACATCCTCACCCCATAGCCCCGACCAAGTGACTGTAGGAGAATCCCGTCGCCGAAAGCATCCGTTCGGGTGCTCGCGGCAGCGGTGTTCCGCCTTAGTGCACTTCATCGACGGTATCGGGGGTGCGGCCGTCTACTAAAGTTTGCGACGAGCATTCGTTCAGGATGTCGGGAATCATGTTGAATTGCCCGGCTTGATATTGAAAAGTGTTTTCGATAATGAGACTAAAATGCGGGGTTTATAATTGTTAGGCATGCGATGTCTAAGGAATTCATTTGTTTAGGCATGCGATGTCTAAAGAGTTTGCGGATTCCAACTGTTGTAGTTTTACACTTTCTTTTCTGCGACCGTAAGTGTAATATGTGATATCGCCGGTTTCGTTGCTATATGTCAACGACAATTGGGATGCGCATATTTACTTACGTTGATGACATGTGATGTTATGTGTTGCTGGATATGTTATATTGGATCGTCGTATTTAAATAGCTGGGGTTTTTTTATGTGAGATGAGTGTTTTTCATTTTCATTCATGTAAAAACTTGTATGTAATATTCTTTTATCGGGGCACTTCCAGGTTGCGGATGATGTCACCATTTGTATATTATTTACTTTTCCGCATTAGGATAGACCCAAGGAGGGGAGCATAAGTAACCGGGTTCGAGGGTCCAGTGGGAGACCATCTCGAGGAGTCGAGTCCGGGTCTCCTAACCCTAGAATTGGTAGGGTTGCTTGCCGCTCTCGTAGGGGTCTAGGGGTGTGGGATTGGCTATTCATCACGACCGTGGAATCCGTGTTTTATACAAGCTCAAAATAAAACACGGACGTCCTAGTATATCCAATATTTCATATGATATTTTCTGCTGCGTTATCTGTGATGTGATCATGTGATTTGTTCAGATAGATATTGTATATAGTATATATGATATATTATATAGACGTTGCTTATGTTTTACACCCGCACTAGCCCTGCCTCGCTCTGGCGTTAGTTACCTAACCTAACGGTGCAGACGGGACATCGAGACGAATGCGGATGGCATAAGCGTACGTTATATTTATCTATGATGTTTAGGTGGACTTAAATGATGAGACATCATTAATGTGATTAATGAAAGAAAATAAACCTAAAAGATGTTGTGGAATCGAATTTCTTAAAAACAGGTAGCTACAGTTCTTGCTTTGCATCGCGGTGTTCCTTGTAGAACATCCTGCACCTTATTCGATAAGGAAAGGGCCGAGATCCCTTCACCGGGAGTGACCCCTTTAGCAATAACTGGCAGATGCTACAACCCTCGGTTTGTCTTTTGATTGCTTCTATAGTTTTTGCTTTGCACAGCGGTATATATGATATATCCTGCACCTTATTCGATGAGGAAAGGGCCGACGATCCCTTCACCGGGAGTGACCCCTTTAGCAAAACTAGAAAAGCCTCAAAAAAACACTCCATTTAAAAACCATTTGATTCCGCAACAAGATCAAGTTCAAAGCGTTAAAGGTTTTCTTAAAAACCATCCGCAACCCTCCGTCATTTTAGGAAGTAGAGTACTTAGTATTCGTCCTGTGTTTTTTGACCATAGTCAAGGCACAGTGTATGGTAGCTAAGTGATGTCTTCCTACACCGCATATGATGCGATTAGTTTGGACAGTCATGTGGCTTTGTTGATCTTAGCCAAGGGTCATGTGGGTGGGTCTAATTAATAACGAAATGACGGGTAGAACTTGACTAGTGCTTATCATTTGTTGACCTTAGCCAAGGTCATAGGTGCTAGGGGTAAAAAATTTTATCGGGAGTTTCAAGTGTTGAAATTTGCAATGAGATTGCATACCTTCTATATGATAGTTGGATCCCGATACCCACTGCGAGTAATTGTTACTCCTGGGAGAGTTTTGCACTTTGCAATTAGCCGATCAAGTAGTTGTCTAGAAAGGTGTCAACGGGGTTACGCCTCTGAGAAAGCGAGGTTTACTTTAATTAGGTCCGTGCGAAAGCATGGGGAACCTCCCTCAAAATACCGACACTGGCCTGGCTGAAAGATTGGCGAACTTGTAGAGTGTAATTAATCCCGGCTAGTCTTTCCTTTTAGGGTTTGAAGGAAGAATTGATAAAAACAGTGGGAACCATCCTGATTAGGTAAAATAAATAATCAATCTAATCTTGCAAGAGCGCACGCAGAGTGTTTTCTTCTCTCTCTCTCCAGGTAGCGACCATATCACGCCTAATCAAGATAATAATATGGATGTATTGACTGAACCCGCTTGTTATACTGAGCTGGGGAACGTTGGTCCCGCTCCAACTTATAATTGTTATAAGACAGAGCATGAAATAGGGGAATACCAGGATTCCCATGCCGCCCAAACGAAGAAAGTACATGAGATGCATCTCTTTCGGGTGTGTTCATTATAAAGAACTGTTTCTCAGTATCCTCTGCATCCTGGGTATTTGATACCAAATCAGGATCCCGCATATGTAATCCGTTACATGGGCTACAGAAAGGTAGAGAACTGAGAACGGGTGATAAGTTTCATGAGACAGAAAACGGGGCAAGTGTTGCAGCCAAGTCTGTTGGTCACTGTCACCCTGTGTTACTAATACATTGATTCTGAACAAATGCTATTAGATACCGAACCTGACATACAAAATCATATCAGTCTCTTTATTAGTAAAGAAAGGATATAATTTTGTATTGTTGAATATTGTTTTGAGCATTTCAAAAGTTGATCGGTTCAGGCACGTTATCTAAAAGCATTTACGTTCTAAATCAAACTACAGTTCCTAGTATACAGAACACACACAAGAGGAAGAGTTCAGATATGAACGATTCCTTCTTGAGGTATTGTACACTAGGTCATATCAATATGACCCGACTGGTTGAAGTTACATTTAGATGCATATTTAAATCAGTTTGAATTTACATCTTGTGAAACTTGCCAGTCATGTCACAAAGATAAAATGACCATAGCTCTGTTTATTGGAAACAGAGAAAGAGTTAGTAAACTCTTGGGATTGATACATGTTGATGTATGTAAGGTCCCCTGTCTGCACATGCCAGGATCGGTTCTTTGTACTTCATTACATTCACTGATGATCTCTCAAGATTCAGCCATATGTTCCTGTTGAAACACAAGTCCGAAACTTTTGAGATATTCACAGAATATAAGCTAGAAGTAAAGAACTAAAAACCGGGTATAAGTATTATGTCCTATGATAAGATCAGGGAGGAGAATACTTGTGCATAGAATTCCTGGACTATTCTAAAGGAGAATGAGATTCTTTCTCCGTATTACTCCTCTGAATATACCACAGCACAACGGTGTATCGGGGCGGAGCAATCGCACCATATTAGATATGGTGTGCTCTATGACGAGTATTATTGAGTTACCTGTTTCTTTTAAGGGGTTGTGCACTTGAGAAGCTGCATACCTATTGAATTAGGTTCGAATCAAATCAGTGCCTACCACTCCATATAAGATATGGTATGGGAAGAGCCTATCTCTTAAGTAAGTTAAGATTTGGGAATGTCCGACCTATGTCAAAAGCAAAATCCGGACAAGATCGAGGCAAGGTCAGTTCTGTAGAACTGGAAAAGTTCCAGCTATACAAACTACAACTAATGATTTGACAGAACCAGAGGATTCAATAGTCCCCGACGAACCTCAGCCTCTCCGCCGATCTGGTAGGGTTCCTCATCCGCCAGAGAGATACTTCGGTTTCTCAATGACAGTGGGAGCGAGGAATGCATCATGAGATGATGACCCAACTAGTTTCGAGCAGGCCATCGAGAGTAGGGACTCTGTAAGAATGGCTGGATGCTTAGCGATCTGAGATGGAATCCATGTACACCAACAAAGTATGGACTTTGGTTACTATATCTGAAGGGTTAAGTCCCCATCAGGAGCAAGTATATCTTGAGAAGATTACTTGGTGTAGATGGAAAAGTTGAGACTTTCAAAGCTAGACTTGTTAAAGGTTTTCGTCATCACCGGCCGTGGATAATGATGAAACCTTTTCCAGTAGCTATGCTTAAGTCCATCCGGATCTTACTTAACATTGCTACATACCATGACTACGATATCTGGTGTTTGGGTGCCATGACTGCTTTTCTAAATAATGATTTAGAAGAGAACGTCTATAAGTACACAGCCAGAGGGCTTCGTAAACAGTGGGAGCAGCGGAAACGTGTGCAAGTTGCTTTACAGGATAAAGCAGGCATCGCGGAGTTGGAACATTTGTTTTGATGTGGTAGATGAACCTTGTATATACAAAACGATAGCAGAGAGCAAGATGGTCATCCTCGTATTGTACGTGGACAACATACTCTTGATAGGAAAAGAGTTTCTTATGCTACGCACGGTCAATTTCCTCTTATCATAAGGATTCTCCAAATTGGATCAAAGTGATACCTCCTAAATCCTGGGTTTGGATCTATGAGATAGATCTAAATGGATGTTAGGCTTCTCACTAGGTTTAGTGAGATGGTATCAATCGATCCTGGGGAGAATTACTGGAAAGGTTCCAGGGTGATGAGGACGACTGAATGTCAGTCGCAGGCATTGTCTTTATCCTCAGTAAAGGGACGGTATGTTGGAAGAGTTCCAAGATAGATACCGTGGCAAACTAGACGATAAAGGCTGGTAACATCGCTATTAAAGATACTACCAAAGAGGCAGTTTGGGTGTATATTGGTTCATGAGATGAACTAGATTCCTACCATTGTGTGACAATAGAAGTGTGGCTTTGGCCCAGGAACCCTGGTCCCATCAGTGACCCAGACATATTCTGAGACAGCATCACCTGATCATGGAGATAGTTGATCTCCAGGGTGATCGAGGTTAGGAGAGTAGACTCAGAGGACAACACGGCGGATCCACTCACAAAGGCCTTTTCCCAAAGAGAGACTTATATGGGATGGTTGAGTATTAGATACTACAACCACTGCTACAGATGGCCCTAGTGCAAGTGAGAGATTGTTAGTTATATGTATGCCCTAGAGGCCATTTCTGTACATTGGATGTATATTGTAGTGGATGCTGGGACATATATAGGTAGGACTTTCTTGCTCGACATGATAGTACGCTATCTGGTTGCTCTTTATCTTAACATGTATACTTTCTGTCTCTCTGTTACATGTTGATAAAGCCCTTAGGATGTGTACTCGACTTCCAGGACTATGATGTAGATCATACTAGTGGGGCCTGGGTAGTCCATGAGTACATCCTTCAATGTTCCTAGTCGTGGGAATATCGAGACGGGGCATCGATATTCCAGAGTAGACTAGCATATATCTTCTCGACCCATGTGATGGGCGATGGATGATCCCATATTCATTGGTGTTTGACATCAGAGATGGTATGCGGGTGCTCAGTGGAGACTGGGTACACTGAACGGACTCGCCGAGAACTCCCAGATGGTATTATACCTCACGTCAGATGGCAGTTCTCTGGTGACACTGGTACAGCTTAGTTTGTTGACCCGAGATCGTCATAGAGTCTTATGTGTCTCCCACTGTGCTTTGATTTCCACCCTACCACGGCTCTACTGAGTTGTGCAAACAGGTGGTTTTTGGGTACAGTCCCGATTCACATGGAGGCAATGAGCTATAGGAGGGGATTCGTCTCTCCCGGTATTGGGGGTTGATGTTGCGCTATGCTCGACTGGCCATAACTGGAAATCCCTGGCCAGGGTTGCAGCGATATACTGGTAAGAGTTATCAGTAGTTTCACACTTGTTGTGGACCTTACATCGGCATGACTTATCAAGCTACTGGGGTCTGACGTTTACCACCCCTAGGCGAGATATGCGACATATCAGACGAACAGACCAGACTGTACGGTAAGTGTTACTGGTTAGATTCACAGGAGTGTGAGCGGGCTTGCTCGTTGATCTTCTGATCGCTCAATATCCGGGTGGCCGTTATGTTTAGCAGACCGCTTGCGGCTTGTGGGTGTTTGATATGATCATCACCTGCTGCCGGCGTATTGACGAGTCTTTAGAGTCCTACACAGAGGTTTCCTGGCTCAAGCGAAACGAAATAGGAGAGGATATGAGATATGTGCGGGACTGAGAATAATATCAGTATGTGATACTGAATTCTATTCTCGTGATTTGTATCATCGGACGGTTATATGAGATATAGCCGGGTTACCGAATCAAGTGTTGATTCGATACATTGATACACTTGATATTAGTCGGTTATGTACAGTATGACCGGATCATTAAATCAAGTGTTGATTTAATGATTTAATGTATAATTATATATTTGATATATTACTTTACATTAACTAATATTGGTTCATTTAAGATTGATTTTCTCACTTGAATGTGCACATTGTTTATATGTGATATATGCAAGTGTACATGTTTGTATCATGCTTGATGATACATACTAGTTGTGTGTATGAGAATTATATCAAGATTAAGTTTAAGATTAGGGTATTGTTTTATCAAGAGAATTAACAAAAGAAATGAACTTGGTCAAAGTTGTCAAGCTTGAAGAAGCTTGGAGAAACCTTGACAAAGTCCACTCTTTTTGTCATTTCTTTTGATAATTCTTTAACCTAACCTTTAACGTAATACCTTGGTCAATTCTCTACACAAGTTAAGCATGAGGGCTTAACTTAACCATGATACCATAATTAAATGGATAAGTTTCATTCTTATTTCATTATCTTTATTATTCTTTTCTTCTTCTTCATCTTCATCAAGCTTCAAGAAAGCTTGCTACCTCTAATGGTGCCATGAGATTTAAAGTGAGAAATCCAAATCTAAAGTCAACCTACTTCCGACTTGCCATGTAGTAGAGTGTGTTATCTTCACAGTGAAGATGGAGCTTGAGTTTGAGTTGCCTCGACGTAGATCATCTTCGGCATCGAAGTCAACGACCTAGCCCGTCCATTTCTTCGATAAAACCGACGCTAGAGTCCGGGATTTCGATGATCGCAGTGGAGGGACGTCAACACGGAGCTAGAGAAGTGGAGGACCGGATCTACAAAAGTTGTAGTCTCTTTCACTTAGTATCAAAGTAGTTTGCTTGCATGTTTTGCCTTACCTCTAGTTAACGATCTAGTATAGGGTTCTTTGGCACATGAAAAAATTTGATTTTGGCATGGTTGATCAGTCGTAGAACCTCATGGGTGTGCCTAGGAACCCTACACGTTCGTCAGTAAGCTACTATCTGAAAAACAGGTAGCCATGTTAAAAGTCGTGCTCATGTAATATAAAGACTGCTTCACATGGAACTATTCCGAGATGCTGGATCTAGATCCAAAATTAGCGGTATATAAACTGGTCATATCGCCGGACATAAAGCCAGTCAAGCAGGCGGCCAAGACGGATGCGACTTGAACTTGAGATGAGCATCAACGCTGAAGTCAAGAAACTAATCGACTCTGGCTTCATCCAAGAAGTTCAATATCCTGACTGGATCTCCAACATCGTTCCAGTGATGAAGAAAAATAGGACGGTGTGCATCTGCATGGACTTTCGGGACCTCAATAAAGATTTCGCAAAGGATGATTTCCCAGTACCTGTTACTAAGCTGATGATCGATAACACGTCTACCCATGAGGACTTCTCCTTCATGGATGGATCTTCAGGATACAACTAAATAAAAAAGCATCCAGAAGACCAAAAGAATACCGCCTTCTGAACCCCACTTTGCATATTCTGTTATAAGGTGACGCCTTTCGGTTTGAAGAATGCTGGTGCTACATACCAGAGGGCCATGACAAAGATCTTTGATGAACTCATACACGATATCGTCGAATGCTACATCGACGACCTTTTAGTGAAGAGTAAATCTTACGAGGAATATTGGGAACATCTAAAAATAGTGTTCCAACACGTTCGGAAGTATAATATAAAGATGAAACCTTTAAAATGTGCGTTTGGAGTTTCCTCAGGCAAATTCCTAGGTTTCATCATACGTCACCGGGGTATCGAAATTGACCCTTCAAAGATCAAGGCGATTATAGAAATTCCCATGCCAAGAACCCTTAATCAACTGCAGTCTCTCCAAGGAAAGCTCGCATATATCCGGCGGTTCATGGCTAACCTCTTCGATAAATGTCGTCCCTACAGTCATTTGACGAAGAAGGGGACCCCGTTTGTTTCGGATCAAAAGTGCCAAAGTGCATTGGATGAAATCAAACAATACCTGCAAAATCCACCTGTACTGACTGCCCCGGTTAAGAGAAAATCCCTTATCCTATATACAAAAGCCCTTGAGGGTTCTTTGGGTGCGCTATGGGCACAAGAGAATGATCTGGTAAAGGAGAGAGCTCTATACTATTTAAGTCGAGTTCTTCTGGGGCAGAAAACAACTACTTCACCATCGAAAGGCATTGCCTGGCTCTGATCTTCGCAATAACGAAGCTCAGACATTATTTTTGGCTATAATGCCCTCAAGCTAATTATTGAATCGCAGGCACGCGATTGCGATGATTGAGGGGTGATTTATACGGATAGAACCGTCTTACTAAAAATGATAGTATGCTATCTTGTTTGTCTTTATCATCATGTACATGCTTTATGTGGTATTACAGATCACTATTACATGTTGATAGAGCCCATAGGATTCTTGCTTGACTACCAGCATTATGATGACGATCATATACGTGGAGCTGGGTGGTCTATAAGCACATCCTTAATGTCTCTAGTCGTGGGATTTTCGAGACTGGGCATCGATACTCCAGAGTAGACTAGTGTATACTAATCGAGACCCCAACGAGGGGCGGTGGCCAAATCTCACAAACCATTGGTGTTAGTTTGTTCACCTAAGATAGTATATAGGTGCTCATTGGGTTTTGAGTACACTGGACGGACTCCCCGGGAACCTGCTAGTTGGTAGTATACCTATTATCAGATAGCAGTTTCCAGGTGACAAGTGTGCATATTAGTCTGTCAACCTGAGATCATCATTTATCTTGTGTGAGTTTCCACTGTGTTTTGATTACTACCCTACCATGGCTTAAAAGAGTCATGCAAACAGGTTTTAGTTGGGTACAGTCCCGAGCCACATGGAGGCGGTGAGCGGATCATTGGGGATTCGTCTCTATCGGTATTGGGTGTTGATGTCGCGTTGTATACAGGTGTCCATCACCAGAAATACGTGGCCAAGGTAGTCAAGAATTGCTAATTTGGATCGGTAGTTTCTCAGTTGGTGATGGGCTTCATACCGACACGAAATTTCGCGTTATTAGGGTTCTGACTTTATCCTCCCTCTAGACTCGATATGCAATACTTTTAGACGAACAGACCGGATTGTACGGATATTGTCATGAAAAAGTTCAGTAGGGGTTCGGATAAGTTTGCTCGTCGGCCTCCCTTTCGCTCAATACCTGGGTAGCCGTTATGTACAACTAGTGCCGCTGACGTGCTTGTGGTTAAACCCACTGCCAGCGTATTGATGAGTCTTTAGAGTCCCACACAGAGGGTTTCCCTGCTTCGGACGAAATGATGTAAAGGCCGTATGGTTTTACGGCAGGGTTCGATCATATACGCGCACTTATCCACGTATCATGATTTGGACGGATAATACTAGCGGGCTTTGGTTTAAGCCGGATTCTAGTATTGTTGGATTATTTCATCTCTTTGTATTCGTATTTTTCGGAATACGGATACAGATATGTATATACAGATGAGAGGTATTCTTGTAATTTATTACAAGGTGCTTCTAGAAAATGCCAGCTCATTTAGTTTTAATCATTTAGGATTAAATGGTTAATGAGGTGGAGAGGATGAGGTGTTTATTGCATTTATTATAGCATGGCTTTGTAGTAACTCATGGTTACTATTCTAGCATGCTTGATATTTGTTTGTTGTGAGATATTATGGAGACTTGAGATATTTTCTAGACATGAGATATTTTCTTGTCTTGAGATGTTTATTGGATGCTTCATTATTGCTCACAACACAACACAAAAGACTTAGAATTTTTCTTGAGTTGCCTCACACTCTCATCCTCAAGCATCTTCTTCTATCTCCGCCCTTCAAGTCTCATGTGTTGAGAAAGCTAAAGTGTTATGAGACAAATTAATCCATCACTACACTCTACATCCTTTAGGCTATCTAGTTTAGCGAACTAGGTACCCTAGTTATCTCGGCTATTGAGGTAGGAGCTCGAAATACAAATTCTCAGGTGGATCATCTTCGATGGAAGGAGATCGGAGATCAAGCTTGATCATGGAGGCCTCTAGGAGTTTGGGATGATGGTTAAAGATCGAAGGACACGGATCATTCGGTATAACCTTTTTAAACTCCTATATTTAGTTTGCTAGCTTTAGGCTTTATGGTCGATCCGTATTTCGGGTTGTTCTAGCGCCAGTTTAGAAAATTTTTGTTCCGCATTCAACCACGGTTTGATGGCCAGGATGCTGGTATAAGCCAACATGGTATCAGAGCCAACCTATTAACCCCTCACTAGCAGTTTAAACGATGTTTAAAGTATCGAAACCGAAACAACTCTGAAAAAGTATGTGATATATTCCAGTTTCTATCAAATTTTTTTAAGTCTTTTAAAATTTTTTAAACAATTACAGAAGACTACTCTTGAGACATCTAGAACACCCACAAAACCTGAGCCCCAAATTTACAAATTTGGCCGACGAGAATTGGAAAAATCCCGGCCTGGCCGATCTCATTTGAAGATTGGGCCTTGAAATTTTTTGGGTGATCTGGTCTCTGGAATATTTGGTTTTTGGTATTATTTGTTTTTGCCCAGGTTGGATATTATGTTATCTTTTATTTAGGGGCAATACAGAGTATTTCGAAGTCGCTATTTTTAACACTATTTAAAAGTTTTCAGTATATACATTACTATCTGTGATCGTGAATGTCATTAGATCGGTACAACTCGTCTAATTGCTATATGTCTTTTAGACTGGTTTGCGAACATGACATTCACATTGATGTTCTGTGTTGTGCTGAGGTTGTGGTTGGATTGTCAAGGTGGATAGCCAGTGGTGCAATGATAGTGGTAAAGTTTAGATTCATTTGTACATTTGATATTACGGGACGAGCGTCCAACATGTGGACTGCCATCTCTGCCAACTTGTATATTATTTGTTTTAGGCACGACCGGGTTGAGGTCGATGACACCCTTGTACATATTATTCTCTTTTCTGTATTAGGATTACCCTAAGGCGGAGTGCACGAATAGCCGGGTTCTAGAGGGCTACGAATCCGCATCTTATGGCATTGAGATGGAGGGGACCTTACTCTAGAATTGGCGGGCCATTCGCCGCACTCGTAGGGGGTATAGGTTGACCCATGGAGGGATGCCCAAGTTACCGGATTCCGTGAAGTGCTGGGTAGCCCACTCATATTGTTTATTGGGGTTGCCTCACTTCTGGGATTGGCGGGTAACTTGCCGCACTCGTAGGGGTCTAGGTTTTCGTTGCACAGGCTATCCACACGACAGGGAACGTTGGGTCTCATTTGTGCTCAAATGAAACCCGAGACTCCAAGATTATCCACCACTCTGTGTTGTTGGCTGAGATTCTGTGATATTGCTTTATATCATACCTGGGACGAATGTTATATATATTTATATATATACTAGTAGATGTTGTATATGTTTTGCACCCACGCTAGTCCAACCCCCGCTCTGCCATTAGATAAGTAACCTAACGGGTGATGATGGGGCCCAGTGGCGAATGTGGATGGCATATACATACATTATATTTTCGTTCCTTTATCTGGTGTGATATGTTTAATTGATGGGACTGTGTTGATTCTGATAATGCAAGAAAAACAAATCTATATGATGTTGTTGGAACCAAGGTTTTTTTTAAAAATTGACATTATAGACGTTTCGTTTTTTCTTTGTACAGTGGTATTCAATTGGGAATATTCTACACCTCATTCGAAGAGGAAAGAGCCGAGATCTCTTCACCGGGAGTGACCTCTTTAGCAAAATTTTGCGTCATCGTAATAACTTCACTATAGTAGATTCTTTTACTTTGCATCGTGGTATTCAGTTTAGAATATCCTGCACCTCATTCGATGAGAAAAGAGCCGAGATCCCCGATTTAACACGCTTTTCGCGTGTCGTTTTAAAAAGAATTTGAAATAACCGCAATCAAAGACGGTGTCGCGTGTAGTGAACCGCGATGAGTATGGGTTGTCCGCAGGGAGATGGTAGGTTTTTAAACTTGTTTTAACGAGTTAATTCCGTAACTTGATTTGTTGTTTACTTAGTGTCGTAACTATGATATGTTCAATAAAAGGACTTGTTAGGGATAGTTTTAGGTTAGCTTGTGTTAGGATAATATTTGTCGTTTCCTTATGTCCCCAATTCTGATATTGACACTAAGGCAGTAGGCAACAATGTGGATTAGGGAACTTGAAATACGGTATTTGTGTTTGTGTGCTAAATCCGTATTTCTTGTCTCTTGTCATTTCGTTGTTGTCTCTTGACCTTAGCCTTCGGCAAACCACTTGCAATCCAGTCACGACTAGGATTCACCGCTATCGTGGTAGGATAGGGTGCCTAACGGAGCGGAATTGCGAGTCGTTTGGTCGGAGTTTCAATTGCAAAGTTAAGATTTTTAATGTTTTAGCAAACTCATCTCCTAACACAAACTAACCATATTCTACCCTTAACAAGTAAATTAATTACTCATACATATTTACAAAGAAAAACAAAAAGAAAAGAAAAGAGTGAGACACATAACAAAAATTGCAAGAAAAGTAACGTCAAGGCTAGAAAGTTAAGAACCGATAAATCCTACGTGCAAATATCTTCAAATGTTCTTTAAGCCCGTACCAATGTGAAATCAAAATACCAAAATTTAAGGTTGCAAGCTCACTTAAGAGATTGCAATATCAAAGCAAGGCAAGGATTTCACAAGTTCAATGTTTGTAGGAAGCAAGAAACATGTAATGAACAATGAGAACTTTTATTGATTTTCAAATGAGATACAACCAATCTTGAAGTCAAGAACCTAAATCTTAAGGTTGCAAGTTCAATGAAGAAGTTGCAAGGTCAAGATAAAGGGGCAAGAGCTCAAGAGTTCAAAGGAAAGAAAAATTACAAATTACAATTGTTCTAAACTAAAACTAAAGTAAAAGTATCATCTCCCCTTTCTCATTGATTTGGTATTTATAGGCCTCATTCTAGAATAAACAAACAATAAAAATAAGATGATGTGACCCAAATAAACAACCAGAAGAAAAATGGGGTGCATTGGGCTTGATTGGACCGGCGGCGCCGAATTTTTTGAGTGTTTCGCTGGTTTTGTGTAGGCCACTGGGTCTCGTGTTGGTTCTGTGATGTTGTGTGTACTCCACAAATCTACTGGTATTGTTTGATTTCTTGATAACAACATGGGTTGCTTAGTAGCTTTTGGAAGGAAATCATGATGCTTTAAATCACATCACCTCTTTTAGCATTTAATGCTCATATTCCCTACTTCCACAATTCATCATGTCATGTATGCTAAGGCAGCCCCACCATGGTCCATGTGCTATAGAGCATGTGCACACTTGCATTGTGCTGACCAAAATTTTTTGCACACATTTATTTGCAAAAGAACTCTTTGGATCATGATCGGTTTTCTGTTTTGTTTACAGTGTTGGCGCCCAAACGTTATATCCGTGATTTTGAGTGCGTTTCCAGTATTTTTTTTTATGAATACATGTAATCTGAATTTACTGAGTAGGCACTGGTTAATAGTACCGATATATAACAAAATAGATAATGAATGGGTGGTATTAAGATGCAGTTTTCTGAGATGAATAAATACCCCCAAACTTATCTTTTGCTCGTCCCAAGAAAAACAAAAATCCTGACCTGATTTTCGCAGGGAACGCGGTTGCACCGAGCTCGTGCAATAAGCCGTTAAACCTCTAGGTGTCCATAGTAGGAGGAGTGTTGTCTCCTGAGAGTTTTCAACGGATTTCACCCACAAAATCCTGTCAATCTAGTTTCGCAAAATAACTATTGATTCTAATCCTAAGGTTTAGTTTTAAAGCTAGAAATTCTATTATCCTAAGTTAAAAATGTCGAACCTTTATTTTTCACTCCTCACTTCTTATTTAATTTAAGATCCTATATGTCATTACGTGTGGTTCAAATAGTGTCGTTAAGTTTCAAAAGGATCGATTAAAGTCATCATGTCACAAAATAAAGCTCAGATAAAAACTTAAAAAGGATCACATAAGTTTTATAAAGAGTTAAGTATTTTCAAGTTTCTTTTTCCAGTTAGGTTTCAAATTCAGAATTTCTATCTTCCTTAATAGGAAACTAGGTCTTATTTTCCACTCCACCTTTTACTTGTTTTCGTTTCATACACACCTTCGTGAACGTGCAATAGTCTTCATCATAGGATAAAACCTTCATATTTCCGTTTAAAAAATATTTTTTTAAAAACCTATATTTTGTCAAGATTATTCTTATACAAAGTACCGTTTGGGATTTTAACTCGGAGTGAACACTTGCTTGACTTTATTTTAATTTAGACTTTATAGGCTTCTTAGCGAGCTTTGGGTCAATACTCCTAAACCAGTTGATTTTAGGGCATTAGGTGTAGAGATATCCCGGCGGACTTAATTGCTCAAGTTACCTAGGACCTAAAAAAAGACCTATTTTGGCGTGGAAATCATAACGATTTAATGCGAATGGAGATATAACCAGTTGTTTAATTATTTTTAGGACAAAAGATGTGTTTAGTAGATCAGGTGTGCAATCACTCAAATCAAGTTCCAGATAGCTTATTCTTCAGAATTAGTTCTTATTAAGGCATCTATAATATCCCTTCATATCCACTTCACTTTCGAAACTATTCTTGATATTACTTATTTCAGAACAAATCTATTTTCTCCTTAAAAAATAGTTTATCAATTTAAAAGTTTTCAGACATTTTAGACTTGTCATCTAATTTTCAAAACTCACGACACGTGTAGTGTGATGTAAAGACATATATTAGCTACAGTTAAACTCAAAGAAGGGTTATCTTTCAGGTTTTCAAAATCTAAAAATAGAATTAAGTTGTTCCTATCTTATCAAACAAAATCATCGAAATATCGAATTTAAGTTCTCCCACTAGCTAATTTGACGACAAAAGTTTTTATGTTTTTAGAAAAAATATTATTTTTTATTTTTATGGGTTTTTGAATATGTATGCAAATGCAGAATATACAAAAGAATGTGAAGGGAGAAAGCTTACCGAGCACACCCCCAAACTTAAACTGGACAGTGCCCTCACTATCATTGTACATCAAGAGGGCAAAATTGTTGAAGGGTCAAAATCGTCGGTTTTTTTTTTATGAACAAAGATTGAGCATCACCAGACAAGATTGCTCGTCAAAAAGAAAAATGGATACGCACAGGACAAGAGTATCCACATATATATACAAAGAATAGTATATACATACCCCCAAACTTATTTGAAACAGTGTCTCCACTATTTATGGCTGGATAACTGAAATTTGGTGGTAAACAGAGGAAGATTATGCAGGGTAAACTGGCTCCTGCAATATTAGGAGCTCCTCTGATGGTTCTGTGCTAAGGAACGGTTTCAATCTGTGTCCGTTTACTTTGAAAAACAAACCGTCCTTTGGATTCTCCAAATCCACTGCGCCGTGCGGGTACACACACCGCACAAGAAAAGGTCCTTTTCCGCGAGATCGAAGTTTACCGGGATGGAAATGAAGTCGGTTGTCATAAAGAAGTACATGTTATCCAGGAGTGAAGGTTTTGCACGTAAGGTGTTTATCATGAAACACCTTCGTTCGGTTCTTTATAACAACCCCGTTGTCGTAAACCTCATCCCGAAGCTCGTTCAGTTTGTTAAGTTGTAGCTTCTGATAGCTGCCCGCGTCTTCAAGATTGAGATTCAGCTCTTTAATCGCCCAAATAGAATGATGTTCGATTTCCACAGGGAGGTGGCAAGCTTTTCCGTACACAAGCCGATAGGAAGACATGCCAAGATCAGTCTTATATGCAGTTCGAAATGCCTAAAGGATATCGGTTAATTACACAGATTAATCTTTACGGTTCCTCGAAACCGTTTTCTCCAATATCTGCTTAATCCGTCGATTTGAAACTTCAGCTTGCCCACATGTTTGGGGGTGATAGGGCATGGATAGCTTATGATTAATCGAGTATTTCCGCATCAAGGTCTCGAAAGACCTATTGCAGAAATGTGTCCCATTGTCGCTAATGATAGCGCGAGGGTGCCCAAACCGGGAAAAGATGTTTTCTTTCAGGAATTTAATGACAACCTTGTTGTCGTTAGTTTGGCTTGGCACTGCCTCAACCTATTTAGAGACATAATCAACAGCTAAGAGAATATAGAGGTTCCCAAAAGAGTTAGGAAACAGGCCCATGAAATCTATCCCCCAAATAACGAACATCTCAACAACCAAGATTGGTTGGAGCGGCCTCTCATTTCGCCTAAAAATCCGGCCCAAATGTTGGCACCGGGAGCAAGTCTTGCAGAATTCATGTGTATCTTTAAAAAGTTTTGGCCAGTAAAAGCCACATTGCAAAACTTTCTCAGCTGTCTTTCTTGGGCCAAAGTGCCCGCCACACGCTTGATCGTGGCAAAAAGACAACACACTCTTGAATTCGTTTTCCGGAACACACCGACGGATGATTTGGTCTGGACAGTACTTGAACAGGTAGGGTTCGTCCCAATAAAAGTGTTTTACTTGGGATAAAAATCTAAGTCCGTCCTGACTCGACCAATCATTAGGTATGAGTCCAGTCTCCAAGTAGTTCACAATATCCGCGAACCAGGGTTCGCAAGATATTGTCAAGAGTTGTTCATCAGGGAAAGTATCGTTGATTGGGAGAGGGAGCGTCGGCGAAGAAGGAAGTCGTGAAAGATGATCGGCTACTACGTTTTCACATCCTCTTTTGTCCTTAATGATGAGTTCAAACTCTTGAAGTAAGAGGATCCAACATATTAGCCGAGATTTTGCATCCTTTTTCGCAAAAAGATGTCTTAGAGCGGAATGATCGGTGTAGACAATGATCGGGGAGCCGATCAGATAGGGCCTGAATTTCTCTAAAGCATACACAATATCTAAGAACTCTTTCTCGATTGTTATGTAATTCATTTGGGCGTCATTCAGGGTCCAGCTCACGTAGTAGATTACGTGCGGCATCTTATCGATGTGTTGTCCTAAGTCCGCACCGATAGCAAAGTCGGATGCATCGCACATAATCTGGAAAGTATGCATCCAGTCGGGTGAAGAAAGAATGGGAGCAGCGGTTAGCAAGCTTCTCAAGGATTCGAAGGCAGTCAAACAGCTTGAGTCAAAGTTGAATGTGGTATCCTTGGCCAGAAGAAGAGTCAAGGGTCTAGCAATCTTGCTAAAGTCCTTGATAAACCGTCTGTAAAAACCGGCATGGCCAAGGAAGGATCGGATATCTCTGACGCATTTAGGAGGAGGGAGGTTGGAAATGACATCAATCTTTTCTTTGTCAACCTCGATACCATTTCACGAAATGATATGTCATAAGACAATACCTTCGCGCACTATGAAGTGGCATTTTTCCTAGTTTAAAGTGAGGTTTTTATCCTTACATCGAGTAAGGACAGCGTCAAGATGTTGCAGACACTTGTCGAAAGAATCGCAAAAAGTGGAGAAATCATCCATAAATATCTCCAAAAATTTCTCAACCATGTCAGAGAAAATTCCCATCATACACCGCTGGAAGGTAGCGGGAGCATTGCACATCCCAAAGGGCTTACGACGATATGCGAACGTGCCGAAAGGACAAGTGAAAGTGGTTTTGTCCTGGTCTTTCTCAGCGATGGGAATCTGGTTGTAGCCTGAGTAACCGTCCAGAAAACAGTAATACTCATGTCAAGTTAATCGTTCGAGCATTTGGTCAATGAAAGGTAGCGAAAAATGATCTTTCCGCGTTGCGGCGTTGAGTTTCCGATAATTAATGCACACTCGCCACCCGGTTTGGGTGCGAGTAGGGATCAACTCATTCGCCTCGTTTGTGATGACAGTAATGCCTGACTTCTTAGGGATAACGTGTGTAGGACTGATGTTGGAGATAGTGCCCTCAGAGTCAATTGTTGGATCACAGGCACATGATTGCAATGATTGAGGGAGGACCTATTCCGGTAGGACAGTCTTACTCAAGATGATAGTATGCTATCTGGTTTATCTTTATCATCGTGTACTGCTTTAGGTGACCTTACAGGTTACTATTGCACGTTGATAGAGCCCCTAGGATTCTTGCTTGACTGCCAGCAGTATGAGGGCGATCATATACGTGGGAGCTGGTGGTCTATAAGCACATCCTTAAAAGATCCCTAGTCGTGGGAGTTTCGAGACAGGGCATCGATACTCCAGAGTAGACTAGTGTATACAGTCGAGACCCCGACGAGGGGCGGTGGCCGGTCTCACAAGCCACCGGTGTCAGTTGGTTCACTTAAGATGTATACAGGTGCTCATTGGGTTATGAGTACACCGGACAGGACTCGCCGGGAACATGCTAGTTGGTCTTATACCTGACGTCAGATAGCAGTTCCCTGGTGATATGTGTACAGGTTAGTTCATCGACCTGAGATCGTCCTTTGTCTTGTGTGAGTTCCCACTGTACTTTGATTACTACCCTACCACGCTCAAAGGAGACTTGCAAACAGGTTTTAGTTGGGTACAAGTCCCGTGCCACATGGAGGCAGTGAGCGGATCTGCAGGGGCTTGTCTCTCCCGGTATTCGGGGTGAGGTCGCGCTGTGTATAGGAGAGCCCTTACACGAAGTCCTTGGCCAAGGCAGGAGATTTACGGGTAGATATTCCAGTAGTATCTCAGGGTGTTCTGGGCTACACTCCGACATGACTTGTACCGCTTTTGGGGATCTGACTTTTACCAACCCCCTAGGCCCGCCATGCGATGCTAATAGATGAACGGACCGGACTGTACAGATATTGTCACTGACAGGCTCAGTAGGGTGTCAGGATGAGTTCGCTCATCGACGTCCCTTTTGGTCAGTACCTGGTAGCCCGTTACATATGGCTAATATCTCTGACGTGCTAATGGTTAAATCTACAGCCAAGGGATTGACGAGTCTTTAGAGTCCCCCACAGACTGTTTTCTCAAGTTTCGGGCGAAACGCTGTAGAGGCCGTATGCAGATATGGCAGGGTTCGATCAGATACGTGCGGTATTGCACGGATCATGATCGGACGGATAATACTAGCGGGCTTTGGTTTAAGCCGGATCCTAGTATTGTACTGTGTAGATTTGTCTCATTGCATTTGTATTCGGTCGGAATACAAATGCGGGTATGTATATAAAGTAGCGGGGTTTTCCTGTAATTTATTACTCGATCAGTTTTCTGAAGTTGCCAGTTTGCTTTCCGTTTCGTCCATTTTCCTTTGTTTCTTTCCTTGGCTGAAAATTGGTGGAAGAGGGCTTATTTGCAAATGTGCAAATTAGCATTGTGGAGGGTGGTCTTTGCATATTGATGCTTCATGATAGTTGCACCATCATTTGACTTCTTCACTTCATGATTGCTTGACTTTTTGAGTTATGATGGTTGATGGAGTGTTGGACTTTGTTTGTGATGATTTTGTTCTCATCATCACTCATCATTCTTTCTTGCATGACACTCACACACCCTCCTCTCTCTTGTGCTTACCCCCTTGAGATTATCTCTCCCTCATGAGTTTTGGCCGGCCATTCTCTTCATGGGGTTGTCCAAAATTAGGGTGTGGGAATTTTGTTCTATTCTTGCTACAAAAATTCCCTAGTTCATTGCAAAAGGTTCATATCTCATTCCCCCACAAAAAGGCAACTTCCAGTAACCCTATAAGACCCAGTTTTCTGCACTTAGTCTACAGTTTCCTTGGGCACGTCGACTCGCCAACATCATGCCCGAGTTGCCTCGGTCCAGAGGTGGGAGCCCGTAAAAGAACTCGGGGATGTGGTGCCCTTCCGGCGAGGAGGCGAAGACCGGAGATTTCGCGGGGAGATCGGGACGACGACGAGAAGACCGAAGGACACGGATCGCTCGGTATATCTCTCTACCTTATCTCTTGTTAGCTAGGAGTAGGTTAATGGCCCGATCCGGGATTTTAGTGCGCGGTGGTGCCGGTTTTAAAGTTTTGTAATAGTATCGTTTCCGCATTTTGGCCTCGGATTGACGGCCGGGGCGCCGCCGTGCACTTAGACTGGTATCAGAGCCACGCTATTAACCTAGTCTAGCTTGCTCTAACATGTTTACAAGTTCGATCGATCGGATTTTCCAAAAAACGTATTTTCATGCATCAGTTTCTGTTGAATTTTTCCAGTCGTCAAAATTTTTTTCAGTACATTGCAGAAATACATGCAGGGAATTATAAAAGTTCTGTAAAAATTTGATCACATGTTCTTACTGTTTAGCTGCGGAACCGCGGCCAAACCCATGCTTTGGCCGCGGTTCCGCCGCCAAGTTGACTGTTCAATGCATCAAATTTTTACAGAGGGCTTCTGAGTTGAAAATCGGGTTTTTGGAATGTTCTTTTTGGGCCCAGAATTTCTTTGAGTGCTACAGTAGTGCTTGGGGCCCACTTGGGAAAATTTAGTCGATCGAAAATTTTAAACAAGTTAGTTCACAGTATTTACATTATATCTGCGACCGTGAATGTCACTTGATCGGTAAATCCTGTCTAACTGCTATAGCCCTTTTAGACGGATTTGCGAACGTGACATTCACGTTGATATTCTGTATTGTGCTGTGATGTTGCGTATTGTCGTGGTGGATAGCCTGGATGCAATGGTAGTACAGTTTTGGTTGTATTATGTACATTTGATATTGCGGGGCGAGCGTCCGACATGTGGACTGCCGTCACTGCTTGTTTGTATATTATTCTTTTGGGGCACGACCGGGGTGAGGTCGATGTACCCGTTGTATGTATATTTTACTTTCTGTACTAGGATTACCCCAAGGTGGGGTGTACGGATAGCCGGGCTCTAGAGGGCAACGGGTCCGCATCTCATGGCGTTGAGACGGAGGGGGCTTCACTCTAGAATTGGCAGGGCTATTCGCCGCACCCGTAGGGGTTACAGGTTGACCCAGGAGGGGTGCCCAAGTTACCGGATTCCGTGAAGTGCTGGGTGGTCCATTCACGTTGCTGAATGGGGCTGCCTCGCTTCAGGTTTTGGCGGGTAACTTGCCGCGCCCGTAGGGGTCTAGGATTTCATTGCACAGGCTATCCACACGACCAGGGGAACGTCGGGTTTCTATAACGGCTCTATGAAACCCGGGGATCCCAGATATCTGTATTGTTCTGTGATACTTATTACATTTCTGTGATGTTGCATTTTATCACGCCTTGAGCGAATATTATATATTGATATATATACTAGTAGATATTGTATATGTTTTGCATCCGCGCTAGTCCATTCCCCGCTCTGTTGTTAGTTAAGTAACCTAACGGGTAATGACGGGACCCAGTGGCGAATGTGGATGGCATACACGTACATCATTATTTTCGTTCTTTATTGGTGTGATCAATTGATGGGACTGCATTGATTCGGATCAATGCAAGCTAAACAAACCTATTCTGATGTTGTTGGAACATTTTTCAAAAAGCTGTTATTGCAAGGACGTTCTCTTTTATTTTGCACAGTGGTATTCGGTTATGAATATCCAGCACCTCAGTCAACGAGGCAAGGGCCGAGATCCCTTCACCGGGAGTGACCCCTTGGACAGGAGTTTGCGTCAGGACAATAACTTCACTATAGTCGATTACTTTTGCTTTGCATCGTGGTATTCAGTTGTAATATCCTGCACCTCATTCTACGGGGAAAGAGCCGAGATCCCTTCACCGGGAGTGACTTCTTTAGCAAAGGGTTTTCGCCACTATATTTTTATAAAAGCTATCCGGTTCCTTCAATGATATCAAGTTCATTACGTTAAAGGATTTTCGCCAGAAACCATTCGTAGCCCTCCGTCATTTCAGACAGGTAGCACGTAGT
Organism: Agapanthus africanus; assembly: GCA_030015575.1. Lineage (NCBI taxonomy): Eukaryota > Viridiplantae > Streptophyta > Magnoliopsida > Asparagales > Amaryllidaceae > Agapanthus > Agapanthus africanus. The sequence continues at coordinate 300,768,964 of CM057341.1, forward strand.
ATTCATGCTATGTTTGTTGACCTTCGTCAAGGCATAGTGTATGGTAGCTGCTTGTTACCTTTCTGCTGCATAGATAGATGCGTTGGTTTGGGACAGTCGTATAGCCTTATTGACCTTCGTCAAGGGCTTATACGGGTGGGTTCAAATTAACCTGGACAATGACGGGTAGAACTTGACATGTGACTTATGATTTGTTGACCTTCGTCAAGGTCATAAGAGCATGGGGAAAAAATCACATCGGGAGTTTCTAAAGAAACTGAAACTTGCCAGATATGCGCATACCTTCTGGAGTGTGATAACATGAGCGGATTCCGTCACGTTATCATGCGATGATAGTTGGATCCCGATTCCCACTGATGAGTTGGTTTACTCCTCGGGTGATCCCGACTAATTCTTCTTTCAGGTTTGGGGAAGAATTTGACGTTACAGTGGGAGGTTTCCTGATTAGATAAATTGGTAACCATTCTGATCGAGGTTAGAGTGCACGCTGAGTGTTTCTTTTCTCTCTCTCTTCGGCAGCGACCATGACCCGACCCTAACACTATGACTCGGTGACCAAAATTAACCGAACCTTCTTTAACAATGGCTTTTGGATTGTCAGAGTTGCATACCTCTTTGCCACTTCTATTTTTACCCTTTTCTCCAGGACACCCCGTATTACTACGAACGTCCGCTTCTATTGGACAAAACCATCGTATGGTTATATAAGAACTCGAAGGAATTTATTCGAGGATGGTTTCTGATTCTGGAGAAAACGAATAGGACTATTCAGTTGTCTTTTCCTTTTACCTTCTCTTAGGTTGCGAGTGCCCCTTAGATTAGGGGATAGTACACCTATTACGCAAATTGGATAGTCTTCTTCCAAACCATAGGCAGGTGCCGACCGGTAGGGAATGAAGAAAACCAATTAGCCTAACGATGGTGTGCAGAAGGTATTAAGTTAAGACAAATAAAGGGATTAGAAGGAGGGCAAAGTAAATTGCGACTGCTATTCACGACCAAACCAAGTATTTCATTACCACTCCCACTTCACCTTTGTATTTCTCCAGGACACTCCGTATCACTACGAAAATCCACAGTTTATTGGATACTCCATCGTATGGTTATATACGAACTCAAAAGGAACTTGTTCCAGTTCGGGGATGGATTCTGGTACAGGAGAAATAGGAATAAGGTTTATTCAGGTGTATTTTATCGTTACCTTCTCTCGCGTTGCGAGTGCTCCTAGGACTAGGACAGTACACCCATTATGCTTATTGGATAGTCTTCTTCCAAGCCATAGGCTGGTGCCGAACGGTAGGGAAGGAAGAAAACAATTTAGCCTAAGAGGGTGTACAGAAGGTAATGACTAAAGACATATGAAGGGATGTGAAGAGATGTCAAAGAAATATACGGTTACAGTTGTGAATCTGATAATGGAAGAGGCATTACTAGGAATATCCGGATACCCTTACGAAACATTTCAATGTTTCAGTTTCACTGTGTACTGTTAAAGGAAAACTGATTTCCCAATTAGACACTTGCTCCAGGGTATATATTTACCATGTATGATTCTCACATCTGTTTGGTTTTACAGATGATGAGTGGGAGTAAGTTATTGGGAATTGAGTGATTATCCTCATTATATCGGGATTCGTTGTAATTGGTGATATTTGAGGAAATCACCTGGGTTGTTTGCCGGACGGCAAATATTTGGTTTTGAATATCCGCTGTTATGCACCAATTTCAAATTGATATATCTGTACGTCTATTTTTATAGAGTGAGATATACTTTTTTGAAGTTATGTCCATGACATTTACCTATATCAGTGGATGGTTAGGTAAGGAGCATTAAACGGCGGTGTAATTGTTCTTAACTATAAGTACAGTTTTCAACTTACGGTACACAGGGAGTGAGTTATTAGACTCAGGAGACTTATACAGAGTATTGTATGTTGTCCAGTGTCCATGAGGACAGAGGGGTTGGTTCTCGTACTATATTCGGTTTACTTATGACTTCTCTAGTTTTTAGACAGGTGTTTCGTAGAAACACAGGGTCCAAGTTTTGAGAAGTTATAGGTATCTGGACAAAGTAGAGAACCAGGTGTTGCAAGTATCGGGATTCTTCAAGGTGATCGAAGATGTAGATACTTGTGTATGGTATTCAGTTGATAGTAATGATTAAGAGAACTTGCTTCTCTTTCAGGTTACTCATAATTGGAAGCATTCCTAAGTTGAGTAACGCTGACCGGCCTCTTTCCATTTAGTTAACATGCACTGGAGACAGCTGCATGATTTGAATCTGGTTCAATTAAATCAGTGCCTCTATTTCTGTATTGGATATAGAACAGTTAATATCTTGACATTGTTAAGGTACGGGGAGTTGTCCGGTTTATGCTTAAAACCAGACTCTGGATAACTCAAGGCACGTTTCTGTAATGGCTGTTTGTGGGTTGACCCAGGCTATGACTAGGGTTGATTTTCTACCATCTGGAAGATCAATAGTGATATTGTTCTTAACTCGCCACAGTTTTAAGTAAAATGGATTTTTTCAGAAAACAGAAGTGGGAGTATGGTAGAACTGGAAGTGATTCCAGAACCGCAAACGATTACTGAAAATTTGATAAGAACCTAAAGATTCAATCTGGTTTGACATTCCATTGGCCACTCCGCAGATGTGGTGGGTAACCTCAGGCACCCGAGAGGTACTCCGCTAGCCTCAAGGACGGTGACAGGGAGGTTCTTGTTTACCCAAACTTGCCATTGCTGTTGTTCCAGACTGTAAGACCCGGTAGGAGGATGGGTATAGCGTCGTTCTAAACTGGCTTTAGATGTGTACGTCTATATGACTCTGCCAGAGGGTTGTCGTAGTCAGTGGGAGCAGCGGAAGCATTGGTGGACAAGTAGCTTATGTCTATGGACTAAAGCAGATATAGTGGAGATAGATCATCTATTTCTGATGTGACAGTCATAGATTTGACTTCATCAGAATAGGGGATGGATCTGTTGAGAAGGTAGTAGGTTGTGATGTCTTGGTATTTGGATGGCATGCACAGAGTAGGAAGTGAAGTTTCTATACTACGATCGGTTAAACTTTGGTTGTCACACAGTGGTTTCTCCACATGGGACTTGGACATTATATCAGACATTCTGGTTACCGGATCTATGGTTTTAGATCTAGATTTGGGTAGTTTCCCAATTTGGGTACTTAGACAGCGTTCTAAAGGTATTTAGAATGGACGACTCTTGGCACGGTAGTGTACTTGCAGGTGATGGAGTCACCCTCTCTAAAGGTGTCTTATTGACTAAAGAGGAGAGGGATGTGCATGATTGGCAGATCACTTCCTCAGGCAATTGAGTCAATCATGAGATGTCAAGTACCACACCAGATGTTGTTTTTGCAGTAGATGCAATAAGTTCATATTAATCCTATCCTGGAGAAACGATCGGAAGCAGTTTTAGAACATAAGTGGATGTTCTAGGGATTTGATAACGACAGCCTCATTCAGGAGACAGTTATCATTCCAGGCTTCCAAGGTGGCCTGGATGACAGAGTGACTGTCAGAGTTATAGTTTTCCCTCTGACGAGGGGCAGTATTTAGACAGGTGGTCCAGGTAGATACTGAGGGAGACATGCGCAGGATACTGATTAAGTTCAGTTGACGATACAGTCTAAGAAGTTTGGATTTGGAGTTCATTTATGAGCTAGGTCCCATCAGATATCCAGACACATTCTAAGACAGGTATTGCTCATTTAGGGAGATGGCTTTCTCCGCGAACTTGAGATATAGAGAGACATAGAAAGAAACATCGGAGCGGATCCACTCACTGAGGCTATTCCTCGAACACAATAGTTTCGCAAATGGGTTTTGTGAGACTGATTAGTAGAGGAGTTGGGTGTTCGGTATCACACGGGCTGTGAGTATGCGACATCGCAATAATTAGCCTTGAGTGCAAGTGGGAGATTGTTGGAGATAGTGCCCTTAGAGTTAATTATTGGATCACAGGCACGTGATTGCAATGATTGAGGGAGGACCTATTTCGGTAGGACAGTCTTACTCAAGATGATAGTATGCTATCTGGTTATCTTTATCATCGTGTACTGCTTTAGGTGACCTTACAGGTCACTATTGCACGTTGATAGAGCCCCTAGGATTCTTGCTTGACTGCCAGCAGTATGAGGGCGATCATATACATGGGAGCTAGTGGTCTATAAGCACATCCTTAAAAGGTCCCTAGTCGTGGGAGTTTCGAGACAGGGCATCGATACTCCAGAGTAGACTAGTGTATACAGTCGAGACCCCGATGAGGGGCGGTGGCCGGTCTCACAAGCCACTGGTGTCAGTTGGTTCACCTAAGATGTATACAGGTGCTCATTGGGTTATAAGTACACCGGACAGGACTCGCCGGGAACATGCTAGTTGGTCTTATACCTGACGTCAGATAGCAGTTCCCTGGTGACATGTGTACAGGTAGTTCATCGACCTGAGATCGTCATTTGTCTCGCGTGAGTTCCCACTGTACTTTGATTACTACCCTACCACGCTCAAAGGAAACGTGCAAGGTTTTAGTTGGGTACAGTCCCGAGCCACATGGAGGCAGTGAGCGGATCTGCAGGGGTTCGTCTCTCCCGGTATTGGGGGTGAGGTCACGCTGTGTCTAGGAGAGCCCTTACACGAAGTCCTTGGCCAAGGCAGGAGATTTACTGGTAGGTATTCCAGTGGTATCTCAGGGTGTTCTGGGATACACTCCGACACGACTTGTACCGCTTTTGGGGGTTTGACTTTTACCAACCCCCTTGGCCCGCCATGCGATGCTCATAGACGAACGGACCGGACTGTACGGATATTGTCACTGACAGGCTCAGTAGGGTGTCAGGATGAGTTCGCTCATCGACGTCCCTTTTGGTCAATACCCGATAGCCCGTTACGTATGGCTAATATCTCTGACGTGCTAATGGTTAAATCCACAACCAAGAGATTGACGAGTCTTTAGAGTCCCCCACAGACCGTTTTCTCAAGTTTCGGGCGAAACGCTGTAGAGGCTGTATGGAGATATGGCAGGGTTCGATCAGATACGTGTGGTATTGCACGGATCATGATCGGACGGATAATACTAACGGGCTTTGGTTTAAGCCGGATCCTAGTATTGTACTGTGTAGATTTGTCTCATTGCATTTGTATTCGGTCGGAATACAAATGCGGGTATGTATATACAGTAGCGGGGCTTTCCTGTAAATTACGGGATCAGTTTTCTGAAGTTGCCAGTTTGCTTTCCGTTTCGGCCATTTTCTTTTGTTTCTTTCCTTGGCTGAAAATTGGTGGAGGAGGACTTATTTGCAAATGTGCTAATTAGCATTGTGGAGGGTGGTCTTTGCATATTGATGCTTCATGATGGTTGCACCATCATTTGACTTCTTCACTTCATGATTGCTTGACCTTTTGAGTTATGATGGTTGATGGAGTGTTGGACTTTGTTTGTGATGATTTTGTTCTCATCATCACTCATTATTCTTTCTTGCATGACACTCACACACCCTCCTCTCTCTTGTGCTTTCCCCCTTGAGATTATCTCTCCCTCATAAGTTTTGGCCGGCCATTCTCTTCATGGGGCTATCCAAAATTTGGGTGTGGGAATTTTGTTCTATTCTTGCTACAAAAATTCCCTAGTTCATTGCAAAAGGTTTATATCTCATTCCCCCACAAAAAGGCAACTTCCAGTAACCCCATGAGACCCGGATTTCTACACTTAGTCTACAGTTTTCTTGGGCATGTCGACTCACCAACTTCATGCCCGAGTTTCCTCGGTCCAGAGGTGGGAGCCCTAAAAGAACCCGGCGATGTGGTGCCCTTCCGGCGAGGAGGCGAAGACCGGAGATTCCGCTGGGAGATCGGGATGACGATGAGAAGACCGAAGGACACGGATCGCTCGGTATATCTCTCTACCCTATCTCTTGTTAGCTAGGAGTAGGTTAATGGCCCGATTCAGGATTTTAGTACGCGGTGGTGCCGGTTTTAAAGTTTTGTAATAGTATCGTTTCCGTATTTTGGCCTCGGATTGACGGCCGGGACGCCACCGTGCACTTACAACTGACCTATTGGCTCTCTGAAATAGGATAAATGATACCACTATCCAGACATTTAACGATCTCCTTTTTCACAGCCTCCTTCATGACTAGATTTAATCGCTTCTGTGGATCCCTAACTAGTTTGGCATCATTCATCATATGAATGTGATGTTCAACGATTAGGGGACTAATCCCCTTGATGTCAGCTATTGTCCAGCCGAGTTCTTGCCGATTGGATTGCATGACCGTGAGAAGGGCTTTCTCTTGCTCCAGAGCTAGAGAAGCCGAGATGATAACTAGGAGGGTCTCGTTTTCACCTAAGTATACTTGAGGTGAGATGGCAGAGACTTGAGTTTGAGTGTAGGAGGTGAAATGACTGAAGACAAGATTAGAGAAAATGTCTTGAACTCAAAAGATTCCAACAAGGGCTCAAAGTGAGTGTATGCGACCGAGTCGGATGGTTCAACTAACGCATCCGAAAATTCAAAAGATTCAAACTCGGGTGGTGAGAAGCCAAGATCGTTCAAAAATTTGAAGCGCTCGTAATCGTTGTTGGAAGCGGAAGCAGCAGGTTCAAAAGGGAACGCACTAGTGGCGTCAAGATTACTGTGATCAAACAAGAATTCCTCAAATTCACAGTTCACGGGGGCGATCTCTTGAATGGAAAAAACATCTAGTATATGAGCACTTGGTTCGGGTGGCTGATTCCCTAACCAAAAAATGTTGAGTTCAATTGTTATGTTGCTAAAAGATAGGTTCATCGAACCATTTCGATAATTGATCACAGCATTTGAGGTTGCAAGGAATGGGTGACCGAGTATCACCGGAATTTGGGGGTTAGCTACAGTTTATGTATCTAAAACAATAAAGTCAACGGGGAATATAAAGTCTCCAACTTTAATTAACACATCCTCTAGATCACCCTTAGGATGGGTAATAATCGATCGGCCATTTGAAGAGTACAATGTGTAGATTTCAGTTCTCCTATACCTAGTTGCTCATATATAGAATAAGGAAGCATGTTAACACTGGCACCAAGATCCAAAAGAGCGCAGTTGATGTTCTTATCCCCAATGGTTATAGAAATCGTAGGACAGCCAGGGTCTTTCCGTTTTTATGGTAAATCTTGGGTAAGAGCATCATTCACGTTACTAGCTAGGAAAACCTTCTTTGGTACCTGAGATTTCCTCTTCTTAGTGCACAAGTCTTTCAAGATTTTTGCATAGGAGGGGACTTGTTGGATTGCATCTAAGAGGGGAATGTTGATGTTAACATGTTTGAACAACTCCAGAATCTTCTCCATTTGTGCATTTTGTTTATTGGATCTCAACCGGTTTGGAAATAGAACATTTTTGAAATTGGTTGAGTCCCATTCTTGTGGAGGAGATTGTAGAGTTGGAACGGATCCCAAAACTGAAGTTTGAGTAGAGTGAGATGTGGATCCATTCGGAGCAGCGATTGAAGAAGAAGAGCCTTTTGAAGAATAGAGAATAGGCTCAGAAGAAGAAGTAGGAGTAGAAGAGATGGTCGCGGTGTCATCATTATCAATTCGTGTGCCAATGTTGTTGTTCATCATTCTTTCAGATCTCAACGTAGTCACGACACTCACATTATGGTTCTGTTGTTCAAGAGCAACATGTACATTATGTGGGTGACCAGGATTTGGGAGTGGTTGAGATGGAAGCCTTCCTTTCTCTCACTCGCTTAAAGCCTCGTTTAGCTGTGCAATCTGGGCTTCGATGGTCTCGATGCTTTGCCCGTGTACAGCGGTATGTTGCACCAGAGACTGAATAGAAGACTGGATGTTGGCAGTGGATTGAGTCGATTGCTTTACAAAAGCCTTTAGACTCCGTTCTAGCGAGAAAACCTTATCGTTATTTGACGGAACAAAGTTATTTTGAGGAAAAGAATTGTTGTAGGGTGCAAAGTTGTTCGTCGGATTCTGAAAAGGTTGGGGTTGGAAAGGCTGCTGAAATTGTTGTTGAGCTTGTTGTTGAGGAGGAGGCATCTGAATATTGTTGTGGCCTTGGAATTGATGCTGGTTCTGATTCCAGGCGAAATTAGGATAGTTCCTCCAACCGGGATTGTATGTGGAAGAGTATGGATCGTTCTTGGTTTTTGCTGAAATGCAGCATTAACCCGATCCTGTCCTTGAGATGGTGGATTGTAAGGACACTCTTCGGTCAAATAAGATAGATCCTAACAACAAGCGCAAATGGTACGAGGGGAAGAGCATGGGCAGGAGAAGGAGATGGGAATTTACTCTCAATTGCTTTTAGTTTCCGCATGATTGCAGCCATCTCAGCCTTCATTGCAATTGAGATGTCGAGTTGATGAACTCCTGTCCTAGAGAGACCTAAAGAAGAAGAAGAAGTTGAGGTGTTCAGTCGGGTGCTCTCCCATTGCAGCGTTTTCTCCGCAAAATCGTCAAAGAATTGCCAAGCATCCTCGTCAGATTTGGACAGGAAGTGCCCCTGACAGATGGTCTCCATCAATTGTCTGGTTGCTGGATTCAGTGTTAGTGTAAATGCCCTAGGGGCCATTATTGTATCATACTAGCATGTATATTACTTAATGGAAGTTTGGGATATTCACAGTTGTATATATACAGTCTTGCTGAAAATAGTAGTATGCTACTTGGTTTGTGTCTACTTTAATATGTGCATATGTTTCTTATAACGTATCACTTATACATATTAGTAGAGCCCATAGGTTCTTTGCTTGATTACCAGCATTGTGATGGCAGTCACACTAGTGGGGGCTAGGTAGTCTATAAGCAACATCCTATACTTGTCCTTATTCATAGGATTATCGAGACAGGGCATCGATACTCCAGAGTAGACTAGTGTGTACGCTTCTCATCCCAGTTAGGGAGATGGTCTGTCCCATAGCCATCAGTACGTTGTACTGAAGATAGTACACAGGTGCTCGTTAGGTTACGGGTACACCAGACAGGACTTGCAGGGAACTGTTAGATGGTATTATACCCGTCGTTAGTTAACAGTTCCTAGATGACATGAGTACAGCATAGTCCGCAGACTTGACACCGCTACTTCGCCTTGAGTGTGTCCTACTGTTCTTAGATTGCTACCCTACCATGGCTCAAAGGAGTCGTGCAAACAGGTAGCAGTTGGGTGCGGTCCCGAGCACTTAGAGGCAGTAGTGGTTAGACAGGATTCGTCTCTCCCGGTATTGGGAGATGATATCGCGCTATGTCAGAGAGAGCCATTACGCAAAGTCCCTGGCCAGGGCAAGAGAGATATACTGGTAGGTTCCAGTAGCTTCTCAGGGTGTAATGGGCTTCGCTCTGACATGACTTATACAGCTATTAGGGGACTGACGCTTGCCGCCCCCTAGGCTTGATATGCGATAGTCTTAGATGAACAGACCGGACTGTACAGAGATTGTCATATCAGGCTCAGTGGGAGTTCGGATGAGTTTCCTCATCGGCCTTCTTATCGACATCTACCTGGGGACCGTTACGTACAGCTAGTGCCGCTTGCGGTCTGTGGTTAAACCTACTGCCAGCGTAGTATCGAGTCTTTAGAGTCCCACACAGAGAGTTTCCCTGCTCCAGGCGAAACGATATAGAGGTCGTACTGTTTTACGATAAGGGTTCGAACGCGTACATACGTTTACGCACATACGACGTTCGGACAGTTTTTACTAGCCGGCTTTAGTTTAAGCCAGATACTAGTATCGGGTTATTGGATTTATACAGTCTAAAGTTTTTCCGTGTTTTCACGGATTGGAGGGGCGTTCTCGTAATTTGTCGGGAAGCTTCTAGAAGCATGGTGACTTGGGGGGTAAGGTGGCATTGCATTAAATAAGATTAGTGACTCATTTGTGTGATTCATCCATGTCATTAATGCATCATAAATGCTTAATGACTCATGGAGATGAATCACTCAAATGCATTTATGAAGCATGGTTGATTAATCATTTATTTTATAAATAATAATGCTTCATAAATATTATGATAGATCATTATCTCATTTCATTCTCACATTCACCTTCTCTCTCCTCAAGCTCTCTCATTTTTCAAACCCTAACCCTAACCTCTCATGAGTTGAGATCAAGGGTTAGCTAGACTCATACATCCATAACCTCACTCTATATCCCCTAGGTAGCTTAGATTAGCACTTTAAGCAACCTAGTTATCTCAAGTTTGAGATTAAGCTTGGCGTAGGAGCTTTTGGTTGGATCGTCTTTGATTCAAGGAGGACGTTGAGGTGCCGATATTCCAAGGAGCCTACGAGGAGTGGAGGACAGCGATTAAGACCCGAAAGACATGTAACGTGAGGTATAACTTCAAATCTGAGTAGTTAAACCTCTAGTTGGTAGTTAGCAATGGTTTAGATAACGATTCATGCGCTCAAGTCCGTGTTACGAAGCTTTGATAATCTTTTTTCATATATTCCGCCTCCCCGCAAGTTCGTGGGGTGTGTGACATGGACTTACAGTGGTATCAGAGCCAACTAAACCATTACTAGCTTGTTAGCAACTGATTAGAAGTTCGATCGACGGAAAACACGAAAACAAAACCCTAAAAATTCCTAGTTTCTGTTAATTTAAAACCCGTCTGAAAAATTATTTGATATGTCTTAAAAATCACAGCAGGGAATTTTATGAATTCTGGGAAAATACGAGTGGACAAAACGACAAGACAGCCGCGGATCCGCGGCCAAACAGTGCTTTTGGCTGCAGATCCGCCACCGAGTCAACTCGGTTTTGACTCGTATTTTCACTGTTATTCATTGTTTGTGGTGTTTTGTCTTCCTGTATATACTGTTTCTGCCCAGGTTACTTCAGTGCTGGTTTGCTTTTGGGGTAGACATGGAATATGGTATTCGATCGATGTCTAAGATATTTGCTAACTGGGTCTTTATCTGTAATGTTTAATGTGTTCGTAAACCTCCCCTAACTGCTAGTATGTCGGTTGGCAAGGGGTTGCATATTTCTGTAATGTTTACTGTTTGTGTATATGAACTTGATTGGGATGTTGTGATGATTAGCTGGGGTTTGAAATGTGTTTTTTATTCATTCATTCGATGTAAATGTAATATGATGTAATATTCTTTTGCGGGGCACATCCAGGTTGCGGTTGTAGCCACCGTTGTATTATTTCATTTTTACTGTTTTTGCTCCTAGGATAGACCCAAGGTGGGGTACACAAACTACCGGGTATGTTGAAGTGTTTAGTGGCTTACTCACGTTGCTGAGGGAGACCGCTTCTCTTCGGGTACTTGGCGGGTAGTTTGCCGTACCCGTAGGGGTCTGGGGTGCGGTAATGGCTATTCATCACAACTGTGTAATCCGTATTTTGTTGTAGGCTCAAAGCAAACGCGGATTGCTTGTATATCCAATAAAGTTCATCTGTGATCTGGAATGCTTATTATTGCGTCTGATGAATGTACAATATCTATATATAAATAGCTATTAGACGTTACTTATGTTTTATACCCGCGCTAGCCCAGCCCCCGCTCTGTCATTAGTTAAGTAACCTAACGGGTGATGACGGGACCCCGTGGCGAATGCGGATGGCATAAGAGGACGTGGTATTTTCGTTGTTTTCTGCAATGATAAGTTAAAAGATGGGATGCATTATTGTAATGCAAAGAAAATAAACCAAAGTTTAAACGTTGGAAAAAATTTAAAAGAAACCACTCGGTTATTTTAAAAAGAGCAGAATTTTTAATTGCTGAGCTTTAACCACTCTTTTTAAAAAGTATCAGGTTCCATCGATTACATCAAGTTCACTACGTTCACGGTTTTGCCAAAACCAGTCGTAGCCCTACGTCATTTCATACGGATATTCAATAGTATTCAAGCTATGTCTGTTGACCTTCGTCAAGGCATAGTGATTAGTAGCTGTTGGGTGTTCATATGTAGCATAGATAGATGCGTTGGTTTGGGACAGTCGTATTACCTTGTTGACCTTCGTCAAGGTTATGTACGGGTGGGTTCAAATTAACCTGGACAATGACGGGTAGAACTTGACATGTGACTTATGATTTGTTGACCTTCGTTAAGGTCATAAGAGCATGGGGCAAAAATCTATATCGGGAATTTCTAAGGAAACTGAAATTTGCTGAGAGATGCATACCATTTTAGAGTTTGATGAATGTTGGTAGGATTCCTTCAACATTATCATACGATGATATTTTGGTTCCCGATCCTACTGTAAGTACATGCTACTTATCAGGAGATTCGTCACTTAACGATCAATGCTATAAACCAAGTAGGTGCCTAGAAAGGTGTCAGCGGGGCTACGCCCCCAGAGAAAAGAGGTTCTTTAATTAAGGAACTTCGCGAACGCGTTGGAAAACCTCCCTCGAAGTATCGACACTGGCCTGGCTGAACGGTTAAGCAAGTATTGTACGGTGAGAATAGTCCTGGCTAATTCTTCTTTTATGGTTTGAGGAAGGATTCGAGAAACAGTGGGAGACATCCTGTTTAGATAAATTAAAACCAATCTAAGCTTGTAACAGCATCATACTAAAGTGTTTTCTTCTCTCTCTCTCTAAATTGCAGCGACCTTGTGACCACACATAGGTTACATCTAGATAATAATTTGACTGAATCTGACTTATTTGACTGGCAAAAGTCTGTCCAGATGTCCATTGCCTATGACAAGCTGGACTACCCTATTGAGGGACATTCCTATTGTTATGGGATTGGGCATTGGCAGAATGATTGCAGGGCTTTAGAAGCCAGTAGCCAGGATACGAAGCATGTTGTGGCTTCGACTTCGAGTGTGTTTATGATAGAGAACTGTATGTCAGTTAACCCTACTTCCTGGGTATTGGATACCGGATCAGGAACTCACATCTGTATTTCATTGCAGGGTCTGAGAAACCGTAGGGTTATCGGGATAGGAGATATGACCCTTACAGTTGCTAACGGAATGAGCATGAACGCTGAATCCGTAGGGGAATATCATCTTGGACTGACAACTGGACAGATATTGATTCTACGTAACTGTTTTTATGTACCAGGTACGACCTGTAATATCATATATGTACCCTTACTTTCTAAGGAAGGATATGATTTTACTTTTACAAGAGATGTGGTCCACATCCACCTAAATCAAGATTTGATTGGGTCAGGTACATTAGAAAACAGAATATACGTATTAAATCAAGTTCAGATTTTCAGTGTCCAGAACACACTTAAAAGAAAGTCTCCAAAAACAAATCAGGCTTTCTTATGGCATTGTAGACTAGGTCACATCAATGAGAGAAGGTTGACTAAGTTACATAGAGAAGGATATTTGAATCCGTTCGAATATCAATCTTATGCTGCTTGTGAATCTTGTCTCATAGGAAAGATGACAAAGACTCCGTTTACTGGACACGGAGTAAGAGCAAGCGAGCTCTTAGGACTCATACACAGTGATGTGTGCGGTCCAATGTCTACACATGCGCGAGGTGGTTATTCATACTTCATTACTTTTACAGATGATTTCTCTAGGTATGGATATATCTTCTTAATGAAGCATAAATCCGAGGCCTTTGAGAAATTCCGAGAATACAAGAATGAAGTGGAAAAACAAACCGGCAAAAGTATCAAGATAATGAGATCTGATCGAGGTGGTGAATACTTAAGTGCCGAGTTCCTAGGTTACTTAAAAGAGAATGGAATTCTCTTTCAGCTTACTCCTCCATACACACCACAACACAACGGTGTATCGGAAAGGAGGAATCGAACCCTATTGGATATGGTTCGTTCCATGATGAGTAAGGCTGAGTTGCCGCGATCTTTTTGGGGTTATGCACTAGAAACAACTGCATATCTCTTAAACAAGGCTCCAACCAAGACTGTGCCTACCACCCCATATCAGATGTGGAGTGGGAAGAAACCCTGTCTTAAGTATCTTAAGACATGGGGATGTCCAGCTTTTGTAAAGAAGCAGCATACGGACAAGCTCGAGGCACGCTCAGTACTGTGTAAGTTTGTGGGATACCCAAAGAACTCCAGGGGGTATCTTTTCTATTCCGCAGAGGAACAAAAGGTTTTTGTTTCTCAGCATCCCCACTTCTTGGAAACTGAATTTTTAGAAAATCAGAAGAGTGGGAGCACAGTAGAACTGGAAGAAATTCCAGAACCACAAACTACAACTGAAAGTTTGGTAGAACCAGAAGTTCAAGAAGAACTGGACATCCCGACGCCACTCCGCAGGAGTAGTAGGCAGTCTCATCCGCCCGAGAGATACTACATTTTTCTCATAGACGGGGATAGAGAGGATTGCACTATTGACTATGATGAGCCTACTAGCTTCCAGCAAGCCATTCAAAGCGGTGACTCGGTAAAATGGCTGGATGCAATGCGGACCGAAATGGAGTCCATGTACACTAACAAAGTATGGACCTTGGACATTGCTCCAGATGGGGTAAAACCCGTAGGATGCAAATGGATCTTCAGAAAGAAGATTGGTGTAGATGGACAGGTTGAAACCTATAAAGCTAGACTTGTTGCAAAGGGTTTCCGTCAAAGACCTGGTTTGGACTATGACGAAACCTTTTCTCCAGTGGCTATGCTGAAATCCATTCGGGTCCTTCTTGCTATTGCTGCCTTCCACGATTATGAGATTTGGCAGATGGACGTAAAGACGACCTTTCTAAGTGGAAATTTGGAAGAGAGCGTCTATATAGATCAGCCAGAAGGATTCATTCAGAGTGGGAGCAGCGGTAAAGTATGCAAGCTGCTTAAGTCCATTTATGGACTAAAAAAGGCATCGCGGAGTTGGAACATCTGTCAAAGAATTTGACTTTATCAAAAATCCAGATGAACCATGCATATACAGTAAGATTGTAGGGAGAGCTGTAGTATTCCTCGTCTTGTACGTGGATGACATTCTCCTAATAGGAAATGATATTCCTATGTTACAGTCAGTCAAAAGATTCTTGTCACATAAGTTCTCCATGAAAGACCTGGGTGATGCCACCTACATTCTGGGGATCCAGATCTATCATGATAGATCAAAGAGGATGTTGGGACTTTCATAGTCCAGGTACATAGACATCATATTGAAAAAATTCAGTATGGAAGATTCTAAGCGCGGTAACCTACCGGATTGTCACGGAATCACCCTCTCCAACGATATGTCTCCCAAGACTGATTTGGAAAGGGATCGCATGTCGATTATACCCTACGCTTCAGCGGTAGGCTCTATAATATATGCGATGTTATGTACCGGACCAGACGTAGCATACGCATTGAGCGTAGTAAGCCGGTATCAAGCAAACCCAGGGAAGAATTATTGGATAGAAGTAAAGAACATTCTCAAGTACCTGAGGAGGACTAAGGAGATGTTCTTGGTGTATGGCGGAAAAGACCTCCAGATTGAGGCCTTTGCCGACTCCGGCTTCCAGAGTGACAAAGATGACTCCAAATCCATGTCGGGTTATGTCTTTACCCTCAATGGAGGGGCGGTCTGTTGGAAGAGTTCCAAGCAGGAGACCGTTGCTGACTCAACAATGGAAGCGGAGTACATACCTGCTTGCGATGCCGCAAAAGAAGCTGTCTGGATGAAGAAGTTCCTCACAGAACTTCAGGTGGTTCCTACCAGTGTTGATCCAATACCTCTGTATTGTGACAACAACGGCGCTATAGCTTTAGCGAAGGAACCCAGGTCCCATCAGAAGTCCAGACACATCTTAAGGCGGTATCACCTGATCAGGGAGATCATAGATCGCCTGGAGATCGAGGTGAAGAGGGTAAAGACAGAGGATAACATTGCTGATCCATTCACAAAGGTCATTTGTAACACCCGAGCACAATGCTACTAATTTCTGTTACTTTATGAATGGAGTGTGACCTTCATTTCATTTATCTTGCTTGATTGTTACTTACTGTAAATTTCACCCGGCAAATTCATTTCTGCATATAACAAATTTCGGCATCTAAAATAAAATTAAAAGTATTCATCTTGGCCTACTTGACACCCCTAACCCCGTTGTACCGTCCACGCATCGTGTTATCGTCCTGTTCAGTGAAACGGGCGAGTTTGGATGGCTACGTGCACGTACGTGTGTCCCTTTTGGGGGTATGCTTTTTGATCATAAAACACTTCATTTTCACTTTTGGATCCCGCTTAAATTTCTATTATTTCAATTTCAAATTTTTGGACCTGACCCGGGCGCGATTTGGAAATGTTTTATTTTGCACCAAAATCCCAAATTTTATATTTCTTAAACCATCGCATATTTAATTTTTTTAACCAATCTAATATTTCTTTTAAAACCATATAATATTTTCTAATCTTATAAATCCCTACTAAACCCCACGAATCTTAAATTCCAGCCAATCACAACCTTTTCCGTGGGCCCCTCATCCCCGATCTCTCTCTCTCTCTCTAACTTCTCTCTCTCTCTCTCTCCCCCCTGAATCTCTATCTCTCTTTCTCTAACCTTTCTCTCTCTCTTCTCTATATAATTTTCCCTCCTTCCTTTCTTTTTTTTAAACCACAGAGCGTAACCCATCGCGAACCCTAGTCTCCGGCTCCCTCGCCGCCGCAGCCCCGACGCCGATGCCTCTACCACCGACCTCCTCGCCTCCTCAGCCTCATCGCACCCACGTCCTCCTTCATCGACCACCGCGCGTCTTGCACCCTCACCGCGACCACCTGCACACCCTCTGCACGCGTTGGACCGCCAGATCTGTCGCCGCCGACGGCCTCGCCTCCGTGCCCCGGCCTTCGTACGACCCCTGTAAGCCTTACCTACCCGTCTCCTTCCTCCTTCCTTCTGTTCTATAATCATTTGGTGATCTGCAGTTTTCGCAGTCGCTGTTTGCCGACCGCCGGAGTTCGTCGACGAACGTCGACCGTCACCACCCGTCCCTCGACCAGTGTAAGCGCTTTCTCCATCTCATTCTTCCTTCCTTCTCTGTTTTCTCTTCTCTTCTTGTTTGCATGTATTGATAGTTCACTGTTCATTCCTCGGCCAGAATCCAACGATGCCGACGACGTGACCCGACGTTCCAGCGAGGTACCCCGACCCGCGTGGTTCCATTGTTCGTCGTTTGGGTTCATTCCGTGAACCGTGCGCCCGTCGCGAGTTTCTCCGCCGACATTCTACGTTCCGTTTTCCCGATTCGCGACCCGTCGAGGCAAGTACCCCTTACTACATGCTATACAATATTTACAGATATATTATGACACCCTAAACCTGTAAATTTAACTTTGGTACGATCATTTCTCATTTTCATGTACAATATTGTTATATATCATTTTATCTTTAAAATTGGAACCTACAGCTTGCAATTGAACCTAATAACCACATTTACCTGTTTAAACACATTTTTAATATTAACATAGCTTATGAAATTTGTCTCTATAGTTTTGTTCCATTCGGACACTCGTATGCATGTTAACCTGTAATAGCTGTATTGAATCTTTATATAAATCATTGCACCTCTCAAGTTCTTAAACTGTTAACATGATTAAAGGGCCATAATTGTCATACTGCATTCGCATAACATTGAAATCATCTCTGTGACACAACTGATAACTGTACTGCAAATTGAGTAAATCTGCCTATTGCTTAATTCATTGTTTATATCATGTTGATGATAACCATGCTTGATTGTATAATTGATTGTGAGCACACCCATGATATTGTTTACATCTTGACCTGACTTGCTACATATATATTGATCTACCCGACATGGTACCGTATACTGCTTGACTTGACCCGATGTACCATGACCTGATCCGTTACCTGATCTTGTGTCTAATGCCAACAAACCTGACATGTAGTCCTCATGGACCGTTCCTGTTGTCTATCCAGACAAACCTGTTTACCTGATCCTGTGTTGGCATTAGTTTCTTGATTTCGGGATACCTGACTTGACTTACACATATAACTTGGGGGTATGGGGAAATCAAACGTGAAACCTGACTTGTAACTCAATAGTTCACTACTTGTACTGATCAGTTTTAAAGGCCAGGCCCGCCTCGTGACGATGCTGCTGACATCGTTGTTCTTTATCCTTTCCCTGTTAGTGCCTAGCGGCACGTCTCGGTTTCAGCCCGAGAGTCTTAGACCGTGGTCCCGGGCATGCACGGGATACTATTGAGTTACATCGATGATTCATCAATTGATTTCAAAGACTTTAGAACAGAAAATCTGATAGAACAGTTTAGTTTACCCACTGCACATTACCCTGCACTGCTCTGATTCATATTATTGTTACCCTTGCTTTATTCATGTTTATACCCGCATTGCCTGTTTATTATGTTATTATTTGATGACTTGGCGTGCTGACGTCTGGGTTTTGCATGGCCCAGATTCTGTACCGCTGTCGCAGTCCGAGCAGGAGTACTTCAGCCGACAGGCTGAGTTGTGAGTGTCAGCAGTAGTTAGTTTTCTTTCCTGCATTTATTTCCTGATGTGAGCCCGCATTATGGGACATACATTCCAATTATTTTGTATTGGATTTTTCGCTTCCGCATTTTATTATTCTTGACTCATGATTTATCTTTGTTTATGGACATGTTTAGATAGTTTTATTTTGTTCTTGATATCTCTACAGCCGTAATGTGACTGTGGATGGATACTTCCTACCCACAGGTAGCATGGTTAGCTATGTCACGTGCCCATTTTAGCGTACTACGGGAAGCGGGGCATGACATGGTTCTTTTGGTATCAGAGCCATAGGTTAGTCGGGTTGATTCTTTTGTAGTTGGGTATTGTACCCAATACACGAATCAGAATACCCGTGTTTAGGAAACATGTCCTGCCACCTTGCCGTTTACCGTTCTTGAATCACATTCTTCCTGGTTATATCTTTTACGATGTGCAAACTTCCTTTGCATATCGACTCGAAACCTGATTCCTTGTTATCTCTAGGACTTAGGCGACTTGGATGGAGTTATGTAATTGTGGCTATGATACCGCGGCATAGTTACAATGCGGCACTGTATTTAAGTATCTTGGAGTTCTAGCCTTGATCTATATTCAGAATCTATCATCATGCTGATGTTGGGTGTTTTGATTTCAGGAATATAGCAGATAAGAATTTGAAGACGTATCAAAGGCGTGTGGATGAAGCCGCCATGTTTGGAGTGATAAGAGGAATGCTGGAAAATCAAAAGAGACAGACCGAACTGATCCAGCAACAAGCGGAATCTTTTCAGGAAGGTTTGCAGATCGTTCAGCAGTCTGTGAACAATGTTGGAGCTAAACCAATTGACAGAGTAGGGACCGTATCAGATTTCAGACGTTTGGGTCCGTCTACATTTACTGGTTTGGAGGAGCCGTTACCAGCAGAGCAGTGGCTAGTTGACACAGAAAATTTGCTTATTGCGGCACAGATTCCGGACGAGAAAAGAGTTGATGTGGTACGCATTCAGTTAGTGGACTACGCCCGAGAATGGTGGCTTGTGGAGGAAAACCGTTTGCCCAAGCCGATCAAGTGGGCGGATTTTTCAAAGAGTTTCTTGGAGAAGTTCTTCCCGCGGACTGCACGGGAGGAAATGGAAGAGAAATTCATCGGGCTAAAGCAGAATGGATCACCAGTGGATGTGCATGCAGCGGAATGGACAAGACTCAGCAGATTCGCTGGACCTTTAGTTACCAACGATGCAGACAGGGTATGAAGGTTCATGCGCAGCTTGGACGTGGACATCCAGAGGCAGATTGTCATCCTGGGTTTGACCACTTTCTCACAAGTACTTACGGCAGCTCGAGAACAGCAGAGCCTATCGGGAAAAACTGGGAGTTCAGAGCAGACAACAGTTGCGGTAAGGAAGCCGGCATTTGTACCCAACCGAGTTCACGGTCGCAGAGGTATTCCAGTGGATCGTCGAGGCGTAACACCGATGAAGAAGCCTACTGTCGTTGATCAGAGGAAGCGCGTGGTCTGTAGCTATTGCCACTTACCTGGACATTTGCAAAGAGAGTGTCGCAGGATGCAAGGACTCTGTTTAGTTTGTGGAGCGGCAGATCACACTATTAACTCATGTCCGTCGAAGCTTCGTACAAAGGATGATATTAAGAAGCCTCCGCATAGACCGTTTCAGGGACAGATGCAGCTGACTCAAGGACCTAATTAGGCTCGAGCTTTTACCTTGACAACTGAGGAAGCTAAGTTGTCAGGAGAAGTTGTTTCAGGTACTTTACTCGTTCATGGTTTTCCCGTATTGGCGTTATTTGATTCTGGTGCATCCCATTATTTTATGTCATCCAAGTTTATAACTACACACTCGATTGAATACACGACCCTGTCTAGTTTCTGGGACATACACACTGGGAATGGGAAAATCATAGCTAGTAGGGAATGTAAAAATTGTACAGTTGTTGTGTGCGGACGGGAGCTTCTTGCAGATTTCTTGGTGATTGATACAGGCAGCTACGAAGTCGTCTTGGGAATGGATTTTCTTGGCACTTTCCACGCTCACATTGATTGTAGGGCAAGGAAGGTAATTTTCCAGATTCCCGGACATCCCGAGTTTAGCTTCACTGGGGGAAGCAGTTCTGTCGGGCCAGTCGAGTTTAGGGCTAGGCCGACAAACAGTATTCTTGCAGCAATGGAAGTTGATGAAAGTGAAGAGCCGGCTGTTGTTCGCGATTTTATGGACGTGTTTGAAGATATATCGGGTTTACCGCCGAAGCGAGACGTGGAGTTCGCAATTGATCTTATTCCTGATGCAGCGCCAGTATCTAAAGCGTACTATCCAATGGCACCAGTAGAGTTAGAAGAAGTCAAGAAACATGTTGCTGAATTGCTTGAAAAAGGTTGGATTCGAAGCCGTAACTCACCTTGGGGAGCTCCAGTTCTTCTAGTAAAGAAGAAGGATGGCACAAGAAGGATGTGCATCGACTATCGAGAATTAAACAGGGTGACTATTAAGAATAAGTACCCGATCCCTCGCATTGGCGAACTTTTCGAGCAGCTTAGTGGCGTGAGGGTATTCTCGAAGTTGGATTTGCGATCCGGATATCATCAGGTCCGAGTGAAATCAGAAGATATTTGCAAGACGACATTCCGAACTCGGTATGGACATTACGAGTACTTAGTGATGCCCTTCAGAGTAACGAATGCGCCGGCAGTATTCATGGACTTGATTAACCGAATCTTTTCACCGTTCTTGGATCAGTTCATTGTGGTATTCATTGACGATATTTTGGTTTACTCGAAGAGTTTTGAGGAGTATACTGAACATTTGAAGATCGCACTGCAAAAGTTGAGACAAGAGAAGTTGTATGCAAAGATGAGTAAGTGCGAGTTTTGGCCGGAGGAAGTAAAGTTTTTGGGGCATGTTGTATCTGGCGATGGAATTGCCGTTGATCCAGAAAAGATTGCAGCAGTTCGAGATTGGCCGATTCCAAAGAATGTTGCGGAGATAAGAAGCTTTCTTGGACTCGCCGGGTATTACAGGAGATTTGTGGAGAACTTTGCTCGTCTGGCAGAGCCGTTGACCAAGCTTACGCGTAAGGAGGTACCTTTTGTATGGACGGACAAATGTGCGTTAGCTTTTGAGACGTTGAAGCAGAAATTGATATCCGCCCCTAATCTGACCGTGCCAGACAATTCCGGAGGATTGGTGATTCATAGAGACTCATCTGGGAAAGGATTATGATGTATTTTGATGCAGCATGGGAAGGTGGTAGCATACGCATCGAGACAGTTAAAGACCCATGAGAAGAATTACCCAACTCATGACTTGGAAATTGCGGCTGTGATTTTCGCTTTGAAGATTTGGAGACACTACCTTTTGGGCGAAAGGGTCGAATTTTTTACTGATCATAAGAGCTTGAAGTATGTGTTCACAAAGAAGGAGATTAATATGAGACAGCGTAGATGGTTGGAGTTGATGGCTGACTACGATCTTGATCTTAAGTACCATCTGGGGAAGGTTAACGTCGTACCGGATGCACTTAGTCGGTTACCAGCAATTCAGGTGTTAACTACGCAGAAGGAGATCGTTGCAGAATTTCGAAGATTTGGCTTGGACGTTGTGCTACCGCATTCTACGGGATAGTTGATGCAGCTGCAAGTACAGGCATCGTTGATCGAGAATATTAAAGCAGCACAATCGCAGGACCCTAGACTGCAAAAGTTTCGAGGACAGGTTGAAGCCAGACTACGAACAGATTTATTGATCTACGAAGATGGTTCGTTGAGGTATGGTAGCCGTTTGTGTGTGCCAAAAGGAGATATTCGTGAAGAGCTTATGAAGGAGGCACACAGTTCAGCTTATTCTGTACATCCAGGAGGTACAAAGATGTATCGAGATATTTGACAGCATTTCTGGTGGGATGGCATGAAACGGGAGATTGCTCGCTTTGTGGCAAAATGCTTAGTGTGTCAGCAAGTTAAGGCTGAACATCAAAGGGTTGCTGGTTTATTGCAACCACTTCCGATCTCTCAATGGAAGTGGGAACATATAACCATGGATTTCGTGACGGCCTTACCGCGGAGTCCAAAAGGCAATAATGCAGTATGGGTAATTGTTGATCGTTTGACCAAGGCAGCTCACTTCATTCCTTTCCGGGTTGGTCAATCAACAGAGGCTTTGGCGGAGCGGTACATGCAGAAGATTGTAAGATTGCATGGAGTACCGGTGAGCATCGTGTCCGATCGGGACACTCGGTTCTTATCACACTTTTAGCGGAGTCTACAGGAAAGTTTGGGGACTCGATTGAAGTTTAGCACAGCTTATCATCCTCAAACTGATGGTCAGTCGGAGAGACCGATCCAAACTCTTGAGGATATGTTGAGAGCATGCATGTTGGACTTAAAGGGTTCTTGGGAGGATCATCTACATTTGGTGGAGTTTTCTTACAACAACAGTTTTCAGGCAACTATCCAGATGGCTCCATTTGAAGCCTTGTATGGTCATAAGTGCCGTTCACCTTTTTGTTGGGATGATGTCGGTGAACGAAGATTATTGGGACCAAATTTGGTTGTGCAGACCGTTGAGAAGGTTAACACTATCAGGAATCATATGAAGGTAGCACAAGACCGACAGAAGAGTTGGGCAGACATGTCAAGAAGACCTCTAGAGTTCGTCGTGGGTGATTTGGTATTCTTGAAGATATCACCGACTAGAGGGGTGATTCGTTTTGGAAGTCGAGGAAAGCTTAGTCCTCGATTCGTTGGACCCTTTGAGATCTTGGAGCGTGTTGGGGAGGTAGTGTATCGTTTGGCGTTACCGCAGTCCTTGGCGAGTGTGCACGATGTGTTTCACGTATCTCAACTCCGTAGGTATGTTCGAGATGAAACGCATGTATTGGATCATTCGGAGCTAACAGTACGAGAAGACTTGACTTTTGAGGAGCGACCGATTGAAATCGTTGATCGAAGGGAAAAAGTTCTTAAGAACAAGGTTATTCCTCTTATACTTGTTTCTTGGGGTAATCGCTCGCATGGAGAGTCCACTTGGGAACGAGAAGATGAAATCCGGCAGAAATTTCCACACCTTTTCTTGTAGTTTTCTATCTTTGTATTCTTGGAATTTCGAGGACGAAATTCTTTTTGTAGTTAGGTATAATGTAACACCCGAGCACAATGCTACTAATTTCTGTTACTTTATGAATGGAGTGTGACCTTCATTTCATTTATCTTTCTTGATTGTTACTTACTGTAAATTTCACCCGGCAAATTCATTTCTGCATATAACAAATTTCGGCATCTAAAATAAAATTAAAAGTATTCATCTTGGCCTACTTGACACCCCTAACCCCGTTGTACCGTCCGCGCATCGTGTTCTCGTCCCGTTCAGTGAAACGGGAGAGTTTGGATGGCTACGTGCACGTACGTGTGTCCGTTTTGGGGTATGCTTTTTGATCATAAAACACTTCATTTTCACATTTGGATCCCGCTTAAATTTCTATTATTTCAATTTCAAAATTTTTGGACCCGACCCGGACGCGATTTGGAAATGTTTTATTTTGCGCTAAAATCCCAAATTTTATATTTCTTAAACCATCGCATATTTAATTTTTTTTAACCAATCTAATATTTCTTTTAAAACCATATAATATTTTCTAATCTTATAAATCCCTACTAAACCCTACGAATCTTAAATTCCAGCCAATCACAACCTTTTCCGTGGGCCCCTCATCCCCGATCTCTATCTCTCTCTCTCTCTCGAACTTCTCTCTCTCTCTCTCTCCCCCCCCCTGAATCTCTATCTCTCTCTCTCTAACCTTTCTCTCTCTCTTCTCTATATAATTTTCCCTCCTTCCTTTCTTTTTTTTAAACCACAGAACGTAACCCATCGCGAACCCTAGTCTCCGGCTCCCTCGCCGCCGCAGCCCCGACGCCGACGCCCCGACGCCGACGCCTCTACCACCGACCTCCTCGCCTCCTCAGCCTCATCGCACCCACGTCCTCCTTCATCGACCACCGCGCGCCCTGCACCCTCACCGCGACCACCTGCACACCCCCTGCACGTGTTGGACCGCCAGATCTGTCGCCGCCGACGGCCTCGCCTCCGTGTCCCGGCCTTCGTACGACCCCTGTAAGCCTTACCTACCCGTCTCCTTCCTCCTTCTTTCTGTTCTGTAATCATTTGGTGATCTGCAGTTTTCGCAGTCGCTGTTTGCCGACCACCGGAGTTCGTCGACGAACGTCGACCGTCACCACCCATCCCCCGACCAGTGTAAGCGCTTTCTCCATCTCATTCTTCCTTCCTTCTCTGTTTTCTCTTCTCTTCTTGTTTGCATGTATTGATAGTTCACTGTTCATTCCTCGGCCGGAATCTGACGATGCCGACGACGTGACCCGAAGTTCCAGCGAGGTACCCCGACCCGCGTGGTTCCATTGTTCGTCGTTTGGGTTCATTCCGTGAACCGTGCGCCCGTCGTGAGTTTCCCCGCCGACATTCTACGTTCCGTTTTCCCGATTAGCGACTCGTCGAGGCAAGTACCCCTTGCTACATGCTATACAATATTTACAGATATATTATGACACCCTAAACCTGTAAATTTAACTTTGGTACGATCATTTCTCATTTTCATGTACAATATTGTTATATATCATTTTATCTTTAAAATTGGAACCTACAGCTTGCAATTGAACCTAATAACCACATTTACCTGTTTAAACACATTTTTAATATTAACATAGCTTATGGAATTTGTCTCTATAGTTTTGTTCCATTCGGACACTCGTATGCTTGTTAACCTGTAATAGCTGTATTGAACCTTTATATAAACCATTGCACCTCTCAAGTTCTTAAACAGTTAACATGATTAAAGGGCCATAATTGTCACACCGCATTCGCATAACATTGAAATCATCTCTGTGACACAACTGATAACTGTACTGCAAATTGAGTAAATCTGTCTATTGCTTAATTCATTGCTTATATCATGTTGATGATAACCATGCTTGATTGTATAACTGATTGTGAGCACACCCATGATATTGTTTACATCTTGACCTGACTTGCTACATATATATTGATCTACCCGACATGGTACCGTATACTGCTTGACTTGATCCGATGTACCATGACCTGACCCGTTACCTGATCTTGTGTCTAATGCCAACAAACCTGACATGTATTCCTCATGGACCGTTCCTGTTGTCTATCCAGACAAACCTGTTTTCCTGATCTTGTGTCTAATGCCCAGATTCTGTACCGCTGTCGCAGTCCGAGCAGGAATACTTCAGCCGACAGGCTGAGTTGTGAGTGTCAGCAGTAGTTAGTTTTCTTTCCTGCATTTATTTCCTGATGTGAGCCCGCATTATGGGACATACATTCCAGTTATTTTGTATTGGATCTTTCGCTTCCGCATTTTATTATTCTTGACTCATGATTTATCTTGGTTTATGGACATGTTTAGATAGTTTTATTTTGTTCTTGATATCTCTACAGCCGTAATGTGACTGTGGATGGATACTTCCTACCCATAGTTAGCATGGTTGGCTATGTCACGTGCCCATTTTAGCGTACTATGGGAAGTGGGGCGTGATATCATTCCTCAGATGCAGTTCGAGAGGATATTCGAGATGATAGGTCTATGATATGCCAGCTCATGACCCTAGTGCAAGTGGGAGATTGTTAGTGTATATGCCTTAGGGGCCATTATTGTATCATACTAGCTTGTATATTACTTAATGGAAGCTTGGGATATTCACAGTTGTATATATACAGTCTTGCTGAAAATGGTAGTATGCTACTTGGTTTATGTCTACTTTAATATGTGCATATGTTTCTTGTAACGTATCACTTATACATATTAGTAGAGCCCATAGGTTCTTTGCTTGATTACCAGCGTTGTGATGGCAGTCACACTAGTGGGGGCTGGGTAGTCTATAAGCAACATCCTATACTTGTCCCTATTCGTAGGATTATCGAGACAGGGCATCGATACTCCAGAGTAGACTAGTGTGTACGCTTCTCATCCCAGTTAGGGAGATGGTCTGTCCTATAGCCATCAGTACGTCATACTGGAGATAGTACACAGGTGCTCGTTAGGTTACGGGTACACCGGACAGGACTCGCAGGGAACTGTTAGATGGTATTATACCCGTCGTCAGTTAACAGTTCCCAGATGACATGAGTACAGCATAGTCCGCAGACTTGACACTGCTACTTCATCTTGAGTGTGTCCCACTGTTCTTAGATTGCTACCCTACCATGGCTCAAAGGAGTTGTGCAAACAGGTAGCAGTTGGGTGCAGTCCCGAGCACTTAGAGGCAGTAGTGGTTAGACAGGATTCGTCTCTCCCGATATTGGGAGATGATATCGCGTTATGTCAGAGAGAGAGCCATTACGCAAAGTCCCTGGCCAGGGCAAGCGAGATATACTGGTAGGTTCCAGTAGCTTCTCAGGGTGTAATGGGCTTCGCTCTGACATGACTTATACAGCTATTAGGGGACTGACGCTTGCCTCCCCCTAGGCTTGATATGCGATAGTCTTAGATGAACATACCGGACTGTACAGAGATTATCACATCAGGCTCGGTGGGAGTTCGAATGAGTTTCCTCATCGGCCTTCTTATCGACATCTACCTGGGGACCGTTACGTACAGCTAGTGCCGCTTGCGGTCTGTGGTTAAACCCACTACCAGCGTAGTGTTGAGTCTTTAGAGTCCCACACAGAGAGTTTCCTTGCTCCAGGCGAAACGATATAGAGGTCGTACGGTTTTACGACAAGGGTTCGAACGCGTACGTACGTTTACGCACATACGACGTTCGGACAGTTTTTACTAGCCGGCTTTAGTTTAAGCCAGATTCTAGTATCGGGTTATTGGATTTATACAGTCTAAAGTTTTTCCGTGTTTTCACGGATTGGAGGGGCGTTCTCGTAATTTGTCGGGAAGCTTCTAGAAGCATGGTGACTTGGAGGGTAAGGTGGCATTGCATTAAATGAGATTAGTGACCCATTTGTGTGATTCATCCATGTCATTAATGCATCATAAATGCTTAATGACTCATGGAGATGAAACACTCAAATGCATTTATGAAGCATGGTTGATTAATCATTTATTTGATAAATAATAATGCTTCATAAATATTATGATAGATCATTATCTCATTTCATTCTCACATTCACCTTCTCTCTCCTCAAGCTCTCTCATTTTTCAAACCCTAACCCTAACCTCTCATGAGTTGAGATCAAGGGTTAGCTAGACTAATACATCCATAACCTCACTCTATATCCCCTAGGTAGCTTAGATTAGCACTTTAAACAACCTAGTTATCTCAAGTTTGAGATTAAGCTTGGCGTAGGAGCTTTCGGGTGGATCGTCTTTGATTCAAGGAGGCTGTTGAGGTGCCGATGTTCCAAGGAGCCTACGAGGAGTGGAGGACAACGATGAAGACCCGAAGGACATGTAACGTGAGATATAACTTCGAATCCGAGTAGTTAAACCTCTAGTTGGTAGTTAGCAATGGTTTAGATAACGATTCATGCGCTCATGTCCGTGTTATGAAGCTTTGATAATCTTTTTTCATATATTCCGCCTCCCCGCAAGTTCGTGGGGTGCGTGACATGGACTTACATTCAGACCTCCGTATAGAGTTTGGCAAAGTTGCCATTTCTCTATACCATGATGAGGACACTGAACAAGGAGGTCCTTGTACCGGTCAAAGCACTTCCAGAAAGGTTCGGTAGGAAGCTGGGTGAATTGGTTAATTTCGTTTCGAATCCATGCTGTCTTATGATTTGGGTAGAATTTCTTTAAAAACGCTTTTACAAACTTGTCCCAATTGGTTATCGAATAAGATGCGGTGCTATACAACCACTTTCCACCTAGGCCGCATAAAGTGAAAGGAATAACTCGTAGCCATATAGCATCATCAGACAACTGGATTGTCTTCATCATCGCACAAAAGTTCTGAAATTTATTGATGAAGATATATGCATCTTTGGATTCAAGCCCATGAAATTTGGGCAACATGTTGATAAAGTGGGGCTTAATTTCAAAATTATCCCCATTGGCCGATGAAAGTGAAAGACAAGTCGGAAGTGCAGCGTGGGTAGGATAGAAATGATCCTGGAGCGCGATTCACTATAGCGCTTCAACAAGAGGTGGTCGCGGGTTATTCACACCTAATGGAGGTGGAATAATTCCCGGGGGAGGTAAAGTGATGTTAGGAGGAAATCTCGATATCTCAGAAGAATAATTTGGTGATGGTGAAAGTGAAGGTGAAGATGTATGAACAGAATCGCGGTCAACGTCGGTGTTAGCCGGCAAAGGTAAAGATGAAAGAGGTGTGGAAGGAGTTTCGACTTCGGGGTCGATCGCGCAGTCCATACGACTAACGAAATGCGGACTAAACGGGCACTAGGGTCCCTAGTCCAAGCGGACATACACTAAACGAGTTTAGGGTAGTCAAAAAGTAGAATGCGAGGGTAAGAAAACGAAAATGGAGAAAAATTGGGTGAAGGTGGTCAAAGTGGCGAACTTGTGTTTGTTTTGTAAGGATGTGAAAATGAAATGACAGTCCAACAAACACAATCACAAATGCACAGTCATAAATGCATAATCAATACTTAGACTAGGGTCCTCTAAGTCCACTAGACCTGCTCCCAACTGTTCCAAAGCGACAAATTGTGAGATAACCCTCAAATCGCCTCTTCACTTCCAGTTGTGGCCAGGTAAGCATAAGTGAGGTAAAGAGGGTTTCGCTCATGAATCACCATGAGACGGGCCTTTTAAAGTTACCTCCTCACTTGTCTAGCCTAGACACCACAAAAGTCATGTCTAGATAAACGACCGAATGCCTACAATCTTCCTTTGTCCTATTGAGCGCGACACGTCCTTAATTGGCCGAGTTTAGATATTTTTTATTAATATTGAAGTGACACTTAAGCAATTAGTGATTTCCAGGGTCTTAGGAAGGGTGATGAAATCCTCACTCAATCTGAATTGGTGTTATAGCCCCTTAAGTCCGTATTAATGATGCAATGCGCAAATCAATAAGGTTTTGTTATCAAACAATCAATCAATTTTTTTACTTTAAATGTGGCGCTATAACAAATACGGTTAGTTTTTCATTGGCTTTTGCGGCGATGTTGGAAAGAATCCTGCAAAGACAAGAATATTGGAGCGTCGGATTTGAGAAGAGGAAGTTTAGAAAAAATTCGTACCACAAGAGTTGAGTTTAAGAAACTCGTGTTGATATTGCCTCCGAGGGTTTGAATGGTACGCTTGCGCGGGTCAAACTACCCGGGTCTTTGGCACTAAGTGTTCAATCCCCTTATACTTGAAAACGCTCCTTGCTCTGCACGATCGCTGCTCGTCAATCCGTCAAATCTACAAATGTCGGAAAAATACGGATATTTAAGCTAGAAAGCGATATAGATAGCCAAAGTTATGAACACAAATAATTGAGAAAATCAAAAAATAGAAATTGGATACTAATAGAACACTGCAGGCAACACAAAAAACTAATTTTCAAAACCTCACCAAAAACCGGTGACATCGGGAAATATAAGGTTTTCACCGGCCAAATTTGTGTCCTTCTTGCTCAAATTTTGTGTGTTTCCTCTATGTAATAATAGTATTCCACTTTTATACTTTAATTTGCATGTTAAAACACAGTGTGTTAGCAGATCAAAAATTCAGAGAACATCATTGTTTTTAGTTCTCGTGTCGGTTTAAAAAGAATGTGTTTTATCCGTTGAATTTGTTAGAAAGTTAGTTTTTGTACAAAATGTTCAAAAATTAACCCGAGACTACAAGTGTAAAAGCGTTGCCGTCTCCCCGGCAATGGCGCTATTTGATTTAACACGCTTTTCGCGTGTCGTTTTAAAAAGAATTTGAAATAACCGTAATCAAAGACGGTGTCGCGTGTAGCGAGCCGCGATGAGTACGGGTCGTCCGTAGGGAGATGGTAGGTTTTTAAGCTTGTTTTAACGAGTTAATTCCGTAACTTGAGTTGTTGTTTACTTAGTGTCGTAACTATGATATGTTTAATAAAAAGACTTGTTAGGGGTAGTTTTAGGTTAGCTTGTATTAGGATGATATTTGTCGTTTCCTTATAGCCCCAATTCTGATATTGATACTAAGACAATTAGCAACAATGTGGATTAAGGAACTTGAAATACGGTATTTGTGTTTGTGTGCTAAATCCGTATTTCTTGTCCTTTGTCCTTTCGTTGTTGTCTCTTGACCTAAGCTTTCGGCAAACCACTCGCAATCCGGTAACGATAAGATTCACCGCTATCGTGGTAGGATAGGGTGCCTAACAGAGCGAAATTGCGAGTCGTTTGGTCGGAGTTTCAATTACAAAGTTAAGGTTTGTAAGGTTTTAGCAAACACATCTCCT
Source organism: Agapanthus africanus (assembly GCA_030015575.1). Lineage (NCBI taxonomy): Eukaryota > Viridiplantae > Streptophyta > Magnoliopsida > Asparagales > Amaryllidaceae > Agapanthus > Agapanthus africanus. The sequence goes on from CM057341.1 coordinate 300,799,748, forward strand.
AACACAAACTAACCATATTCTACCCTTAACAAGTAAATCAATTACTCACACATATTTACAAAGCAAAACAAAAAAAGAAAAGAGTGAGACACATAACAAAAATTGCAAGAAAAGTAAAGTTAAGGTCAGAAAGTTAAGAACCGATAAATCCTACGTGCAAATATCTTCAAATGTTCTTTAAGCCCGTACCAATATGAAATCAAAATACCAAACTTTAAGATTGCAAGCTCACTTAAGAGGTTGCAAGATCAAAGCAAGGCAAGGATTTCACAAGTTCGATGTTTGTAGGAAGCAAGACACATGTAATGAACAATGAGAACTTTTATTGATTTTCAAATGAGATACAACCAATTTTGAAGTCAAGAACCTAAATCTTAAGATTGCAAGTTCAATAAAGAAGTTGCAAGGTCAAGATAAAGGGGCAAGAGCTCAAGAGTTCAAAGAAAAGACAAATTACTTACGATTGTTCTAAACTAAAACTAAAGCAAAAGTATCCTCTCCCCTTGCCCATTGATCTGGTATTTATAGGTCTCATTTCAGAATAAACAAACAATAAAAATAAGATGACGTGACCTAAATAAATAACCATAAGAAAAATGGGGTGCATTAGGCTTGATTGGACCGGCGACGCCGGATTTTTGGAGTGTTTAGCCGGTTTTGTGTAGGCCACTGGGTCTCGTGTTTGTTCCGTGATGTTGTGTGTACTCCACAAGTCTACTGGCATTGTTTGATTTCTTGATAACAACATGGGTTGCTTAGTAGCTTTTGGAGGGAAATCATGATGTTTTAAATCACATCACCTCTTTTACCATTTAATGCTCATGTTCCCTACTTGCACAATTCATCATGTCATGTGTGCCAAGGCAGCCCCACCATGGTCCATGTGCCAAAGAGCATGTGCACACTTGCATTGTGTTGGACCAAAATTGTGTGCACACATTTATTTGCAAAAGAACTCTTTGGATCACGATCGGTTTTCTGTTCTGTTTGTAGTGTTGGAGTCCAAACGTTATATCTGTGATTTTGAGTGTGTTTCCAGTATTTTGTCATGAATACCTGTAATATGAATATACTGAGCAGACACTGGTTAATAGTACTGATATATAACAAAATAGACAATGAATGAGTGGTATTGAGATGCAGTCTTCTGAGATGAACAATCCCTTCACTGGGAGTGACCTCTATAGCAAAAGTTTGCGCCACTATATATTTGTAAAACCACTCGGTTCCTTCAACGAGATCAAGTTCATTACGTTAAAGGTTTTTTGCCAAAAACCAGTCGTAGCCCTCCGTCATTTCTTACAAGTGTTGCTTAGTATTCGTGCTGCATTTGCTGACCGTGTCAAGGCGTAGTGTGCGGTAGCTAAGTAGTGCTTGTTTGTGGCATATATATGCGATTGGTTAGGACAGTCGTGCAGCTTTGTTGACTGTATCAAGGGCTCGTACGGTTCGCTTTAATGCAATCCAGGATAATGACGGGTTGAAGTTGACTAGGACTCTTTGATTTGTTGATTGTGTCAAGGTCACTTAGGTTCTAGGGGTAAAAACCACATCGGGAGTTTCAAACATACAGAAAACTTGCCAGGCATGCGCATACCTTCTGGAGTGTGGTAACTTGAGTGGATTCCATCAATTTATCATGCGAGGATAGTTGGATCCCGATTCCCACTGATGAGTAGGTGTTACTCCTTGGGTGATTTTAGATGATCCCGACTAATTCTCCTTTTAGGGTTTGAATGAGAATTCGAGGAAACAGTGGGAGCCATCCTGATTAGATAAAGTGATTAACCATTCTGATCTAGATTTGAATGCATGCTGAGTGTTTCTTTTCTCTCTCTTTTTGGCAGTGACCATGGCCCGACCTTAGACTAAAAATTCATGAACCAAGTTAACAGAACTTTCTTAAAACACTCTGGCTTTTAGATTGTCACGGAGTTGTATATATCCTTGCCACTTCTACATCACCTTTGCATTTCTACAGAACACCTCGTATCACTATGAAGATCCACATTTATTGGATATTCCATCGTATAGATATATACAAACTCGAAGGAACTTGTTCCAGTTCGAGAATGGATTATGGTTCTGAAGAAATTGAATAGGATTATTCGGTTGTCTTTTCCCTTTACCTTCTTTAAGGTTGCGAGAGCTCCTAATATTAGGAGAGTACACTTATTGCGCTTATTAGATATTCTTCTTCCAAACCATAGGCAGGTGCTGAAAGGTGGGGAAGGAAGAAAACCAATTAGCCTAAGTGTGGTGTACATAAGGTAATAAGTAAAGACATATAAAGGGATTAGAGTAAGGGCAAAGAAAATTACGACTGTTATCATTCACGACAAAACCGCGTATACCCCTGCCACTCTTACATCCACTTTGGATTTCTCCAAAACACTTCGTATCACTGCGAAGATCTATAATAATTGGATATGCTATCGTATAGTTACATATGAACTTGAAGGAACTTGTTCCAGTTCGAGAATGGATTCTGGTTTTGGAGAAATAGAATATGATTATTCAGTTGTCTTTTCTCTTTACCTTCTCTTAGGTTGTGAGGGCTCCTGATATTAGGAGAGTACACCTATTGCGCTTATTGGATAGTCTTCTTCCAAACCTTAGGCTGGTGCCGAAAGGTAGGGAAGGAAGAAAACCATCTAGCCTAAGGGTGGTGTACAGAAGGTAATAAGTAAAGATAAATAAATGGATTGGAGAGATGGCAAGGAAATATACGATTACAGTCATGAATCAGGATAGTGGAAAAGGCATTACTAGGAATATCCGGCCACCCCTTCGAAATATTTTCAAGTTTCAGATTTACTGTGCGATGTTAAGTGAAAACTGTTTTCCCAATTAGATTCTGACTCCAGGGTATGTATTTACCAGATTTGATTCCCACATCTGTATGGAGTTAGGGATGCTGAGTGTGAGTAAGATATTGGGAATTGGGTGATTAGTTCCTCTATATATTGGAATTCTTTGTAATTGGTGATATTTAAGGAAATCACTTGGGTTTTACCCGACGCCAAATATTTGGTTTTGAATATCGGTCGTTATGCACTAATTTCAAACTGATATATCTGTACGTTTATTTTATAAAGTGAGATATAAATTTTTGAAATCATGTCTATCATATTTACCTATATCAGTTGACGATTAGGTAAGGAGTATTGAACAACGATGTAATTCTTCGTAACCATAGTGCGGTTTTCAACCTACGACACGCAGGGTTTGAGTTAATGAATTCAGGGGACTTATACAAAGTATTGTATGTTGTCCGATGTCTGTTAGGGCAAAGGGGTTAGTACTCGTACTATATTCTGTTTACTCATGACTTCTCCAGTTCTAGACAAGTATTTCATTGAAATACAAGGTCTAGATATTGAGAAGATATAGGTATAAGAATAAAGTAGAGAACTATATGTTGCAAGACAAAGGGTTGGTAATCGTACTATATTCTCCTTACTTTTGACTTCTATAGTTTTAGACAAGTATTTCGTTGAAAAACATGGTCCATGTTTTGAGAAGTTAGAGGTATAAGAATAAAGTAGAGAACCATTTATTGCAAGTATCAAGATTCTTCAAGATGATCGAAGATGTAGATACTTGTGTTTGGTGTTCCGTTGTAAGTAGTAGTTTTGAGAACTTGCTTCTCTTTTAGGTTACTCATACGAGGTTGTATTCCTGGATGAGTAATGTTGTATGGCCTCCTTCCATTTAGTTGATATGTACTGGAAACAACTGCATGATTTTGAATCTGGTTCTAATTATATTAGTTCTTTTGTTTCTATATTGGATATATAGAATGGATTCATATCTTAACTATGTTAAGGTATATGGAGTTGTCCAGCTGATGCTTAAAACCAAAATCTGGATAAACTTTAGGCACGTTTCAGTAATGGCAGTTTGTGGGTTATTCCGGGCTTTGACGAGAGTTAAATTTCTACCATCAAGAAGATCAATAGTTATATTGTTCTTGACTTGCCACCAGTTTTAGTAAAATGGATTCTTTTCAGAAAACATTAGTGGGAGTATGGTAGAACCGGAAGTGATTCCAGAACCACAAACGATTACTGACAAATTTAATAGAACTTAAGGATTCAAATGGTTTTGACGATCCATTAGCCACTCCGCAGATTTGGTGGGTAACCTCAGACATCCGAGAGGTATTTCGGTATCCTCAAAGAGGTGACAGGGAGGTTTATGATTACCCAAACTTGCCATTGCTGCTGTTCTAGACTATGTGACCTGGCAGGAGGATGAGTATAACGTCATTCTAAATTAGTTTTAGAAAGTGCACATGTATATGACTCTGCCAGAGGGTTGTTGTAGTCAGTGGGAGCAGCGGAAGCCTGGTGAGCAAGTTGCTTATGTCTATTTACAGACTATAGCAGGTACAGCGGAGATAGATCATCTATTTTTGATGTGACAGTCATAGAGTTTGACTTCATTAGAATAAGAGGTGGATCTGGTAAGAAAGTAGTAGGGAGTGATGTCCTGGTATTTGGATGACATGCACTTGATAGGAAATGATATTCCTATACCACGATCGGTTATTCTATGGTTGTCATAAGGTAGTTTCTCCACATAGGATCTGGATAAAATATCAGTGATTCTGGTGACTAGATCTATGGTTTTAGATCTAGATTTGGGAAGTGTCCCAATTAGGGTACTTGACACTATTCTAAAGTATGTTAGAATGGATGACTCCTGGCATAGTGGTGTGCCCGCAGGTGATGGAGTCACCCTCTCTAAAGAGATGTCTTCTAGACAGATGAGGAGAGGGATTTGCATGATTGGCATATTACTTGCATAAGCAATTAAGTCATTCATGAGATGTCAAGTACCACACCAGATATTGTTTTTGCACTAGCTGCAACAAGTATATATATTAATCCAATCCTGTAGAAACGTTGGGAAGCAGTTATGAACATAAGTGGATATTCTTGGAATATGGTAACGGCAGGCTCTTTCGGGAGACGGTTATCATTTCAGGCTTCCAAGGTGACCTGGATGATAGAGTGGCTGTCTAAGTTATAGTTTTCCCTCTTTTGAAGGACAGTATGTTGGATATGTGGTCCAAGCGGATACTGTAGAAGGCATGGCGCATGATACTGATTAAATTCAGTGGATGATACCGTCTATGAAGTTTGTTGGATTTGGAGTTTATTAGTGAACTGGGTCCCATCAGATATCCAGACAAATTCTAAGACAGGTATTGCTCATTTTGGGAGATACTCTTTCTCCATGTAGTTGTGATATAGAGGGAGATAAAGATAGAAACACTGGAGCGAATCCACTCGGTGAGGCTATTTCTTGAATGCAATAGTTTCACAAATGAGCTTTGTGAGACTGATTAGTAGAGAAGTTGGGTGTTCGGTATCACACGGGCTGTGAGTATGCGACATCGCAATAATTAGCCTTAAGTGCAAGTGGGAGATTGTTGGCTATAGTGCCCTTAAGTCAATTATTGAATCACAAGCACGCGATAGCGATGATTGGGGGAGGACCTATACGGATATAATAGTCTTACTCAAAATGATAGTATGCTATCTAGTTGTCTTTATCATCATGTACATACTTTATGTGGTATTACAGATCACTATTACATATTGATAGAGCCCATAGGATTCTTGCTTGACTACCAGCATTATGATAGCGATCATATATGTGGGAGCTGGGTGGTCTATAAGCACATCCTAAAATGTCCCTAGTCGTTAGAGTTTTGAAAATGGGCATCGATACTCCAAAGTAGACTAGTGTATACTGATCAAGACCCCGACGAAGGGCGGTGGCCGGGTCTCACAAGCCATTGGTGTTAGTTTGTTCACCTAAGATAGTATACAGGTTCTCATTGGGTTATGAGTACACTGGACGGACTCGCCGGGAACCTGCTAGTTGGTAGTATACCTATTGTCAGATAGCAGTTTCCAGGTGACATGTGTGCAGGTTAGTATGTCGACCTGAGATCGTCATTTGTCTCGTGTGAGTTTCTACTATGCTTTGATTACTACCCTACCATGGCTCAAAAGAGTCGTGCAAACAGGTTTTAGTTGGGTACAGTCCCGAGCCATATGGAGGCGGTGAGCGGATCATCTCTACCGGTATTGGGGGTTGATGTCGCGTTGTACACGGGTGGCCATCACCAGAAATCATTGGCCAAGGTAGTCAAGAATTACTGATTTGGATCGGTAGTTTCTCAGTTAGTGATGGGCTTCATACCGACTTGAAATTTCGCGTTATTAAGGTTCTGACTTTATCCTCCCCCTAGACTCGATATACGATACTCTTAGACGAACAGACCAGACTGTACGTATATTGTCACGGAAAGGCTCAGTAGGAGTTCGGATGAGTTTGCTCGTCGGCCTCCCTTTCGCTCAATACCTGGGTAGCCGTTATGTACAGCTAGTGCCGCTGACGTGCTTGTGGTTAAACCCACTGCCAGTGTATTGACGAGTCTTTAGAGTCCCACACAGAGGGTTTCCCTACTTCGGGCGAAACGATATAGAGGCCGTATGGTTTTACGGCAGGGTTCGATCATATACGTGCACTTGTGCACGTATCATGATTCAGACGGATAATACTAGTGGGCTTTGGTTTAAACCGGATACTAGTATTATATTATTAGATTATTTTGTCTCTTTGTATTCGTATTTTTCGGAATACGGATACGGGTATGTATATACAGATGAGAGGTATTCTTGTAATTTATTATAAGGTGCTTCTAGAAGATGCCACCTCATTTAGTTTTAACCATTTAGGATTAAATGGTTAATAAGGTAGAGAGGATGAGGTGTTTATTGCATTTATTGTAGCATGGCTTTGTAGTGAGTCATGGTTACTATTCTAGTATGCTTGATATTTGTTTGTTGTGAGATATTTTTTGAGATATTTTCTAGACTTGAGATATTTTCTTGTCTTGAGATGTTTCTTGGATGCTTCATTATTGCTCACAGCACAACACAAAAGACTTGGACATTTTTCTTGAGTTGCCTCACACTCTCATCCTCAAGCATCTTCTTCTACCTCCACCCTTCAAGTTTCATGTGTTGAGAAACCTAGGGTGTTATGAAACAAATTAATCCATCACTACACTCTACATCCTCTAGGCTATCTAGTTTAGCGAACTAGGTATCCAAGTTACCTCGGCTATTGAGGTAGGAGCTTGAAATAAAAATCCTCAGGTGGATCATCTTCTATGGAGGGAGACCGAAGATTAAGCTGGATCATGGAGACCTCTAGGAGCTTGGGATGATGGTTAAAGACCGAAGGACACAGATCATTCCGTATAACCTTTCTAAACTCATATATTTAGTTTGCTAGCTTTAGGGTTTATGGTCGATCCGTATTTTGGGTTGTTCTAGCGTCAGTTTAGAAAATTTTTGTTCCGCATTCGGCCACGGTTTGATGGCCAGGACGTTGGTATAACCCAATAATTATGCCTTGGCACATGAGATTCATCTCATATCGAATGTAGATCCTTTCAAATATCTGATGTCAAGGGCTATACTAACAGGAAGGCTTGCCAAATGGGCCCTGCTCTTGATGGAGTTCTCAGTAACGTATCGTCCCCTTAAAGCAGTGAAAGGTTAGGCCATTGCCGACTTTCTCGCGAAGCATCCGATACCAGCCGACTCCCCCTTGAATTGCGAGTTACCAGATGAACATGCGTTCGATGCAATTGAAGAAGAGAGAGAAGAAAATGATTCCCAATGGGAACTCTACTTCGATGGAGCATCTTCCATGAAGAAACGAAAGCAAAACACTCACATAATCAAAACTGGGATGGGCCTTATCTTCATGACTCCGCAAGGAGGGATATTGCGTTACACCATCTCCTTAATAGAACCAAGGACTAATAACGAGGCTGAATACGATGTTTTGATAGCAGGTCTATAGATCTCTATCAATATGGGAATTAAAGACCTCCTCATATATAGAGACTCCCAGCTAATCGTTAGCCAAGTAAATGGCGACTATTATACATGCAAACTAGAGTTGGTAAAGTATAGCGAAAGAGTGGAGCAACTGCTAACACAAATCCCTTCCTACATCCTGGAGAGTATACCGCATGCAGAAAATAGCAAAGCGAATGCATTGGTCAAATTGGCTAAGGAACTGGCCGATGAAGATCTTAATGGCGTGAAGATCATTGTGCAAAGCCGTAAGGTTCTCACGCCAATAGATATATATTTGGAAGACCTAATAGGGCCATCCAAAAGAAAAGAAGCGACCGAACATGTAGCCCTTCAAACAGAGGACGGAGAAAAGGCTAAGGATTGGAGGTAAATCTTCATAGACTACTTCAAATCCCAACGAACGCCCAAAAATGCGTTGACTAGACATCAGCTCATGAAACGAGCTTTATCTTTTGTCTTCGTCAATAATACTCTATATAAGAGATCGTTCGACTGTCTGTGGCTAAGATGCCTGGGGCTGGAAAAAGCAAAGAAAGTCGTCCAAAAAACCCACGACGGACTCTGCGGTTCTCATCATGCCGGGCCAAAGATGAAGCTGCAGGTAAAAAGAATGGATTACTATTGGCCCACAATGATTCAGGACTGTCTCGAATATGCGAAGCAGTGTCACTCGTGCAAAATTCACGGGGCCTTCATCCACCAACATCCAAATCCGCTACACCCAACAGTGGCTAGCTGACCATTCGAAATGTGGGGAACTGATATAATTGACCACATTGAACCGGCATCGTCTAAAGGACATCAGTTTATATTGGTAATGACTGACTACTTCTCTAAGTGGGAAGAAGCAGTACCATTAAGGGAGGTGAATACGGAGAATATCCTCCATTTTTTCAGAACCCATGTCATCTATCGGTTCGGCACTCCGCGACGAATTATCTCTAATAATGGGCCAGCTTATAGAAGCCATAAAATAAGCCGCTTCGCATAGCAACATAAAATAGATTGGAGATACTCTTCAATCTATAATCCTTGGGCCAACTGTCTAGCTAAAGTTTTCAACAAGTCCTTGATAATGATTATAAAGAAAACAGTGTTCAGAAATAAAAAGGACTGGCACGAAAGGCTGCATGAAGCTCTCTGTGTATACCGAACAACGTTCAATACAGACACGAATGCAACACCATACGCATTGGTGTTCGGCACGGAAGCAGTGCTCCCGCTGGAAATAAAACTCCCCTCTCTACGAGTAGCGGTTCGATACGAGCTGACAGATGAAGAAGATGCTCATCTTCGGCTTGAGGAGTTCGATGCCCTCGATGAAACTCTTCTTATAGCACAACAAAATCTGGAGGCTTATAAGGCAAGGATGACACAGTTATACAAAAAACTAACCAGGCCAAGAACGTTCCGTCAAGGCGAACTTGTGCTACTCGTCAAAAGACCAATGATCCCCAATCATGCTAAACGGGGGAAGTTCGAGCCGAACTATGAAGGCCCGCACATTATAGATAAAGTCTACCAAGGTGGAGCCTATCTGCTAATGGATATGCATGGCGAAAGACCCTTCCGGCCAATAAATGGCCGATTCCTCAAAAAATACTATACTTGAAGAGTCATGACTTAGGTTAATGATAGATGACGATGCTTGTGTCCGCTCGCTATCTTCATGAGTAAGAACTCTGAGAGTAGTATCCAAAAAACTTTGCTTCAAACATGGGGACAACGGACCAAGATGTCTCTAAACTAACAACGGACCGAGATGTCCCTAAACTAAAACTTCGCCTCAAATATAGCGAAAATAGACCGAAACGTCCCTAAACTAGTGCATTGCCTCAAATATGGAGATAATGGGCTGAAATGTCCCTAACTAACACATTGCCCTAAATACGGCGATGTGCTCTCTTGAGATCTATATTGCAATTGAAGTCCTAACGGCCAGGGTTGCAACTCAAGCCCTACTGGCAAACAGATGGGCACTTGCGGAAAAAACTATTTTTGAGAGTTCCATCATTTAAAAAAAGGGTATGTCCACAAGAAAAAAGGGGCACGGATGAAAACCCGAAAGGACGTCGTGAGTAAAAACAGCAGGACTGTCGGCGAGCTTTGGGAAAACCCGAAAGGGCGTGATCTCGTTAAAAAAAAACAAACCTGCATGAGATCCTTATGACTCACAAAGGAGCAACACACTTCGGAACCCCCATGATTCCTAAGAAGAAATTACACTTGCGAGATTCTCATGACTCGTAAGGAGAATTTCCCCCTATAAGATTCTCACGGCTTATAGGATTCAAAAGCCTTAAGCTACAGGGATTTAAACCTGTTCTTAAGTCGTCATATTGCCCTACAAGTGATCAATATTGACCCTTGTATACAATCCACGGGCATAAATAAATATATCCCCCACCTAGTTCCACCGATGATGAGAAGTGTCCCCATATGGTGAACGTCACTTGTAAGTCCTCTCAACTTATAAGGAGAAAACACTCTTGCAAAATCCTTACGACTTATAAGAGAAAATATCACTTAGAAATCCCCACGATTCCTGAGGAGAAAATACACCTACGAGGTCCTCACGACTCGTAGGGAAAATACCTTTATGAGACTTATAAAGTCAAAAAGCCTTAGCCGATAGGATCCTAACCTTGTTTTCTAAGCCACCTTTGTTCAAATCGACAAAGGCAAATGATGATTCTCATCTGGCAATATCCCATGGTTGTGATGCTGATGCCTAAATAGGTGTCAAATTTCAAGCCCTCTCACGGCAAATGATGATTTGCTCCTGGCAATGTCCCAGTTGTAGCGATGTTGATGCCTAAATAGGTATCAAATTTCAAGTCCCTTCACGACAAATGATGATTCTCTCCTGGCAATATCCCAGTGGCAGCGATGCTGAAGCCACAATGGGTATCAGGACCAAGTCCCCAACTCGCGATAAAAATCTGCGAGCAAAAAAATATGCATATGAAACAGCCGAAATGTTTGGGCAACTCGCAATAAAAAGTAGCGAGTAAAAATAAAAAAATGAAATATCCGAAATGATTAGGCATCGCGAAAAATAGCCGAAATGATTGGGCAATCGCGACTTTCGCGATATAAAAAGCTGAAAAAATAGAGCATCGCGGAAATAAAATATAGTATAAAATAAAATTTCCTCTGCCCTGCAAGTATATACATATTGACCTTTGTATACAATTCATGGGCACAAATAAAAGAAAATGGAACTATATTTTCCCATCACGCTTCGTTAAAAGAAGCTCCAAGTCTTGACGGTACATATGCAACCTAGAGTCTATCCCTGTGTCCCCTCTCTCCTCATTCCAGCAAGGGCAGACACAACAATCAAATAAAAGTGAAATGGTGGGAAAATCCTAGCTTCAGGTCTTAATGGAAACATCTAAAGCCTAGAGATCACCCCGACGTTATCCTCATTTCAGCAGGATGCGGACGCAATTATCAAATGAAATTGGAGCAATGGCATATTCCTAGCTCCAGACATCAATTGCAATACATACAGCATAGAGGTCCTACAGATGTCTACCCTATTTCAGCAAAAGAATCGGGTGACATTGCCAAAGCAAAAAACTAAGTGACGACATATTCCTAGTTTCAGGTCTTGACGGCAACACATATAAAGCCCAAAAGGCCACTGGAGATCATCCCATCCCAGAAGGGTGCGGTTATGACTCGCCGGGGCTCCCAATTGATCCTAACCTCAAGTAAAAAGTGTCATGGAGAATTCCTAACGCTTGCTCTTCTGACGGTAATACAACCTATGGAGATTACTTGAAGACGTCTTGTCCAGCCCCCGAAGGGATCAGAGACACGACAGTCGCGGGGCTACTCGAACAACAGCTTAAATACTGCATATCGAGAAATACATCGGACAACATGACGATACCGCGAACTAAAACCCTAGTACCACTAAGCTAACGGACCCCTGTCGTAAAGAATGGGGTTATTTACATACAATGTTAGGACAAGTTTGCCTGTAAACCCAAGGGAGGTAAACTAAAAAAAATCCGAAACGAGTAGATAAACTAGAGACTCCGAAACGAGTGAATAAACTACAAACTCCGAAACAAGTGCATAAACTAGAGATTCCGAAATGAGTGAATAAACTACAAACTCTGAAACGAGTGCATAAACTAAAGACTCCGAAACGAGTGAATAAACTACAAACTCCAAAACGAGTATGTAAACTAGAGACTCCGAAATGAGTGAATAAACTACAATCTCCGAAATGAGTACATAAACTAGAGACTCTGAAATGAGTGAATAAACTACAAACTCCGAAATGAGTACATAAATAAGAGACTCCAAAACGAGTGAATAAACTACAGACTCCGAAACGAGTGAATAAACTAGAAACTCCGAAACGAGTGAATAAACTAGAAACTCCGAAATGAGTACATAAACTACTTCGCGCTAGATCAAGATATCAAACATAGAAGAGAGGGTGCAAAAGAAAAGAATATATATTCTTTATTCATGAATCGAAATGTTTGAAAGATACAATTTATATAAAAAAGGGATACAATTCTAGCCTTTAAAAAGACGTGGCTTTCAATAAAGTAGCGACATGTTCACTCTCTTTCCGTAGCTCCTCCTCATACTCCACTATTGCGGTCAGCATTGCTTCGACTTGAGCCCGTTGTTGCAAGCACGAAGAAAGTTTCTCAGAGATTTCCTGCTTAGCAACTTCGCAATCCTGCATTCCTCGCTTAGTAGAGTCAAGGTTCTGCCTCAACGTCATTCCTTCATAAATGCATTGTTGAAGATTTTCAAAGATAACTTGGAACTGCGCAGCATTCGGTTCAACCTGGACATGCAATTGGTATGATTTGTTGAAAACCGTCTCATGCTCCCTTTGCTTTAGGACTAGCTTGTTCATATCATAATTTTGCATTATTATATTCCTCATTCTTAATCATTTTGCAAATAAATAGGTGCTTTTGATCCATGTCTGTTGAATAGTTGCAGGTTACAGGTTCTCGGAACAATACAGTGTAAATGGTGAAAAGACATTACAAAAGTGAGACTACGACCAACAAAGAGAAGAATCTTTATGATGCCGCCTACAGTTTAATGAACAAGTGAAGATCAATGAACAGTTCAATTGCACAAGGTACGAAGGCAGCACAAAGATTCAAGACTTCAATGCAAAGCGAACGGTAAAAGTCCACAACATTCTGCGCTGTGAAAAAAAAAGTAAGTTTCTTTTCTGCCCTAGTTATTTCTCTAGCAATTTTATTTCTCTGCCATGGTTATAAATTTTTTATCTTCCGTAGTTGTTAAATTAAAACAAAAAATGAACTCGTTTATCAAATCCCTAATGAGTGAGTAGTTCCTCACTTGTTAGGGTTAGTTTTGGGAAAGGTTTGAGAGATGAAAATCTCTCATCCCTTTCTTGTCCGTTATACATTTTAAAATAGGACTCTATGCATACATACACACACCGCTCACTACGGCACCCTATCCTACGAGGTAGCGGTGATACCATAGTTAAAGACCGGTTGTGTATGATTTCCATGAAGGTTAGGGCTAAGAGTTAAGAAAGGACGGGTAAGGACCAAAGGGAAGAAACCTAGTTTCTTCCCGATCGTGCTAATCCCCTTTGTTAACTATTACCTTAACACCTAAAAGTTCTTAATTAGGGCAAAGAAAACGGTGAGAAATAATTGACTTTCCAAACTAACCTAATCCTAACCCCAACAAGGTTTTAATCCTAATTAAACTCAACTTTAGTTTTTATTGAAAATCAAACCACCACAATAGGAATTGACTCGTTAGAACAACTAGAAAATACACAAAATCCCTGTGGACCGACCCGTACTCAACCGGCTAGCTACCAAGAGACACTGTTCTTGATTGCGGTTAATTCTTTGATTCCAAAAACGCGTAAGCATAATTCCACATACAAATCAAATGGCGCCGTTGCCGGGGATGACGTAGTTATTTTCTTTTTGTAATTTTGGGTTAATTAAAAAATTAAAAAATCATAAAAACTGAAACATATAAAAAATATAAAAGATTTATCATCTTGTTATTTTTTGAAGGGTTTTCGTGTGAATTGTGCAGGATCGAAGAGACGGACATATTCAGATCTGGAAAAATCTAGTGAGCAAAATAGCAAACAACAGATCTGAACAAACAAAGGAGTACTACAGCAGACAACAGAAGATTTTTGGAGGCTTGAACCAATAATTCCTCCGCGGAATCGCCACTATTTTCTACATTTAGCCGCGGATCCGCCGCGGCTTGCTGACGTCAGCAAGCCAAAACCTCTCTGTAAGCTTTCTTTTCTTCTTTGTAACCCCTGATCTCCTCTAAAAAAATTTCCTGCAGGGTTCTTTGCGCAAAACTTCTCCCCCTTCTCCAATAACTTGATCTTGTGCAGAATTCTTTGCACCGCGATAAAAGAAAAAAAAATTTTTGCAAGTGTTTTGTGTGTTTACTGCTTTGCATTTTTAAAACTGACTTTTAAGGGGCTATAACACAAATCCAGATTGGGTGGGGATTTCATTACCCTTCCTAGGACCCCAAAAATCATAAAAAACATTCGCATCAACCATCGAGTTAATTAAAAAAAAGATTAGACTCAGCCTATAAGGACTGTCGTGCTCATTAGGACAAAGGAATAGTTGTATGCATTGGTCGTTTATTTAAACCAGACTTTGTGGTGCCTAGGCTAAACAAGTAGGAAAGGTAATTTTAAAAGGTCCGTCTCACGGTGATTCGTGAGTGGATCCCTCCTTTCTTTACTTGTGCTTACCTGGTCACAATTGACAGTGAAGAGGCGATTTGAGGATCTCACAACTTTCCCTTTGGAACAGTTAGGAGCAGTCTAGTTGACCTAGGAGACCCTAGATCTAGGCTTGATTTTGCATATTGTGATTGCTTGAACGTGTGTCTAAAATTCTTATAAAAATCTTTTAGCAAAAGCTCCTTATAAAAAAAACACAAAATAGAAAATTTTTACAAAAAAAAACTTGCCAATTTGTCGCTAGAAATTCATTGCACCCTACTTTCTTCCATTGATATTTTCTTACCCCCTCCTTCTGTTTTTACTTTTTGACTACACTACACCTCTTTAGTATATGTCCAGTTGGACTAGGGACACTAGCGCCCGTTTAGTCCGTGTCTCGTTAGTGCCGACTGACGACACTTTCGACTCCGAAGTCGAAATTCCATCCACTTCTTTACCTTCATATTCATATTCATCATCTTCTAAGGAGATGTCGGGATTCAATCCTAACAACCCCTTACCTGCGGGACTGATTTCACCTCCACTAGGTGCGAATAACCCACCACACCCTCCTATTGAAGTGCCCCAACGAATCGCGCTCCAGGATCTTTTCTATCCCATCCGCACCGCACTTCCCACTTGTCTTTCACTTCTACCGGCTAATGGGGATAACTTTGAAATTAAACCCCACTTCATCAATATGTTGCCCAAATTTCACGGGCTGGAATCAGAAGATGCCTACATCTTCATTAACAAATTCCAGAATGTTTGCGCAATGATGAAGACCACACAACTTTCTGATGATGCTATAAGGCTATGTATCATTCCATTCACCTTATGTGACCTAGCTAAAAAATGGTTATATAGCACAACATCACATTCCATAAAAAATTGGGAAGAGTTTGTTAAGGCTTTTCTAAAAAAGTTTTACCCACACCACAAGGCCGCGAGAATTCACAACGAAATTATTCAATTTTCCCAGCTTCCTTCCGAACCTTTTTGGAAGTATTTTGAAAGATTTAAGGACCTCCTTGTTCAGTGCCCTCACCACGGTATCGAGAATTGGCAACTTTTCCAAACATTATATGAAGGACTGAACCCAGCAACTAAGCAGTTGTTGGAAACCATTTGTCAAGGTCACTTTCATACAAAATCTAGCGAGGAAGCTTGGCAATTTCTCGATGATCTTCCTCAACAAACACTTCAGTGGGAAAGCACTAAGACCACCTCATCTACTTCATCAGGTCAGTCTAGGGAAGGCATACATCAACGTGATATGTCGATCGCAATGAAGGCCGAAATGGCTGCACTCACGAAAAAACTTGAAGCAATTGAGAGCAAATTCTCATCTCCTTCTCCTGCTCCAGCTTTACCCCCACGCACAGTTTGCGCTTGTTGTTCGGATCCTTTCCATCTTACTGAAGAGTGTCCTTACAATCCACCTGTTCAAGGACAAGATCAAGTCAATGCTGCCTTTCAGCAAAGACACAGAAATGATCCATACTCTTCGACTTATAATCCTGGTTGGAGGAGCCATCCAAATTTTTCTTGGAATCAAAATCAACAACAATTCCAAGGCAACAACAACTTTCAAAGGCCTCCTCCACAACAACAAGCCCCTCAACAAACTCAATATCAGCAACATTTCCAACCCCAACCTTACCCAAACCAAATGAAAAATTTTGTACCCAACAACTCTTATCCTCAAAACAATTTTGTTCAGCCGAATAATGATAAGGTTTCCCCGCTAGAACGAAATTTGGATGCATTTTTAAAACAATCTACACAATCCTCAGCAAGGTGGTAGTGTTTCATTCAGTCTTTGGTGCAAAACAGTGCTTCATATGATCAGAGCATCAAATCAATTGAGGCCCAAATTGCACAACTAAATGCTGCGTTAAGCGAGCGAGAAAAGGGAAAGCTTCCGTCTCAACCATTGCCAAATCCCGGTCACACACACAACACATATGTTGCTTATGAACAACAAAATCATAATGTAAATGCTGTGACCACGTTGAGATCTGGAAGAGTGTTGCACAATAATGTGGGCATTAGCGATGACACCCCGGCCGCCGCTTCTTCTTCTTCTTCATCTTCTTCCTCTTCGCCTTCTTCTTCATCATCTTCTTCAGATCCTGTTCCTCATCCTTCACAAGGCTCTACTTCTTCTAATTCGAACGGAACCACATCTCACTTCATGAAAACACCAACACTGGGATTCGTTCCAACTCCGCAATCTACTCCACAAACATTGGACTCAACAAATTTTCAAAATATTCCATTTCCAAACAGGTTGAGATCCAATAAACCTACTCCACAAATGGAGAAGATTGTGGAGTTATTCAAACAAGTTAGTATTAACATACCTCTCTTGGATGCAATCCAACAAGTCCTTTCTTACGCTAAAATCTTAAAGGACTTATGCACCAAGAAGAGGAAGTCACAGATACCCAAGAAAGTTTTCGTGGCTAGTGCTGTAAGTGATGCTCTTACCCAGCCTTTACCCCAAAAACATAAGGACGCTGGCTGTCCTACAATTTCAACAATAATTGGGGATAAGAACATCAATCGCGCACTTTTAGATCTTGGTGCTAGTGTTAATTTGCTACCTTATTCAGTATATGAACAATTAGGCGTTGGAGAGCTTAAACCCACACATTATACTCTCCAAATGGCCGACCGATCCATCACCCATCCTAGGGGTGAGTTAGAAGATGTGTTAATTAAAGTAGGGGATTTCATTTTCCCCGTTGATTTTATTGTTATGGACACACAGCCTGTAGCTAACCCCCGGAGTCAAATTCCGGTGATACTCGGTTGACCATTCCTTGCGACTTCTAATGCGGCGATCAATTGTCGAAGCGGTTCGATGAACTTATCTTTTGGAAACATGACAATTGAACTCAATATTTTTAAGTTGGGGAATCAGCCCTCCGAGCCTAATGCTAATATACTTGATATTTGCTCGATCCAAGAGATCAAGCAGGAGGAATGTGAGCTCGAAAAATGTCTGTTCGATCACAGCAGTTTTGACGCTACTAGTGCGGTCCTCCTTGAATCTGACTCAGCTTTCACACCAGATAACGATTATGAGTGTTTCACTTTTTTGGATGATTTTGAAGACTCACCACCCGAGTTTGAGTCCTTTGAATTTTCGGATGAGTTAGCTGAACCATTCGACTCGGTTGCTGACACTTGCTTCGAACCATTATTGGAATCCTTTGAGTTCGAGACAGTTTCACCAATTTACCTTCAATTGTTTCACCTCCAAAACTCAAACTCAAGCTATTGCCGTCTCACCTTAAATACGCTTACTTAGGTGAGAATGAGACCTTTCCTGTTATCATCTCGGCCTCTCTAGCCCCTGAGCAAGAGAAGGCCCTTTTAATGGTCTTACAAAATAATCGGCAAGTTTTTGGCTGGACTATGGCGGACATCGAGGGGATTAGTCCCCTCATAGTTGAACATCATATACATATGATGGATGATGCCAAGCCAGTAAGGGATCCACAGAGACGCCTCAACCCCATAATGAGGGAGGCTGCTAAAAAGGAGATTGTAAAATGTCTTGATAGTGGTATCATTTACCCTATCTCTGATAGCCAGTGGGTTGATAAATTAGCACAATCACTTTTTACACATCGGTCATTACAAATAGTGCTGATTTATACACTCCATCTCCACCCTCAAGTTCGTATTCAACTTCTTTCTTCCACTTTCTTGGATTCTTCTTCTATTCTTCCTATAATTTCAGTGAGTGTTGATGAATCACAATCCGATAATTCAAGTTTGATCATTCCAGAAAGCCAACTTGATTTGGATACTTTTGAAAATGAGGTAGATGAGTTTTTCAAGTCTCCTACCTCCATAATTTTTGAAAAATCTAGTATGATAAATTCTGGCACAAAACTTGCTGACAGCAAAATTTTCAATTACATCGAAGAGAGTTTTGAAGAACTTTTTGCTGACAAACTTGTATTCTAAATAACATGGATTTTGTGATTAATCAACCTCCACCTATAGAAGTTGAACCACCACCCTTTCTTCTTATAAAATACGAGAATGCCAATATTCTACTCATTTTTGATCATTTACAATCTCGTTTTTATTTATCATCACCTCTTATCTCCTCACATTCATATTCACGCAAACCTTTTCCATATCACCACTTATCTCTTCCCCACTTCTTCTTGGCTCTATATAACATGTTCTTCCACCGACCTATATGTTACATTGATAAATTCTTCGAATGGTTGGTGTTGACTTTTGCTCTTTGCAGAGCTTGGCATTGACCGATAACATTGACCCCCCTCTTTAAAAAGCTTAGCATTGTTTAATTTATGTTTGGGGAGGGGTTTATAATTTGGCTCTTGAAAATAATTTTTAACTCAAAGTGGTGAGTCAAAAATAAGTTGGGGGGGACCTTTTTGTGTATATATATTTTGTTTTCTTTTTCTGTTAATAATAATAATAAAAAAACAAACATGGGAGTACCAACAATTTTGACCTTCTTGGTGTAGCCTGACAGTGAGGACACTGTCAAGTTTAAGTTGTGCTCGGTAAGCCTTCTTCCTTCGCATTCATATGTATAATTTTTCATTTGCATATTTATTTTTAAAACCCATAAAAATTGAAAAATTTTAAAAATTTTAAAAATTGAAAAGTTCAATTTTGGCCATATTTGACTTAAGTTCAACATGACGGTTGAATAGTTAGGAAAAACTAGATCCTAAACTTAGTAAATTAAAAAACCTTAAAATAACCTTTCTTAAAATTTAACGGTAGAAAATATATGTCTTTGTAGTTTACCTAGAAATAGGCAAATTTTGAGTTCAATTCTTGGGCTAAGTCAAAATAAAGGAAGAGTATTGAAATTTTTATTAAAGTGTAAATCTGAAAAATAATTCCTAAGCTCGAGTCTAAAATCTGAAAATATATACCCTATAACTTGCACAAACACGAACCTTGAAACTTGGAATAGTAGAGGATACCTTGAAATGCTCTTGTCTAAAATCCTTAGTATGAAGGAAAATAAAATTCTAAGTGTGAATAAAGAGATATAAAAAAATGAACTCCGGTTTTGTAATTATTTAAGGCTGCGTAAAATAAAAAAATCTATAGCGAGGGTGCTTTATCACCTAGTGCCTTAGACCAACCGGTTTGGGAGTCACTCCTAAAGCCTTAGGTATTACAAGACGCGGAATTACGCCTTAATACGCAAACACATTTTTTAATCGGTCGTTAGTATCTCAAGAAGTATTAACGGTCGCATGAAGGATGTGTGAGCAATTTCATCTAAAAATTCACCAACTAAAAGTACTTTGGACGATGGACAAGAGTATGATAGCTTGAATTGAATTTCCAAGTGTAGGGGTGATACATACACACACGTAGGGGTATATGATTAGGGTTTGGATGAGAGATAGGAATGAAAAATAGGACTTATATCTTTAGTAGAGATGATAAAAATTCCTAAATTGAGATGGAACCTTAGAAGGAAAATTCAAAAGATGCTGAATGCTAAATAAATTTACAGAACATATACAATCTTAAGTTAAATGATAAGGAAGCGTGAAAAATACGAGTTAATAATTTCTGAGTTGAAGATAATAGAATTTCTTGCTAGAAAACCGAATTGAAGAATAAAAGTCAATATGCCAAATTGATCGGATTTTGTGGGTAGTATCCGCTGAAGACCCTCAGGAGACAACACTCCTCCTACTTGGGACACCTAGAGGTTTAACGGCTTGTTGCACGAGCTCAGTGCAATCGCGTTTTCCTACGAAAGTGAGGTTAGGCTTTTTCGAGAATAAACCAGTTTTGCTCGGGACGAGCAAAACATAAGTTTGGGGGTATTTGTTCATATCATAATTTTGCATTATTATATTCCCCATTCTTAATCATTTTGCAAATAAATATATGCTTTTGATCCATGTCTGTTGAATAGTTGCAGGTTACAGGTTCTCGGAACAATACAGTGTAAATAGTGAAAAGACGCTACAAAAGTGAGACTGCGACCAACAAAGAGAAGAATCTTTATGACGCTGCCTACAGTTTAAGGAACAAGTGAAGATCAATGAACAGTTCAATTGCACAAGGTACGAAGGCAACACAAAAATTCACGACTTCAACACCAAGCGAAAGATAAAATTCCACAACATTCTGCACTGTGGAAATCTAGGAGAAAATAGAAGATATTCTGAGAAATCAAGTGAAGAAACCAGAAGTAAAATGCAACAGGAAGCAGCCCTGAAGATTTGATACAGAGAACCCTCTATATGGCCGCAGATCCGCGGCCAAACAAGGCATATGGCCGCGGATCCGCGGCCGTGCTGAGCACGTGTCGGTGCATTTTGACGGTGGGTGGCGGTGCGTTGACCAGGCTTCTCAGGTTAGTTTTGTAAATTTAGATATGGATCAGATGTAAACCCTAGGGTTTCTATTCTCTATAAATAGGAACCCTGCAGCTCTTTTTGGAGCATGCCTCTTTTTATTTATCTAGTTTAGAATTTTCATTCCCTGTAATTGTTGAAGAGTGCATCAAATAAAAAAAGTAAGTTTCTTTTCTGCCCTAGTTATTTCTCCAGCAATTTTATTTCTCTGCCATAGTTATAAATTTTTTATTTGCCGTAGTTGTTAAATTAAAACAAAAAAATGAACTCGTTTATCAAATCCCTAATGAGTGAGTAGTTCCTCACTTGTTAGGGTTAGGTTTGGAGAAGGTTTGAGAGATGAAAATCTCTCACCCCTTTCTTGCCCGTTATACATTTTAAAATAGGACTCTATACATACATACACACACCGCTCACTACGGCACCCTATCCCACAAGGTAGCGGTGATACCATAGTTAAAGACCGGTTGGGTATGATTTCCATAGAGGTTAGGGCTAAGAGTTAAGAAAGGATGGATAAGGACTAAAGGGAAGAAACCTAGTTTCTTCCCGATTGTGTTAATCCCCTTTATTAACTATTACCTTAACACCTAAAAGTTCTTAATTAGGGCAAAGAAAGCGGTGAGAAATAATTGACTTTCCAAACTAACCTAATCCTAACCCTAGCAAGGTTTTAATCATAATTAAACTTAATTTTAGTTTTTATTGAAAATAAAACCTGCCATAATAGGAATTGACTCGTTAGAACAACTAGAAAATACATAAAATCCCTGTGGACCGACCCGTACTCAACCGGCTAGGTACCAAGTGACACCGTTCTTGATTGTGGTTAATTCTTTGATTCCAAAAACACATAAGCATAATTCCACATACAAATCATAGCTTCTGCTCGAAGTATTGAATAGAAGCGGCACTCTGTTCAATCCATGCAACTAACTGAGCCTTCGTGGATAATGCCTCAGGTGCCAGACGTTTGTGCTCGATCTCATAGAGCCAAGCCTCAATTCGCTTACAGTTGTCAACCCAGGTGTCGACGAAATCTTCATTGTGGAAAGTCACAAGTGTCGCAAGCATGGGGTTGACTTCGTCCGCAAAGTCCACAGCAGAAGTGAGAGCTTTGACGTTAAGGTCTTCAATAAAGTCACTTAGCATCCGCCTGCTATTTATCGCACACCTGGAAGACTGAAGCTTAGCAAAGGGCCCTGCGGGCATAAAAATGTGACTCGAGAGGAGCCAAAGCCGGTGTTGCTGCTCTAGAGTAAAACACGCACAAAGAAGGGTCAGGTTTCAACCTAAAAATATAAAAAATGACGATGAATGAGATCTAACATACCGATAGTCGTAATGGCAAATCAGGAAGTATAGAAGGCTCAACTATTCCTTCGTCCTCTCCTTCGAGCCATAAGACTGTGGTCAATACGAGAAAATTTTATCAGAAAAAATTGCTCGTAGAAAGTTCAAACAAGAAATGAAGAATATACTAACCAACACCCGAAGGAGGGACGAATTCCGATTGGAAAGCGAAGTGCGAGTTTAACACTTGGCATAAACGGTCGAAAAGCACTCCTATAGGATTGCAACAATATACGGTAAAGAAATTAATCCAAGAAATAACATCAATACTGAAACCAGGAAAAAAAATCTTTACCTTTCGTCACTGAACCCGAGAGAACTCGGGGGGAGGGGGTGCGAGAGAGATAGGTGAAGCAGCGATAGTCATGGCGACGGCTGATGGGGATTCTTCAACGCTAGGGTTTACTGCATCTATATTCAAAATAAATGAGATATTAGTGAATGTGTTTAATAAGACCAAGAACCAAAAAGTGATAACACAAGGAATACCTGATGGGGTAGAAACCATAGCGGCATCTGGAATGTCATCAGTTATGACAGTTTCCTCGATTGCCGGGAAAATGGACTCAACGTCTACTCCTTCTTCTCCCGAATCAATAAGGGCCATCGTCATGCTAGCGTCACCCGCAGATATCGGGGATCCACAAGGAGAAGAAATGGCAGCTGGAACAATCTCAGATTTGAAATGAAGGCTCGGCATCCCTGAATCTCCAGATGCTGGCACCTCACCCACAGCGGTAACACCTGAACTCGGCCCTGCTATACCATTTAAGGAAAATGTGTTATAATTCATGAAAAAAACTGCCGTGGGAAGAAACCTGGAAAAATAAATAAGTCATACTAGGTTTCATTAAGATATCCTGCGCCGTCTTACCTTGAAGTAGCTACTCAGCCTCTTCACGGGCTGCATGCGCTATCTGCCTATGAGCAGTTGACAGGGCAGAATGAATGTCCTCTATAGGAACATCAGGGGGTCGTACATCACTCGAACCCGTGCCTTTGGCCAAGTTAGCCTGATGCTTACTCGCTGCGTGCTTCAGGCTCTTCTTCTCGGCTTTAGTCGTACGAAGAGATCTCTTCAGAACCTCTGATAGAGGAATGACTTTATCTAAATCAGGCTCGGCCTCCGGATCTACTGCAACGTTCGTCATTGGTTGCTTTAGTGACGCTTCCCCTAGCGGCCCGGAGGAGACCTCAACTATAGCCGATAGCTCTGCAGGCTCCATAGGTGCCATCAAGGGAGGAATATCTTCCGCACCGCCACCCAAAGACGGCATCGCACTCAGAATAACACAAATTGCGGTAGTTCCTATAATAAAAAAAGAAGGGAGTTAGGGTGTGAACAAAATGAGCTAAGTAGGTATATTTAAAAGCGTCACAAAACGAATTATACCGAGGCCCATAGAAGCGCAAAGCCTTTTATCTTCCTCAAATGTTTTGAGAGACGCCAAAATAGCCTCTTCAGTGAAGATGTCTATTAAAAAAAGAGCATTAATAAAATATAATAAATTCTAAAAAAACTATATATATACGAAAGAATGTAAGCGAGATACACCTGATGCTGCAAAAGAAACAAGTGCTGCTTGCTCGTGGGCTAATCTCTCAGAAGCCTCAATGGCGGCTTGAAGATCAGTAGCAACATTCTCATCAGTAGAAGCCCTGAATAAATTTTTTTTGGTGCCATATTCGGACAAGCCTTCGCTGTAGGAAGAATGAGGCTCCTGATCGAATAAAACATTAGCTAAAAATAAAGATTTCTTCTTCTTCTGCGAGCCGACAACAACACCCGACGATAAAAGTTTTCGCTTTACCGGCTTCTTGGGATGGCGCGTCCCGATTTCCGAGCCAATACCCAACTCAGGAGAGCCGCAGCCACCACATTCCCAGGAGCACTTATGTCTGGCCGTGGCTTAGCCGGAAGGCTCGCGGAACTACAACCGCATTGCACTCTCTCAAAGAAGAATGAACAACTGCCCGTCGCTTCAGCAGAACTGTGGGATTACTGGCTGGGACAAAATCCTTATGGTCAAGAAGCATCCGCCTTTCTTCCTTGATGACGGCACCCATTGCATGTTGATACTGTTGGAGATAGTGCCCTCAGAGTCGATTATTGGATCACAGGCACGTGATTGCAATGATTGAGGGAGGACCCTTCCCGGTAGGACAGTCTTACTCGAGATGATAGTATGCTATCTGGTTTACCTTTATCATCGTGTACTGCTTTAGGTGACCTGACAGGTCGCTATTGCACGTTGATAGAGCCCTAGGATTCATGCTTGACTGCCAGCAGTATGAGGGCGATCATATAAGTGAGAGCTGGAGTCTATAAGCACATCCTTAAAAGGTCCCTAGTCGTAGGAGTTTCGAGACAGGGCATCGATACTCCAGAGTAGACTAGTGTATACAGTCGAGACCCCGACGAGGGGCGGTGGCCGGTCTCACAAGCCACTGGTGTCAGTTGGTTCACCTAAGATGTATACAGGTGCTCATTGGGTTATGAGTACACCGGACAGGACTCGCCGGGAACATGCTAGTTGGTCTTATACCTGACGTCAGATAGCAGTTCCCAGGTGACATGTGTACAGGTTAGTTCATCGACCTGGGGATCGTCATTTGTCTCGTGTGAGTTCCCACTGTACTTTGATTACTACCCTACCACGGCTCAAAGGAGTCGTGCAAACAGGTTTTAGTTGGGTACAGTCCCGAGCCACATGGAGGCAGTGAGCGGATCTTCGGGGTTTCGTCTCTCCCGGTATTGGGGGTGAGGTCGCGCTGTGTCTAGGAGAGCCATTACACAAAGACCTTGGCCAAGGCAGGAGATTTACTGGTAGGTATTCCAGTAGTATCTCAGGGTGTTCTGGGCTACACTCCGACACGACTTGTACCGCTTTTGGGGTCTGACTTTTACCAACCCCCTAGGCCCGAGATGCGATGCTCATAGACGAACGGACCGGACTGTACGGATATTGTCACTGACAGGCTCAGTAGGGTGTCAGGATGAGTTCGCTCATCGACGTCCCTTTTGGTCAATAGCTGGTGGCCCGTCACGTATTGGCTTATACCTCTGACGTGCTAGTGGTTAAATCCACAACCATAGTATTGACGAGTCTTTAGAGTCCACCACACTTTCAGTTACTCAAGTTTCGGGCGAATCGCTGTAGAGGCCGTATGGAGATATGGCAGGGTCCGATCAGATACGTGCGATATTGCACGGATCAGGATCGGACGGTTTGTACTAGTAGCCGTATAGGTATATGGCAGGGTTCGATCAGATACGTGCGGTATTGCACGGATCAGGATCGAACGGATTTTACTAGCCGGCTTTGGTTTAAGCCGGTCCTAGTTTAGTACAGTGTAGATTTTATCTCATTGCATTTGTATCCGGACGGAATACAGATGCGGGTGTGTATGCACAGTATCGGGGTTTTCCTGTAATTTATTACGGGACCAGTTTTCTGGAGTTGCCAGTTTGCATTCCGTTCCGGCCGGTTTTCCTTTGTTCTTTCCCGGCCGGACTTTTCCGATGGAGGGTGTTATTTGCAAGTTTGCAAATAACATTTTGTGGAGGACTTATTTGCATAAGGTTTGATATGATAAGCATCTTTGCTTTTCATGTATTTATTGTGATAAGATTGGTTTTGAGGTTGATGTAAGTTTTGTGATGATTATGTTTTTGGTTGTGGTCACCTCTTCTATTCTCCTACACTCACCTCCCTTATTGCTTCATATTCTTTCCTCCTCCATTTCTAAGTTCATAAGTTTTTATTAGAAAAGAGAGAAGAAGAAAAGAGAAGGAGAGAGCTTCATCTTTGAGAGTGTTTTTCCATTCTTGATCTCTTTTCATGCTAAGAAAAATGCAAGCACCATTTCTCTTATCTTGTTTCCTCCATCATCTACAAATGGCAACAAACCCCAAAGTGAGACATGCACTCTACACTACACTTCCTACAGCAAATCTTGGACGCGTCGATTCGCCAGCTTCGCGCCCGAGTTGCCTCGGTATTGAGGTGGGAGCCCGTAAAAGCTACAGGCGATGTGGTGCCCTTTCCGACGAGGAGGAGACGGATGGAGATCCCGCGAGGAGATCGGAGTGGAGATGAAGACCGGAGGACTCGGATCAGTCGGTACATCTCTTCCCTTTATTGTTAGTAGCTTAGACTTGTTAATGGTTACGATCCGGAGTTTAGTGCGCGGTGGTGCCGGTTTGCAAAGTCCGCAAAAATTAAAGTTTATCACCGCTTCCGCATTCCGGCGTCGGATTGACGGCCGGTGCGCCGCCGTGCACTTACAGTGGTATCAGAGCCTCGCCATTAACTTCGTCTAGCTTTGTTTAATGTGTTTTACGTTTCCGATCGAGCAAAATCCCGAAAACGCGTATTTCAAGCACATCAGTTTCTGTCGAATTTTTTTTGAGTCCAAAAATTTTTCAGGTTGTCTCAGAGTGATGTGCAGGGAATTAGAAGCATACTGTAAAAATTTTGTGCCATGAACTCACCATTCCACCGCGGAAGAGCGGCCAAAACCCTACTTGGGCCGCGCTTCCGCGGCAATGTTTACTGTTCATGCCCCCAAAACTTTGCAGAATGTTCCTGAGTTGAAAATGTGCTTTCTGGAAGGTTAAAGTTGGGCCAATTTTTTCTGTGAGTGCTACAGTTTTCTTTGGGGCCCACTTGTTAATTGTTTGATCGATCGGATATTTTTAAACACATCTTTCACAGTATTTACATTATATCTGCGACCGTGAATGCCACTCGATCGGTAAATCCGGTCTAACTGCTATAGCCCGGTTAGACGGATTTGCGAACGTGACTTTCGCGTTGATGTTCTATGTTTATGCTGTGATGTTGCGGATCGGTCGTGGGGATAGCCTGGATGCAATGCTAGTACAGTGCTGTTGTATTATGTACTTTTGTTGTTGCGGGGCGAGCGTCCGACATGTGGGCTGCCGTCACTGCCTGTTTGTATTATTCTTTTGGGGCACGACCTGGTTGCGGTCGATGTACCCGTTGTATGTATATTTTACTTTCTGTACTAGGGTTACCCCGCGGAGGGGTGCACGGATAGCCGGGTTCTAGAAGGCAACAAGCCCGCATCTCATGGCATTGGGACGGAAGGGGCTTCACTCCAGGATTGGCGGGCTATTCGACGCACTCGTAGGGGGTACAGGTTGACCCAGGAGGGGTGCCCAAGTTACCGGATTCCGTGAAGTGCTGGGTGGTCCATTCACGGAGCTGAAGGGGGCTGCCTCGCTTCAGGTTTTGGCGGGTGACTTGCCGTGCCCGTAGGGGTCTAGGATTTCATTGCACAGGCTATCCACACGACCAGGGGAACGTCGGGTTTCAGTAGTGGCTCTGTGAAACCCGGGGATCCCAGATATCTGTATTGTTCTGTGATGCTGTACATTTCTGTGATGTTGCATTTCTTTTCACGCCTTGAGCGAAATATAATATATTGGTATATATATTAGTAGATGTTGTATATGTTTTTCATCCGCGCTAGTCCATTCCCCGCTCTGTCGTTAGTAAGCTAACCTAACGAGTGATGACGGGACCCAGTGACGAATGCGGATGGCATATACGTACGTCAGTATATTTTCGTTCTTTGTGGTGTGATTAATTGATGGGACTGCGTTGATTCGGATCAATGCAAGTTAAAACAAACCTATTCTGATGTTGTTGGAACACTTTTTCAAAAAGCTGTTATTGCAAGGACGTTCACTTTTGTTTTGCATCGTGGTATTCATTTGGAATATCCTGCTCCTCAGTCGACGAGGCAAGGGCCGAGATCCCTTCACCGGGAGTGACCCCTTGGACAGAAGTTTGCGTCAGGGCATTAACTTCACTATAGCCGATTACTTTTGCTTTGCACCGTGGTATTCAGTTGGAATATCCTGCACCCCATTCTACGGGGAAAGAGCCGAGATCCCTTCACCGGGAGTGACCTCTTTATTAAAGGTTTTCGTCACTATATTTTCTAAAAAGCTATCCGTTCCTTCAACGATATCAAGTTCATTGCGTTAAAGGTTTTCGCCAGAAACCATTCATAGCCTTCCGTCGTTTTATATGGGTAGTCAATAGTATTCAAGCTGTGTTTGTTGGCCAAAGTCAAGGCACAGTGTTTGGTAGCTGTTGGTTATTCATATGCTGCATAGATAGATGCGTTGGTTTGGAATAGTCGTACTGCCTTGTTGGTCAAAGTCAAGGGTAGGTACGGGTGGATTCAAAACAACCTGGAGAATGACAGGTAGAACTTGACATGTGACTTATGATTTGTTGGCCAAAGTCAAGGTCATAAGAGCATGGGGTAAAAATCACATCGGGAGTTTCAAAAGAACTGAAACTTGCCAGATATGCGCATACCTTCTAGAGTGTGATACCGTGAGCGGATTCCGTCACGTTATCATGCGATGATAGTTGGATCCCGATTCCCACTGATGAGTTGGTTTACTTCTCGGGTGACCCCGACTAATTCTTCTTTCAGGTTTGAAGGAGAGTTTGAGGTACAGTGGGAGGTTTCCAGATTAGATAAATTGGTAACCATTCTGATCTTGGTTAGAGTGCACGCTGAGTGTTTCTTTTCTCTCTCTCTGGCAGCGACCATTGACCCGACCCTAAGACTATGACTCAGTGACCAAGTTGACCGAACTTTCTTAACACTGGCTTTTGGATTGTCAGAGTTGCAGACCTCATTGCCACTCCTACTTTTACCCTTTTCTCCAAGACACCCCGTAATACTACGAACGTCCACTTCCATTGGACAAAACCATCGTATGGTTATATACGAACTCGAAGGGATTTATTCGAGGATGGTTTCCGGTTCTGGAGAAAACGGATAGGATTATTCAGTTGTCTTTTCTTTTTATCCTCTCTCAGGTTACGAGTACTCCTTGGTTTAGGGGTAGTACACCTATTACGTAAATTGGATTGTCTTCTTCCAAACCTTAGGCTGGTGCCGACCGGTAGGGAATGAAGAAAACCAGTTAGCCTAAACGGTGTACAGAAGGTATTAAGTTAAGACAAAGAAAGGGATTAGTAAGAGGGCAAAGTAAGTTGCGACTGCTATTCACGACCAAACCAAGTATTTCTTCGCCAATCCTAAATCACCTTTGTATTTCTCCAGGACACTCCGTATCACTACGAAGATCCCATTTTATTGGA
This sequence comes from Agapanthus africanus, assembly GCA_030015575.1. Taxonomy (NCBI): domain Eukaryota; kingdom Viridiplantae; phylum Streptophyta; class Magnoliopsida; order Asparagales; family Amaryllidaceae; genus Agapanthus; species Agapanthus africanus. Next base: position 300,829,314 of record CM057341.1, read on the forward strand.
TAATCCATCGTATGGTTATATACGAACTCGAAAGGAACTTGTTCCAGTTCGGGGATGGATCCTGGTTCAGGAGAAATAGGAATAAAGTACATTCAGGTGTCTTTTATCTTCACCTTCTCTCGCATTGCGAGTGCTCCTAGGATTAGGACAGTACACCCTTTATGCTTTTTGGATAGTCTTCTTCCAAACCATAGGCTGGTGCCGAACGGTAGGGAAGGAAGAAAACCATTTGGCCCAAAGGGGTGTACAGAAGGTAATGACTAAAGACATATGAAGGGATTTGGAGAGGTGGCAAAGAATTATACGGTTATAGTTGTGAATCTGGATAATGGTAGAGGCATTACTAGGAATACCAGGATACCCCATCGAAACATTTCAATGTTTCAGTTCAACTGTGTACTGTTAATGTAAGACTGATTTCCCGATTAGACACTTACTCCAGGGTATGTATTTACCAGGTTTGATTCTCACATCTGTATGGTTTTACAGATGATGAGTGGGAGTGAGTTATTGGGAATTGGGTGATCATCCTCATTATGTCGGGATTCGTTGTAATTGGTGATATTTGAGGATGCCACCTGGGTTGTTTGCCGGTCGGCAAATATTTGGTTTTGAATATCCGCTGTTATGCACCAATTTCAAATTGATATATCTGTACGTCTATTTTTATAGAGTGAGATATACCTTTTGATATTATGTCGATGACATTTACCTATATCAGTGGATGGTTAGGTAAGGAGCATTGAGCAGCGGTGTAATTCTTCTTAACCATAAGTACAGTTTTCAACCTACGACACACAGTGAATGAGTTATCTGACTCAAGGGACTTATACAGAGTATTGTATGTTGTCCAGGGTCCATCAGGACAGAGGGGTTGGTCCTCGTACTATATTCAGTTTACTTATGACTTCTCTAGTTTTTAGACAGGTGTTTCGTGGAAACACAGTGTCTGAATTTTGAGGAGTTATAGGTATTTGAATAGAGTAGAGAACCAGGTGTAGCAAGTATCGGGATTCTTCAAAGTAATCGAAGATGTAGATACTTGTGTATGGTATTCAGTTGATAGTAATGATAAAGAGATCTTGCTTCTCTTTCAGGTTACTCATAATTGGAAGTATTCCTAAGTTGAGTAACGCTGATCGGCCTCCTTCCATTTAGTTGACATGCGCTGGGGACAGCTGCATGATTTGAATCTGGTTCAATTAAATCAGTGCCTCTGTTTCTATATTGCATATAGAACAGTTCATATCTTAACGATGTTAAGGTACGGGGAGTTGTCCGGTTTATGATTAAAACCAGACACTGGACAACTCAAGGCACGTTTCTGTAATGGCTGTTTGTGGGTTGACCCAGGCTATGACGAGGGTTGACTTTCTACCATCTGGATGAACAATAGCGATATTGCTCTAGACTCGCCACAGTTTTATTAAAAATGAATTTTTTCAGAAAACAGTAGTGGGAGTATGGTAGAACTGGAAGTGATTCCAGAACCACAAACGATTACTGAAGATTTGATAAGGAACCTAAAGATTCAATCTGATTTGACATTCCATTGGCCACTCCGCAGATAAGGTGGGTAACTTCAGGCACCCGAGAGGTACTTCGGTAGCCTCAAGGACGGTGACAGGGAAGTTCTTGTTTACCCACACTTGCCATTGTTGTTGTTCCAGGCTGCGAGACCCGGCAGGAGAATGAGTACAGCGTCGTTCTAAACTAGTTTTAGAAGTGTACGTCTATATGACTCTGCCAGAGGGTTGTCGTAGTCAGTGGGAGCAGCGGAAGCATTGGTGGACAAGTAGCTTATGTCTATTTATAGACTAAAGCAGATGTAGCGGAGATTGATCATCTATTTCTGACGTGACAGTCATAGGTTTGACGTCATCAGAATAGGGGATGGATCTGTTGAGAAGGTAGTAGGAAGTGATATTCCTATACTACGATCGGTTATACTTTGGTCGTCACACAGTAGTTTCTCCACAAAGGACTTGGACTTTATGTCTGACATACTGGTTACTAGATCTATGGTTTTAGATCTAGATTTGGGTGGTTTCCCAATCAGGGTACCTAGACAGCATTCTAAGGGTATTTAGAATGGACGACTCCTGGCACGGTAGTGTACCTGCAGGTAATGGAGTCACCCTCTCCAAAGGTGTCTTACAGACTAAAGGGGAGAGGGACGTGCATGATTGGCAGATCACTTGCTCAGGCAATTGAGTCAATCGTGAGATGTCAAGTACCACACCAGATGTTGTTCTTGCACTAGATGCAATAAGTTGACATTAATCCAATCCTGGAGAAACGGTAGGAAGCAGTTTTAGAACATAAGTGGATGTTCTAGGGATATGATAACGACAGTCTTATTCGGGAGACAGTTATCATTCCAGGCTTCCAAGGTGACATGGACGACAAGAAGGTTGTCAGAGTTATAGTTTTTCCTTCTGATGAGGGGCAGTATTTTGGACGGGTGGTCCAAGGCAATACTGAGGGAGGCATGGCGCAGGATACTGATTAAGTTCAGTTGACGATACAGTCTAAGAAGTTTGGATTTGGAGTTCATTTATGAGCTAGGTCCCATCAGACATCCAGACATTCTAAGACAGGTATTGCTCATTTCGGGAGATGGCTTTCTCCGCGAACTTGAGATATAGAGAGACATAGAAAGAAACATCAAGGCGGATCCACTCACTGAGGCTATTCCTCGAACGCAAGAGTTTCGCAAACAGGCTTTGTGAGACTGACTAGTAGAGGAGTTGGGTGTTCGGTATCACACGGGCTGTGAGTATGCGACATCGCAATAATTAGTCTTGAGTGCAAGTGGGAGATTGTTGGAGATAGTGCCCTCAGAGTGGATTATTGGATCACAGGCACGTGATTGCAATGATTGAGGGAGGACCCTTCCCGGTAGGACAGTCTTACTCGAGATGATAGTATGCTATCTGGTTTACCTTTATCATCGTGTACTGCTTTAGGTGACCTGACAGGTCGCTATTGCACGTTGATAGAGCCCTAGGATTCATGCTTGACTGCCAGCAGTATGAGGGCGATCATATAAGTGAGAGCTGGAGTCTATAAGCACATCCTTAAAAGGTCCCTAGTCGTAGGAGTTTCGAGACAGGGCATCGATACTCCAGAGAAGACTAGTGTATACAGTCGAGACCCCGACGAGGGGCGGTGGCCAGTCTCACAAGCCACTGGTGTCAGTTGGTTCACCTAAGATGTATACAGGTGCTCATTGGGTTATGAGTACACCGGACAGGACTCGCCGGGAACATGCTAGTTGGTCTTATACCTGACGTCAGATAGCAGTTCCCAGGTGACATGTGTACAGGTTAGTTTATCGACCTGGGGATCGTCATTTGTCTCGTGTGAGTTCCCACTGTACTTTGATTACTACCCTACCACGGCTCAAAGGAGTCGTGCAAACAGGTTTTAGTTGGGTACAGTCCCGAGCCACATGGAGGCAGTGAGCGGATCTTCGGGGGTTTCGTCTCTCCCGGTATTAGGGGTGAGGTCGCGCTGTGTCTAGGAGAGCCATTACACAAAGACCTTGGCCAAGGCAGGAGATTTACTGGTAGGTATTCCAGTAGTATCTCAGGGTGTTCTGGGCTACACTCCGACACGACTTGTACCGCTTTTGGGGGTCTGACTTTTACCAACCCCCTAGGCCCGACATGCGATGCTCATAGACGAACGGACCGGACTGTACGGATATTGTCACTGACAGGCTCAGTAGGGTGTCAGGATGAGTTCGCTCATCGACGTCCCTTTTGGTCAATAGTTGGTGGCCCGTCACGTATTGGCTTATACCTCTGACGTGCTAGTGGTTAAATCCACAACCATAGTATTGACGAGTCTTTAGAGTCCACCACACTTTCAGTTACTCAAGTTTCGGGCGAATCGCTGTAGAGGCCGTATGGAGATATGGCAGGGTCCGATCAGATACGTGCGATATTGCACGGATCAGGATCGGACGGTTTGTACTAGTAGCCGTATAGGTATATGGCAGGGTTCGATCAGATACGTGCGGTATTGCACGGATCAGGATCGAACGGATTTTACTAGCCGGCTTTGGTTTAAGCCGGTCCTAGTTTAGTACAGTGTAGATTTTATCTCATTGCATTTGTATCCGGACGGAATACAGATGCGGGTGTGTATGCACAGTATCGGGGTTTTTCTGTAATTTATTACGGGACCAGTTTTCTGGAGTTGCCAGTTTGCATTCCGTTCCGGCCGGTTTTCCTTTGTTCTTTCCCGGCCGGACTTTTCCGATGGAGGGTGTTATTTGCAAGTTTGCAAATAACATTTTGTGGAGGACTTATTTGCATAAGGTTTGATATGATAAGCATCTTTGCTTTTCATGTATTTATTGTGATAAGATTGGTTTTGAGGTTGATGTAAGTTTTGTGATGATTATGTTTTTGGTTGTGGTCACCTCTTCTATTCTCCTACACTCACCTCCCTTATTGCTTCATATTCTTTCCTCCTCCATTTCTAAGTTCATAAGTTTTTATTAGAAAAGAGAGAAGAAGAAAAGAGAAGGAGAGAGCTTCATCTTTGAGAGTGTTTTTCCATTCTTGATCTCTTTTCATGCTAAGAAAAATGCAAGCACCATTTCTCTTATCTTGTTTCCTCCATCATTTACAAATGGCAACAAACCCCAAAGTGAGACATGCACTCTACACTACACTTCCTACAGCAAATCTTGGACGCGTCGATTCGCCAGCTTCGCGCCCGAGTTGCCTCGGTATTGAGGTGGGAGCCCGTAAAAGCTACAGGCGATGTGGTGCCCTTTCCGACGAGGAGGAGACGGATGGAGATCCCGCGAAGAGATCAGAGTGGAGATGAAGACCGGAGGACTCGGATCAGTCGGTACATCTCTTCCCTTTCTTGTTAGTAGCTTAGACTTGTTAATGGTTACGATCCGGAGTTTAGTGCGCGGTGGTGCCGGTTTGCAAAGTCCGCAAAAATTAAAGTTTATCACCGCTTCCGCATTCCGGCGTCGGATTGACGGCCGGGGCGCCGCCGTGCACTTACAGATACCAAGCAGTGTGAGCATTTGAGGCTTTCGGGATATGACTCGGCTCAGCAATTAGAAAATGAGGCCCCGTGTTCAGCCGCATAAAATGGTGCACCGCATTGCGGACGCTCTCCTCTGTAGCTACCAGATCAACGAGAAAGGCTTCGAGGGGAACACCTTAGTTATAACCAAATTGCCGGGCAAAGCGGTGCGGGTTATATCGCATGAATAACACCGAGGCATTTTTCCTGAATACTAGGAAACCCGGCCTGATGGAATATAAATGCGTGATCTCCCGGGCCCTCAAAGCAGAAGCTCCATCCTTAAAGATATCATGAAGTGGCTGGACCACTTTGGAGGATTCTTTACCAATAGTCAGAACCCTATCGACAAAGGTCATGCTGTCCCCAACCATACGCGGACGTAGGAGCAATCGTTGAGCCTCTCGATGTGTTGGGTCCGGGGAAGAAGCATCAACGAATTGCATGTCCCAAGGGAAGTTGTACCCTTCATAAAATCTAGGCCGTTTATGCACACCAAAAGAACCCAGCATGTGCATTTCGATCCACGAGGTGAAGTAATGCAAAGAGAGATTTACGGGCTTCAAACCTTGCCGGGCGGTGTCGGCCGCTATGCTTAGACCATGATATAAGTGGGCCAATCCCGCAACCCCGACAGCTATACGTGTCCCCACCGAAATGCGATGAGCCGGATAGAAAATAGACGATCTCATGTAGCGAGGGTGTATTGGGAGTGCAAACCAGCTCAGCCACAAACCAATAAAGCCCATAAAAATGTCTCAGCATCAATATCCAGAGCAGCAATCTCTGCAAAAGGGACAATGGTGGTATCCAAAATAAAAAAAACTGCTTTAAATCCGCCTCTACAGTTGGCAATCTATCCGAGCCAAATCCGAACGGATCATCGAGCTTGGTAAACTTTGCAGCCTTCATTGATAAAACTTCCAGACGAAGGAAACGGGCGACGAAGTCAGTAAAGCTAACCCCATGCCCCCAGACTCCAAAAAAAGCTCTCATAGATATTCAGCACTTTGATCAAACTAGGGAACTTGTGTTGGACAGCGTTTTCCGAGGTAAGGCCCATGACTACCGATTCGGTGGCAAAAACATACTCGTCGGGAGGAAGTATCTCCTCATAATTCTCCCCTCTGACGGGTAACTCGTAAATTTCTACGAATTCTTCCAATGAGATCGATACCTCACGATCCGATAAAAGAAATGTGTGGGTCAGAATATTCCACTACTCTAGGAATGATTTAATCCACCACACATGAGGAGTGTGGTAATAAAAGTGAGACGCGTAGACCGCTGGGTATAACCCGGACGTCAGCAATAGCGACTTCTTGGCCGATAAAATATAGCGGGTCTACTGGAGGTAACCAGCCGGATGATGAGGAGTCACTCCTATTGTGTAAACCTGACCCCAAGAACGCGCTTCTCCTTGACACATGCAATGCCCTAAAATATCTAGGGCCATCGGAGACTGGACTGGTATCAACTCCATGGAAGGTTGGAGACGACCTTCCGCAGTCCAATTGACTTCTTCTACTGCATAAGGGACTTATGGAGGGTCAGCATAATGAATTGCCGGGATTGGTTCTGACGGCACCGCATAAGTAAAGCTGCGCCGGCCCCGGATAATATAGCTATACCACGATCTCAATAGATGAAGAGATTTCCGCTCTGGATCGTAGTCCCGGATTAAAGCAAAGACTTCATGGTCTAGATGCGTCGGCAAAAGTGCTCTCCAAACGAATGTAAGGAAAAAAGGAACCGGAAGCCAAAGTACCTGAAAAGAAAAGCCAGTAGAGAGTTAGTGATTAGCATAACGTAATTAACTGCAGCTAAGGGCCTTAGCAACTTCAGTACACCCAAATCTGTACTCCATTATGGAATATTAAAATCACTACAGTCGGCCCCACAAAATCAAGATGATGGCTCATCAATGATGAGACATGCACCCATTATGAGATTCCAAAAGGATTCTCTTTAAATTAATAATCTTATTGTGCAGTGGAGTTAAAAACTCCAAATGTTCTTAAAAAGCGAGCTCTGTAACAGATTCAAATCTGTAGGAAAAAGGGTATTAAAACCCTATATATAAAAAAAGGGAAGTAGGAAGGGGAATAAAATTTCCAAAAAGTTCCAAAATTTTTCAGAGCTAAACTCCGTAAGACAAAATGGAATTAATAATAGGATCAGATCCCAGAAATCCCCCATGTTGGAGACAGATGGGAAATATAATGAAATTGAATTCTAGAAACCCTCAAAGATCTAGATCAATGATAGGGTAAAATCCTAAGAAGAGAACTAACAATTCTCATGAATGCCCACTGATTTGAGATCCACGGTCTACTCAAAAAAGGGAAAAAGTTCTTTTTAAGATCTCTGAGAGATCATTTCAAAAAAAATAAAGAGCCAAGATCTGTTAATGGGTTAAAAATCCAAAACAAAAAGGGAGGTCCTTTTAATAGTTAAACTCTGTTCATAATCCTTACCAATTTTTTTGTGGCAGAGTTTAACTCTGAGTTCTTTGGGCAGAGATCTAAGCTCTGAGTTGAGAATTAAATTCTCAAGGAAGAAGGATACTTAAGAAAGATGATGAAACGATAGTCATTTCAAGGGTCAAAGAACCTATTTATAGGATGTGAAGGGACGGTTCAATTCTCTAGGAGATCAAACGGAAAGTGACACGGTTGCACTCACGTGTGAGCCACATGAGAATAACGGTGGGGGAATTTGTTTCCTTAATATTTAAACATAATAAAAGAGCTAAACTCTATTAAATTTAATGAGGCAGCGCCTCACGTGCTCCCCACGAGAGCGTCAGCACCAGCGCCGACCCCTTAGGATTAAATTCTATGGTGGAGCCGCACTTGAAGCTCACGTGGGCACTAGTGTGTAAAGCACATGAGCACCTAGAATTAAATTCTTAAGTGGCACCCACGTGCACAACACGTGAGCGACGGCGCCCAAGTAAAATCAAGTAGAATGAATTTATAAATGGGGATATTTTCCTAAAAACTGGGATACTCTCTATTAAATAGAGCCGTTGGATCAAAAATCCAATGGTAATGATAAATCATCAAATAATAGAATAAAATTTTATGAAGGAAAAATATCCCCTAATCTTTCTAAATGAACAAAAATTGTTGGATCAAAGATCCAATGAGATGGGAAAATATTTCCCAGCATCTTTTTAAACAAAGAAAGATGTGCTCTATATAACAGAGAGCCCTTAGATTAAAAATCCAATGGTGATTAAAAATCACCGATTGACAGAATAAAATTCTGTATATGGGGAAAATATTTCCCTAATCTTGTTAAAAACAAGAAGACATATTCTGTGAAACAGAAATTCCTGGATCAAAAGATCCAACGGTAGGTAAAATTCCCCAAACAAATTTTGAGACCAATTAAATCAATTGGAATCTCTCAATGAAAGATTTGCTCAAAACTAATTGCCTCCACTATATAAAAGATCCGAGACTTTAAGTCTCAAGGGATAGACACAGACATATAGAGGGAAATCCCCTTAGGTTTCTGCAAAAAAGTACAGAAGGCTCTCAAAAATAACAGTGAATTCAATTCTTAATAGAAAAGAAAATCTTTTTTCCCTCAAACCTTAGGTAAAGAAACCAGATCAAAATATCTCCTTTACCTATCATAGCATTCCGATGGGTTTAACTCTTCTCAAGAACTTAGTTCTTTCTCTGGATCTGAGATCCACAAGACAAGTCTCCCATAAGTTGAGAATTTAATTCTCATCAGGAAGATCATGTTCTTGAGAATCAAAGATTTAGAAAGAACTAGGTTAAAAAGAAAGAAAAAAAGGAAAAGAATCTATCCTATGGGAATTTAATTTCTCAGAAAATAGGATTTAACCTTAAAAGAAACTTAGTCCTTCTAAAAGAAAAAACATAAGAACTTAGTTCTTGAAGAAAACCTGATCCCAGATCTTCAAAACAAAAATTTTGGTGCCATTAATGGTCAAAATACCATTAACAGATATTCAATCTCTAAAAAAGGAAAGGGAATTACCACTGCACGTGCTTCCTACGTGAGCGCCTTCAACAGATTCCCAAAATAAAAGGAAATCAGCAGCTCACGTGAAAAACACGTGGGCGCCCAAAACAGAAAGCCAGTACCTTACGTGAAATACATGTGAGCGATGAGTAAAGTGCTTAGCACTTCATATACGGCCAAAACGGCTGGCTGCTTAGCACTAATTAGGCAGCGCCCCATGTGCTCCTCACATGGACGCCATACAAAAGTGCGTAGCACTCTATATACAGCCAAAACGGCTGAGTGCTCAGCACTGATTGGACAGTACCCAGGGCCTCACGTGCTCCTCATGTGGACGCCATATAAAAAAGTGCTTAGCACTATATATAGTCAAAATGACTGAGTGCTTAGCACTGACTGGGCAGCGCCAATAACTGAAGGTTTCACATGATACCCATGTGAGCGCCAGAGCTACAAACAAGTGCTTAGCACTTTTGCATAAAAAAACAAAGGGGTTGAATAAGCAGAGCCCAAATAAGTGCTTAGCACTTTAGAACAAAAAAAAAGGACTGAGCAGACTAAGCCCAAATTGGCTAAGTCTCTCTGAAAAGTTTCTTACAGCCGAGCCGAATTGCTCAGTTGTTGGATCTTAAATAAAATTGATTCTTAAAATTTTGCTAAGTTGATTTTAGTCTCAATTAAGACTAATGTATTTTTAGTTAAAATAAATTGAGTCCAAATGCTCATATATTTAAGTTGATCTTAATCTCAAACTAGATTAATGGTCTTTAAATAAAACAAACCCAAATCTAAAATATATGGATTTGGACTGATCCGCACTCTATGGGTGTCGACATAACCTAGTCCCCGTATACAATCCACAGGCAACCAAAATAAACGAAAATACACATGACATGAAGTGAACTGCTGGAGAAGGAGAAAGTGGCTATCGCAATGCGGTATCGTAATTTCTGCCAGGGCTAGCGCCTGTAGGGAAGAGCGTCCCCACAATCAAAAACCCCTCATAATGGGGAATCTGATGCAGTCACGCTATAGCGGTTGCGTCTGTCCAAACCTCCGATATATGGTATCATAAATCAACTTAGTATTTTCGGAGAGGTGGATAGATAAGTCCAAATAGTATCTGCCCCCAAATTCAGGACAGACGTCCCAACGTTTCGATCCGGTCTTTCGGCCGTGAAAAACATATTAAGATATAAACAAGCCAAATAGCATACAATCATATCGAGCAAGATCATCATGTACATATATATCCCAGCACCCTTTACAATAAAGGTCTCTAGGACATGCATATCTAACATATTTCGCCTCTACAACTCTCTTTAAGGGAACCTAGTTGTGGATGGTGCTGGTTATAGCACATGCTGGGGGTTTAGTGGAATAAGATTCAGAGCTCTTCATGAAGCGCGGTATTGAAAGAGAAAATACGGATCTAAAACAAAATAAACAATAAAAAATGATGAATTAAATTATCATTTATGTTCAGTTTAAAACAAAGTTTCAAATGTTAATTTTTATAAAATACCACTAACTTCCTAAACTAGATTTTTCCATAAAATACCCTTAACATTAAATAGGATAAGTTTTATTGAAATACCTCAATTTCCAAAAGTTAGGATTTTATCAAAACACCATCAATATTTTAAATATTATATTTTTATCAAAACACCCTCAATATTTTAAATAGCATATCCTTATCAGTACACCCACGAGGTTTTGAAATAGAGTATTTATATAAAATACCCTCGAGGCTTTAAATGGCGTATTTTTCATATAAACACCTAGGATATATAAAACTAGTATCTTTCAAGCAACTGGATAGTAGATAGGTTTAATTGGAATCATCTCTCTTGAACCTCGAGGAGCCGGAGACAATGAGTGCTACCACTTGCCTATCTCCCCATATATAATTTGTATCTCCACGGAAATCAAATTGCATGAATATTGACCTATACATAACTCAACACATGATATTCTACATGAATTGTGATAAACCTATTGCATGCTTGACCTGACTTAACTCGAACCATAAATATGAATACTTCCACTTGACACAACTACTTGAATTTGACATGAACTCGAGTTAAACTTATGTATTCATAGATTCAGGGAAGACTTGTGACATTAATTATAAATTAGATACAGGGTGTTGGGTAGTTTGAGTCGTGAGTTTCAATATAATCTTAGGAGTTCCATTACTTCAAATCATGTTGTTGTGGTACCGGGTTGAAACGGTACATATCATGTTGCTGTGGTACCGGGCTGAAACGGTACAAAATATGTTGCTGTGGCACCGGGCTAAAACAGTATATCACTAACTCTCTAATCGGGCCTGTGTTCCCTTTCCCCTAGGCCCTACCGTTAGGTTTGAGAATTCTCTTGAGATTGGCTGACACTTACACTTGAACTTACGTCAGTTAGTTTACCATTGTAGAGACCTCTTAAGACACATTTTCAATTACTTCATGTGTAGCACTTTTACTTAATACATACCATATTAACCGACACTATGCCTATATTCCACAGCCATGTTTATATAGAACTGTCATGTTTACATAGAATTGCCATGCTCATATAATTGCCATGTTTAATTGACACCCTTATGAAAGTATTCCAAGAGGTGGTGAATAGGAGTAAGCTACTGATATGTCCAAATTAAAAAATCTAAACTATCAACACTATCTAAACAAACTACAATTGCAAACTTAGTCAAAAGATAAGCAAATATAGATACGAGCTACGCATAAGTAGCAATTGTGAAACTATTGCATATAACAAGCAAGTGATAAATTGTAATCAAGTAAGAGTAATGAGCATATTGAGATAGCATAAAATTTCTAAGTTAATGAGCAAATGAGAGATAAGAAATTGCAAATGAAAATATGAGTCGATTTTAGAGTGGTTCGAGAGATCCCTTAGTCCACTTTCTTTAAGCGTACAAGCCCGTTCCACTAAACACGTCTTTTTCGGAGACAAACACGTTGCCCGCAAGAAATCCATAACCCTGCTTCCAGTGGAGGCCTAACCAACACGTCTCCTCAAAACACTACATATTGTTCGCCACAATGGAAAACACTTCCCTTACAAGCTCGTCGCTCTTCTTTCTACAAAGATTCTCTTCTTTCTTACAATGGCAATTTTGCACTCTAGATTCCAAACACAAAGAAGGAAGAGGGTTTACAATGAAGCACAATACTCTCAAAGGAGTTTCTCTCAAGCTCAGTCTCTAATACTCTTTCAAGTACGGATAATCTATTGAAGCTCTTTATCTTGTGTGAGAGAGAGATGATAGAAATGCAAATGAAAACTCTTTTTCTCTCACAAGATGTGGGATTTTTCTTTTGAAGATTACTTGGATATTTGCAATAGAAAAGCTTAAGAAATTGAGTAAGCGATACTAAGAAAAATCCAACCCAAAATCCTTTTATAGCCCAAGGAAAAACAACTAAAAATAAGTAGGGACAACCAGTTTAAACACACGGCAGACGTCTGAAGACATGATGGACAGAAGTCTATCCTCAAATTAAAAAAGTCCCTAACGGTTATAAACAACTAATTTTTCAAACATTTAACACTGCAAACGTTTGTCAAATATAGGTTTAGACGTCTGCCATCGTTTTTCAAAGATGGTTAAAGAAAGTATAGAGAACAAACTGACGTCTAAAGAACAAGTTACAAACGTCTGAAGAAGAAAAGATTTTCAAAAATTTTGAACTGCAGAAGTTTGTTGCATATATCTTCAGATGTTTGTTCCTTAAAAAATTCATTTCAATGAAAGCATAGAGAACAAACAGACATTTGTTCTGATAAGCTTTAGATGTTTATTCTTTAAAAAGTTTCATCCTAATGAAAACACAAAGAACAGAAAGACGTTTGAATAAGAACGAGACATATGTCTGAAGCACAAACGGCATGAAAACAGATATTTTAGACATTTGGTTTTTTTTTATAAATACACAGAAAGTCAACAGACGTCTGAAGCACATGGAGACAAACATCTGAAGTGTAAAAGTTCAAAAACTTGTGTTTTATGATGAAAATAAATTTTAAATTGAAAACCCCGATGTTCATGCAATGTAAAACATTTGTGCAAGTGTGTGTGAGTGTTCAAGAGCTCTAATTGATTTAAATCATATTTTATACATATAAGGATTCCTATGTCGGTTTCACAAATCTTTGAATTTTTGAATCCTTGTCGTCTTTAGCTCTTGAACTTTTAGTGTGTGCTTGAACTTTGCTTCATAGCTTCAAATTTGGACACGTCACTCACAAGCGTTTGTCAATGAATCTTCAATTTGACTTCGACTCATAACGCTTCAAACTAGAACTTGGCTTCTTGGTGCAACCCTCTTTGAGATACGCGATTTCGGGGCCCTAAATGATGGAATTGCGCGATTTTAAAAGACGTCAATGCAATGCCTATGGCATATCCATGGACCCAAACGATTTTGCGAGATCTTTGATTTGGCTTGTGGAACACGTGAATCGAACAAGATTTGACAGTTCGGGCTGCATCACTTCTTAGCTACTCGTAGCTTGATCTTGACAAATTGAGAAGCATTCATTCGTATCCTCCAACCTGTATTAGATAAATCCATTTACACTCAATAGCCTTCATCCTCTTTTATATGCTTGTGTCGTGAGATATCTTGAATATCCTGAAAAGCAATCTCAAAACGACCAAGCACATCATATACGGTGTTTTGAAATATAAGCAAGTTAATAAACACAAATATATGACCATTCATTGTTTCGATATCACAACTATGAATAGTATATCAATATCAAGATAAAAACAAAAGCAAAGTATGAGATATTGATATACCAAACATATATACATGTTCTATGAAGATCAAGATATTAGATTACATGTATATACAAATTCATATTGTGAATTACCAAAACAATGAGTGAGAGTAATATATCGATATCAAGAATATAATACAAGTATAGCATGAGATATTGATATATTACTTTGTATACACAAGATATATAATAAGCAAGCTAAGTACCAAGTGTATACGAGTTTGGTGTTGATATGATAAGTAAGATAAGCAAGTGACATTAAACGGACTATTCATGTTTAAACTATCATCAAAACTAAATAAATGGATCATCAAAATCTATAAGCTATCACCTTACATTTCCTCTACTATATTAGAATTCATATTCTACTTACTTTCATGTCCTTTATCATATTTATATTCATATCCTTTTTTGGGACTTACCGAGCGCAAGTTCGCTGACGGGCATTCCACCCTATTTCTTTCTTTACTCGAAATGTTCGTCAGGTGATTTAGGGACAGAGAAGATAGAGCCTACGGAAGAGGAGTACAACCAGCTTTCTTCGTAAGCGGACAACTGGTTTCCATTTCAATTGTTATTTTTAGTATGCCTCTTGTTTAAGACTTATCATATTATTGTATCTTGTATTCATATAATTTATCAACTGTTGAACCATATGAACTTTGAATGTAATAAATCAGTTGTTGGAATTTTCATTATCATGTTCGTTCTTGTCCTATTTTATGTTGCTTATATATGCTTAACGTATTTGTTGTGAGAAATAACTTTCTCGGAATAAATATGTCACGGGCCTCGTCACATTCCTGTTACCGTCTTTTGGGAAGCGGGGCGTGACAAAAAGTGGTATGATGCACGATCCTCCCTGACATGCTGAACCCTCCACCATGATCGGAATGAAGAAACTTCATGCGCTTCCTAAGCTAATTCTCTACAACAACCTTATTGAAAATCTTAAATTCTCGATTTTCGGTTTGAGAACGTACACCCACAACTTCTTCGAGAAGTCATCAATGAAGGAATCATGATGTCTGACTCTACCTCGAGAACAAACCGATGATGGAACCATCTCTTTCTTTTTCCCTTGAACACAGTCCTCCCGAAGATCTCTCATGTCGATCTCTACACTTTTAAATGACTACCTCTTTCGAGGTCCCTCCAAACTCGTCTCACCAATATGGTCCAATCATGGATGCCACATCTTGATGGAGTCTGAACCACCTAAACTAGTAGAACCTCTAGCAATATCTCCTACGACCGTCCGTCTTTGAAGAAAATACAGATTCCTTACCCTCTCCGCTTACTGACAATACGAGCATCCCCGTAAATCATCATGGAATCTCTATCGATCACGCACTTGCAACTGATCCTGCCCAAAACACCTAATGAAATCAAGCTCCTCCTCAGATTTGGCATGTGCCTGACATCTTTCAATGTCCGAACTCTCTTATCATGCATGTGGATACGAACTGTACCAATCCCAATAACTCTACTCACCATACCGTTCCCCATAAAGACCGAGTCTCTATCAACTGAATGGTATGTAGCAAACTAACTCTGATTCGGAGTCATATGGAATGAACACCCTGAATCCAACATCCATGATCCATATACATCTTAAGTATCACATACCGATAGAATCGAACCATCACTGCCCTCATCAGAATCCACCACCGCAACTGCAATACCGGAAGACATCTGTATGACTTTCTCCTTGCGCTTCTTACAATCCTTTTTCGAATTTCGTCACTCCTTGCAAAAAATGCACTTGTCATTATCGCTATTTCTCGATTTCCCCTTGAAACATCTATCTGAGCGGTATCGAACGGACAACGAGTCACCCTGAATACTCTTTTCACCTACTATCTTCTCCCTCAACAACTCACTATGCAGACCTAATTTGACATCCTCTATCTTCACTTCCACGTTCCGCAAGTCAATCATGATCTGGTTGAGTTCGTCCCTGTGATTTTTGAAGGATGTCCTCTCCTTCATCTTTAACGTGTACAACCGTTGCTTGAGGTAGAGACTATTTGTGAGAGATTTTTTCATGAATAAGGACTCCAAGTTGCTCCATAATCCCGCTGTTGTAGTCTTTTGCTCGAACTCGCAAAGAACTTTGTCAGCCAAGTGAAGTTGTATCGCACTGAAGGCCTTGTCCTCCATCTCTTCTTTCTTATCCTCCGTTGTCATCCTCGAAATAATGTCTTTTGCAAAGACAGGCTTGTGAACCCTTTGCTGCTTGAAAATAGCTGCCATCTTCAACCTCCAAATGCTAAAGCTGTTTCGCCCATCAAGCTTGTCTACCCCAAATAATTTGAAAACACCGAATCTGATACTCTGATACCACTTGTTGTAATTTTTTATACCGTGATTCTCTAAGGAGTCACAAAACACACCAGGAGTTGCAGCGGAAATCTATCAGGATCGCGTGCAAACAAACTATTTGAAAAAGACTAACCAAACAATTTACCAAAACAATGCAAATTATCGGAAGCATACACCAAACAACACGAACACAAGATTTTAACCGGGTTCAGCACAAATTGCACCTAATCCTGCAATCCGACTACGAAAGCTTCCACTATTAAGAAAGTATGACATGAGAACGCCCTCACCGATCACCGCCCAAATACAAGTCTCTCTCTTTTTAAAACCCAATCTCTCTGCCTCTAATTCTCTCTAGACTTCACAAATTATATTATTCGCAGAGAAGATTTTTAAGGCTCTGTGTATTAATTCCTTGGATGGGTATTAATTAATAATATACATAGAGTAGGGATTAATAGAGATAAATCTAAAGAGATAAATCCAATCCTAGTAGCACCTAAGTTCAACATGGGCTACCTCCACTTGATGGCCGCCTTTTCATCATGACCTCATTCTGCTGCTGCTTGATTGAACTTATATTGAGCCTTGGACTATATGGGCTTCTCTTTTTAGGGCTTGAACTTTGCGATGAAAAATAACAATGGCCACCATCACCTCCACCTCGCCATCCACCTCTACCTCGCCCCCATGTCCATCATCACCTCCACCTCGTCCCCATGGCCTCTCCCCTATGGCTACCATCACCTCCACCTCGCCCTAAGGACTCATCCCCATGGCCACCATCATCTCCACCTTGCCCACCATCACCTCCAACTCGCCCCCATGGACACCATCATCTCCCTTCTATAGCCATATTCACCCCCAAGCCTACAACTATAAGTAGATGCTCGTGCTCGTGCTGCTAAGTTGCAGCCAAGGCTGAATGCAAAACAAAATTTTTAAGAACAAGAGCACGAACTTTTACGACCTAAAATCGATTCCAAAAACTAAACTAGTAAATAAGAAGAAGTTTAGCTACTCGGTTAGGTGTTAGCTACTTTTGTAGTCATGTCCTTCTTTCCACTTCTTTAGCTCCTAGGTCCATCAAGAACGAGCTAGGGAGTCAGGCTTCCTTATTGAAAATGATCCACCCGAGAGAATCCTAACTAAGACTCTAATTTCATACTAGATAACAAGTGAAGCAACTTGTGAACAAGACTTGTTAGGAATTGATCACAAGAGATATAGTAGTAGCTAATCTCTATGTTCTCTCTCTTTTTCCTTTTCCTTTCTCAACTTGAAAATCACAAGAGAAGAGGAAGAAGAAGCTAATGGTGATGGTAAAGCAAATTGAGCAAGCATGGAATTTTCTTTTTCTTTTCTCTTCTTTATCTTTTAGAATTTGAGTGGAATTATGACTCACATATGTGAGTCACAAGTCCACACAATTCTAAAGGATATATGAAGAGAATGGATGAGTACACATATACATATATATGTGTACACACATACACACACTAATACAAGTATATACTACAAATACATACATCCGTATTTATATCAAGATACGAATACCGTATTCGTATAAAATACGAATACCCATATTTATATTAAGATACAAATACCCGTATTTATATCAAGACACAAATATACATATTTATACAAATACCCATTTTCGTATAAATACTATATTTTGTCAAAATACAAATACCAAAGAAAGAGATACCAAAAAGATAGATATATAATACTAGCTCACATTTTATCCAAATGTGATAATCTGGCTATCTTCAAACCGGCTAGTATTAACAAAATGTCCGATTAAAATTACGTGTAGAAAAACACGTATTTAATCGAACCTATGTACGTATCAAAATACATGCATTATATCGTTTCACCTGAACTGGAAAATGCTCTGTGTGGGACTCTAAAAACTCGATAATACGTTGGCAGTGGGTTTAACTACAAGCACATCAGGGCACTGGCTGTACATAACGGCTACCCATGTATTGAACGAAAGAAAGGTCGACAAGTAAACTTGTCTGTATCCCTACTGAGCCTGAAAGTGACAATCTCCGTACAATCCGGTTTCTTCATCTGAGAGTATCACATATTGGATCTAGAGGATGGAAAATGTCAAACCCCTAATAACCTGATAAGTCATGTCGATGTAGCCTAACACCATCCCGAGAAACTACTGATCTCGCCATCAGTAAATCTCAACTATCTTGGCCAAGGTCTTATGATGATGGCCAATCAAACACAGTACGATATCGACTCCCTATACCAGAAGAGACGAATCCCTTCTATCACACTGCCCCCAAGTGCTTCGGGACTATACCTAACTAAAACCTGTTTGTATGACACTTTAAAGCAGTGGTAGGGTAGAAATCTAAGTACAATGGGAACACACTCGAGACTAATGACGATGTCAGGTTTAGAGACTAACATGTACCCATGTCACCAAAGAACTGCTATCTGACAATAGGTATGTTACAATCTAGAAGTTCTCGGCGAGTCCGACCAGTGTAACTCATAATCTAATGAGCAGGCCATCTTCCTTCACGGGAATAAGAAACTGTTTACTGCCAAAGACTGGACTGAGACGCGGAAGTGTCTAGCCTGAATTTATGGGCAAATGCTATATGGAATATATCCATCCACCTCTCCGAAAATGCCAAGTTGATTTATATCACCGTATATCGGAGGTTTGGACAGATTCGACCGATGCAGCATGACTTATCAGATTCCCTTTCATTTTAAGGGATTTTGATTGTGGGGACACTCTTCCCTGCAGGCTCAAGCCCCTATAGTTAATTACGCTATCGCATTGCGATAACAACTTTCCCCTGCTCCAGAAGGTCACTTTGTGTCAGGTTATATATTGTTTATTATGTTTGCCCATGAATTGTATACGGAAACTAGTTTATGTCGTCGTCTGTCGAGAGCAGATTAGTCCAAATCCATACATATTAGATTTGGGTTTGAACCAAGGTCATATGTTCCACCAGTTCAGGGGTTTACGGATCGTTAATCTTTCTTTGGATTAAGATCGACTTAAAATATGATTAAGAACCGTTAATCTTGTTTCAGATTAAGGTCAACTTAAAATATGTATGATCGAGGTTGATTTTCTTTTGAAAATCAAAGAAGTTTAAAACTTCAGGGAATTGGTCTAATTTAGATTGAATGTCAGCTTTCTGTTTCCCAACAGCACTAAACAATAGGTTATACATTTTGTTTTGGGTTTTACATAACTCAAAAGTGCTAAGCACTAAGCCCAGAAACTTAAGCTTCAACATAGGTTATAATATCCTTCCCGTTTCAGTATTCACGTGAATATCACGTGAGTAACTATGCCTCTTAGTGTTCATGTACCTTTCACATGAATATTGCTAAGCACTCGTTGATACAGTGCTTACATGGATATCATGTGATGCGCACTCTCTGTTTAGCTTCAAGCACTCACGTGCTTTTCACGTGATAAGCACTTTCGACTTAGCTTCAAGCGCTCGCGTCGATATCACGTGACACGCTTCTGTTTACTTTTCTTCTCAGTGCTCACGTGTTTTTCACATGAGATTTTAAGTCTCAGATGGCTTCTTTTGGGGTGCTCACGTGGATATCACGCGAGTCGTTGTTTTCTTGGGCTTTCACGCACCTTTTACGTGAGCTTTTATTTTCTAGGGTGTTCACGTGTCTTTCACGTGAGACTCTATCATATTCATGCAGAGATCAACTGCAAGAACTAGGTTCTTCTTTTTTTTGAGAACTAAGTTCTTAGTGGGATAAAAACCCTATGATAAAAACATATCTTGAAGGAACTGAGTTCTTTCTTTCTTCTATATTCTTTTCTTCCGTTCTTATGAAGGGTGATAAAATATCATAGTTTTCCTATAGATCTTTGATTCTGAAAAATAAGATCTTCCTGATGAGAATTAAATTCTCACTTTATAGGAAATTTGTCTTGTGGATCTCAGATACAGAGTAAGAACTAAGTTCTTTTGAAGGGTTAAACCCTTATATATTTATATGATAAGCAAAGGAGATTCTTTTATTTTTATATTTTCTTTACCTAGGGTTTTGGAAGGAGGAAGATGATCTTTCTTCGAAGAGAATTAAATTCTTTGTTGTTTTTATAGAAGTCTGTGGAAGGGATTTTCTCTCACGCAGAAACTTATAGAGGGTTTTCTCTCCCCTTAAGACTTGAAGTCGCGGGTCCTTTATATAGAGGAGGAAAACTATCAATTAGTTTGAGAGAACCCTTCATTAAGAGATCTTGATTGATTTAATTGATCTCGAAGATCACTCGGGGAATTATATCCTCCGTTGGATCTAAGATCCAGAGAGTTTTGTTTAACAGAAAATATTTTCTGTTCGTTTTAGAAAAATTAGGAAAATATTTTCCTAACAAAGAGTTCGATTTTATCTTTTGATTTAATCGGTGATATTATTATCACCGTTGGATTTTTGTTTAACAGAGAATCTTTCTAGTATTAGGAAGATCAGGGAAATATTTCCCAAATAGAATTTAATTCTATCTAAAACTAGTGCTTCAAATCGATGCGCTCACGTGGCTTTCACATTAGAGCTGCCATATGGCGGCAGCCCTCACGTGCTTTGCACATGAGCGCTCACGTGTTTAACACGTAGGTCCCATATAGATTTTAATTTTATCTGAATTCAGCACCACATGCTTTACATATGAGTGCTCATGTGTTCAACACGTGGAAACCATATCATAGGATTTAATCCTCTTTGTAGCCGGAGGTCACATGCTTTGCATATAAGCGCTCATATGTTAAACACGTGAGAGAGTTTTGTTTCATCTCTTCTTCTCTTACTCTTTTTTATAAGGGAACAAATGCCCCTTACGTTGCTTTCACGTGCCTTGCACATGAATGCAATAGTGCCAGCCTTACGACCGTTGGATCACCTAGGGATATGGGGGTTCGAACCGATCCTATCATACCTTATAAATAGAGCCATTGGATTTGAAGTGACTACTGTTTCTTCGTCTTCTTCATTGAGTTTTCGTTTTCTTGAGAATTTAATTCTCGTTCAGAGCTTAGTTCTCTATCTTCAAAAATCCTTTTGAACAAAGTCGACTCCGCCAAAATTTTTTGGTAAGAATCATGAACAGAGCTTAGCTCTAAACATATTTTGGACCTTATCGAATTTTAAACCCATTAACACATTCATCAGAACATGACTCTTGATCTCGAACCGATCTGTTGGAGATATTAAAAGGGTTTTTTTTCCTATAGATCATAGATCTTGAGGGTTCAAATCGATTGACATCCTCGAGTTTAACTCTGAATTTTTTAGGGATAATTAACCCGCTGTCAATCTTGACGTTTTTAGGTATTTTCTGGAATTTAATTCCCTTGTTCAACCTATGAGCTTTCTAAATGGGAATTCTTGGATTTAATCCCACTATTATTTTCTTCTTTGCAGAGCTTAGCTCTGATTTGATACTTTGAAAATTTTCCCTTATTAGGAATCTTGGAAATTTAATTCCATCTTGATTTTCTTTCCTGTTCTGGAATATATATTCTTCTGGGTTTAGGGGTTAAATCCCTGTTTCATAGATTTGAACAGATTTGAACTTTTTATTATTAAAAAGAACCCACTTTTGGCATATTGGGAGTTTAACCACTTCTTCTCATTCAATGAGAATCCTTTTTGATTTCCACAATGGGCATATGTTCCATCATTAGTGAGCCGCCACTTTGATTTTGTGGGGTCTATCAGATTTAGAGTTTATGACTTCGGCACTTTTGCTAATCTTCCATCTAGTTTCTTCTCAGATACCATGGCTGGTCGTTTGTATGACATCGAGGAAATTATTTTCTTGTCATCACCTGGAATTGGCACATGACCGACACGTGAATCACGTGAAGTCTATAGGACTCCACCGTAATCCAAGTAAACCTAAAGCCCCGAAATCTAAACCTTTTTAGGAAAATAATGGAGGTGAAGTTTTGAAATAAAGGTGTAACGTGATCGAATTCTTTCTTTAAAGATATAAGTAATGGTATATGGAAATACAAGTGAGTTGTATACTAGTTATGAAAACATTTTTATCATTTAAAATTTGGGTAACACCTCCTTTGTAAATTTTGATCCAAAACCAATACACAGCAGCAATAATATAGGCATCCCCAAGCGGGAGCTAGCTCTTCATCAATTGGCGGAATCATAACCACACAATATAAAAATATACGACGCCCAAGACGAAGATCAATCACAGAAAGAAAATAAAGAAGACCAAGACATCATCAAGCTCAAAATAAAGCACAATACACCCATCTCGCTCTAAGTCCTAAAGTATATACAAATCTAGTGTTTAGGTCTACCAAATATACATAGTCTGGTTGATGGAGCTTTTAATTAGATACAACTGTGTCATGCCCCGCTTCCCGGTGTACGGTAAGGAGACGCTACGGGTCACGCGGCGTATTTACTCAGAAGTAAATATGCTAAGCGTAACTAAGCAATATAAAATAAAATGTACACAAGAGATATGAATATAAATGAATAGCAAATTTTATTTATTCAACATTCCTTTACAATACAACTGGAAATATAAATACAAGTCTGGAATGAAATGCCTAAACAATGGCATGGACTGAAAATAAAATGAGTACAAGTAAAGTCAATGCTCAGGGTCTTCTGTGAACTGCTCCTAGTGCACCTGGCTGATCTCGAACTCCTCAGAGTCGGGTCCTCCTGACAATATTCCAAAGAAGAAGAGAAATATGAATGTCGTCAGCGAACAATCGCTCGGTAAGCCCCAAGGAAAGAAGGAGAAGAATAGACAAAGAATAGAACAGGTGAAGTAGATAACGTTATATCTGTTATACTAACGTAATTGTTGTAGCTTGGTATAGAATATGCCAGTGTATACTAGAGAAGTCCAACTTACACCGTGGACTTTGGTAACCTGTAGTACAAGGCTCTGTCGATAATACTACGGAACAACGGCATAGATCTAATTACGTCTTTTAGTGACCACCCCGTGCCACCTTTAACATGTTCCGTACCAGTCTACCCCTTTATAAACCCCGCAATTTTTATTGTATTGATTTGTACTGATTGTATTGTATTGTCTTATAGTAAATGGAAGACTTGATGAAACCATGATATCAGTAAACAAAATGGATATAAATAGATAGTCATGTGGTCAGAGTATATCCATGGTTCAGTTCAGTCATGTTCATATTGTTATAGATTGTATTTTGGTATTCATGGATTCATGTTGTATTGCAATTATACTTGAATTCAGATTTGACTATGACTTAAACCGAGTCAGAATTTTAAACAGAATTGGAGTCCTGATTGTTTTTGTGTTATCGGTAACTGCTGCACATGGACGGCATGATTTGTGTCATGGACGACAGGATTTATGTCTTTCTCCAAGACAATTACCGTATGATAACACCGTTGTTAGGTTATCTACCTTAGATAGGCAAGCACCCATATTCTCCTGCTCCCTGAGGCTCAAAAGAACTGTCCCGCTTTAACCTATGTTTACTAAGGTCTTTATTGTAAATTAATATAACTTGAGGGGGTTTTATGAAAAATAGTTTTGATATATTTTCAAAATACATATCAAGTATTTAATTATCTTCTTTAGGTTTTTCATAATTTTAATTTTTATAAAGTGAAATATTCTAGTGAATATAACCTAGTTTTCATTGTATATGGTATTTTAGTGTAAATTTGGAATGGTATTGAATTGTAAATGTGGTTTCATGAAATTTGTGATTTCTTTGATTTAGAAAACATGGAATATACATATAATATATTTAAAGTAGATATTTTGATAATATTTATATATCTAATATTTATAAAAATCAGAATTTATTTATTAAATAGAAATCACATTTTTCTTAAAAATTTGCATTAAAAATTCCATCGAGATCAAATGCTCCTTGTGGAGGTCTGCATCTCGCTCTACTAGGCCAGAGGATGTGCGATAACCCACTACATATCTATCGGGGTTTCCCAAAATGGGTTGTAGAGGCGTATTTGCAATAAATTAAATAACACACTTTTTAAAGAAAACGGTTTTTGAATGTTTAAGGTATTTAAATGTAAACTTGTATTTTCCCATAAACTAATGTCCCAAGAGTTATCGTGCTATATCAAAAATGTGTGTTGTGATGAGATAGGTCATTACCTCATGAGTTTTCTAAAAGTAATACAAGGGAATATGTTGGATTGTGTTGAAAGTAAAGTATATGGTATTTAACCGTAAAAATGCGATAAAAGTTGTATAATAGATTATTTTGAGATGAAACTTGTTTTAATATGTTTGTTTATGTTTGTTGATCATTATGAGGGAATATGGTATTTTATTGTTTAAGAAAAATTGAGTTTTTAAAGAAAAAAGAATCGGAAGTCGGAATAACTCCGCTTTCGACGAGTTTTGAAAATAGATTGTTTTAGAATAGAGATGGAGGAGGGGAGAAAGGAATTACTGATTGTAATTAGAGAGAAGAGGTAGGGGGAGAGTTTGGGATCCTCAGTGAGTCGTTTCGTCGCTGGATTCTTCCCGAAATTTCGCCGGAACTTCGCCTCTTGCTAACTCCACTTGTATAACTTTGGACTTGGAAATTTTAGAGAGTTTTTGTAATAAAATTTTGAATGAGGAGGGGTGGAATGTAGAGTGGTATTTATAGAGAAAATTAGGATTTTGGATAATGAAGAATGGAATTAAAATGCGCATTAAAAATGAATTAAAGAGAGGAATTATCACTCTTTGAATGTTTTCAGAGTAAACAAACAACATGGGGGTAGTGGGGTAGGCGAAGGGGTTTAGGAGTAAAAATTTCAGAGCATTACCTACGGGGGGCCGGCGGCACCGGCCCCATAGGCAATCTCGCCGGTCCAATTTGGTGAGATGGGCTTGGGATTCATGCCATGTGTCCCTGTCGCTTGGTATACCTCAGTGCACGTGTTTGTTTACTTTGTGACTTTTCATTTTACGTATAATGCATGTGTAAACCTTTGGGATTCTAAAAGATTAAAATAAAATTAATTAAAAATTATAGATGGCCGGGAGGATTCGACCATAGGGGCTATGTCACAACAGTGCAAGGCTTTACCAGTGAGCTACAAGTGTTTTCTTGCTATTCAAAAGCAAATCAAATTTATAACTTGTGCTCATGCTTAGATGTTCCTTTCTGTATTTTTAAAAAAAAATTATGTACGGAAAGTTTAGGATTGTTACAAACTGAATAAATATACAAATACAAATGGTGGTCACGATCTAAGTGTACCCAACCTACCAAAGAAAATCACCCAAAAGAAGGCGGTGTGCCAGCAAGCCGCTACTGAATCCATACGGTCGATCCTACAAGAAAACTGTGGCACAACGGGGGTGAGTTGCCAACTCGTGAGTAGAAGACATCATCGGGTAGAAATCGAATATATGACAATCTCTTAGGTCATACAGTAATATAATAATATGATACCGGGTGATAAGGGTAAACGTGTATACATAAGTATAATAATCAACGATCGTCATGCTCGTATCATAAATATGGTACCATGTCATCTGTATCATATTCATGTATATATGTGTATCATCCAATGTGTGTCCATCAACGACACATCAAATCATCATAAAAACCTGAGTGCCCAGTATCGACACTCAAAAATATCATAAAACCTGTATCTAGTATCGACACGTAAATCCTTATGTCTCAGGCGCCATCTCATAGGATCGGCCCTCATATCCATTTGTCTCAATCGCTCCAGTCGGTATCCTCCGGATATCCGCCGAGCCCAAATTATCACCGGTCGGTAGTGCTCCCCTGCTAGGCTCAACATCTTTCTATACGATCTTCTTTCCTCGGGGTACCGTACTCGGGGTACCGTACCGGGTCCACCATGTACCCGCAGATGGTGTCTCCTCACTCCTCAAATCGGGTAACATTATAGCTCAGAACCGCTCCTCACTCCTCGAATCGGGTAACATTATAGCTCAGAACCGAGAGATCTCATGGTGGACGTCGAAATATCATATCAAGAGAAACCACGTTTTTTTAAGATAATCATAAAAATTTAAAAATGTATCTGCGGTTCTCAAATACAGAAATCTCATGAAAACAGAATTTCATATGCATATAACCACGATGGAACAGTAAGTACACGCACAGAACATTACTGTAATGTATAACCGGCGTTTTCATATAAGCATGTGCGATAATGAATACTAAACAAAAGTATAATTCTACAATTTATGGAACAATACAGCGATATAACGGTTTCTAATGTGTACGTGGCCTGGCAATTATCGATGATAAGTGTGTGAGCTGGCGAGTATATGTACGTGCAATATCCACATCATCGGTAATGGTGTGTGTGTCCTATCAGACGATATCATACAAGATAAGGAAAAGAACGTATATGTATACCGTAAGATAAGAATAATATGAGCATAACAGGAAAAGAAAATTGTAAAGGAAATAGTATATAGTACATAACTACATATTAGCCATACAGTTGTAGTTTAGAATAGTACGAATCGTTGTTTTTAGAAAAATAGGGGCTACGGTGTTTTTGTGAAAAAATACCGTTTGAAAATCTGTAGCGTCCCTTGAGGTTGTCATTTAAAATGCATAACGATTCGTTAGTTTTGAAATTAGGTATAGCTCTAAAGATATCCTAATATTTACTTAAGTGATTAGAAAGCAATAATTTTCCAAGTCGATACATTCATAAGTCTGCGATCCAGCCTCATAGTATCATATACAGTATAATCCATCATAAGTCATCATTGAGTCAAGAGTACAGATCAATCATCCGATATATTATATTACGTACGGTATAATCTATTGTACGATATCATCAAATCAGAAGTATGGATCTATGGTCACGTACATCATAACATATTGTCTAGTCGCATATCGTTACATGTCATATCATCCCATGTCGTAACATGAATATATATATATATATATATATTATATATATATTGCCTAATTTTCATATAATATATTATATCATGTTATGCCATTTCATATCATATCGCATAACTTAGTCTCGTGACATCATGTCCGATCACATCGACTCGTATCATAGCAACAAGTCATATCCTCATCTCGAGATGTTATATCGAAATTATCCTCAAACTTACATGTACACACACACACACACATACATCTTTATGCGTGTAACATCGTGTATACCAAAGGCTCAAGGATAAGAGGATAAGAACTAAGGGTATTCTTTCCTACGAGTAAGCTTAATATAGCATATAGTCTCCTAGAACCCTAATACTACGGTTGCGGGGATGGTATACACCATCCAACCGAATTTCCTCTTATATATACATTTACTCACCTACTATTCTCGTTCTAGCCGAAGTCGATGAACGCCTTGCTCTCCTTCGTCGTCCCGAAAGCCCACGCGAAGATACCTACAAATCAATGTATATCGTATCGCAAACAAAATCAAATCCGAAAACCGATACGGAAAACGAAACACACATAGGTTAGAACCTATGGTTCACGCATGCAAGAACAACCAAACAACTGACGATATTGACATATAAACATCAAACGACCGAGTCAAAACTCAAATATCAAAGATCTAGTTTTCAAAAGTCGTAAAACGAAATCAGCAACTTAGAAAAACACTCCCTGCTTTTACCCTAGGTGAAATTAGGACATTCTGCACATTGGATTGGCCTAGTTATCAGAAGATTGAGCCATGGACCAAGAACCAAACCCTAATTCTAAGGTCAGGCCGCAATTTGCGGCCAATAGGGTTATTTTGGCGGCCAAGTGTGGGAGTTGGGGGCTCGGGCAGGGGTAGCTTCTAAATAGCCTGCACATCTCTTTGTATATGTAATTTATTTTTCAGAGCTCTTGAGTTATACCAGAATCTATTTGATCATCACAATTTAACAAAAACCCGATATCAGAAAATTCCAAGTTCATTTTTTTTGAAACTTCTAAACTCCAGTTTGGCCAAGGATTCTATCATTAATAGCTTTGTGGTCACTAACTAAGCCTCACCTACATCTCCACAACTCAAAACATCCACTAAAGATCATCTTAGAATTTTCCAAGATCACAAAACTTAAACTTTTTTAACTCTAAACTAAACTTGAGGTTAGGAAACTTACAACTTGAACAAGGGTGGGTGTTTTTATCTTAAGGAAGCAACTCAAGAAAATTCTTTGGTGGTCCAATGTGCTCAAAACTCTAATTTGCTTCCACCATGGGGTATAAGATAAGGTTGTGGACATTTTTTGTGAAGGTTTAAGGGGGTTTTTGGGTTGATTTGGGAGGTGTTTGTGGGGTGGTAGTGAGGGTGGAGAAAGGTGATGAAGGAGGAGATGAAGAAGAGGGAGGTGGGGAAAATGATGAAGTGTGCCCATGGTTGTAGGAACCACTCTCTCTCTCTCTCTCTCTCTCTCTCTTTCTTTCTCACTCTCTCTCTCTCTCTCTCTCTCTCTTTCTTTCTCACACACACTCTCTCTCTCTCTCTCTCTCTCTCTCTCTCTCTTGCTCATGCTTCCATGTCACCTTGTCCCTTTGATTTTTATTTTCTTTTCTCTTTTCTTTTTATATGAAAACATAAACCAAAAGTCATAAATGAATAGCTATAAGTCATGACACATAAAGATAATTTTTATCAAAATAACTTGGTGTAATGCGTAATTAATAATCTGCTAATCAAGTTTAACATTAACTTGTATATAAATAATTGTATACTAATTTATAAAATGTCCAAATCTAATAAATTCCTTCATAATTAATAATTCCATCTAAAATTCCAATTATTTTCCAAATTGTATGTATATAATTATACCAATCCATTAAAACTAATTTCCATACTTTTGTAGTATTCATAAAATTTATTATTTTATTATTTAAATTCCAAAAATAATAATTTATATTTTTGAAATGTTACACTTCTACGAAAAGATTCGCATTCAGGGTCACTTTCAAGGCCAAGAGTATACTGCCACTCAATGCGCTGATATGATACATCGCTTCCATGATCACAACGGCTGATTGCTCTCTCGTTGCTCTGCCCTTTTGAAGATCGTCGTTGGGTCGATCTGGGAAGCTTTATCTGGGCTTTTTGAGGCACTCGATGATGCTGAAACAAGGTGTTGTTCTCGCCAAAAATTTCCGCGCAAAAGAGCCCAAGTTATCAAATGGCAACGATACGCTTAAAAAAATGCAAGCCAGTATTTTCTGGGCTGTATTTTAACAAACTCCCAAATGAGAATCGGCTAAATTCTGATGGTATCGAAAGCGTCTTGAAAAATCCTTCGATTTGATAAATTATGGGCCTCATAATTCATCCAGGATCAAAAGTTATGAGCAAATGTGCTATGCACGTGTAATCTAAGTAAGAAAATGCAAACCAGAATTTTCCGGGCTGTATTTTGACAAACTCCCGAATGAGAATCAGATAAATTCTGATGGTATCGAAAGCGTTTCGAAAAATTCTTCTATTTGATATATTATGGGCCTCATATTTCATCCGGGATCAAAAGTTATGAGCAAATGTGCTATGCACGTGTAATCTAAGTAATGTTCAACCATATAGAGGATACATTTTTAATCCCACATCGGGAAAAAGAGATATCTCTTCTCTATCACTCCCATATAAATAAGAGAGGATACCTCTTAGAAAAAGATGAGAATTCAATTCTCAAAAGTGCTTAGTTCTCCATAGGAGCTTAGTTCTCCAAGTTAGGGCCACAGCTGCCGTGCGAAACATGTGCGCCCGCCACGTGCGATGCACGTGCGCCCAACATATGCAACGCATGTTGCCAAACGCAAAGAAATCTTTTTCAGCAGCGAGAAACTTAAGCTCTAACATGTTTTTCCCCCATGATGAGTGAGACATGGTTCAAAGGGTACATCCCTCCGCACTTTCGATATATGGCGCTGTAATCTCTCAGTGTCGTCGGAGAGGTGGTGAGTCCCAACGACCAATGATCCTTCTTTCCAAAAAAGAAAAAGAGAGGAGATCCCCCATAAGCTTTGAAAAAAAAAGGAAAAAGAGAAAAGAAAATTCAATTCTCTAGAGGAAGAAAATTCTCTTCTTAAACAAATATCTTAGGTAAGAAGAAAGTACAGAGAATTTAATTCTCAAACCAAGAGTTTAACTCTTCAAAAAGAACTTAGTTCTTCCTCTAGTTAAAGTCTGCAGAAGCAAATCTCCTCACAAGTTGAGAATTTAATTCTCATTAGAGGGATTCTGTTATGCAGATTCAAAACTTAGGAGAAAGAACTAAATTCCATGAATTTAATTTTTCCAAAAGGATATAGGAATTTAATTCCTCTGATAAAACTAGGGTTTAACCCTGCAAAAGAATTTAATTCTTATAAAATACGAGACCTAAAAATTCTTAAAACTCATATCAAAATCTCTATGCATATAAAAGAAAAGATTGGTCACGTATTCCCATATGAGCGCCTCTGAGGAACAAAAAGGAAGGACTGAGATTGAATCACGTGCTCCAACATGACCCCCAAATAGTTGCTTGACACTTATATGTATTAGTTATATGTATGCCCTAGAGGCCATTATTATACATGTGATGTATATTATAGTGGATACTTGGATATATATAGAGAGGACTTTCTTGCTCGACATGATAGTATGCTATTTGGTTGCTCTTTATCTTAACATGTTGACTTGTATAAGTGATGCTGTCTTGCTCTCACATGTTGATAAAGCCCTTAGGACGTGTACTTGACTACCAGGACTATGATAGAGATCATACTAGTGGGGCCAAGGGTAGTTCGCAAGTACACTCTAAAATTGTTCCTAGTCGAGGGTGTATCGAGACAGGGCATCGATATTCCAGAATAGACTAGCGTATATGCATCTTGACCCATATGATGGGCGATGGATGATCCCACATCCATTGGTGTTTGACATCAAAGATGGTGTACGGGTGCTCAGTGGAGACTGGCTATATTGAACGGACTCGCCGAGAACTCCTAGTTGGTATTATACCTTTCGTTAGATAGCAGTTCTCTGGTGACACTGGTACAGGTTAGTCTGTAAATCCGAGATTGTCATAGAGTCATGTATGATTCCCACTGTACTTTGATTTCCACCTTGCCACGTTTAAGAGAACGTGCAAAACGGTGGCTTTTGGGTACAGTCCTGAATCACATGGAGACAATGAGTGATAGGAAGGGATCCGTCTCTCCCGGTATAGGGGTTGATGTTGCGCTGTACTCGATTGGCTATAACGATAAGTCCCTGGCCAGGGCTGCGACGGAGATTTACTGATAAGTGTTATCAGTAGTTTCTCAACCCATTATGAGCCTTACATCGGCACGACTTATCGGTTACTGGGGTTTGACGTTTACCACCCCTAGACTAAATATGCGACATATCAGACGAAGAGACCGGACTGTACGGTAGTGTTACTGACAGTCTTTTTAGGAGTAGGAGCAGGCTTGCTTGTTGATCTTCTGATCACTCAATACCCGGGTAGTCGTTACGTCCGGCTAGTACCGCTGACGGCTTGTGGGTGCTTGATGTGATCATCATCTACTGTCGGCGTATTGACGAGTCTTTAGAGTCCTACACAGAGATTTCACTGGCTCAGGCAAAACGAACTAGAGCACATATGTGATACGTGCGGAACCGAGATTAATACGAGTATTTGATACCTTATTTTATTCTCGCGATATAAGATATCGATCGGTTATATAAGATATAGCCGGGATATCGAATCAAGTGTTGATTCGACAAGTCGATACTGTATCAGTCGGTTATATGAGATATATAACCGGGTTATAGAATCAAGTGTTGATTCGATAAGTTGATACAAATAATATTAGTCGGTCATATGAGATATAACAGGATTATTAAATCAAATGTTGATTTAATGATTTAATGTATAATTATATATTTGATATATTAATTTACATTAACTAATATTAGCTCACTTAAGCATTTCTTTTTCTCACATGTGCGCACTTAATATATATGTGATATATATTAATTGTGTTTTATTTATCTGTTATGGTTGATGATACATGCAACATGGGTGTATGTGATAATGATAATGAAGGGTTTATTTATTTAGCGTAAATTAATTATTAGTTGGAAATTGGTCACATGACATGAAGCTTGTAGGAGCTTGGAGACACATTGACTTAGTCCACTAGTTTTGTCTTACACTAGATATTTATTAACCCAACCATTATCTAAACCCATGGTTAAGTCTCTACATGAGTGATATTAAATATTTTCTCACCCATGGTTGCCATTCACTCTTTCATCTATTTTTTGCTTCTTCTTCCTCTTCACTTGAGAGAGATCTCTAGGTTTATGAAAGGTAAAGAAAATTAGTGAGAAAAGTAATTCTAAAGTGAGCAAAAATCCTACTTCATCATCCTCTACTAGATTAGCAATTTAGTTTAGGGTGTTAGCTTCACTAATCCCACGTTAGTGAAGAGATAGATTGGATTAATGTCTCCTCGATATAGATCATCTTCGACTTTGAAGACTTCAAGCAAGTATGCATCATTCACCTTTTGGAGCCTCTCAAGAGTCCAGGAGTTCATTGATCGCAGCGAAGGGACTTCTACATAGAGCTAATGAAGTGAAGGACCGGTCTACAAAGGTTGTATTCCTAGTTCACTTTGTTGTAAAGTAGTTTACACATTGTTCGTCTAAATCACTAGTTAAGATTCTAAGATTAGGATTGTTTTGTACGGCAAATTTTTGAAAATGGCATGGACGATGCCTCCCGAAACCTTGCTGTCGTGACAAGCAATCCTACAGTGGTATCAGAGCCAATCTAGAGATTTATATGATGTTTGTAGGATTACGAAACCAAAACAACTCCGAAACACCTGATACACAAATCCAGTTTTTGTCGATTTTTAAAAGGGTTCTAAAATTTTTTTAAACAACTACAGAATGTTGTATAAGATGCAACATGAAAACAGTACAAAATTCACCCCCCTCGCTGGATTTTGGCCGGCCACAGAGTTATGAAAACCGGCCTGCTCAGTTTTTTGCTGGTGTCCAGGGTTGAATTTTGTAGTGTGTTCCAGTCTCTAGGTTTTAGTGTTTTAGGTGTTGCTTGTTTTTGCTAAATTTGCATGTGATGTTATCTTTTTGCAAAGGCAATTCGGAATGTTTCGTAGTCATAATTCTAACATGTTTTTGGGTTATTTAGACGGTGTTAAAACGTTCGAACGGATATCAAATACCCACTTTAACTCTTGCCGGAAATTTTTCCAAGAGTTGGTTTTTTTCCGAGTTAAAGAACATTCAAATATCATGCAAGTAATGCGGTAGACCCTCTAGAAGAACAAAACCCTAACTCGATTCTATGAACGTAAGAACTGCCGCTAAACCCTAGGGTTTGCGGTAGTTCCACGGCGCCATAGGTGAGGCAAGGGTTGACCCTTCTACGGTTGGTCCATTGGTACCGTGGCATGTTTTGAATATTTTTAACCGCGCTAAGTGTTGAGCTTTTTGGGAATTTTGGGTGTTTATTGTTTCGATCGGAATATTTAACTTCGTCTAGATATTTGTGGAATATGATACAATATGTGGAATTCATATAGTTAGGCATGAAATCCGAAGTATGTGATATTTTGGGTTTATGATGTCTAAGGTGATTATGGATTCCAAATGTTGTAGTTTGACATTTTCTTTTCTGCGACCGTAAGTGTAAAATGTGGTGTATCACCATTTTCATTGTTATATGTCAACGACAAGTGTGATACGCATATTTACTTACGTTGATGACATGTGATGTTATGTGTTGCTGGGATATGTTATATTAGATCGTCGTGTTTTGAATAGCTGGGGGTTTTATGCGTGATGAGAGTTTTTTTTATTTTCATTCATGTAAAATTCGTTGTATATAATATTCTTTATTAGGTCACTTCCGGGTTTAGGATGATGTTACCATTGTTGTATATTATTTACTTTTCCGCATTAGGATAGACCCAAGGACGGGAGCACAAGTAACCGAGTTCTAGAGTCCAGTGGGAGACCATCTCGAGGAGTCGAGACTGGGTATCCTAACTCTACAATTGGTAAGGTTGCTTGCCGCTCTCGTAGGGGTCTAGAGATGTGGGTTTGGCTATTCATCACGACCGTGGAATCCGTATTTTATACTGGCTTAAATTAAAACACGGAATTCCTAATATATCCAATATTTCATATGTTATCTTCTGCTACTGATATTCTGTGATGTGATCACTTTATATGCGTGAGACGAATGCTTTATTATTGTATATATGATATATAATAAACGTTGCTTATGTTTTGCACCCGCGCTAGTCCCGCCCCGCTATGCCGTTAGTTAAGTAACCTAACGGTGCATAACGGGATACTGTGGCGAATGCGGATGGCATAAGCGTACGTTGTATTTTCGTTTCTTCTGTGATGCTTAGGAAGCATAAATGATGGGAATTCATTAATGAGATTAATGAAAAGAAAAAGAAACCTAAAAGATGTTATAGAATTATAGTTTCAAAAAGGGTAGCTCTAGTTTCTGTTTTGCATAGCGGTATTCCTTGTAGAATATCTAGCACCTTATTCGATGAGGAAAGAGCCGAGCTCCCTTCACCGGGAGTGACCTTTTTAGTGAAACTAGCAGATGCTACAACCACTCGGTTTTGTCTTTTGATTGCTTCTTTTAGTTCTTGCTTTGCATAGCGGTATTTATGAAATATCTTGCACCTTATTCGTTAAGGAAAGAGCCGAGATCCCTTCATCGGGAGTGTCCTCTTTAGCAAAACTAGTAAAAAGCCTAAAAAACACTCCTTTTCAAAAATCACTTATTTCTACAATGATATCAAGTTCATTACGCTCATGGTTTTCTTAAAAACCTGCGTAGCCCTCCGTTATTTCAGATAAATACTACTTAGTATTCGTGCTACGTTTGTTGACCTCCATCAAGGCGTAGTGTGTGGTAGCTGACTAGTTTGTCTGCTGCATATGATGCGATTGGATTAGGGTAGTCGTACGACCTTGTTGACCTCCATCAAGGATCGTGCGGGTGGGTTTAATTCAACCATAAAATATACGGGTTGAACTTGACTAGCAGTCTATGGCTTGTTGACCCCCGTCAAGGTTATAGGACGCTATGGGTAAAAGTATTATCGGGAATTTTAAGTGTTCAAATTTGCAATGAGATTGCATACCTTCTATGTAACACTTGTAAATCGTTTAGGTAGTTTTTTTCGATAATCAGTAAAATAATCAGAATTTTCCGTAAAATGCAAAAATAATTATTTTTCATTATAGGCCTAATTATACAAAATTTAGATAAGAAATTGCTAGAACTTGGTTAATTAATTGTCACTTAAAAATTTCTAATCATTTAAAAAAAAATTCTTAATTAATTATTTTTAATATTATTTTAAGCTTTTAAATATACATTAAATTAGTGATAAATACAAATTTGAATGGGTAAATTAATACTTAAGAACCATTACAAACTAAAATCTAGTAGTAACAAAAATGTTAGCAAGACTTTCCAAGATTGTAGTTTCTATGGTTTAAAAATAAATCAAAATGAAATTTAAAATGAAAATTTAATAGGAAATGTTGTGATATGTAATGATGAGTTTTGAAGGGGGGTTTCTTGACTTAGAAATTTCTTTCTCACACACATATACTCCCCCTCACCTCACTGGCCGAGCATGCACAGCCCCCCCTCTCTTCATTCAACATACTTTGTCTCATCTATTAAGAAAAAAAAATTAATAATTAATAAAATATTGTAAAAGAGGTTATAATTGGGGATGTTCTACACTCATCCACATACTTCTTTCTCTCTCTTCCCTTCCCTCATGAAGTTGCCGAGCCTTCCCCTTGGTGCAGTCCCTCAATTTTCCCATTCTATTTTCACCTCTAAAAACTCAAAAATTTCATTAAAAATCAATATAAATCCCCACTAACTCCTAATTAAATCTTTACCCATCATTCCTTTGGCCAACTAGCTTAAAACCTTGGTGCAAGAGTGCAATTTGGGGAGGCTAAGATTCATGCTAGATCTCAAGATTTGTGGAGGTATAATCCTAACCATATGCTTTAATTGTTGGTTACTACTTCAATTTAATTTAATTAGATGTTTAAATTTAGAATTAATAGCAAGATTTAGATTTCAAGAAAGGGTTTGGAAATTCAAGTTAGGGTTTATCACTTAATCATGATTCTAATGGGTAATGTAAAATCTTATGCAATGCAAAATGTAATCTAGTTGCTAATTTGTAAATTGTTGTATTTAATTATCCTAAATAGGATTTTTTTTCTTCTATAAACTAGGTTTTGTGAAATGCATATATATGTGAGATAAAATTCTAGTGAGGGGTTTTATCAATTATTCATGATTTTAATGAGGAGATTAACACGTTAATTGAATGCAAAACCTAATTTGGTTACTAGTTGCTAATTATTAGTTTAAAAATTGTGATAATTATGTTATTTGTTAACTAGGTTTTTAGAAATTAAATTAAAATGTAGGACTAAAAATTTAGTTAGGCTTTTAGCTCATCATTAAGGTTTCCATGAGTGGTTTAACATGTTAAAATATGCAAAATCAAGTTTAGTTGTGGAATTGTGAATTTTTCTTTAAAAAGTATTAAAATTGGATATTTACGCAAACTAGAATTTTGGATTTTATACAAGTTGATGAGATTAAATTATGGAAATGGTTAATATAACCTACTTATGATATTTAGTAAATATTATGGCCATTAGTTTCCTTTAAACATCAAGTTTTGAAGTAAAACGGTTAATTGACGCTTTCTAGGTTTTTGCGAAATAGAACGATTTGATTGATTTTAAGGTTTTGATGATTTAAATCCTGTTTTATATTATAATTAATGAGTTTTGGAACTACGATTTGTATGTTTGTGTTTTATCTTGATCAATCGGCGTTTGTACGCCGATATCAAGGGATATTTGGTTCTTTTGCATGAGCGGGTCATAGGTTTTAACCTATGCGCGTTTCGTGCGCTGTTTTGATTCTTTCTGCGACTTCGGTTTACGATATTATATATGTTTGCGTATAGGTACCCCTCACGTGGACTTCGGACGAGGAAGAAGAGGATGGCGGCATCGACTTCGGCAGACAAGGACCTGGAGAATAGATGTATATCTACGTGGGGAAGTCGGGTGGATGGCGTATAGCACCCCCGCAAATATAGAATGGAGATATTACTTACTGTTATTAGGAAGTCGTACGTGACCTTAGGTTCTTGGCGAGTAGGGTCCTATTGAAGACTTTAGGTTGGACTAGACTGATTTAGAAAGACTTAATCATGAGGATGACTGCATTGGAGGGAAATTCGTGGGTTTTATGTAGACACACACACACGCATATAAACTTGACTTGGTGTATATGTGTGTATATATACATACATATAGGGCCATTAGTTTCGTTTAAACATCAAGTTTTGAAGTAAAACGGTTAATTGACGCTTTCTAGGTTTTTGCGAAATAGATAGATTTGATTATTTTAAGGTTTTCATGATCTAAACCCTATTTTATATTATAATTAATGAGTTTTGGAACTACGATTTGTATGTTTGTGTTTTATCTCGACCAATCGGTGTTTGTACGCCGATATCGAGGGATATTTGGTTCTTTTGCATGAGCGGGTCATAGGTTTTAACTTATGCGCGTTTCGTGCGCTGTTTTGGTTCTGTCCGCGACTTCGGTTTGCGATATTATATATGTTTGCGTATAGGTACCCCTCATGTGGACTTCGGACGAGGAAGAAGAGAATGGCGGCATCGACTTCGGCAGATAAGGACCTGGAGAGTAGATGTATATCTACGTGAGGAAGTCGGATGGATGGCGTATAGCACCCCCGCAAACGTAGAATGGAGATATTACTTACTGTTATTAGGAAGTTGGACATGACCTTAGGTTCTTAGCGAGTAGGGTCCTATTGAAGACTTTAGGTTGGATTAGACTGATTTAGAAAGACTTAACCATGAGGATGACTGCATTGGAGGGAAATTCGTGGGTTTTATGTAGACACACACACACACAAACTTGACTTGGTGTATATGTGTGTATATATACATACATATAGGAATGTGTGTGTGTGTGTGTGTGTGTATATATATATTACAACATATACATGTGATATGAGGAGGTTATATGATACATGGGGATGAGTCGATATGACTGGGCTTGATGCTGTGATCTATTGGATATACGATCGAGTTATGATATGAGGTGTGTTATGATAGTAGCGGATCGTTGGTCAATGAGATTATATAAAATATATTTATATAAACGATAATAAGTGTTGATGACATTTGAAATGAACGAGACTCTAGAATAGAACTCGGATTGTAATATGTGACTTAATCACGAGTTGATATATGACATGATATTTTAGTGGATCATTGACGGTGTATATTTACGCAGACGATTATATATGATTGATGATATTGGGATGTATGCGATTATAGTACAGTAGCCTTGATCATGATATTGTTGGATGATGATACTATACGAACGATGATGGATACATGTGATAGTTGACCCGTACCCTGATTTTGGAATGCCGTACGATGAATTTTACCGTATGTGGCATAGATGTGATGATTGATCCGCACTCTTGACTCGAGAAAGTCGTACTATATACGTGACGCTATTGAGGCTGGATCGCCGACTACTACAGATATCGACTCAGACTTTAGGAGGATTCTTCGTACCTTTTGACTAGTTTCTTTAGTTAGTCTCTTATCTGGTTAGGTAGATATTAGTTTAGGCTCGAGTCGTACTTATTTTCGAGACCACGATTCGTGCTTTTTCAAAATAACAAACTGTAAGACTCGTAATTAGTATGTATTCTCTAGTTGTGCGTTTATTACACACTCAGTATTATATTCATGTTGTATTCATCGCATTGCATGTTCACACATATGTATCTTTAGCTAATATGAAACTCTGTCTGTTATGAAACTAACACCATTACCGATGATGCGCATGTTCCTTGTACACTTATTTGCCGGCTCACACACATCATCATCGGTAATTGCCATGTCACGTACAGCTTAGAACATATTATCTTTTATTGATATAATCAGCTAAATGCTAGTCCTATATAATATTGTGTGATTACCCTCATGTGCTAGTGTAGACATTGCATTTATTACTTAGACACTTCATGTATTCACATATTCATATTATCATGCAGTATTCTGGGGCTTATGCCGATGCTCATTATTTTCTTACTCATGATTTTGGGATTTTCGATTTCTATTAGATTTCTGGATTTTGGGGGAAAACCACAAAAATTTAATAAAACCTTAGTATCATCATTTTTAAAATGCAAGTTGCGGTTTTCTCGTGATGTATGTGTCGTCCACCATGAGATTTCATGTTTTCTGTTGGATTTAGAGACCCGATTCGAGGAGTGGATGAACCGTTTCAGGTACATAGTGGGCCCGGTATAGTACCCCGGGGCAAGAAGCTCGAGTTGTAGACGATGAGCCTGGCAGGGGAAGACTACCTACCGATGATGTCTGGCGCGGCGGATATCCAGAGGATACCGACCGTTGTCGTGAGATCTGATGATATGGGCCGATCCGGATTGACGGAGCCCGAGATATTGAGACTATGAGATATTGAGACTATGAGGTATTGAGACTTTGAGATTTACATGTTTTGTGTTGATGCTTGACACGGATTTCCATGTATTTTATTGATGATGTTTCCGATTACCATACAAATTTTACTATGATAAAAGTTAAAGATTTCTTATACAGATATATCAAGATTTCATGGTTGATTGTTTTACATTCATGGTGCATGCATACTCATACACATGACATGTTACTACTTGAGGCACTGACACGAGCACTGAGCATTGCACTTACACATAGATCTTTACCCTGCCACTACTAGATGACTAGTGATATATTAAGTATATTATTATGACCCATGAGAGCGTCGTGCATGCGATTTCTACTCGCAGATGTCTTATACTCACGAGTTGGCAACTCACCCCCATTGTGCCAAATTTTTCTTACAGGTTTCGTTGTACAGGTTTCCTTGGCAGCTTGCTGGCCCATCATTTCATTCAGGGTGATTTGCTTGGTAGGTTGGTTCACTTGTATCAGGACCGCCGTTGTACGTTTATTATTTCATTTGTATTTAGTAAGCTCCATCAACCAGACTTTTATTATTGGTATATTTAGTTAAACAGTTGCTTATTCTTTCGACCTTAGAGTCGCGCTTGTATTATTATGATTTTCTGGTGGATTTGGTTTTCTTTTGAGTTTTGAGCCTCGCCCTTCGGCGTTATATATTTTAGTGCATTGTGTGGTTGTTTCCGCCTTTTGGCGTAGAGCTAGCTCTCGCTTGGGGATGCCTTTTTATTGTTTGTATATATCATTCTTGTTTGTACTCGTTTGGGGCTAGTTTTTACCAAGGTGACTCTGTCGAAATTTTTGAGAAAATTTGATGTTGCTTTTAAACTTGTTTTCCTACACTTCTTCTTTTAATGGTTTAGATTTCTGGGCTTCGGCTTACTTAGATTACGTCGCGCCTCTAGACGCTTCGTAATTTAAGTGTTGGTCAAGTTCCTTACCTTCGGGTCGTGACAAAGTTGGTATCTGAGCGGTAGGTTTAACCCTTGTCTAAGTCTAGGTTGACCTTGGTTGATGGAGTAGGTGACTTAGGTAGAGTGACATACCATGGGTATGATCTGCGACATACTTATGATACGCTACTATGCTTAAGAAGTCTTAGGATATACATTTCTTTGCATCGTATTCTGTTCGTTTCTTTGATCTATCTTCGTCGATGTCAGATGGTGGTATCTGTTACCACGGTCGTACGGGCAGGGGGAGCTGTGGCTTTAATGCGATGACCGTTAGGGTATCGTCTATTCTTGAGGATTGAAGTATTGTTTAGCGTGCGGATGAAGTGTATTCACATGTCGTCCAGACGAAGTTAAAAGGTTCGAACGAATGTCAGAAACCCATTTTCCTAAGTTTGAGGTATTCGGAAGAACATGCAGGTGTTTCTATGGACCCTCTAGAAGAATGAAACCCTAACTGGACATAATGGCCATGAGAACGCTGGTGAACGTTAAGGTTTGCAGCAGTTCCGCGGTGCCATTTGTGAGGCTTGGGCTTGCCCTTCTACGGCTGGTCCGCAGATGCTGGGGCATGTACTGGATATTTTTAAACTATACTTAAGTGTTGAGCTCTCGGGGGATTTTGGGACTTTGATAAATCGATCGAAAAGTTTAACGTCGTCCGGATATTAGGTGAAGGGATAGATTACGTAGGAGACTCTACATATGAGTATAGCCGTTTGTAGCGCAGTCAGCACAGCTATGAGGAGACGAGTCTGAATCAGTCGACATTAGAAAAAGCGCATATTGACGGTAGTGCTTACGATTGCAATTTGGTGATTTAAATTTCATATTTCCGTTGTTTGGATTATGGTATTTTGATGATTTTGTTCTATGATTGGTATTTTCTATGTGTACATTCATTACACTCTATTCGTGTTTCATATATCAGTGGTATTGATGTTGTTTTGTGCATACCCAGTGCACTCGATTTGGTTTTATACATTTTGAGATATTGATTTGATTTCGTGCATATGGGTTGCACATGATTTTGATGTACGTTTCGATATAGTTTTCATGTACTTTTCGTACTGTGTTTTCGATTTTGATATTTGGTATATGTTTTCGTACACCATGTGCACTTGATTGAGATTCTTGCGCACACTTGACGCACTTGTGCACACCAGATGCACTAAATCGGGGTTTTGTGCAGATTAGATGCACATGATATTATTGTCGTGCACGCCCGTTGCACTTGACAGATATTTTTGGTGCACACCCGTTGCACTCCGTTTTGTTTATATGCATATTCGTGGCTTCTGTATTTGGTTTCGATTTTTGTGCGCACCGGACGCACGTGGTGTTTTTGTATGCTGTATTTAAGGCTGATTTCATTTTGAGCAGTATGTTTTTATGATATTTACCTTTGTTTAATAATCGAGCAGGACTGTCCTGAGATCAGTACCTAGGTGTTTTTGCATGCTTCTTTATTCAGATGTTTGGACGATTTTACTACGATGCGCACTATATACAAGTTATAGTTTTGATGTATTTCATGTTGGTTTTCGTATTGGACTTTGACATTGTATTTTCACTATAACTCCGATGATTGCGTTATGCTTGACAGAGTTGATTTTTAGTTATGTATTGATGATTTCGGTGCCCCGATGATTTGAGTGCCTTACTAAAATGTCTTAGTAATTGGGGTGGGGAGTTTTAATTTAAATTCGGGGACCGAATTTCTTTAAGGGGGGAAGATTATAACACTTGAAAATCGTTTAGGTAGTTTTTTTTCGATAATCGGTAAAATAATCAGAATTTTCCATAAAAAGTAAAAATAATTATTTTTCATTATAGGCCTAATTATACAAAATTTAGATAAGAAATTGTTAGAAATTGGTTAATTAATTGTCACTTAAAAATTTCTAATCATTTAAAAAAATTTCCTTAATTAATTATTTTTAATATTATTTTAAGCTTTTAAATATACATTAAATTAGTGATAAATACAAATTTGAATGGGTAAATTACAAACTTAAGAACCATTATAAACTAAAATCTAGTAGTAACAAAAATGTTAGCAAGACTTTCCAAGATTGTAGTTTCTATGGTTTAAAAATAAATCAAAATGAAATTTAAAATGAAAATTTAATAGGAAATGTTGTGATATGTAATAATGAGTTTTGAAGGGGGTTTCTAGACTTAGAAATTTCTTTCTCACACATATATACTCCCCCTCACCTCACTGGCCGAGCATGCACAGCCCCCCCTCTTCATTCAACATACCATGTCTCATCTATTAAGATAAAAAATTAATAATTAATAAAATGTTGTAAAAGAGGTTATAATTGGGGATGTTCTACACTCATCCACATACTTCTTTCTCTCTCTCCCCTTGCCTCATGAAGTTGCCGAGCCTTCCCCTTGGTGCAGCCCCACAATTTTCCCATTCCATTTTCACCTCTAAAAACTCAAAAGTTTCATCAAAAATCAATATAATCCCCACTAACTCCTAATTAAATATTTACCCATCATTCTTTTGGCCAATTAGCTTAAAACCTTGGTGCAAGAGTGCAATTTGGGGAGGCTAAGATTCATGCTAGATCTCAAGATTTGTGGAGGTATAATCCTAACCCTATGCTTTAATTGTTGGTTACTACTTCAATTTAATTTAATTAGATGTTTAAATTTAGAATTAATAGCAAGATTTAGATTTCAAGGAAGGGTTTGGAAATTCAAGTTAGGGTTTATCACTTAATCATGATTCCAATGGGTAATGTAAAATCTTATGCAATGCAAAATGTAATCTAGTTTCTAATTTGTAAATTGCTGTATTTAAATTATCCTAAATAGGATTTTTTTTATAAACTAGGTTTTGTGAAATGCATATATATGTGAGATAAATTCTAATGAGGGTTTTTATCAATTATTCATGGTTTTAATGAGGAGATTAACACGTTAATTGAATGCAAAACCTAATTTGGTTACCAGTTGCTAATTATTAGTTTGAAAATTGTGATAATTATGCTATTTGCTAACTAGGTTTTTAGAAATTAAATTAAAATGTGGGATTAAAAATCTAGTAAGGCTTTTAGCCCATCATTAAGGTTTCCATGAGTGGTTTAATATGTTAAAATATGCAAAATCAAGTTTAATTATGGAATTGTGAATTTTTCTTTAAAAAGTGTTAAAATTGGATATTAACGCATACTAGAATTTTGGGTTTTATACAAATTGATGAGATTAAATTATGAAAATGGTTTATATAACCTAGTTATGATATTTAGTGAATATTATGGCCATTAGTTTTGTTTAAACATCAAGTTTTGAAGTAAAACGGATAATTGACGCTTTCTAGGTTTTTGCGAAATAGAACGATTTGATTGATTTTTAGGTTTTGAAGATTTAAACCCTGTTTTATATTATAATTAATGAGTTTTGGAACTACGATTTGTATGTTTGTGTTTTATCTCGATCAATCGGCGTTTATACGCCAATATCGAGGGATATTTGGTTCTTTTGCATGAGCGGGTCATAGGTTTTAACCTATGCGCGTTTCGTGCGCTGTTTTGGTTCTGTTTGTGACTTCGGTTTACGATATTATATATGTTTGCGTATAGGTACCCCTCACGTGGATTTCGGACGAGGAAGAAGAGGATGGCGGCATCGATTTCGGTAGACAAGGACCTGGTGAGTAGATGCATATCTACATGGGGAAGTCGGGTGGATGGCGTATAGCACCCCCGCAAACGTAGAATAGGGATATTACTTACTGTTATTAGGGAGTCGGACGTGGCCTTAGGTTCTTGGCTAGTAGGGTTCTAATGAAGACTTTAAGTTGGACTAGACTGATTTAGAAAGACTTAACCATGATGATGACTGCCTTGGAGGGAAATTCGTAGGTTTCATGTAGACACACACCGCACTCACACATATAAACTTGACTTGGTGTATATGTGTGTATACATACATACATATAGGAATGTGTGTAGGTATACATACATACATAC
The DNA here is from genome assembly GCA_030015575.1 of Agapanthus africanus. NCBI lineage: Eukaryota > Viridiplantae > Streptophyta > Magnoliopsida > Asparagales > Amaryllidaceae > Agapanthus > Agapanthus africanus. Next base: position 300,874,077 of record CM057341.1, read on the forward strand.
ATACATACATACATACAAACATACATACATACATATATATATATATATATATATATATTACAACATATACATGTGATATGGGGAGGTTATATGATACATGGGGATGAGTCGATATAACTGTGCTTGATGCCGTGATCTATTGGATATACGATCGAGTTATGATATGAGATATGTTGATAGTAGCGGATCGTACGGCAATGAGATTAGATAAAATATATTTATATAAACGATAATAAGTGTTGATGACATTTGAAATGAACGGGACTCTAGAATAGAACCCGGATTGTAATATGTGACTTAATCACGAGATGATATATGACATGATATTTTAGTGGATCATTTGACGATGTATATTTACGCAGAAGATGATATATGATTGATGCTATTGTGATGTAGGAGATTATAGTACAATACCCTTGATCCTGATATTTTTGGATGATGATACTATACGAATGATGATGGATACATGTGATAGCTGACCCGTACCCCGATTTCCGGATGCCGTATAATGGATTTTACCGTATGAGGCATAGATGTGATGATTGATCCTCACTCTTGACTCGAGGAAATCGTACTATGTACGTGACGCTATTGAGGCTGGATCGCTGACTACTAGAGATATCGACTTAAAATTTAGGAGGATTCTTCGTACCTTTTGACTAGTTTCTTTAGTTAGTCCTTTAGCTGGTTAGGTAGATATTAGTTTAGGCTCGAGTCGTACTTATTTTAAGACCACGATTTGTGCTTTTTCGAAATAACAAACTGTAAGACTCGTAATTAGTATGCATTCTCTAGTTGTGCGTTTACTACACACTCACTGTTATATTCATGTTGTATTCATCGCATTGCATGTTCACACATATGTATCTTTAGCTAATATGAAACTCTGTCTGTTAGGACACTGGCACCATTACCGATGATGCGCATGTTCCACGTACACTTATTTGCCGGCTCACACACATCATCATCGGTAATTGCCATGTCACGTACACTGTAGAACATATTATCTTTTATTGATATAATCAGCTAAATGCTAGTCCAGTATAATATTGTGTGATTACCCTCATGTGCTAGTGTAGACATTGCATTTATTACTTAAACACTTCATGCATTCACATATTCATATTATCATGCAGTATTCTGGGGCTTATGCCGATGCTCATTATTTACTTACTCATGATTTTGGGATTTTTGATTTCTATGAGATTTCTGGATTTTGGGTGGAAACCGCAAAAATTTAATTAAAGCTTAATATCATCATTTTTAAAATGCAAGTTGTGGTTTTCTCGTGATGTATGTGTCGTCCACCATGAGATTTCATGTTTTCTGTTGGATTTCGAGACCCGATCGAGGAGTGGATGAACCGTCTCGGGTACATGGTGGGCCTGGTATGGTACCCCGGGGTAAGAAGCTCGAGTTGTAGACGATGAGCCTGGCAGGGGAAGACTACCTACCGGTGATGTCTGGCGCGGCAGATATCCGGAGGATACCGACCATTGTCGTGAGATCTAATGATATGGGCCGATCCGGACTGACGGAGCCCGAGATATTGAGACTATGAGATATTGAGACCATGAGATATTGAGACTATGAGGTATTGAGACTTTTAGATTTACATGTTTTCTGTCGATACTTGACACGGATTTCCATGGATTTCATTGATGATGTTTCAGATTACCATACAAATTTTACTATGATAAAGGTTAAAGATTTGTTATATAGATATATCTAGATTTCATGGTTAATTGTTTTACATTCATGGTGCATGCATACTCATACACATGACATGTTACTACTTGAGGCACTGACACGAGCACTGAGCATTGCACTTACGCATAGATTAATATCCTGCCACTACTAGATGACTAGTGATATATTAAGTATATTATTATGACCCAGGAGAGCGTCGTGCATGCGATTTCTACTCGCAGATGTCTTCTATTCACGAGTTGGCAACTCACCCCCTGCCAAATTTTTCTTACAGGTTTCGATGTACAGGTTTCCTTGGCAGCTTGCTGGCACATCATTTCATTCTGGATGATTTGCTTGGTAGGTTGGTTCACTTGTATCAGGACCGCCGTTGTAATTTTATTATTTCATTTGTATGGAGTAAGCTCCATCAACCAGACATGTATTAATGGTGAATTTAGTAGAACAGTTGCTTATTCTTTTGACCTTAGAGTCGCGCTTGTATTATTATGACTTTCTGGTGGATTTGGTTTTCTTTTGAGTTTTGAGCCCCGCCCTTCGGCGTTGCATATTTTAGTGCATTGTGTGGTTATTTCTGCCTTTTGGCGTAGAGCTAGCTCCCGCTTGGGGATGCCTTTTTATTGTTTCTATATATCATTCTTGTTTGTACTCGTTTGGGGCCAGTTTTTACAAAGGAGACTCTGCCGAAATTTTTGAGAAAATTTGATGTTGCTTTTAAACTTGTTTTTCTACTTCTTTTAATGGTTTAGATTTACGGGCTTCGGCTTACTTAGATTACGTCGCGCCACTAGACACTTCATAATTTAAGTGCCGGTCACGTTCCGTACTTTTGGGTCGTGACAAAGTTGGTATCAGAGCGCTAGGTTTAACCCTTATCTAAGTCTAGGTTGACCTTGGTTGATAGAGTAGGTGACTTAGGTAGAGTGACGTACCGTGGGTATGATCCGCGGCATACTTACGATACGCTACTCTGCTTTAGAAGTCTTAAGATGTATATTTCTTTGCACCGTATTCTGTTCGTTCCTTTGATCTATCTTCGTCGATGTCGGATGGTGGTTTTTGTTACCACGGTCGTATGGGCAGGGGGAGCTGCGGCTCGAATGCGATGACCGTTAGGGTATCGTTTATTCTTGAGGTTTGAAGCATTGTTTAGCGTGCGGGAAGGTTATTCACATGTCGTCCAGATGAAGTTAAAAGGTTCGAACGAATGTCAGAAACCCATTTTCCCAAGTTTGAGGTATTCGGAAGAACATGCAGATGTTTCTATGGACCCTCTAGAAGAATGAAACCCTAACTCGACATAATGACCATGAGAACGCTGGTGAACGTTAGGGTTTGCGGCAGTTCCGCAGTGCTATCAGTGAGGCTTGGGCTTGCCCTTCTACGGCTGGTCCGCAAATGCTGGGGCATGTACTGGATATTTTTAAACTATACTTGAGTGTTGAGCTCTCGGGGGATTTTGGGACTTTGATAAATTGATCGAAAAGTTTAACGTAGTCCGGATATCAGGTGAAGGGATAGATTATGTGGGAGACTCTAGATATGAGTATAGTCGTTTGTAGCGCAGTCAGCACAGCTATGAGGAGACGAGTCTAAATCAGTCGACATTAGAAAAAGCGCACATTGACGGTAGTGCTTACGATTGCAATTTGGTGATTTAAATTTCATATTTCCGTTGTTTGGATTCTGGTATTTTGATGATTTTGTTCTATGATTGGTATTTTCTATGTGTACATTCATTACACTCTATTCGTGTTTCATATATCAGTGGTATTTGATGTTGTTTTGTGTATACCCAGTGCACTCGATTTGGTTTTATACATTTTGAGATATTGATTTGATTTCGTGCATATGGGTTGCACATGATTTTGATGTATGCTTCGACATAGTTTTCATGTACTTTTCGTACTGTGATTTCGATTTTGATATTTGGTATATGTTTTCGTGCACAATGTGCACTTGATTGAGATTTTTGCGCACACTTGGCGTACTTGATGCGATTTTGTGCACACCAGATGCACTAAATCGGGGTTTTGTGCAGATTAGATGAACATGATATTATTGTCGTGCATGCCCGTTGCACTTGACAGATATTTTTGGTGCACACCTGTTGCATTCCATTTTGTTTCTGTGCATATTCGTGGCTTCTGTATTTGGTTTCGATTTTTGTGCGCACCGGATGCACGTGGTGTTTTTCTATGCTGTATTTAAGGCTGATTTCATCTTGAGCAGTACATTTTTATGATATTTACTTTGGTTTAATAATCGAGCAGGACTGTCCTGAGATCAGTACCTAGGTGTTTTTCCATGTTTCTTTATTCAGATATTTGGACGATTTTACTACGATGCGCATTATATAAAAGTTATAGTTTTGATGTATTTCATGTTGGTTTTCGTATTGTACTTTGACATTGTATTTTCACTAAAACTGCGATGACTGCGTTATGCTTGATGGAGTTGATTTTTAGTTATGTATTGATGATTTCGGAGCCTCGACGATTTGAGTGCCTTACTAAAATGTCTTAGTAATTGGGGGAAGTTTTAATTTAAATTCGGAGACCAAATTTCTTTAAGGGAGGAAGATTGTAACAATTGAAAATCGTTTAGGTAGTTTTTTTCCGATAATTGGTAAAATAATCAGAATTTTCCGTAAAATGTAAAAATAATTATTTTTCATTATAGGCCTAATTTTACAAAATTTAGATAAAAAATTGCTAGAAATTGGTTAATTAATTGTCACTTAAAAATTTCTAATCATTTAAAAAAAATTTCCTTAATTAATTATTTTTAATATTATTTTAAGCTTTTAAATATACATTAAATTAGTGATAAATACAAATTTGAATAGGTAAATTACATACTTAAGAACCATTACAAACTAAAATCTAGTAGTAACAAAAATGTTAGCAAGACTTTCCAAGATTGTAGTTTCTATGTTTTAAAATAAATCAAAATGAAATTTAAAATGAAAATTTAATAGGAAATGTTGTGATATGTAATAATGAGTTTTGAAGGGGGGTTTCTTGACTTAGAAATTTCTTTTTCACACACATTTACTCCCCCTCACCTCACTGGCCGAGCATGCACAACCCCCCCTCTCTTCATTCAACATACTTTGTCTCTTCTATTAAGAAAAAAAAATTAATAATTAATAAAATATTGTAAAAGAGGTTATAATTGGGGATGTTCTACACGCATCCACATACTTCTTTCTCTCTCTCCCCTTCCGTCATGAAGTTGCCGAGCCCTCCCCTTGGTGCAGCCTCTCAATTTTCCCATTCCATTTTCACCTCTAAAAACTCAAAAATTTCATCAAAAATCAATATAAATCCCCACTAACTCCTAATTAAATCTTTACCCATCATTCTTTTGGCCAACTAGCTTAAAACTTGGTGCAAGAGTGCAATTGGGGAGGCTAAGATTCATGCTAGATCTCAAGTTTTGTAGAGGTATAATCCTAACCCTATACTTTAATTGTTGGTTACTACTTCAATTTAATTTAATTAGATGTTTAAATTTAGAATTAATAGCAAGCTTTAGATTTCAAGAAAGGGTTTGGAAATTCAAGTTAGGGTTTATCACTTAATCATGATTCCAATGGGTAATGTAAAATCTTATGCAATGCAAAATGTAATCTAGTTGCTAATCTGTAAATTGTTGTATTTAAATTATCCTAAATAGGATTTTTTTTATAAACTAGGTTTTGTGAAATGCATATATATGAGATAAAATTCTAGTGAGGGTTTTTAACAATTATTCATGGTTTTAGTGAGGAGATTAGCACGTTAATTGAATGCAAAATCTAATTTGGTTACTAGTTGCTATTAGTTTAAAAATTGTGATAATTATACTATTTGCTAACTAGGTTTTTAGAAATTAAATTAAAATGTGGGATTAAAAATCTAGTTAGGCTTTTAGCCCATCATTATGTTAGTTATATGTATGCCCTAGAGGACATTACTGTACATACGATGTATATTTTAGTGGATGCTAGGATATATATATGGAGGACTTTCTTGCTCGACATGATAGTATGCTATCTGGTTGTACTTTATCTTAACATGTATTTTGATTGTCTCTATGTTACATGTTGATAAAATCCTTAGGATGAGTACTCAACTACGGGGACTATGATGAGATCATACTAGTGGGGCCACGGTAGTCGACGAGTACATCCTATAACCGTTCCTAGTCGAGGGTGTATCGAGGCAGGGCATCGATGCACCAGAGTAGACTAGCGTATACGCATCTTGACCCATATGATGGGCAATGGATGATCCCATATCCATCGGTGTTTTGACATCAAGGATGGTGTACGGGTGCTCAGTAGAGACTGGGTACACTGGACGGACTCGCCTAGAACTCCCAGATTGTATTATACCTCACGTCAGATGGCAGTTCTTCGGTGACACTGGTACAGAGTAGTCTGTTGACCCGAGATCGTCATAGAGTCTTGTGTGGTTCCCACTGTGCTTTGATTTCCATCATACCACGTCCAAGAGGGCGTGCAAAAAGGTGGCTTTTGGGTACAGTCCTGAATCATATGGAGGCAATGAGCGATAGGAGGGGATTCGTCTCTCCCGGTATAGTGAGTTGATGTTGTGCTGTGTTCGATTGGCTATAACAGGAAATCCCTGGCCAGGGTTGCTGAGATTTACTGGTAAGTATTATCAGTAGTTTCTCGAACTGTTATAGACCTCATATCGACACGACTTATCGAGCTACTGGGGTCTGACGTTTACCACCCCTAGGCGAGATGTGCGACATATCAGACGACAAGACCGGACTGTACGGGAGTGTTACTGATTGGATTCACAGGAGAATATACAGGCTTGCTTGTTGATCTTCTGAGTGCTCAATACCTGGGTAGCTGTTACGTTTAGCTGACCGCTTGCAGCTTGTGGGTGTTTGATATGATCATCACCTACTGCCGGCGTATTGACGATTCTTTAGAATCCTACACAGAGGTTTCTTGACTCAGGCAAAGCGGAGTAGGAGCATATATGTGATATGTGCGGGACCGAAGATAATGCGGTATGTGATACCATATTGGATTCTCGCGATATGAGATATCGGCCGGGTATATGTGATATAGCCGGGTCATCGTATTAGTCGGTTATATGCGATATAGCCGGATTGTTGGATCAAGTGTTGATTCGATAATTTAATGTATAATAATATATATGATATATTAAATTACATTAACTAATATTAGCTCACTAAAAGATTCTTTTTCTCACTCGAGTAATACATTGATATATATGCGATATATGTTAATTGTATTATTTTATTTTGTTACGATAAATATTATATATGTGATATATAATATTGTAACATGATATGGTTATTAATGAAATATGTTTTGTGGAGTTTAAACATGATTAGGGTTTGGACTTCTAGTAGATTCTAGAAGCTTTTCTTTTGTCTTAGAAAAGATATTATGCTTAATATTTTCAAGTGACTCACTTTTAACCCAACCAAAACCTTAGCCCTAGTTAATTCTCTACATGGGTTTAGTTGGCCATGGTTGCATTATTCATCATATTTATCTTTTCATTATTCATCACAAAAGGATTCAAATGATATTCTTCTTCCTTTCATGGAAAAAGCTTTCTAGCTTTTTTCCAAGTGATGAAAATGAGTGAGAATAAGAAAATAAAAGAGAGCAAAATTCCTACTTCATCATTCTCATATATCCTTGCCATTTAGATGAGGGTGTTCACTTCATTTTGTGAGTGTTAGCTTGTGTTAATGAAACTTCAAGGTAGATCATCTATGTTATCGAAGATCGGAAGCAAGACTGCATCTTTCTCTTCGTGGAGCCTCTCGAGAGTCTGGAACACGATGATCGCAGCGAAGGGACCTCAACATGGAGCTTAAGAAGTGAAGGACCGGATCTATAAAGGTTGTAATCCCTCTCACTTAGTGTTAAAGAGTTTAACATGCTTTTTTTCACCTAAACTCTAGTTTAAAGATCCGGCTTTGGGTTGTTCGGCACGGCTAAATTTTAAATCGGGCATGTTGATACCTCGTAGAGCCTTGTGGCAGTGCCCAGCATCCCTACAGTGGTATCAGAGCCAAGCTAGAGCTTTAGGCGAAGTCTAGGCGAAATTTAAAGTCCGATCGAACCCGAAACCCTAATTTGAACCCTTCTCTGGGCATTTTCTGAAAATGTGATTTTTTCTGAATTAAAAATTCTAAAAAATATAAGCAGAGAAATCTAGGAATTACTGTGAAACCCGACCTCCTAAATCACCCAAAGCACCACGGAACCACGGCCAAACCAAGGCATTGGCGGCGATTCCGCGGCAATAAATGAGTGTTGAGGGATAGGGTTTGCACAGTAACCTCCGTAGGTAATTCCTGATTCTTCTGGGAATTTTTAATTATACTCAAGTGTTGAGTTTTCTGGATTGTATTGGGGACTCTTTGATTCGATCGGATAATTTAACTTCGTTTATTTTTTCCGGATAATTTTAGAAACTGTTAAAAAGTTCGAACAGATATCAATAACTCACTTTTTCCCCTGTCGGAAAATTTTCAAAAGTTGAATTTTTTCTCGAGTTTAAGAACGTTTTAAGTCGTGCAAGTAACGCGGTGGACCCTCTAGAAGACAACAAACCTTAACTCGATTATGTGACCGTCTTGAACTGCCTCCGAATTTTACGGTTTGTGGTAGTACATCGTGCCACATGTGAGGCGTTGGCTTGACCCTTCTACGGCTGGACCATTGGTACTGTGGCATGTGATGGATGTTTTTAAACTAATTTCAAGTGTTGAGAACTATTGGGGAAATCTTGGGTGTTTGATTATTCGATCGGAAAGTTTAACATTGTCTATTTATCTGGAATGTGATACAATATTTGGAATCCACAAATAGTTATGAGATAACTAATTTGAATGTTATAAATCTAGCAGTTCAGTCTCAAATGATCGGTTGCCACGGGATTTTGATGCAATCAAAAGTCCGTCGCAATCACGTAGCGTACGCGGATACTCGCCGGGTAAACTTAATAAACAGCCACGTCCCATAGCCCCGACTAAGTGACTGTAGGAGAACCCCGTCGCCAAAAGCATCTGTTCGGGTGCTCGCGGCAGCGGTGTTCCACCTTAGTGCACTTCATCGACGGCATCTGGGGGTGCGGCCGTCTACTAAAGTTTGCGACGAGCATTCGATCAGGATGTCGGGAATCTTGTTGAATTGCCCGACTTGATATTGAAAAGAGTTTTCGATAATGAGACTCAAATGCGGGGTTTATAATTGTTAGGCATGCGATGTCTAAGGAGGTTGCGGATTCCAACTATTGTAGTTTTACACTTTCTTTTCTGTGACCGTAAGCGTAATATGTGGTGTATCGCCGGCTTCGTTGCTATACATCAACGACAATCGGGATACGCATACTTGCTTATGTTGATGATATGAGATATTATGTGTTGCTGTGATATGTTATATTGGATCGTCGCGTTCTGAATAACCGGGGGTTTTATGTGAGATGAGAGTTTTTCTTTTTCATTCATGTAAAATTCATTTGTATGTAATATTCTTTTATTGGGGCACTTCCGGGCTGAGGATGATGTCACCATTGTATATTATTTACTTTTCCAAATTAGTTAGACCCAAGGCGGGGAGCACAAGTAACTGGGTTCTAGGGTCCAGTGGGAGACCATCTCGAGGAGTCGAGACCGGGTCTCCTAACCGTAGAATTGGCAGTGTTGCTTGCCGCTCTCGTAGGGGTCTAAGGATGTGGGTTTGGCTATTCATCGCGACCATGGAATCCGTGTTTTATACAGGCTCGTATTAAAAACACGGACGTCCTAGTATATCAAATATTTCATATATGTTCTTCTGCTGCAATGTTCTGTGATGAGATCATATTACTGCCTGAGACGAATGTTTATATTATATATTTGGGATACATGTTATATTGCATATTTCGTTTCAAATGTGATGCATGCGAAGCATAATGAAATGGGACTTCATTAATGAGATTAATGAAACTAAAAGAAACCTAAAGATGTTGTAGAAACTTGTTTAAAAACTGGTAGCTCTAGTTCTTGCTTTGCATAGCGGTGTTCCTTGTAGAACATCCGGCACCTTATTCGATAAGGAAAGAGCCGAGATCCCTTCACCGGGAGTGACCTCTTTAGTAAAACTAGCAGATGCTACAAACTCGGTTTGTCTTTTGATTGCTTCTATAGTTCTTGCTTTGCATAGTGGTATTTGTGAAATATCCTGCACCTTATTCGATGAGGAAAGAGCCGACGATCTCTTCACCGGGAGTGACCTCTTTAGCAAAACTAGAAAAGCCTCAAGAACACTCCATTTAAAATCACTCGATTCTACAACGATATCAAGTTCATTACGCATAGGGTTTTCTTAAAAACCTATCGTAGCCCTCCTTCCTTCTTCCTTCTTCTTTCTTTCATGGAAAAAGCTTTCTAGCTTTTTTCCAAGTGATGAAAATGAGTGAGAATAAGAAAATAAAAGAGAGCAAAAATCCTACTTCATCATTCTCATCTATCCTTGCTATTTAGATGAAGGTGTTCACTTCATTTTGTGAGTGTTAGCTTGTGTTAATGAAACTTCAAGGTAGATCATTTATGTTATCAAAGATCGGAAGCAAGACTGCATCTTTCTCTTCGTGGAGCCTCTCGAGAGTCCGGAACACGATGATCGCAGCGAAGGGACCTCAACACGGAGCTTAAGAAGTGAAGGACCGGATCTAAAACGGTTGTAATCCCTCTCACTTAGTGTTAAAGAGTTTAACATGCTTGTTTTCACCAAAATTCTAGTTTAAAGATCCGGTTTTGGGTTGTTCGGCATGGCTAAATTTTAAATCGGGCATGGTTGATGCCTCGTAGAGCCTTGTGGCAGTGCCCAGCATTCCTACACATTATGGTTTCCATGAGTGATTTAACATGTTAAAATATGCAAAATCAAGTTTAGTTGTGGAATTATGAATTTTTCTTTAAAAAGTGTTAAAATTGGATATTTACGCAAACTAGAATTTTGGGTTTTATACAAATTGATGAGATTAAATTATGGAAATTGTTTATATAACCTAGTTATGATATTTAGTGAATATTATGGCAATTAGTTTCTTTAAAACATCAAGTTTTGAAGTAAAACGGTTAATTGACGCTTTCTAGGTTTTTGCGAAACAGAATGATTTGATTGATTTTAAGGTTTTGATGATTTAAACCCTGTTTTATATTATAATTAATGAGTTTTGGAACTACGATTTGTTTGTTTGTGTTTTATCTCGATCAATCTGCGTTTGTACGCCGATATCGAGGGATATTTGGTTCTTTTGCATGAGCGGGTCATAGGTTTTAACCTATGCGCGTTTCGTGCGCTGTTTTGGTTCTATTTGCGACTTCGGTTTATGATACTATATATGTTTACGTATAGGTACCCCTCACGTGGACTTCGGACGAGGAAGAAGAGGATGGCGGCATCTATTTCGGCAGACAAGGACCTGGTGAGTAGATGTATATCTACGGGGGGAAGTCGGGTGGATGGCGTATAGCACCCCTGCAAACGTAGAATAGGATATTACTTACTGTTATTAGGAAGTCGGACGTGACCTTACGTTCTTGGCGAGTAGGGTCCTATTGAAGACTTTAGGTTGGACTAGACTAATTTAGAAAGACTTAACCATGAGGATGACTGCCTTGGAGGGAAATTCATAGGTTTCATGTAGACACACACATGCACACACATAAACTTGACTTGGTGTATATGTGTGTATATACACATACATATAGGAATGTGTGTAGGTATATATATATATATATATATATATATATATATATATATATTACAACATATACATATGATATGAGGAGGTTATATGATACATGGGGATGGGTCGATATGACTGGGCTTGATGCCATGATCTATTGGATATACGATCGAGTTATGATATGAGATGTGTTATGATAGTAGCGGATCGTAGGGCAATGAGATTAGATAAAATATATTTATATAAAGGATAATAAGTGTTTATGACATTTGAAATGAACAAGACTAGAATAGAACCCGGATTGTTATATGTGACTTAATCATGAATTGATATATGACATGATATTTTAGTGGATCATTGGACGATGTATATTTACGCAGACGATGATATATGATTGATGATATTGGGATGTATGCGATTATAGTACAGTACCCTTGATCGTGATATTTTTGGATGATGATACTATACGAACGATGATGGATACATGTGATAGTTGACCCGTACCCCGATTTCCGGATGTCGTACAATGGATTTTACCGTACGAGGTATAGATGTGATGATTGATCCGCACTCTTGACTCGAGGAAATCGTACTATGTACGTGACGCTATTGAGCCTGGATCGCCGACTACTAGAGATATCGACTCAAACTTTAGGAGGATTCTTCGTACCTTTTGACTAGTTTCTTTAGTTAGTCCCTTAGCTGGTTAGGTAGATATTAGTTTAGGCTCGAGTCGTACTTATTTTCAAGACCACGATTTGTGCTTTTTCAAAATAACAAACTGTAAGACTTGTAATTAGTATGCATTCTCTAGTTGTGCGTTTACTACACACTCACTGTTATGTTCATGTTGTATTCATCGCATTGCATGTTCACACATATGTATCTTTAGCTAATATGAAACTCTGTCTGTTAGGACACTAGCACCATTACCGATGATACACATGTTCCACGTACACTTATTTGCCGGCTCACACACATCATCATCGGTAATTGCTATGTCACGTACACTGTAGAACATATTATCTTTTATTGATATAATCAGCTAAATACTAGTCCAGTATAATATTGTATAATTACCCTCATGTGCTAGTGTAGACATTGCATTTATTACTTAAACACTTCATGCATTCACATATTCATATTATCATGCAGTATTCTGGGGCTTATGCCGATGCTCATTATTTACTTACTCATGATTTTGGGATTTTGGATTTCTATGAGATTTCTGGATTTTGGGGGGAAACCGGAAAAATTTAATTAAAGCTTAATATCATCATTTTTAAAATGCAAGTTGCGGTTTTCTCGTGATGTATGTGTCGTCCACCATGAGATTTCATGTTTTCTGTTGGATTTCGAGACCCGATCGAGGAGTGGATGAACCGTCTCGGATATATGGTGGGCCTGGTATGGTACCCCGGGGTAAGAAGCTCGAGTTGTAGACGATGAGCCTGGCAGGGGAAGACTACCTACCGGTGATGTCTGGCGCGGCGGATATTCGGAGGATACCGACCATTGTCGTGAGATCTGATGATATGGGCCGATCCGGACTGACGGAGCCCAAGATATTGAGACTATGAGATATTGAGACTATGAGGTATTGAGACTTTTAGATTTACATGTTTTCTGTCGATGCTTGACACAGATTTCCATGGATTTCATTGATGATGTTTCAGATTACCATACAAATTTTACTATGATAAAAGTTAAAGATTTGTTATACAGATATATCCAGATTTCATGGTTGATTGTTTTACATTCATGGTGCATGCATACTCATACACATGACATGTTACTACTTGAGGCACTGACACGAGCACTGAGCATTGCACTTACGCATAGATTAATACCCTGCCACTACTAGATGACTAGTGATATATTAAGTATATTATTATGACCCAGGAGAGCGTCGTGCATGTCTTCTATTCACGAGTTGGCAACTCACCCCCGTTGTGCCAAATTTTTCTTACAGGTTTCGATGTACAGGTTTCCTTGGCAGCTTTCTGGCACATCATTTCATTCAGGATGATTTGCTTGGTAGGTTAGTTCACTTGTATCAGGACCGCCGTTGTACTTTTATTATTTCATTTGTATCTAGTAAGCTCCATCAACCAGACTTGTATTATTGGTGAATTTAGTAGAACAGTTGCTTATTCTTTTGACTTTAGAGTCGCGCTTGTATTATTATGATTTTCTGGTGGATTTGGTTTTCTTTTGAGTTTTGAGTCTCGCCCTTCGGTGTTGCATATTTTAGTGCATTGTGTGGTTATTTCTGCTTTTTGGCCTAGAGCTAGCTCCCGCTTGGGGATGCCTTTTTATTGTTTGTATATATCATTCTTGTTTGTACTCGTTTGGGGCCAGTTTTTACAAAGGAGACTCTGCCGAAATTTTTGAGAAAATTTGATGTTGCTTTTAAACTTGTTTTCCTACACTTCTTCTTTTAATAGTTTAGATTTATAGGCTTCGGCTTACTTAGATTACGTCGCGCCACTAGATGCTTCATAATTTAAGTGCCGGTCACGTTCCGTACTTTTGGGTCGTGACATTCTATGAGATAGTTGGATCCCCATACCCACTTGCGAGTAAGAGTTACTCCAGGGAGAATTTTACACATCATAATTAGGCAATCAAGTAGGTGTCTAGAAAGGTGTTAACGGGGTTATGCCCATGGGAAAACGAGATTTATTTTAATTAGGTCCGTGCGAAAGCACGGGGAACCTCCCTCAAAGTACCAACACTGGCCTGGCCAAAAGATTGGCGAACTTGTAAGGTTAATTAATCCCGATCAGTCTTATCTTTTAGGGTTTGAAGGAAAATTTGATAAAAAACAGTGGGATCCATCCTGATTAGATAAGATAATAAACCAATCTAATCTTGCAAGAGCATACGCTAAGTGTATTCTTCTCTCTCTCTCCAGGTAGCGACCATGTCAGGACTTAATCAAGATAATAATATGGATATATTGATCGAACCCACTTTTTATGCTGAGCAGGGGAACGTTGGTTCCGCTCCAACTTATAATTGTAATAAGTCCGAGCAGGAGATAGGAAAATATCCGAATTTCCATGCCGCCCAAACGAAGAATAAGCATGCTGATGTATCTTCTTCCAGTGTGTTAGTTACCGAGAACTGTTTCTCAGTACACTCTACGTCCTAGGTATTAGATACCGGATCGGGATCCCACATATGTAATATGTTGCATGGGCTAAGGAAAGGTAGAAAACTGGGAGAGGGTGATCATTCCGTAAGAGTAGGGAATGGTGCAAATGTTGCAGCCAAAGCAGTTGGCGAATATCACCTTGTATTACCAAATGATAATACATTGATTCTGAACGAATGCTATTACATACCGACCCTGATATACAGTCTTATATCAGTTTCTTTATTAAGTAAAGAAGGATATAATTTTGTAGTACAGGATAATGTTATGAATATCTTCCTGAATCAAAAGTTGATTGGATCAGGCTTGTTAAATAATGGCATATACATTCTAAATCAAACTACAGTTCTTAATGTGCAAAATACACACAAGAGGAAGAGTTCAGAAATGAACGAATCCTTCTTGTGGCATTGTAGACTAGGTCATATCAATGCGACACGACTAGCTAAGTTATATAAGGATGGATATTTGAATCCGTTTGAATTATCATCTTATGAAACTTGCCATTCATGTCTCAAAGGAAAGATGACCAAAACTCCGTTTACTGGATACGGAAAAAGAGTTACGGAACTCTTAGGACTGATATATAGCGATGTATGCGGTCTCATGTCTACACATGCCAGGAATGGTTCTTCGTACTTCATTACATTCACTGACGATCTCTCAAGATACGGACATGTGTTCCTGTTGAAACACAAGTCTAAAGCTTTTGAGAAATTCAAAGAATATAAGCATGAAGTTGAGAACTAAATGGGTAAAAGTATTGAAATCCTACGATCTGATCGAGGAGGAGAATACTTGAGCAATGAGTTCTTAGACTATCTAAAAGAGAATGGGATTCTCTCTCAGCTTACTCCTTCATATATACCACAGCACAACGGTGTATCGGAGCGGAGGAATCAAACCTTATTAGATATGGTGTGCTCTATGATGAGCACCGCTGAGTTGCCTATTTCCTTTTAGGGGTATGCACTTTAGACAGCCATATACATATTGAATAGAGTTCCAACCAAATCAGTGCCTACCACTCCATATGAGATATGTGAGGGGAAGAGACCATGTCTTAATTTTTTTAAGATATGGGGTTGCTCGGCCTATGTTAAAAGGCAATATCCGGACAAGCTCGAGGCAAGGTCAGTTCTGTGCATGTTTGTAGGATGTCCTAAGCATTCGAGAGGACATATCTTCTACCACCCTGAGGAACAAAAGGTGTTTGTTGCCCAACATGCCACCTTTTTGGAGAAGGAAATTCTTGCAAAGGAAATTAGTGGTAAGGAGGTAGAACTGGAAGAAGCTCCAGCAATACAAACTACGACAGAAGATTTGGTAGAACCAGAGGATTCGATAACTCCCAACGAAGCTCAACCTCTCCGCCAATCTAGTAGGGTTCCTTATCTATCTGAGAGATACTACGGTTTTCTTGTAGACGGAGGGAGCGAGGTTGCATCATGGTAGATGATGACCCAACTAGCTTCGAGCAAGCCATCACGAGTGGGGACTCTGTGAAATGGTTGGATGCAATGCGATCTGAGATGGAATCCAAGTACACCAACAAAGTATGGACTTTGGAAGTTGCTCCTGAAGGGGTAAAGCCCATCGGGAGAAAATGGATCTTTAAGAAGAAACTTGGTGTAGATAGAAAAATTGAGACTTTCAAACCTAGATTTGTTGCAAAAGGTTTTCATCAACGACCAGGTGTGGACTATGATGAAATCTTTTCTCCAGTGGCTATGCTTAAGTCCATTCGGATCCTGCTTGTCATCGCTGCATACCATGACTACGAAATCTGGCAAATGGATGTTAAGACCGCCTTTCTAAATGGTGATTTAAAAGAGAGCGTGTACATGTGTAACATTTCAGAAAATAAAAAAATATTATTTTTGGAATTTAATATTAAAAATAATATTTTTTCCAAAAACTGTCGATTTGCGAAATTGGGGTTTTCAAAAAAGGTTATAAATATATACCAATAATTGTGAAATAATTGGGAATTAAAATGAATTATTCATTTAGAAATATATTTATTGGATTTGGCATATTTCAAATTTATTATATGCAGTTTGGATAAAAACCCGATTAGTGCACTGCTAATCGCAATTAAGCCAAATCCGTGTTTCTACTGTTTTCCATAGCTAGTGCACCATGTCATGTTACATTTGGTTACATGTTGTTGCATTTGTATTGTTTTATGGGTATTATGTGATTTGGTTTTGAAATTTAAAAGAGAAAAGAAAAAGAAATGAAAAGGGTTAAAAAGGTGAATGATTGGAGAGAGAGAGAGTGTGAGAATAAGTGTGAGAGAGAGGGGGGTTGCTGCCATATCCTTACCCCATCATTTTCTCCTCCTTCTTCATCTTCCTCCAACCTTACTTCCCTCCACTTATAACCCTAGATCCATCTCCAAATAATCCCCAAAACCTTATACTCCCTTCACAAAAATTAATCCCCATCTCTTCCTCTACACATTGGACCAAGCAAAGTGGGATTTTGATGACATTAGGAAGCTAGGGCTGTCTAGAGTGGCCTAAATGAGGTATAGCTTCTTCCATTTAGTTTTAAGCTTCTTTCTATTCTAGTTTTAGTTTAGAATTGGTTTGATGGTGGATTTGTGGGAATTTCTAGAGAAGGGTTTGGGGTGATTGAGTGGAATTGGTGATGTGTAGTGGCTGTACAAGACCTTAAGGATTGAATTCAGGCACTGGGATTTAGTATAGAAACCAAAATACGGATTTAGGAATTGATCCATGTCAGTTTTGTGAGGGTTAGCATGCCTACAGGGAATCTGGGATGACCCGGGGGATTTTTGAGACAACCAAACAATACTAGGGACCAAATTAGGGCACTAGGAGACCAACCTAACCAGAAGAAGCCCAATGGAGCAGTGAGGGCCGAGCTTGCCGGAATTTAGGGGTGTGTGGTCAGCCTGGTGAGGGAATTTGGGGTCTAGGTTAGTCCAGTAGGTCATATACACCTTGTACTACACCCTAGACTTGTTTGTGCAACTCTTTTTGGCCTGAGTTAAAATCTGGAAGCACTTTAGTGTGATTTTGGGTATGTTTTCCGTATTTGAAATGATGAGTTTTGATATTTGGTTTTGTAATTGGTTGTTGGATGTTTGTACATCAACGACTAGGGGTAATTTGTTGGTTTTGCATACATATGCTATAGGTTCTAACCTATAGGCGATCAGTGTGCCGTCTTGGTTTCCGGACGTGATGTTAATAGCGATTAAGATTGTGTGTTATTGTAGGTACCATCAAGTAGATTCCGAGATGACAGAGCATGGCGTCATCGACTTTGGCAAGCAAGGTGAGTAGATCTATATCTACGGGGGAAGTCGGATGGATGGCGTATAGCACCCCCGCAAACTTTGATGGAAACTGATTTATATATAGTATATGGTTAAGCAAACCTTTAATAGAAAACTATGGATAGAGTTAAAAGATAGTTAGAGAAACTATGTTAGAAACTAAAGGATAGTTAGAAGTGATATGATACGACTAATATGTGATAACGGGATTTGAGGATGATGTTTGATGATATTGCCGTTTAGGGTACTATAAGACTAGATAGCCGACGTAAATGTGTCATCCGAACCATTCTTATTTCCAAACTGAAGAATTGTATGTATCTTTTAAACAGATATCTTGAGGGACGTTATGGATTTTCAAATGATATTTTGTCACGACCTAACTTAGTTCCTACGGAGGAGCTTCGGGTGAAGAGGTTCATAAGGAGTTTGGATACACATTTGTTTCTTGCGATAGGCTCCCAGCATTTCAATACTTATGCGCAGGCCATGGATGCAGTTATACGAGTGGAAGAGCGTCTGAACGAGGCAGTGATTGTTCCGGAGCCAAAGAGGACCAGACCTATGGGGTTAATAACCACAGTTCCTTGCAGGGGTAGAGTGGACGGTTAGCAGTAGTGCAGATCCACTTATCAGCTTTTATCGCATCTTTTGCTATGTGGGTTACCTAGGTAGTAACCTCCTCTTTTGGTATTGTATATTGAATCTAGAATATCTCCATCAGACCCTGTATTATGACTTAGAACGAGAGTTGATTGTATGTATATTATTTGACAGATGAGATTGTGTAGTTATGTTAAATGATATTTCTTTTACTTATGATTGAGATTTTTATTGAGGTTATATAAAGCTGTATATTTATTTCCACTGTTGACATTGTTGATCCCAACTAGGGATGCAACTAAATTAAACACTTTACCATTGCTTTCATTATTAATTCAATAGGATGTTACTGTTAAAATCTTAAATACTTAAAAACTACGATTTTTACTTCAAAAACTAAATTTTCATAAGATTCCGCAAAAAGGGTTGTGATATTGGTTTTTGGCTTACTCGGATTGTGTATATATCTTTAGATATTATACAATCTAAGTGCCGGTCACATCCAAACTTTAGGTCGTGACATATTTTTCTTTAAAAATACCGTAGCCCCTACTTTCAAAACTACGATTCACATCTTCTAAAAACTGATTGTATGATTCGGGTGTGTATGTTAGATTAGATACGTATGCTTATAGTAAAGGCAGAATGTAGTTGTAAATTGACCTTATGTGAGATATAGATGCGATGAAAAGATAATACGATTTGGCATGTGATATGATGATACGTTGGTATATGGATGCGAGTCGATTGAGAGGATTGATACCTTGCCGGTCCCCTGATATGAGATGGTTATGGATGTGAGTTAGGACATAGGTATATAGATATATATGTGTATACATGTTGTGAATCATGAATGATAGGCCATGCGTGACATTAGGCCGTACCCTAACTGTCATATAGGTTGATAAGATCCCTATTGGTTTAATACCGCCGTACGATGATTTTCCGTACGTGATGAGTTTGACTTGATGATTGATCAATACCCTTGACTAGAGGATGCCATACGATGGATTATACCGTACGTGATGTCGTAAGGCTAGATACCGATGGTTATATTCACCGACTCGGTCATGTTAGATACGTATACTCGTCAGCATTTGCATATGATTTACCTTATGCTGCATTCATGTTATTCTCATTGCATCGCATATACCTGTGCTAGTACAATTACACCATTATCGATAATGCGTATGTTACACGTACACAGATTTTCCGGCTCACACACTTCATCATCGATAATTTCCATGTCACTACACAGTAGAACTGCTGCATCAGGATATGACTCCTTGCATGATATACTTGCTATAGCTACATATTGTACATCCATACTTGCGTACATACATATTGTACATCCATACTTGCGTGCATACACACATGCACCTTTATACAATGTTGCATTTGACTCTGGAGAAATTGGGAACCGCAGGATATATTTAAAAACGTGATTCATTTTAAAAGAGCGGTTTTCCTTGATATTGTCACATCACTGTTCCATGCTGCATGATATACGGATATGCTTACATTCTTTTATATGTCGCATACATTATGCTTTATGTTCATACGTATTGAGATATGCAGTTTTCATGAGATTTTTGGATTTAAGAACCGTGGTTATTTCAAAAGAAAGTATGTATTGTTTTAAAAACTCGGTATCTCTTGATATGATATTTCAGTGCGTCCACCATGTGTTTTCTCGGTTATGAGAGTGGCATGTGAAACCCGATTCGAGGAACGGTAGGCACCATCTGTGGGTACATGGTGGACCCGGTGAGATACCCCGGGGTAAGAAGACTCGTATTGTTAGACGTGAGCCTGGTAGAGGAGTACTACCCATCGGTAATAGTATTTGGGCTCGGCGGATATCCGGAGGGTACCGACCGGAGTCAAGAGATGATATGGGCCGATCAAGATCGACGGAGCCCGTGGGACGATCCGGATTGATGGAGCCCGAGATACGAGGAATTACGTGTCGTTGCTGGACACGGGTTTCATGATGTTTCGAATGTCGATGCTGGATACTCAGGTTCAATGATTTTGATGTGTCGCGAGGGACACACGTTGATTTATATCCTCATTTTTTCATGCAAATGCTTTTATGATATTTATATGTATGATGTTGTTGTGTCATCGATTGACACGTGGACGAGATCCGCATGCATACAGGCATTTATTATATTGTTGGATGATATCCACTAACCCATAGGCTTGAGTATAGTGTTGGCACATATACAGATACGGTCACCCTGGATATCATAGTATCACCTTTATGATATAGTTGACCTAGGATTCGTTGTTTATTCGATTTCTATTTGTTGATGTTTTTCTACTCATGAGTTGGCAACTCACCCCCGTTGTGCTACAGTTCTTACAGGCTGACCGCATGGATCTATAGCGGTATCGCTGGCACATAGCTTCATTTGGGTGTTTTGCATTGGTAGGTGGGGAATTTGTATCGTATCCACTCTTGTATTTATATTTCATATTGTATCAAGTCAACTCCATCAATCAAAATTAGTATTTGTATATGTAGGAGACTTAGTGAGATTTGTGGTTGCGAGACTTAGAGCGAGGGAATTTCTGCTACTTGTGGTTTTGATATCTTGCTTATATCTTTATCTTTTGTGGTGAACTTCACCGTTGGGCATCATATACTTACATATACTGTCTTGTGTGGTTTTGATCCGCCGTTTGGCGAAGAGCTAGCTCCCTCTTGGGGATGCCATTATTCTTGTTATGTATTTGTGGTTTTGGATCAAAATATACAGAGGATGTGCTACCCAAATTACCCAAATTTTTAAAAGAAGAAACACGTTTTCAAGCTAGTAAATTTCACTTGCATTTTTATGTTCCTTTTCTATGCATTAAGAAAACTTGATTTCATTATACCTTTATTTCAAAACTTCACCTCCTTTATTTTCTTAAAAAGGTTTAGATTTCTGGGTTTCGGCTTACTTGAATTACGTTATGCCTTTAGACGTTGCTTGATTTAAGTGCTGATCATGGGCTAATATTTCGGGTCGTGACAAAGTTGGTATCAGAGAGCTAGGTTTAACCTTGGTTCGAGTCTATGTTTGACTATGCGGAGTCTAGGGCGTGTATATATTTCAAAACCTAGGCTTGACCTTACGGAACTTAGACTTGAACAGGGGGGTATTAGACCCGAACTTTCGTTTCATAGGCTGACCTTGATTGATCGAGTAGGTAGCTTGGGTAGAGTGACGTACCGTACGTTTGTTCCGCGGCATATTTACGATACGATACTCCACTTAAGAAAGCTTAGGATGTACATATTTTGAGATTTGTTATTCTCTTCGTACCCATGATTATACATCCGTTTGAGACCCTTGATTCTGTTCGTTCCATGATCATACTTTCATTGATGTTGTTTCTTCTTATGATCATGTATCCACTCTGGATCTGTCGCTTCCTTTCATGCCCTTGATCTGTTTTCTTCGATACACGCTTGAGGTTTCTGTCACCATGGTTTGAGCGCAGATTGAGCTGCTGCTAGTGTTGTGGTCAGGGCGAGCTCGTCTGGTACGAGGGCCGACTATTATGTTTTCTGGTGACATGGGAACGTCTCGATGTAGTGTTGTGTTGTGACCTCTTATTGAGGCGAGTGTTTGGTTTTACAGCGGATGATCGGGCTATTGTTAGAGCTGCCAGTTGCGAGAGGACTGTTGATGTACAGCCTACCTCAGAGATTGTGATGTCGTCTACCGTTTGGATAGATGGCCCAGCTGTTGCTGAGATTGATGTGATGCCGCTTCCAGAGTTTACGAGCTGAGATCGCTGGAGCTTCCAGGAAGAGATGCGAAAGATGATAACTAGTCTATCCTGAGTTGAAAGACGAGGATGATTCGTCAGGTTGATGCACCGACGCAGGCCCAGTTGAGTTGAAGATTTCTAGTATGGAGAGTCTTACTCAGATTTAGAGTCGACCGATCCCGAGATGTCCGTTGATGTATCGCCTTTCCTGGAGGATTGAAGCATTATTTAGCATGCGAAAGAAGGGGATTCACATTGCCGTCTAGGCGAAGTTAAAAAGTCGAACAAATGTCAGAAACCCATTTTTCCAAGTTTAAAGTATTCGAAGGAACACACAAGTAATTCGGTGGACCCACTAGAAGAATGAAACCCTAACTCGACATGATGACCATGGAACCACTTTTGAGCTTTAGGGTTTGCGACATTTTAGCGGTGCCATCAGTGAGGCTTGGGTTTGCCCTTCTACGGTTGGTCCATAAGTACTGTGGCATGTACCGGATATTATTAGACGGTGTTTAGGTGTTGAGCTTTCGGGGAATTATGGGACTTTGATAAATTGATCAAAATGTTTAACGTCGTCCGAATATCATGCGATGAGAGATCAGCAAGCTGACCAGCTTGGAATAGAGGACCTTACCCAGATACGTTGTGAGTTGATCAAGAACGGACGAGTAATGAGTATTCCTCCGATGGATGGGACGAGTTCCCGAGGACATGTTCGGCTAAAGATCTTCTACAGAGTGATGAAGATACCGAGTTCGTAACTTCGAGTCCATGTGAGAGACTCCGGATTGACCATGGCCGAGAACAGTTGCAGTGCGCAGATAGCATGACGTGACGTCGAAGTGGACGATAATACAGACAAGTGGAACCAGAGTTTCGCTTGAGAGGTCGGCGAACTGTTGTTACTCCCCGTCGAGATCAGAGATCTGATATGCTTACAGAGGCATTGGGATGCGGCCAATTCCCGAGAAAATGTTGTGCTGAGAACGCAGATGTCCAAAAAGCGAGAAAAGATTATGCAAGAGTACCAGCCTCCGTATAGTTCGGCATAGGCGAGATTGGAAGAGACCCTGAGCAGGTTCCTTCCAGGACACTGCTGCGATGAGATTTGCACCGAGGATCAGTTTTGTCACGTGTATTTAGAGGGCTAGAGGCGGACGCCAATGACGTGCTGCTTTACGAGAGGTCATGATGATTGGCCGAAAGATGACCAGAGAAGTGCTAGAATGGAATCGTTCCCGTTAGCACACCTAACCGGGCCGATGAGCTGATGGATTGCGAGATTGGAAAATCTACAAAGAAGATGAGGACCCAGAGACAGAGGACGCCAGACCGTGAGTGGGAGGCAAGCAGATGTTCTTGTTCTGCCGGTTTTAGGCGCACCGATTTATTCTTCGACATTGTAGGAGATGTAACTCAATGTCATTTATTGCGTTTTGTGTTTGTGATCTGAGTATCACGCTTATACCACTTGGATTTGAGTTTTGATGATGAGTTTCCTGATATTGATTTCGTGCACCATGGCTGCACCTACTGGGTATTTACATTTTGTGCATAGTATTGCACTTGATATATGTTTTATACGCCGTTGTGTTGGGTTGTGATTTGTGCATATCTATTGCTCTTGATATTGATTTTGTGCCTTGGCTGCACATGTTTATGATTTCATGAATTTCATATAGTTGATTTGATTTTGTGCATGCGGTACGCACTCGATTTGATTTTTGCACTCGGTATAGCTTATATGTGCTTGCCGTGCGTTGATATGTGTTTTGTGCACGCAGTTGCATACGTTTATGATTTTATACACCTTGGTACACTCGGTGTTGCTATTTACGCATTTGAGTTATTGATTGGTATTTTGTGCAAAGGATGCACTGTATTTGTATTTCGTGCATTAGATGCACCGTATTTGTATTTCGTGCACTAGATGCACCGTATTCGTATTTCGTGCACTAGATGCACTGGATTCGTATTTTGTGCACAGGATGCACTGGATTTGTATTTCGTGCACAGGATGCACCGGATTTGTATTTCGTGCACAGGATGCACCGGATTTGTATTTCGTGCACTAGATGCACCGGATTTGTATTTCGTGCACTAGATGCACCGTATTCGTATTTCGTGGACTCGATGCACCGGATTTGTATTTCGTGCACTAGATGCACCGTATTCGTATTTCGTGGACTCGATGCACCGGATTTGTATTTCGTGCACTGGATGCACCGGATTTGTGTTCGTGCATTGTTGCACTAGATTTTCATTTCGTGCATTTGTCGCACCAGATTTTCATTTCGTGAATTTTTCGCACCAGATTTTCATTTCGTGCAATTGTCGCGCCAGATAATATTTTTGTGCATTTGCTGCACCAGATTCGTATTTCATACATTTGTTTCACTAGATTTGCATTTCGTGCGTTTGTTGCACCAGGTGGTTATTTCGTGCGTTGTTTGCACTAGATTTATACTCCGTACATTGGTTGCACCTGATTTATGCCTTTGAGCATTCGTTTCACCAGATTTGGGTGTTCATGCGCATGGGCACTTGCCATTCGTTTTCATGCATGCTACTGCACTATATACTTTTACGGACCCGACGCGTTTAGGTTGGATTTTTGCGCGTATTAGGCGATTGATATTGGATTTTGTGCGCATCGGATGCACTTGAGTGAGATTTTGCTCGTGCATGTTGGATGCCCTTAATTTAGATTTTTATCCATGCATTTTGGATGCGATTTCTTTCGAGCATGTTGGATGCACTTGACTTAGATTATATTCGTGCATGATGGATGCACTTGATTTGGATTTCACGCATATTGGGCGCATGATACGGGATATGATTTTGTGCACACCGGATGCACTGGATTGAGATTTTCGTGCACTATTGATGCACTTGATATTATTGTCGTGCACACCTGTTGCACTGGACAGATGCTTTCGTGCACACCCGTTGGACTTACTTTTGCTTTTGTGCATATTGTAGCACTTGTATTTGGATTTGATTTCCGTAAGCACTAGACGCACGTGATTGTTGGATATGCCTTTTGAGGCTGATTTTGCTTTTGGGCACCTTGTTTTCATGATGGGCACTATATTAGGTAGTAGTCAAACAGAACTGATCTGAGGACAGTACCTGAGTACTTTGCATGTATTAAAAGTTACCAAGAGGTTTTCAAAAAGGAGCTATAGTCTCCCTAATTCCTACGTGTCCGTGAGCGACAAGAACGTTTATAAGGAAAACCTTTTGGGATATTTCAAAACGATGGAACGTATATTTGAGCAAAAAACATATATTTATTACTTTACAATGAGCATCCGTCACTGTGCCGTAAGTTACGCATCACACGGCGATTTAGAAAAGATTTTGCATGTATTTTATTCAGTTTTTAGAGATTTTTCAAGGATGCGTACTATATACATACTATAGTATTTGACTAGTGTATATTGGATTTCAGCATTGGATTTCGAGATCTGTATCTCCATTGTAACTCCGATGATATGCATGCAAATCCGATGATTTGCGTGACGCTTGACGGAGTTCGATTTTTGAGTTGTGTACTCGTTTTCATGCGCACTTGACGCTCTATATTATTTCTATATCTTCCGTGATTTCGGAGTCCCGTTGATTTGAGTTGAGTATTGAAATGTTTTAGATTTTGGGGGTTTAAATTTAAATTCGGGGACCGAATTTATTTAAGGGGAGGAAGATTGTAACATTTCAGAAAATATAAAATAATATTTTTGGAATTTAATATTAAAAATAATATTTTCCCGAAAACTGCCGATTTGCGAAATTGGGGTTTTCGAAAAAGGGTATAAATATATACCAATAATTGTGAAATAATTAGGAATTAAAATGAATTATTCATTTAGAAATATATTTATTGGATTTGGCATTTTTAAAATTTATTATATGCAGTTTGGATAAAAACCCGATTAGTGCACTGCTAATCGCAATTAAGCTAAATCCGTGTTTCTACTGTTTTCCATTGCTAGTGCACCATGTCATGTTACAGTTGTTTATATGTTGTTGCATTTGTGTTGTTTTATGGGTATTATGTGATTTGGTTTTGAAATTTAAAAGAGAAAAGAAAAAGAAATGAAAAGGGTTAAAAAGGTGAATGATTGGAGAGAGAGAGTGTGAGAATAAGTGTGAGAGAGAGGGGGGGCTACTGCCATATCCTTACCCCCATCATTTTCTCCTCCTT
The DNA here is from genome assembly GCA_030015575.1 of Agapanthus africanus. NCBI lineage: Eukaryota > Viridiplantae > Streptophyta > Magnoliopsida > Asparagales > Amaryllidaceae > Agapanthus > Agapanthus africanus. Next base: position 300,900,584 of record CM057341.1, read on the forward strand.
ATTCATCTTCCTCCAACCTCACTTCCCTCCACTTCTAACCCTAGATCCATCTCCAAATAATCCCCAAAACCTTATACTCCCTTCACAAAAATTAATCCACATCTCTTCCTCTACACATTGGACCAAGCAAAGTCGGATTTTGATGACATTAGGAAGCTAGGGCTGTCTAGAGTGGCCTAAATGAGGTATAGCTTCTTCCATTTAGTTAGTTTTAAGTTTCTTTCTATTCTAGTTTTAGTTTAGAATTGGTTTGATGGTGGATTTGTGAACTTGGGAATTTCTAGAGAAGGGTTTGGGGTGATTGAGTGGAATTGGTGATGTGTAGTGGCTGTACAAGACCTTAAGGATTGAATTCAGGCACTGGGATTTAGTATAGAAACCAAAATACGGATTGAGGAATTGATCCATGTCGGTTTTGTGAGGGTTAGCATGCCTACAGGGAATCTGGGATGACCCGGGGGATTTCTGAGACAACCAAACAATCAAGGGACCAAATTAGGGCACTAGGAGACCACCCTAACCAGACGAAGCCCGATGGAGCAGTGGGGGCCGAGCTCACCGGAATTTAGGGGGGTGTGGCCAGCCTGGTGAGGGAATTTGGGGTCTAGGTTGGTCCAGTAGGTCATATACACCTTGTACTACACCCTAGACTTGTTTGTTCAACTCCTTTTGGCCTGAGTCAAAATCTGGGAGCACTTTAGTGTGATTTTTGGGTATGTTTTCCGTATTTGAAATGATGAGTTTTGATATTTGGTTTTGTAATTGGTTGTTGAATGTTTGTACATCAACGACTAGGGGTAATTTGTTGGTTTTACATACGTGCGCTATAGGTTCTAACCTATAGGCGATCCTTGTGCCGTCTTTGTTTCTGCACGTGATGTTAATAGCGATTGCGATTGTGTGTTATTGTTGGTATCTTCGCATGAATTCCGAGGCGACGGAGCGTGGCGTCATCGACTTCGGCAAGCAAGGTGAGTAGATCTATATCTATGGGGGAAGTCGGGTGGATGGCGTATAGCACCCCCGCAAACTTTGATGGAAACCGATTTATATATAGTATATGGTTATGGAAACCTTTAATAGAAAACTATGGATAGAGTTAAAAGATAGTTAGAGAAAATATGTTAGAAACTAAAGGATAGTTAGAAGTGATATGATACGACTAATATGTGATGACGGGATTTGAGGATGATATTTGATGATATTGCCGTTTAGGGTACTATAAGACTACATAGTCGACGTAAATGTGTCATCCGAACCATACATATTTCCAAACTGAAGAATCGTATGTATATTTTAAATAGATATCTTGAGGGACGTTACGGATTTTCAAATGATATTTTTCCTTAAAAATACCGTAGCCCCTACTTTCAAAACTACGATTCGCATCTTCTAAAACTGATTGTATGGTTCGGGTGTGTATGTTAGATTAGATACGTATGCTTATAGTAAAAGTAGAATGTGGTTGTAAATTGACCTTATGTGAGATATAGATGCGATGAAAAGAGAATATGATTTGGCATGTGCTATGATGATATGTTGGTATACGGATGCAAGTCTATTGAGAGGATTGATACCTTGCCGGTCCCCTGATATGAGATGGTTATGGATGCGACTTGGGACATAGGTATATGGATATATATGTGTATACATGTTGTGAATCATGAATGATAGGCCATACGTGACATTAGGCCGTACCATCAATGTCATATAGGTTGGTAGGAACCCTATTGGTTTAATGCCGCCGTGCGATGATTTTCCGTACGTGATGAGTTTCACTTGATGATTGATCCATACCCTTGACTAGAGGATGTTATACGATGGATTATACCATACGGGATGTCGTAAGGCGAGATGCCGATGGTTAGATTCACCGACTCGGTCATGTTAGATACGTATACTAGTCAGAATTTGCATATGATTTACCTTATGCTGCATTCATGTTATTCTCATTGCATCGCATATACCTGTGCTAGTACACTTACACCATTATTGATGATGCATATGTTACACGTACACAGATTTGTGGGCTCACACACATCATCATCGATAATTGCCATGTCATTACACAGTAGAACTGCTGCATCAGGATATGACTCCTTGCATGATATACATGCTATAGCTACATATTGTACATCTATACTTGCGTACATACATATTGTACATCCATATTTGCGTACATACATATTGTACACCCATACTTGCGTGCATACACACATGCACCTTTATACGAAGTTGCATTTGACTCTGGAGAAATTGGGAACCACAGGATATATTTAAAAACGTGATTCATTTTAAAAGAGCGGTTTTCCTTGATATTGTCACATCACTGTTCCAAGCTGCATGATATACGGATATACTTACATTCTTTTATATGTCGCATACATCATGCTTTATGTTCATACGCATTGAGATATGCTGTTTTCATGAGATTTCTGGATTTGAGAACCGTGGTAATTTCAAAAGAAAGTATGTATTGTTTTAAAACTCGGTTTCTCTTGATATGATATTTCGGTGCGTCCACCATGTGTTTTCGCGGTTCTGAGAGTGGCATGTGAAACCCGATTCAAGGAGTGGTAGGCATCGTCTGCGGGTACATGGTAGACCCGGTGAGTACCCCAGGGCAAGACGACTCGTATTGTTAGACGGTGAGCCTGGCAGGGGAGCACTACCCATCGGTGATAGTATTTGGGCTCGGCGGATATCCGGAGGGTACCGACCGGAGTCGAGAGATTATATGGGCCGATCCGGACCGACGGAGCCCGTGGGCCGATACAGACTAACAGAGCCCGAGATATGAGGATTTACGTGTCGATGCTGGACACAGGTTTCTTGATGTTTCGAGTGTTGATGCTGGACACTCAGGTTCCATGATTTTGATGTGTCGCGAGGGACACACGTTGATTTATATCCTCATATTTTCATGCATATGCTTTTATGATATTTACATGCATGATGTTGTTGTGTCATCGGTTGACACGTGGACGAGATCCACATGCATACAGGCATTTATTATAATGTTGGATGATATTCACTGGCCCATAGGCTTGAGTATAGTGTTGGCACATATACAGATACGGTCACCCTAGATATCATAGTATCATCTTTATGATATAGTTGACCTAGGAGTCGTTGTTTATTCGATTTCTACTTGTAGATGTTTTTTCTACTCACAAGTTGGCAACTCACCTCCGTTGTGCCACAGTTCTTGCCGGTTGACCGCATGGATCCATAGCGGCATCACTGGCACATAGCTTCATTTGGGTGTTTTGCATTGGTAGGTGGGGCATTTGTATCATACCCACTCTTGTATTTATATTTCGTATTGTATCTAGTCAAATCCATCAATCAAAATTAGTATTTGTATAAGTAATGAGACTTAGTGAGATTTGTGGTTGCTAGACTTAGAGCGAGGGTATTTCCACTACTTGTGGTTTTGATGTCTTGCTTATTTCTTTATCTTTTGCGGTGAACTTCGCCGTTGGACGTCGTATACTTACATATACTGTCTTGCATGGTTGTGATCCGCCATTTGGCGAAGAGTTAGCTCCCGCTTGGGGATGCCATTATTCTTGTTATGTATTTGTTGTTTTGGATCAAAATATACAAAGGAGGTGCTGCCCAAATTTTTAAAAGACGAAACACGTTTTCAAACTAGTAAATTTCACTTGCATTTTTATGTTCCTTTTCTATACATTAAGAAAACTTGATTTCATTATACCTTTATTTCAAAACTTCACCTCGTTTATTTTCTTAAAAAGGTTTAGATTTCTGGGTTTCAGCTTACTTGAATTATGTTACGCCTTTAGACGTTGCGTGATTTAATTGCTGGTCACGGGCTAATATTTCGGGCCGTGACAACATGACTCGGCCAGAGGGCTTTGTGGACAGTGGGAGTAGTGGGAAGGTGTGCATGTTGCTTAAATCCATTTACGGGTTAAAGCAAGGATCGCAGAGTTGGAACATCTGTTTTGATGTTGTAGTCAAAGAGTTTGACTTCATCAAAAATATAGATGAACCTTGCATATACAAGAAGGTTGCTGAGAGTAAGGTTGTCTTCCTCGTATTGTACGTGATGACATACTTTTGATAGGAATTGATGTTCCTATGCTACACTCGGTCAAGCTCTTCTTATCATAAAGATTCTGAATGAAAGATCTAGGTGATGCCTCCTACATCTTGGGGATTAAGATCTATAGAGATAGATCTAAACAGATACTGGGATTGCCCCAATCGAGGTACATTGACACCATACTAAAGAGGTTTAGTATGGAAGAATCCAAACGTGGGAATTTACCTACGATCACAGGACTTACTCTCTCCAAAGAGATGTCTCCCAAGACTGATTTGGAGAGTGCCCGCATGCAAAGGATACCCTATGCTTCAGCAGTAGGCTCTATCATGTATGCGATGTTATGTACCAGACCCGATGTAGTATACTCACTGAGTGTAGTGAGTAGGTATCAAGCAGAACCAGGAGAGAGTTACTGTACAGCTGTGAAGAACATTCTCAAGTACTTGAAAAGGACTAAAGAGATGTTCTTGGTGCATGGTAACGGAGAACTCCAAGTAGAGTCCTTTACCCATTCGAGCTTCCAGAGTGATAAGGCCGACTCTAAGTCGGTCTGGGGATTTGTATTTACCCTCAATGGAGGGGCGGTTTGTTGGAAGAGTTCCAAACAGGAAACCGTAGCAGACTCGACGATGGAGGCTAAATACATCGCTGCCAATGATGCTGCCAAAGAGGCTGTCTGGATGAAGAAGTTCATAACTGACCTTGGTGTGGTTCCATCCATTGAGCGTCCAATACCTTTGTATTGCGATAACAATGGAGCAGTGGCTTTGGCCAAGGAACCCAGGTCCCATCAGCGATCCAGGCATATTCTGAGGCGGTATCACCTGATCCGGGAGATAGTTGATCGCCGCGAGATCGAGGTCAGGAGAGTTGACACGAAGGACAACACAGCGGATCCACTCACAAAGGCCATACCCCAAATACAATTGAGAGACTATTCGGGATGTTGCGTATGAGATACTACAACAACTGTCCTTAGTGCAAGTGGAAGATTGTTAGTTATATGTATGCCCTAGAGGCCATTATTGTACGTGTGATGTATATTATAGTGGATGCTTGGATATATACAGAGAGGACTTTCTTGCTCGACATGATAGTATGCTATCTGGTTGCTCTTTGTCTTAACATGTTGACTTGTATAAGTGATACTGTCTTGCTCTCACATGTTGATAAAGCCCTTAGGATGTGTACTTGACTACCAGGACTATGATGGAGATTATACTAAGGGCCAAGGGTAGTCTGCAAGTACACCCTAAAATTGTTCCTAGTCGAGGGTGTATCGAGACAGAGCATCGATATTCTAGAGCAGACTAGCATATACGCATCTTGACCCATATGATGGCCGATGGATGATCCCACATCCATTAGTGTTTGACATCAAAGGTGGTGTACGGGTGCTCAGTGGAGTCTGGTTACACTGAACGGACTCACCGAGAACTCCTAGCTGGTATTATACATATCGTCAGATAGCAGTTCTCTGGTGACACGGGTACAGGTTAGTCTGTAGACCCGAGATCGTCATAGAGTCTTGTGTGATTCCCATTGTACTTTGATTTCCACCTTACCACGTTCAAGAGAACATGCAAAATGGTGGCTTTTGGGTACAGTCCCGAATTACATGGAGACAATGAGCGATAGGAGAGGATTCGTCTCTCCCAGTATAGGGGGTTGATGTTGTGCTGTGCTCGATTGGCCATAACGATAAGGCCCTGGCCAGGGCTACTACGGAGATTTACTGATAAGTGTTATCAGTAGTTTCTCGACCCGTTATGAGCCTCACATCGGCACGACTTATCGGTTACTGGAGTTTGACGTTTACCACCTCTAGATTAAATATGCGACGTATCAGACGAAGAGACCGGACTGTACGATAGTGTTACTGTTCTCTTACGGAAAATAAATAAATAAATAGAGCAACGGGAAAAAGTCTCCAAGTGGAGCATCACGTGCCCACACGTGATAGGCGCTGCGTTTGACAAAACTAAGTCAAAATTGGGTCTCACGTGCAGACACGTGACCGCTATCGACAAAGTATATAGGCGCCTGAATAAAGTAAACAATTGGACCAAAAAAAAAACACTCACGTGATAACACGTGACACCTTTTTGTGGGCTTAATTTGGTGGGGTCACGTGCTACACGTGATAGACTCATATGCCTTCTGAACCGATAGAAGTAAATTCTAATTAAAAGGGACTAAAAGCCTTATTTGGAAAATATTCCCTTGGATCTTTCTAAACAAGAAAGATTACGCTCTGTAAAATAGAGCGCCGTTGGATTAAAGATCCAATGGTGATTAAAAAATCACCAATCTACAGAAAAATTCTATGCAAGGAAATATCTTTCTAAACTTGTTAAGAACAACAAAAGAAATATCTTCTGTAAAACAGAAGTCCTTGGATTAAAAATCCGACGGTAAATAAAATTCACCGAGTGATCTAAAGGATCATGTTGGTTAATTAGAAAATCAATCAAAATCTCTCAATGAGAGATTTTCTAAACAAATTGATTTCCTTCATTCTCCTATAAATAAGAGCAAAGAAACACAGAAAAAAAAGAAGAAGAGAGAAGAAAGAGAGAGAGAGAGAGAGAGAGAGAGAGAGAGAGAGAAACCCCTTGTAAGCTTAGAGAATTGAATTCTCCAGAGAGAAGAAGGCCACCTAAAAGAGAAAAAGAAACTCTAGGTAAGAGAAGGAACGAAACAAAAAGAATATCTCATCTCTTTTTCACTTTCATAAGAGTTTAACTCTTCTAAAAAGAACTTAGTTCTTCCTTTAGTTGAGATTTGCAGAAGCGGATCTCACCACAAGTTGAGAATTTAATTCTCATTGGGGAGATCCTGCCATGCAGATCCAAAACCTAGGGGAAGAACTAAGTTCAGAGAATTTAATTCTCCCAAAAAGTATATATGAATTTAATTCCTCTGATAAAACGAGGGTTTAACCCTTCATATAGAACTTAGTTCTTCCTTATGGTGAGAGATCTGCAGAAGCAGATCTTCTCACAAGTTAAGAATTTAATTCTCATCGAGGAGATTCTGCTATACAGATCCCAAAGCTAAGAGAAAAAAATTAAGTCCTAAGAATTTAATTCTTACAAAACAGTGGGCTTGAAAGTCTCAAAACTCAAGATCTCCATGCACGTAAAAAGATTAGCACCCAACATGTTAATGGCCGATTGTAGGGTTCCCAGGCACACCCATGAGGTTCTACAACAGATCAAACTTGCCAAAATCAAATTTTTCTTATGTGCCAAGTAACCCTAAGCAAGATCGTAACTAGAGGTATAGGCGATGCAAGCAAGTAAACAACTTTATTGCTAAAGGAAAGTGACTACAACCTTTGTAGATCCGGTCTTCCACTTCCTTGGCTCCGTGATGACGTCCCTCCGCTGTACCCATCGGAACCCTAGACTCTCGCGGTGGTTTCATCGGAGAAAAGATCGGGCTAGGTCGTCGACTTCGATGCCGAAGATGATCTACGTCGAGGCAACTCAAGATCAAGCTCCAACTTCACCAAGTCATGAAACTTGTGAAGAAAACACCCTATACTACATGGCAAGTGGTAGAGGATGAAGAAACAGGAAGTGGGTTCACTTTAGAATTGGATTTCTCACTCTTTTTCTCAAGTCACCATTGAAGCTAGCAAGCTTCTTTCTTCTTGAAAAAGAAGAAGAAAAAGAAAAAGAATATGATAAGAATTATGAATAAATGGAAATAAAGTCATTCTTATCATTTTAGCAACCATGGTTAAGTGTAGAGAATGAACTAGGGTTTAGTTAAAGGGTTAGGGTTTAGGAAAGAAACAAAATGACTTTGACTTTCACAGCTTCATGAAGCTTCAAGTGAAATCCAAATAAAGTCATCATTTTATTTCTCACCAAAAAGAATAAATAAATAAATGAATAAGTAAATAAAGCAAATGAAATGAAACCCTAACCATTTACTAAACATGGTTTAATTCAAACATACACCCAAGTTTGCATGTATCATCAAACATGATACAAACTAGTGCACAAAACTATATCATATATACAATGTGCACATCAAGTGAGAAAATCCATCTTAAGTGAACCAATACTAGTTAATGCAAAGTAATATATCAAATATATAATTATGCATTAAATCATTAAATCAACATTTGATTTAACGATCTGGTCATATCGCATATGACCGACTAATATCCAATGTATCGACTTATCGAATCAATCCTCGATTCGATAACTAGGTCATATCGCATACAACCAATCGATACATTCATCGCGAGAATAGAATACGGTATCACATACACGCATTATTCTCGGTCCCGCACATATCTCATATGCGCTCCTATTTCGTTTCGCTTGAGCCAGGAAACCTCTGTGTAGGACTCTAAAGACTCGTCAATACGCCGGCAGCAGGTGATGATCATATCAAACACCCACAAGCCGCAAGCGGTCTGCTAAACGTAACGGTCACTCGGGTATTGAGCGATCAGAAGATCGAAGAGCAAGCCCGCTCACACTCCTGTGAATCCAACCAGTAACACTTACCGCACAGTCCGGTCCGTTCGTCTGATATGTCGCATATCTCGTCTAGGGGTGGTAAACGTCAGACCCCAATAGCTTGATAAGTCATGCCGACGTAAGGTCCATAACAATCGTGAAACTACTGATAACTCTTACCAGTATATCACTGCAACCCTGGCCAGGGATTTCCTGTTATGGTCAGTCGAGCATGGCACAACATCAACCCCCAATACCGGGAGAGACGAATCCCCTCCTATCGCTCATTGCCTCCATGTGAATTGGGACTGTACCCAAAAACCACCTGTTTGCATGACTCAGTAGAGCCGTGGTAGGGTGGAAATCAAAGCACAGTGGGAGACACACAAGACTCTATGACGATCTCGGGTCAACAGACTAAGCTGTACCAGTGTCACCAGAGAACTGCCATCTGACGTGAGGTATAATACCATCTGGGAGTTCTCGGCGAGTCTGTTCAGTGTACACAATCTCCACTGAGCACCCGCATACCATCTCTGATGTCAAGCACCAATGGATATGGGATCATCCATCGCCCATCACATGGGTCGAGAAGATATACGCTAGTCTACTCTGGAATATCGATGCCCCGTCTTGATATTCCTACGACTAGGAATATTGAAGGATGTACTCATGGACTATCCAGGCCCCACTAGTATGATCTACATCATAGTCTTGGAAGTCGAGTACACATCCTAAGGGCTTTATCAACATGTAATCAGAGAGACAGAATGTATACATGTTAAGACAAAGAGCAACCAGATAGCGTACTATCATGTCGAGCAAGAAAGTCCTACCTATATATGTCCCAGCATCCACTACAATATACATCCAATGTACAGTAATGGCCTCTAGGGCATACATATAACTAACAATCTCCCACTTGCACTAGGGCCATCTGTAGCAGTGGTTGTAGTATCTAATACTCAACCATCCCATATAAGTCTCTCTCTGGGAAAAAGCCTTTGTGTGTGGATCCGTCGTGTTGTCCTCTGAGTCTACTCTCCTAATCTTGATCACCCTGGAGATCAACTATCTCCATGATCAGGTGATGCTGCCTCAGAATATGTCTGGGTCACTGATGGGACCAGGTTTCCTGGGCCAAAGCCACACTTCCATTGTCACACAATGGTGGGAACCTAGTTCATCTTATGAACAAATATACACCCAAATTGTCTCTTTGGTAGTATCTTTAATAGCGATGTTACCAGCCTTTATCGTCTAGTTTACCACGGTATCTAGCTTGGAACTCTTCCAACATACCGTCCCTTTACTGAAGGTAAAGACAATGCCGGCGACTGACACTCAGTCGTCCTTATCACCCTGGAACGTTTCCAGTGATTCTTCCTAGGATCAACTGATACTATCTCACTATACTTAGTGAGAATCCTAACATCTATTTAGATCTATCTCATAGATCCAAAACCCAGGATTTAGGAGGTATCGCCCTTATCCTATTGGGAGAATCCTTGTGACAAGAGGAGATTGATCGAGCGTAGCATAGGAAACCCCTTTCCTATCAAAAGTATGTCATCCACGTACTCTACGAGGATCACCACCATACTCCCTACTACCACTTTTGTATATACAAGGTTCATCTACTATTTTGATGAAGTCAAACACTTTGACTATCATATCAAAACAGACTTTCCAACTCCGCGATGCCTGCTTTATTATGTAAAGCAACTTGCACACGTTTCCGCTGCTCCCACTGTTTACGAAGCCCTCTGGCTGTGTTCTTATAGACGTCCACTTCTAAATCAGTATTTAGAAAAGCAGTCAGGACACCCAACCATCAAATATCGTAGTCATAGTATGTAGCCGTGGTAAGTAGGATCCGGATGGACTTAAGCATAGCCACTGGAAAAGGTTTCATCATTATCCATGCCCGGTCGATGACGAAAACCTTTAACAAGTCTAGCTTTGAAAGTCTCAACCTTTCCATCTACACCAAGTAATCTTCTCAAGATATACTTGCTCCTGATGGGGATTTAACCCTTCAGATATAGCAGCCAAAGTCCATACTTTGCTGGTGTACATGGATTCCATCTCAGATCGCTAAGCATCCAGCCATTCTTACAGAGTCCCTGCTCATGATGGCCTGCTCGAAACTAGTTGGGTCATCATCTCATGATGCAATTCTCGCTCCCACTATCATCGAGAAACCGAAGTATCTCTCAGGCAGGTGAGGAACCCTGCTAGATCGGCGGAGAGGCTGAGGTTCGTTGGGGACTTTTGAATCCTTTGGTTCTGTCAAATCATCAGCAGTTTTGTATAGCTGGAACCTTTCCAGTTCTACAGAACTGTCCTTGCCTCGATTTTATCCGGATTTTGCTTTTGACATAGGCCGGACAATCCCAAATCTTAACTTGCTTAAGAGATGGATTCTTCCCATACCATATCTTATATGGAATGGTAGGCACTTGATTTGATTCGAACCTAATTCAATATGTATGCAGCTTCTCAAGTGCACAACCCCAAAAGGGAATAGGTAACTCAGTATTACTCATCATAGAGCATACCATATCATATAGGGTGCTATTGCTCCGGCCTGATACACCATTGTGCTTTGGTGTATTCAGAGGAGAAATACTGAGAGAGAATCTCATTCTCCTATGGAATAGTCCAGGAATGCCATGCACAAGTATTCTCCTCTTTGATCTCATCATAGGACATAATACTTATACGCGTATTTTGGTTCTCTACTTCTAACTTATATTCTGTGAATATCTAAAAAGGTTCGGACTTGTGTTTCAACAGGAACATATAACTGAATCTTGAGAGATCACAAAAAACTGGTCCTGGCATGTGTGGACAGGGGACCTTACATACATCATCATGTATCAGTCCCAAGAGTTTACTAACTCTTTCCTGTTTCCAGTAAACGGAGCTATGGTCATCTAATCTTTGTGACATGACTGGCAAGTTTCACAAGATGTAAATTCAAACTGATTTAAATATGTATCTAAAATGTAACTTCAGCCAGTCGAGTCGCATTGATATGACCTAGTCTACAATGCCTCAAGAAGGATTTGTTTATTTCTGAACTCTTTCTCTTGTGTGTGTTCTGTATAGTAGGAATAGTAGTTTGATTTAGAACGTCAATGCTTTTAGATAATGTGTCTGAACCGATCAACTTTTGATATAGGAAATGTTCAAAACATTATCCATCAATACAAAATTTTATCATTTCTTTACTAATAAAGAGACTGATATGATTTTGTATATCAGGTTCGGTATCTAATAACATTCGTTCAGAATCAATGTACCGGTAATACAGGGTGGCAGTGACCAACAGACTTGGCTGCAACACTTGCCCCGTTTTCTGTCTCATGAAACTTATCACCCGTTCTCAGTTCTCTGCCTTTCTGTAGCCCTATGTAATAGATTGCATATCTGGGATCCTGATCCGGTATCAAATACCTAGGATGCAGAGGATACTGAGAAACAGTTCTTTGTAATGAACACACCCGAAGGAGATGCATCTCATGCACTTTCTTCGTTTGGGCGGCATGGGAATCCTGGTATTCCCCTATTTCCTGCTCGGTCTTATAACAATTATAAGTTAGAGCGGGACCAACGTTCCCCAGCTCAGTATAACAAGCGGGTTCGGTCAATACATCCATATTATTATCTTGATTAAGGCGTGATATGGTCGCTACCTGGAGAGAGAGAGAAGAAAACACTCTGCGTGCGCTCTTGCAAGATTAGATTGGTTATATATTTTATCTAATCAGGATGGCTCCCACTGTTTTTATCAAATCTTCCTTCAAACCTTAAAAGGAAATACTAGCCGGGATTAATTACACTCTACAAGTTCGCCAATCTTTCAGCCAGGCCAGTGTCGGTACTTTGAAGGAGGTTCCCCGTGCTTTCGCACGGACCTAATTACAGTAAACCTCGTTTTCCCAGAGGCATAATCCCGTTGACACCTTTCTAGACACCTACTTGATCGGCTAATTGCAAAGTGCAAAGCTCTCCCAGGAGTAACAATTACTCACAGTGGGTATCGGGATCCAACTATCATATAGAAGGTATGCAATCTCATTGCAAATTTCAACACTTGAAACTCCCGATAAAGATTTTTACCCCTAGCACCTATGACCTTGGCTAAGGTCAACAAATCATAAGCACTAGTCAAGTTCTACCCGTCATTTCATGATTAATTAGACCCACCCACATGACCCTTGGTTAAGGTCAACAAAGCCACATGACTGTCCTAACTAATCGCATCATATGCGGTGTAGGAAGACATCACTTAGCTACCGTACACTGTGTCTTGACTATGGTCAACAAACACAGCACGACTACTAAGTACTCTACTTCCTAAAATGACGGAGGGTTGCGAATGGTTTTTGTGAAAACCTTTAACGCTTTGAACTTGATCTCGTTGCAGAATCAAATGGTTTTTAAATGGAGTGTTTTTGAAGCTTTTCCAGTTTTGCTAAAGGGGTCACTCCCGGTGAAGGGATCGTCGGCCCTTTTCTCGTCGAATGAGGTGCGGGATATATCATATATATCACTGTGCAAAGCAGAAACTATAGAAGCAATCAAAAGACAAACCGAGGGTTGTAGCATCTAGCAGTTATTGCTAAAGGAGTCACTCCCGGTGACGGGATCTCGGTCCTTTCCTCATCGAATAAGGTGCAGGATGTTCTATAATGAACACCGTGATGCAAAGCAAGAACTGTAGCTACCTGTTTTATTTTTGAAATTCGATTCCACAACATCAATTAGGTTTATTTTCTTTCATTAATCTCATTAATGAATATCCCATCATTTAAGTCCACCTAAACATCACAGATAAATATAACGTACGCTTATGCCATCCGCATTCGCCTCGATGTCCCGTCTGCACCGTTAGGTTAGGTAACTAACGGCAGAGTGGGGCAGGGCTAGTGCGGGTGTAAAACATAAGCAACGTCTATATAATATATCATATATACTATATACTATATACTATATCTATCTGAACAAATCACATAATCATATCACAGATAACGCAGCAGAAAAATATCATATGAAATATTGGATATACTAGGACGTCCGTGTTTTCAATACGAGCCAGTATAAAACACGGATTCCACAGTCGTGATGAATAGCCAATCCCACACCCCTAGACCCCTACGAGAGCGGCAAGCAACCCTACCAATTCTAGGGTTAGGAGACCCGAACTCGACTCCTCGAGATGGTCTCCCACTGGACCATAGAACCCGGTTACTTGTGCTCCCCTCCTTGGGTCTATCCTAATGCGGAAAAGTAAATAATATACAATGGTGACATCTTCCGCAACCTGGAAGTGCCCCAATAAAAGAATATTATATACAAGTTTTTACATGAATGAAAATGAAAAACACTAATCTAACATAAAAACCCCCCCGGCTATTCGAACACGACGATCCAATATAACATATCCAGCAACACATAACATCACATGTCATCAACGCAAGTAAACATGCGTATCCCAATTGTCGTTGACATATAGCAACGAAACCGGCGATATCACATATTATACTTACGGTTACAGAAAAGAAAGTGTAAAACTATAACAGTTGGAATCCGCAAACTCTTTAGACATCACATGCCTAACTAATTATAAACCCCGCATTTCAGTCTCAAAATCGAAAATACTTTTCAATACCAAGTCGGGCAATTCAACAAGATTCCCGACATCCTGATCGAATGTTCGTCGCAAACTTCCGTAGACGGCAGCACCCCCGATACCGTCGACGAAGTGCACCAAGGCGGAACACCGCTGCCGCGAGCACCCAAACGGATGCTTTCGGCGACGGGGTTCTCCTACAGTCACTTGGTCGGGGCTATGGGGTGTAGCTGTCTATTAAGTTTACCCGGCGAGTTGATTGAAAGATTTAAAGTTTACTGCAATCAAGACGGTGTCGCTATGCAGCTAGCCGGTTGAGCACGGGTCGATCCACAGGGAGATGGTTGTATTTCCGTTCTTGTCTTAGACGAGTCAATAAAGAATTTGTGTATGTTTGTTTCTAACCTATGTGTTTATTTGCAAGTATAAAGTTGTTAAGAAAAGATACGAGATTGTAAGCTAAGGAAATCCGTACTCAAAACCTTTGAGCCGAATCTTGACCAATTGAAGCTAGAGCAATCGGCAACAACGTGGATTAGGGGATTTAAGCACGGTATTCGTGGAATACGGCTTATTTACCCTTGTCCTTCCGTTCTTGTCTCTTGCTTTTGCCTCCGGCCAAACCGAACGCAACCGGTCGCGGTTAGGAATCACCGTTACCTTGTCAGGGTACGGTGCCTAACGGAGCGCTTGCGTATGGTTTGGGCGGAGTTCAATGGAAAATACGGGAAAAGGAAATGAGCAAAGAAAATCTTAACTTACAATACCGTATTGATTCTTAACAACAACGACAATAATTACATTCATTCACAAGAAAGAACCAAAAAGAGAGAACAAAAAGAAAAGAACAAAGAAAAGAAAAGATTACAAGTAATTAAGTGCATGGAATTAAATTGCAAGTAAGTAAAGCAAGAATGAAAAATGCAAGTAATAAATAAGCAATAAAAAGAACAAGAAACAGAACTCAAGACAAGCATGTGATCAATAGCCAACTCTTAAACTTGCAAGCTCAATCAAGAGGTTGCAAGATCAAGGGAAGGGTAGAGAACGCATGTGAAATGAAGAACTAGTCCCTTGAGAAAATACGACCCTTGAGATTAATAACTAACCCTTAACCATTCAAGCTCAATGAAGAGGTTGAATGATCACGAGAAAGCAAGAATCTCAAGGGGAAGAAGAAACACAAGAGAATGATACAAAAACCTCATCTTCATTAATCTCCCACTCAAAAAGCTCTCACTACAATTTTCATGGAAAAAGAATGAAGAAGAAGAAGAAAAAGAACTAAAACTACAAAAGAATGGAGAATAAAGAATGACCCTTGGCTTGGCTCAGATCTGCTGTATTTATAGGTAGAGGGTTGAAGACCTAGGGCAACCATCTGCAATAAAATGAAGTACCCAAAATGCCCCAGAAAAACGACGAAATGAGGCGCCCATAAGGCCGCGGATCCGCGGCCAATACCCCCTATTGGCCGCGGATCCGCGGCCTTTTAGTGGTGTTGGGCTGTGGGCTTTGGTCGGGGTCCCTGGTTTGTTGTCCTCTTCATTGTGGTACATATATTTTCTGAAAATACATTCACATTTCTTCCAGAATTTCTGTTGAGGAAAGGTGGACTTTTGTGGATGCTTTTGTCATGATTGCCTCGAGCTCCGCGTAGATTTCTTGGAACTTGTTGTTGCCGTTGAGCCTTGTGCATGAAGGTGACATTGATTTGACATTTTGTCTTCCTAAACTGGTATCTGGCAACATACGGATAACGAGCGGAGACCGTGTTTTCTCAGTGGTTGGCAGGAACCCGGATATTGTCGTGTTTTCCATGAATTTCACCGTTTTAGAACCGAGAACCCGTATCCTGCAAATATGTGACAAACACGGATTAAAAGTACCTACCTATAAACAACCGAGCGTAAGAATGGGCGGTATAAAATGCAGTATTCTGTGATGAACAAATACCCCCAAACATAACTTTTGCTCGTCCCGAGCAAAACCAATTATTCACTAAAATAAAAACCTAACCGCACTTTCGCAGGGAACGCGATTGCACTGAGCATGTGCAACAAGCCGTTAAACCTCTAGGTGTCCCTAGTAGGAGGAGTGTTGTCTCCTGAGGGTTTTCAGCGGATACTATCCACAAAATCCCGTCAAGCTAGTGTCATATGTTAACATAGATTTTACTCCTACAGTTTAGTTATTACGTTAGAAACTCTATTATCCTAAGTCAGAAATATCCAACCCTTATTTTTCACACCTCCTATCTATTTAACCTTGGATCTCCTGAGTTTTCCTTCTAAAGCGCGGCCTCAAATCAGGGATTTTTATCAACTTTACAGAAAACACAAGTCTTATTCTTTATTTCTATCTTTTATCCAAACATCGATTGTATACCCCTACGTGTGTGTGTATTTGCACCCCTACACTCAAGAATTCAATTCAAGCTATAATACCCTTGCCCTAATACCTAATACTACTTCTTTTCATTAAGGATGGACGGATTTGCTCACACACCTTTCATGCGACTATTAATGCTTCTTGAGGCACTAACGGCCGATTACTGAATGTGTGAGCATTAAAGCGTAAATAGCAGTTTTCAGGTCTTGACTTTATTCTATTTTTCTTTTTCTTTTTCTTTTCTTTTTTTTCTTTTTCAAGACCGGATATATTTTTCAATATGCTCTTTTGGTGTTTAGCTTTAAATACCGTTTTTTCTTTCATACTAGGCTTTCAGGCAAGAGTATTTCTAGGTATCCTCTACTATCCCAAGTTTCAAGGTGCGTGTAAGTGCAGTTTGTAGGGTATATACTTTCTAAATTTAAACTCAAGAAAAGAAACTATTTTTCAGACTTATCCTTCAGTAAAACTTCAATACTTTCCCCTCATCTTGACTTAACTCAAGAACTGAACCCAAAAATTGTAAGGACGTATACTTACCAAAGTTAGACAGAATGAGGGTTATTTTTAGGGTTTTCAATTCCTAAGTCTAGAATTTAGTTATTTCTAACATATCAACTAAACTTTCAGAATAAAAATCTAAGTTACCCTATTAGCTAACTTGACGACAAAGTTTTTATATTTTTGGAAAATTTTCGATTTTTGTGGGTTTTTAATAAGGTATGCAAATGCAAAATATACAAATGAATGCGAAGGAAGAAAGCTTACCGAGCACACCCCCAAACTTAAACTTGACAGTGCCCTCACTGTCAGGCTACACCAAGAGGGTCAAAATTGTCGGCGCTCCCTAAAAAAAATTATATACAAAACAAAAAGGAAAACAAAAAATATATACAAAAAAAGGTGTTCCCCCCAAACTTAAGTAAAACAGTGTTTCCACTGTTAAGCGTTGAAGTTCAGGTTTAGGGGGGAAAGAACAGTATCAAGCTATACAAGGCCTTACACAGGCCAAAAGTTAACACCAACCATTCAAAGATTTTATCGCTATAATGTACCGGTTGGTGGAAGAAGGCGTAGAGAAAAGAGATGGAGAATACGCGAGACCGTATGCGGAGAGAAGCGGGATACGGTCTTGGTATATGAGAGGAAGAAGAATGGCGGAAGGGAAAAAGAAGTGGAATACGAACTTGAGGGTGCAAATGGAGTAAATAGATTAGCACAATTTTTGATGACCGATGTGTGAAAAGCGATTGTGCTAATATATTTACCCGTCGAGAAATGGGGTCAAATCCCTCAAGATTCGAGAGAAACCATGGGTACGCCGAACTTGGTAAACCAGACATACGAAATGAAAGTGAGACGGGTTCTTGCAAGGTCGGAACGATGGAAAGGGTGGGGGGGAGTGATTGAGGAAGGTTATCGGTTAAAGGTTCAGGAGGGTGTACACAGTCAGTGGAAGGGATTGGATGAATTGGAAAATCCGACTCATCAATTAAAACTGTTTCATCCTCAGTACTATCCTCAATATTCTCCTCAAAATTTATCTCATCCATGCAATTTTCATCAAAGTCCAGACGCATATGTTGTTCGGGAAAAACATTTAATGACTCGGGATGATGAGTTCAAGAGACAAACTCAGCCAAATCTACGGGTTCATCATCCAAAATATCCCCAGCGTCAATATCCTCAATCAAGTGAAAATCAAAATTCTCTGACACCTCATCAAAAGCATGGATATTAATCGATTCTGGTTCTAAGATATAGGTGTAGAGGTCAAAAGGATTAGGTATGGTTTCACTTGGAAGGGACCCTTCACAATCGGGCAAATCAAACACTACGAAGTCGCACAACTCATTCATCATTCTATCTTCAATTGATACATCATGTGGGATACTCGATAGACTTTCAAAAAGGGAGTTGTGGGATTCAATTTGGGATGGGTAGGTTTGATTTGGAAGGGGGTACATCTCACTCTCTCCACTCAAATTCACAGCCTGTCCTGCCGCCTCATCATACATTAAAAAATTTGGAGCTAGTTGAAAACTAGCTACCGGGTCACTAGGTTGCATGAGAGCGGCCATGGATGCATTCAAATCCATCATCTGTTGGCTTGACGCTACCCTAAAATCTTCCAACGACTGTTCCAGACTAGACATGGGTTGTGAAGGGGTTTCAGTAAATGATTCAAAGTTATTTGGATACTGAAAACTCCCAAACGGCTGTTCTGAAGTAATGTCTAGGGAAGGTGAAAAAGTAGGATAGGATTGGTAGGAATTGAATGGCTGGACAGGAGTGGGATCAACATTGGGATAAGAAGGTGAATGGATTTGTTGGTCCCAAGAATTTGTAGTGGTGAAAGGAGTGAAAGATCGGCTACGAGATTGTGCAATATGTTCAGCAATGGACATTGGTCTCGGGGTTACAACTGGATTTTCAAAAGGGGTATCAACGCAAGAAGGTGTGAATGTTTGAAACGGTTGATACGAAGTGGATTGCGGGGTCCAGTTGTTCGTCCTAGACGCGTCTATCCGATCTTTCAAAGAAATTTTTGGCATGGAGGGGTCGTTTGAAGTTCGACCAAAACAAGAACCGTATGAAGTAATGTCTGGTTGTGGGTACCAAAGTTCGGCAAGAGTTTTTCGAGGTGGAGTACCCATGATATGAAGAGAGAAAGGAAGGAAGGCAGAGAAAAGGAGAGGGAAAAGAATGTGATTTTTTTTTATTTGTTATTTTTATTTTTTTTATTTTTTTATTTTTTTTATTTTTTTAGATATTAACAAAAGAATGAAATATACACACAAAAAAGAATAGGGACAAAAACAATCACGACACAAAAATACCACACACCTAATCGTTCTAGGGTTCACCTAGGTCAACTAGACCTGCTCTAGAACTTGATTGTCGAAATAAAACTGTGTCGAGAAACAGGCTCAAGATACACTGATCACGAGGCCAGGTAAGTGCAGGGATAAGGGGAGGTTTTCCAACGCTTTCGCGAAGTTCCTTAATTAAATAACCCTTTCTCTTTTGGCGGTTGCGCCGTTAACACTTTCCTAGACACCCCGTAAACAATATACCGTTAAGCGAGGTTCTAAACACAGTTAACTTCTCCTAGTGAGCGCGAAGTCCTTAAGGCTTAAAGTCTAATTTCTTTTAAAATTTGTGTGGGTAAACGTTATGCTCAAGTTCGTGATTTGTGGGCCACGGAAAAGGTGATGAAATCCTTTACCGTATGTTGTGGGGTTCGCTTGCCCTTAAATCCGTATTAATGTATGCAATGCGCAATTCAAAAATTCTATAAAGAATCAAACAATTGTTTTTTAGTTTAAGCGCGGCGCTGCAACAAATACGGGTTAGTCAATTTTTTTAGCGTTTGCTAGCGAACTTGCAAAGAATCCTGCAAAGAATAGTATATTGGATGCGTCGGATTTGAGAAGAAGGTGTTAGTAAAATACGTACCGTTAAGTTTTTGGGTTAGGAAACCCCCGTTGAATCAAATCCGGTAAGCTTGAAAGGTTCGCTTGCGCGGGTCAAACTACCCGGATCTTTGGCACTGTATTTTGCAATCACCTTAGACTTGAATGTACACTTTGCTCCCCACAATTGCAGTTTGCAAATCTGCAAAAATCTGCACTCTTGCCCACAAAAATTATCAAAAAAAAATGACAAAAAGATTTTTTTTTTTTTATAAATATATACAAAAAGAATATTAACCCGAATAACAAGAAAGAAAATACGCTACCGTCTCCCCGGCAACGGCGCCATTTGATTGAAAGATTTAAAGTTTACCGCAATCAAGACGGTGTCGCTATGCAGCTAGCCGGTTGAGCACGGGTCGATCCACAGGGAGATGGTTGTATTTCCGTTCTTGTCTTAGACGAGTCAATAAAGAATTTGTGTATGTTTGTTTCTAACCTATGTGTTTATTTGCAAGTATAAAGTTGTTAAGAAAAGATACGAGATTGTAAGCTAAGGAAATCCGTACTCAAAACCTTTGAGCCGAATCTTGACCAATTGAAGCCAGAGCAATCGGCAACAACGTGGATTAGGGGATTTAAGCGCGGTATTCGTGGAATACGGCTTATTTACCCTTGTCCTTCCGTTCTTGTCTCTTGCTTTTGCCTCCGGCCAAACCGAACGCAACCGGTCGCGGTTAGGAATCACCGTTATCTTGTCAGGGTACGGTGCCTAACGGAGCGCTTGCGTATGGTTTAGGCGGAGTTCAATGGAAAATACGGGAAAAGGAAATGAGCAAAGAAAATCTTAACTTACAATACCGTATTGATTCTTAACAACGACAATAATTACATTCATTCACAAGAAAGAACCAAAAAGAGAGAACAAAAAGAAAAGAACAAAGAAAAGAAAAGATTACAAGTAATTAAGTGCATGGAATTAAATTGCAAGTAAGTAAAGCAAGAATGAAAAATGCAAGTAATAAATAAACAATAAAACGAACAAGAAATAGAACTCAAGACAAGCATGTGATCAATAGCCAACCCTTAAACTTGCAAGCTCAATCAAGAGGTTGCAAGATCAACGGAAGGGTAGAGAACGCATGTGAAATGAAGAACTAGTCCCGTGAGAAAATACGACCCTTGAGATTAATAACTAACCCTTAAACATTCAAGCTCAATGAAGAGGTTGAATGATCAAGAGGAAGCAAGAATCTCAAGGGGAAGAAGAAACACAAGAGAATGATACAAAAACCTCATCTTCATTAATCTCCCACTCAAAAAGCTCTCACTACAATTTTCATGGAAAAAGAATGAAGAAGAAGAAGAAAAAGAACTAAAACTACAAAAGAATGGAGAACAAAGAATGACCCTTGGCTTGGCTCAGATCTGCTGTATTTATAGGCAGAGGGTTGAAGACCTAGGGCAACCATCTGCAATAAAATGAAGTACCCAAAATGCCCCAGAAAAACGACGAAATGAGGCGCCCATAAGGCCCCGGATCCGCGGCCAATACCCCCTATTGGCCGCGGATCCGCGGCCCTTTAGTGGTGTTGGGCTGTGGGCTTTGGTCGGGGTCCCTGGTTTGTTGTCCTCTTCATTGTGGTACATATATTTTCTGAAAATACATTCACATTTCTTCCAGAATTTCTGTTGAGGAAAGGTGGACTTTTTTGGATGCTTTTGTCATGATTGCCTCGAGCTCCGCATAGATTTCTTGGAACTTGTTGTTGCCATTGAGCCTTGTGCATGAAGGTGACATTGATTTGACATTTTGTCTTCCTAAACTGGTATCTGGCAACATACGGATGACGAGCGGAGACCGTGTTTTCTCAGTGGTTGGCAGGAACCCGGATATTGTCGTGTTTTCCATGAATTTCACCGTTTTAGAACCGAGAACCTGTATCCTGCAAATATGTGACAAACACGGATTAAAAGTACCTACCTATAAACAACCGAGCGTAAGAATGGGCGGTATAAAATGCAGTATTCTGTGATGAACACGAGTATCCGCGTACGCTACGTGATTGCGACGGACTTTTGATCACATCAAAATTCCGTGGCAACCGATCAAGTGAGACTAAAGTGCTATGTTTATAACATTCAAATCAGTTATCTCATAACTACTTGTGGATTCCAAATATTGTATCACATTCCAGATAAAATCGAAAATGTTAAACTTTCCGATCGAACAATCGAACACCCAAGTTTTCCCGAAACAGATCAACACATGAAATAAGTTTAAAAAACATTCACTTCGTGCCTCAGTACCAACGGTCCAGCCGTAGAAGGGTCAAGCCAACGCCTCACATGTGGCACGCCGTACTGCCCCAAACCCTAAGGTTCAAAGGGCAGTTCAAGACGGTCATATAATCGAGTTAAGGTTTGTTGTCTTCTAGAGGGACCATCGCGTTACTTGCACTACTTAGAACGTCATTAAACTACGGAAAAATCCAACAATTGGAAATTTCCCGGCAGGGGAAAAATTGGGTATTTATATCCGGTCGAACCTTTAAACATATTCTAAAATTACCCGGAAAAACAAATAGACAAAATTAGACAATCCGATTGAAACACCGAGTCCCCAATACAACCCAGAAAACTCAACTCTTGAGTGCAGATTAAAACTTCCCAGAGAACAGAGGAAACAGATACGGGTATTACTGTATAAAAATTAATCCCTAATCAGTACATACGGCCGCGGAACCACCGCAAATAGCATGGTAAGGCCGCGGTTCCGCGGCGATCTAGTGGAGTTAGGGGTTCGTTTTCTACAGTAACTCTTAGACTTTCCTGCTTTATTTTCTGAGAATTTTTAATTCACAAAAATCCACAGTTTTGAAAATTGTCCAGAGAGGGTTGAAAAATTAGGGTTTCGGGTTCGATCGGCTTTCTAACATCGTCTACGCATCGCCTAAGGCTCTAGCTAGGCTCTGATACCACTGTAGGGTTCCTAGGCACACCCATGAGGTTCTACAACAGATCAAACTTGCCAAAATCAAATTTTTCTTATGTGCCAAGTAACCCTAAGCAAGATCGTAACTAGAGGTATAGACGATGCAAGCAAGTAAACAACTTTATTGCTAAAGGAAAGTGACTACAACCTTTGTAGATCCGGTCCTCCACTTCCTTGGCTCCGTGATGACGTCCCTCCGCTGTACCCATCGGAACCCTAGACTCTTACGGTGGTTTCATCGGAGAAAAGATCGGGCTAGGTCGTCGACTTCGATGCCGAAGATGATCTACGTCGAGGCAACTCCAGATCAAGCTCCAACTTCACCAAGTCATGAAACTTGTGAAGAAAACACCCTATACTACATGGCAAGTGGTAGAGGATGAAGAAATAGGAAGTGGGTTCACTTTAGAATTGGATTTCTCACTCTTTTTCTCAAGTCACCATTGAACCTAGCAAGCTTCTTTCTTCTTCTTGAAGAAGAAGAAGAAGAAGAAGAAGAAGAAGAAGAAAAAGAATATGATAAGAATTATGAATAAATGGAAATAAAGTCATTCTTATCATTTTAGCAACCATGGTTAAGTGTAGAGAATGAACTAGGGTTTAGTTAAAGGGTTAGGGTTTAGGAAAGAAACAAAATGACTTTGACTTTCAAAGCTTCATGAAGCTTCAAGTGAAATCCAAATAAAGTCACCATTTTATTTCTCACCAAAAAGAATAAATAAATAAGTGAATAAGTAAATAAAGCAAATGAAATGAAACCCTAACCATTTACTAAACATGGTTTAATTCAAACATACACCCAAGTTTGCATGTATCATCAAACATGATACAAACTAGTGCACAAAACTATATCATATATACAATGTGCACATCAAGTGAGAAAATCCATCTTAAGTGAACCAATACTAGTTAATGCAAAGTAATATATCAAATATATAATTATGCATTAAATCATTAAATCAACATTTGATTTAACGATCCGGTCATATCGCATATGATCGACTAATATCCAATGTATCGACTTATCGAATCAATCCTCGATTCGATAACTAGGTCATATCGCATACAACCAATGATACAATCATCGTGAGAATAGAATACGGTATCACATACATGCATTATTCTAGGTCTCGCACATATCTCATATGCGCTCCTATTTCGTTTCGCTTGAGCCAGGAAACCTCTGTGCAGGACTCTAAAGACTCGTCAATACGCCGGCAGCAGGTGATGATCATATCAAACACCCACAAGCCGCAAGCGGTCTGCTAAACGTAACAGCCACACGGGTATTAAGCGATCAGAAGATCGATGAGCAAGCCCGCTCACACTCCTATGAATCCAACCAGTAACACTTACTGCACAGTCCGGTCTGTTCGTCTGATATGTCGCATATCTCGCCTAGGGGTGGTAAACGTCAGACCCCAATAGCTTGATAAGTCATGCCGACGTAAGGTCCATAACAATCGTGAAACTACTGATAACTCTTACCAGTATATCACTGCAACCCTGGCCAGGGATTTCCTGTTATGGTCAGTCGAGCAAGGCGCAACATCAACCCCCAAACCGGGAGAGACGAATCCCCTCCTATCGCTCATTGCCTCCATGTGAATCGGGACTGTACCCAAAACCCACCTGTTTGCATGACTCAGTAGAGCCATGGTAGGGTGGAAATCAAAGCACAGTGGGAGACACACAAGACTCTATGACGATCTCGGGTCAACAGACTAAGCTATACCAGTGTCACCAGAGAACTGCCATCTGACGTGAGGTATAATACCATCTGGGAGTTCTCGGCGAGTCCGTTCAGTGTACCCAGTCTCCACTGAGCACCTGCATACCATCTCTGATGTCAAACACCAATGGATATGGGATCATCCATCGCCCATCACATGGGTCGAGAAGATATACGCTAGTCTACTCTGGAATATCGATGCCTCGTCTCGATATTCCCACGACTAGGAACATTGAAGGATGTACTCATGGACTATCCATGCCCCACTAGTATGATCTACATCATAGTCTTGGAAGTCGAGTACACATCCTAAGGGCTTTATCAACATGTAATCAGAGAGACAGAATGTGTACATGTTAAGATAAAGAGCAACCAGATAGCGTACTATCATGTCGAGCAAGAAAGTCCTACCTATATATATCCCAGCATCCACTACTGTATACATCCAATGTACAGTAATGGCCTCTAGGGCATACATATAACTAACACCGATCACGTGCTCCCACGTGAGCATCCTTGATGAATGAAAGAGAACAACTAAGATCAGGTCATGTGATCACATGTGACCCCACTAAAAGAGCTTAGCACTTCCAAAAGAGAAAGGGTATAAACCCCAGAATCAGTTATCACTTTTGTGACGCCTCACGTGATCCCATGTGGCCCTCTAAAAGAGCTTAGCACTTATACAGAAAAGGGAATGAGCCCAAATGCAGCGCTTACATTTGGATAATACATCACGTGTCCGCTCGCGACCTTTTAATGAAACAATTTCTCAGCACTCGTATGGAGAGAAATATATCCAAAAGCAATGTTCATATCTTGAAGGCGCCTCACGTGTCCACACGTGAGCACCGCAGGAAGCTAAGTGTTTAACACTTCATATACAAGAATACAAGTAAAACAAAAAGGAAGAGGGGTGTCGGAACCAAAATGAATGCTCAACATTGTTGAACAAAAAAGGGACCGAGCCCAAACAAATGTTCAACATTTTATTCAAGACTGAGTGGACTGAGCCTAAGTTGAGTGGACTGAGCCTAAGTTGGCCTCAAGTCCTTAATTCAGATCAACTAAGCCAATGTGCTCACAATCTTTTTTAATTGGTCTTAGTCCCAAACCTGACTACATATCTCCCAATCAATATTGGTTCAAGGGTACATCTCTTCATACCTCTGATACATGTCGTTATAATTCTTCAACGTCTTCAGAGAGATGGAGGGTCCCAATAACCAATAACTTTTGGTGCATCCCCAAACGGTTAAACCAAAACCATACAGACTATGATGTCTTTAAACCTCACAGACTATGACGTCTTTAAACCAGACTATGATGACTCTAAGCCCGATGGACCGCAATGTCCTAAAACTAACGATGGACCGCAACGTTCCTAAACTAAAACGATAGAGTTCAAATGCTCTTTCGTTGGATCTAAATGATCCTTAAATCATATTGAGTAGATCTTATTTTGAGATTAGGCTAACGTATCCTCAACAAACGTTTAAGTTGATCTTAATCTAAAACAAGATTAACGATACTTAATGTAACGTTTTGAAAATCGTTTCGGTGAAATTTCGAAAAAACGGTAAAATAAGGGGTTTCTGTAAAAAGTCAAAATGCAAATATCTTTATTATAAAATTAAATATACATATTCTAGCTATGTAATTGCTAGTATTTGGTGTTTATTGAGCCACTGCTGAAATTTCAAATTTTCTGAAAATTTTTCCGAAATTAATTATTTTAATATTATTTTAAGCCGGTAAGAAAATACATTAAATTAGCGATAAATACAAATTTAAATGGGCTAATTTTAATCTTTAAAATCATGTTAATTAAAATCTAGTTGCAATATAATTTTTTAGTATTTTATTTCAAGTTTTAATTGATTTATTTTATGGAAAACAAAAATATAGTAAGGGTTTGTGATTTCAATTAGGGTTTTTATCATATCATTAGGGATGCAAGGTTTAGTTTAACATCTTAATGTATGTAAAACCTAGTTTGGTTGATTAAATTGCACTTGTTATATGTAATTTGTCCAAATTGCTTAAATTGCAAACTAGGCTTTTGTAAACCTTGAATTTGATTAAGAGAAAAATATAATTAGGTATTTTCATGACTTCATTAACATTATTAAGTGTATTTTAATACTTTAGTTCATGAAAATCCAAGCTAGATTGTAGTTTGTGCATTTTGCTATAAAATTGTTAAAATTTGGGTATATTGTAAACTAGAATTTTGAAATTTATAGAAATTGATGAGATTAATTTGTGAAAGTGATTTGTATGACCTAATTATGTTATTTAATGAGCATTTTGGCCATTTAAATCACTAAAATTTGTAGATCAGCGAAAACATCAAGTTTTGAACCGAAATGGGAATTTGTGTTAACTAGGTTTTGGAAAATAAAACGATTTGTTTGATTTTAATGTTTTGATGAGTTAAACCTTATTTCATATATAATTAATGATTTGTGAAGCCATGATTGGTACGTTTGGCGTTTTTCTTGATCAATCGACGTTTGTACGCCGATGTTGAGGGTTTTTGGATTGATTCGTGAAAGCAACCATATGTTTTGACCTATGTGGGATTCATGTATCGTTTTAGTCATGAGTCGGATTTTAATGCGACACGGTGCGTTATGATATGTAGGTACCCCCATGTGGAGTTCGAGACGACAAGCAAGCGCGTGGCGACGTCGGCACCGGCGAGCGAGGACCAGGTGAGTAGATTTATATCTACGGGGAGAAGTCGGGTGGATGGCGTATAGCACCCCCGCAGTTCGTGGTGATGTATACGAATACGTATACACACATATATATATTGATTATATTTTGTTTGAGTATATTGATGATAATATGGTTATTTGGTGTTCTTGGATGATTTAGTGTCGCGAAACCCTAGAGTAGTGGTCGCACCACACATGCACACAACCACCCATACTTGCATACTTTCTTCTTTCATTTGTGCTTATTCGGGAATATATAGTTATGTGTTCACATGGGTATGGGACTATGTGTTCACATACGGATTTGAGGATGATACTTGGGTTTGAGATGAGTCGATGAGATTTGCGTTGAGGTTATGATATCGGTGATATGGCAGGATTCGTATTTGAGATACGTCCTGATGTTATAGCGGGTCTTTAAACGATGATACGGGTGAATAGTGCTATAAATAAAATGGTCGACATGTGATCGTGATATGAGATATGATATGCTAGGATATTGATACTAGGCCGTATTGGGCGATGTATACCCCTTGATGATGATATGTGCTGATGATATCGGTTTGTACGAGACTGTCGATCAGTAGTCAGATCATGACTATATTGATGATATTAGTATTGTACTAGACATAGGTCAGTACCCTGGACTATGATCTTGGATAAAGAGAATACCAGATGAATAGTGTGATGAATATGATATTAACCCGTACCCAGATTTGGGGATGCCGTACGATGGATTTACGTACGAGCTATATTTTGATGATTGATCCGCACTCTTGACTTGGGATGTCTGATTATAGATATGGTATCGGATATGATATTATTGAGGCGGGATCACCGACTAATATATATACAGGTATTTATATGTATCGACTCAGATGTTAGGCGGTTTTCTTACCTGTAGTCCAGCTTGTTAGCTTAGCCCTTTAGTTTAGTTTAGTTGTTAGATTAGATTCGATTCTTACCTATTTCAAAAACTAACGAATCGTGGGTATTTTAAAAGACAGCCCAAGGGATCCTACGGATATTTCAAAAGACGTATCTTTTCATAAAAACACCGTAGCCCCTATTTTCAAAACCCCACGATTCCTGTTATTTCAAATGGCACCATTGTTTAATATTTAGCTCCCGCTCATTTTGGTTGCTCGCTCCACATCGCATACTTACATTGTTATTTCATATTGCGTTGTTGACATTATGCTATTAGGACAACGGCACCATTACCGATGATGCGTATGTACCACGTACACTTACTTGCCGGCTCACACACATCTTCATCGGTAATTGCCATGTCATGTACACCTTAGAAAATATTATTGCTTAACTTAGCTTGATAGCTAGTAGTTTGACATAATATTAGTGTACTTACCTTATATGCCAGCTTAGATATTGTAGTTATTACTTGTCACTTCATGCATACTGTTATTCATTGTTATGCCGTATTCATGGATTCTTATGCCTATATTCATGGGTTCATATGCTATTGATGATTTGGATTCGGATTTCTATGAGATTTTCTGGATTTGGGGGAAAACCGCAAAACTTGTATAAGCTTCTTCCCTCTCTTTTAAATAAAAAGTGCGGTTTTCCCATGATGTATGAGTCGTCCACCATGAGTTTGCTGATGGATTTCGAGACCCGATTCGAGGAGTGGAGGAACCGTTTCGGGTATATGGTGGGCCCGGTGCGGTACCCCGGGGCAAGAGGATCGTGTTGTTGACGTTGAGCCTGGCAAGGGAGCACTACCGACCGGTGATATTACCCGACGCGTCGGATATCCGGAGGATACCGTCGTGGTCTTGAGATGGATGGTAGGGGCCGGTCTGGACTGACGGTGCCCTAGATATTGTGATTGAGACATTGAGATTTCGAGATATTGAGGTACAGAGACTGTGATACAGAGATATCGAGATATTGGGATTACGTTTTGTGCCGATGCTAGGCACTATTTTATGCTGATTTCATTATGATACCTCATTTTAAAAATACAAAGGAAATCTCACTAAATTATGAAAACAGTTTCTTCATTTACATGTATTCTGTTTTCATACATTCATACTTCATTCATATGATATATTGCTACCTGAAGCACTGACATGGGCACATGAGATTACACTCGGGTTAGATATTTACCCTAGCCATTGTTATAGGCTGGATGTTATACATATAATTGAGGATATATTATGATCATTGACCTAGGTTGCGTTATTTATGCGATTTCTTTCCGTAGATGTTTTTCTACTCACGAGTTAGCAACTCACCCCCGTTGTGCCCCAGTTTCTTGCAGGTTTTGCCGTACAGGTTTCATTACGGCTTTGCTGGCACTACTTCCTTTTCCGGGTGATTTGCTATTAGGTGGGTTTATTTGTATCGTACCCCCCATTATACACCTTGTATATTATTACTTTGTTGTATCTAGAAGTTCCATCAACCAAACATGTATATATTTGAGATAGAGACCAGTGATGTTTATTCTTTCGACCTTAGAGTCGCGTGTTGTATTTCTGTGGATTTCTTGTTGTTTTGAGTTTCTATTTGAGTTTTGATCCTCTCCCTTGGCGTTGTATATTATATTACTTGTGTGGTTGTGACCGTCGATTGACGAAGAGCTAGCTCCCGCTTGGGGATGCCTTTTTATTGATTTCGTATACTATTCATGTTGTATCCCGTTTGGGGGCCAGTTTTTACAAAGGAGACTCTGCCGAAATTTTCGGGAAATGTTTGATGTTTTTTTAAACCGCATAATTCGGCTTATGCTATTGAAACCACTTGTTTTAATTGGTTTTCCTTCACTCTACTACTTTTCTTGGTTTGGATTTCTAGGTTTTCGGCTTACTTAGATTACGTACGCCTCGAGACGTTCGTAGTTTAAGTGCCGGTCATATTCCGTACTTTCGGGACATGACACTTAAACCAACCCAAACCCAAATCTAAGAAAATACCGATTTGGACTAATCCATGCCCTACAGGCAACAATATACATTAGTTTCCGTATACAATCCACGGGCAACCAAAAATAAAACAAGCACACGACACGAAGTGACCATCTGGAGAAGGAGAAAGTGGTTACCGCTATGCGGTAGCGTAATTAACTGCGGGGGTTTACGCCTGCAGGGAAGAGTGTCCCCATAATAAAAAAAACCCTCATACACGAGGGGGAATCTGACGAAGTCTGCTATAATGGCCGCATCTGTCTAAACCTCCGATACGCGGTGCCATAATCAACTTGGCATCTTCGGAGAGGTGGATGGATAAAACCAAATAGCATCTGCCCCCAAAATTCAGGCCGGACGTCCCAACGTTCTGGTCGCGTCTTTCGGCAGAGAACAGATTCTGGCAAGCCCGGTAGGACCTTTTCCTCTTTCCACTCCTCACTTCGTGTGTCGTTTTCATGAACGAATCGCGGTTTAATACGGTTGCCCCTGGATTCGAGGTACTAAGATTTGGTGTCTTGCTCCGTCTAGAAGAAAAAAGGCTTCCAACTGCACCAACTGCAATAGCAACTCCCACTTTATCCTCATTGGAGGAGTGACCTATAGCCTCAAGCGGCCTCCATCATTTCTATACCAGTGGAACAGGTGACTCAGGCCACTACTGGACTATTCTTTGGGACCATGATCCCACCGGCAAGCTTCAGCGTCCCAGTGTCGTCACAGGAAGCTCCGAAGAAGTCGGTCTTCGATCGGCTTACAACTACCACGGCCCCTCTCAACGGGCCATCCAATTCCAAGTCTACTACATCAGTCTTTAACAGACTAGGACAAAGCTCAAACGGGCCCATGAAGAAGTCTGCAATACCCGAAGGGTTATCCCGAAGCGGATAGCCATTCCAGCCCCAGTAAACAAAGTCATCTGAGGGGCTTCTCCTGCTAAAGGATCGGTCTTCACAAGACTGTCCGTTCCAACTCCCGCTTCAGGAAAATCCACCAAAGCTGCTTCCCCCGCCCGAAAGTCAGTCTTCGACAGGTTGAACGTTTCTTCTTAGTGGACGTCAGTCTTCGATAAGCTGGCACCAACAGCAACCCTTCACCAGAACAGGGGGCATGATGAAGCCACCCCCATAACTGAGCCAGTACCGTCTACAAGACATGCTCGACGTCGCCACTGGCGCCGAGTGAGGAAAGCTGGGGGCAATTCCCTTTCTGGACTTACCCCACCAGCTCCAACAGTGGAAATTGACGCTGTTGTTCCAACTGAGAACAACTTTGAGCCGCTCAGGAGGGTGCGCAAGAACTCTCCAATTGCCGTTCTAAAAAGGTCTCCTCCGCTTGCTGAAAACATTACAAAGGCGAAGCCGGAGCAGCCCCCACAGCAGCTGTCTTCTAAAATCCACAGGGTCCGGCGAAGAGTTCAAGACTCTGTGATCAACAAAGACTACTCCCGCCGACAGAAGAAAGTGAAAGTTCGGCAAGAGAAGGACCACCCCGTCATACCACAGAAGGTATCGTCTATATGGGTGCCCGCTGCAACGGCCCTCTCAACTTCGACCGCCCATAAAAGGAGAAGGCCGGAGAAGATCCCCGTGTCTGTGACAAATCTCAAGGGTGTAGAATCTAAACGCCCCAAGTCTGGGGGCATGGTAGTGCACACCATCTACATGGCTTTCGGGAAAGAGGATAGTCGTATCTCCATGAGGTCATCGACCACTTACACGGCCTGTGACACAGGCTCAGGAGCAACAACAACAGAAGCTCCAAGAAATGTTAACAAAGATGGCCGCGCTCACTGGGCCAAAAGAAAGCCCGGAGACATCGTCGGAGCAACGTCAGGAGCAAGAAACTGATGCCGAGTTCCTCCGCAAAATGCTCGAGAAGAAAGATGAAGAAACCGTGGAACAAGAGGCCAACATAAAACAAATGGCGCTATTGTTCCAAGATATGGTGGGCATGATGATCCAGCCGGACCCTCCGGCCGAAGTCCTCCAGTAATAATTGAAAATGATAGAGGGGAGACATCAAACCCTCTTCCGGCCTTTTCAGCTGCAAAGGAGGAAATAATCTTGAAAGCTGCGCTCGATGATTATATAGCTCAACAGATACGAGCTCATCAAGTGAACGAAGCCGCTGGCCAAGTCGTCAAAACTGGGCGTCCATATCAAAGCTGGTACGATCAGATTGAGTACCCACCAGGATACACGATTCCTAAGTTTCATGTATACAAGGGGACAGGCAATCCCCATCAACATGTTGCTCAGTTCAGGGCTCTGTGCGGCAACACTGGAGGTGACGATAAGCTACTTCTTCGCCAATTCATCGGCAGCTTGGCGGAGACGGCATTCAAATGGTATTCAGTGCTTCCCAACGCTCCATTAAAACTTTTATAGAGATGGAATTGCTATTCACCCAGCGTTTCGCAAGCGCTAGCGAACGCACCCTAATCACGGCATTGATCAATGCCAGGGTGAAGCCGGGAGAAGCATGGGTTCAGTATGCAATCTGGTGCCGGAACCTCTGGTCAAAATGCGAACAACATCGAAGAAGCTCCTGTAGTAGGCATGTTCGTGGGTACCCTCGATCCGCAGGCAACCATATCCCAGTTCATGATGTTTTTCAAGCCGATTACCTTCCAGGCCTTGATTGACAAGCTGGCCCAAATGGAACAAATGGGCCATAGACCATCTTCCTCGTGTAGGGTTCCTAGGCACCTTAATGAGGTCTCACAAGGCATCAACCATGCCAATTTCAAATTTTAACGGTGCCGAGAAACCCTAATACGGATCGTTGGCTAGATGTCTAGGCGAAAAAGAAACTAGTTAACACTTAACTACAAGAATACGGAAATACAACCTTTGTAGATCCGGTCCTCCACCTCCACGGCTCCGTGATGAAGTCATCTCCGCTGTCCAAATCAAAATCCGGGCTCTAGCGTCGGCTTCATCGGAGAAAGAGCGGGCAAGGTCGTCGGCTTCGTGCCGAAGATGATCTACATCGAGGCATCGCTAGATCAAGCTCCAACTTCACCAAGTTATGAAACTTGTGAAGAAAACACACTCTACTACTTGGCAAGAGGTAGAGGATGAAGAAATAGGAAGTGGGTAGACATTAGAATTGGATTTCTCACTTGTTTTCATCAATCACCATTGATGAAGCAAGCTTCTTCAAGTGAAGAAGATGAAGAAGAAGAAGATGAATATTATGATAAGTTCTTATCAAAAAGGAAAATAATAAGAATACTTATCATAATGTAACCATGGTAATGTGTAGAGAGTTAATCATGGTTGAATGGAATGGTTAGGGTTAAGCATGAGACAAAATGGTCACTTGGTCAAAGTCTTCATGAAGCTTCATAATACATACAAAGAAAGCCACCATTTTATCATTATGCTTTTTTATTTATTTCCAAAATGAATAAATAGATAAATAAATGAGAAAAGGAAATAAAACCCTAATCATAAGTTTAACCATGGTTTAATTCTATACACTTAACCAAGTAAACATGTATCATCAAACATGATACAATCAAGTGCACAAAAGTATATCACTTATACAACTTGTGCAATCCAAGTGAGAAAATCCATATAAAGTGAACCAATACTAGTTAATGAAAAGTAATATATCAAATACATAATTATACATTAAATCATTAAATCAACACTTGATTCAATGATCCGGTCATGTCGCACATAACCGACTAGTATCCAATGTATCGGCTTATCGAATCAATCCTTGATTCGATATCTAGGTTATATCGAATATAACCAATCGATACATTCATCGCGAGAATGGAATACAGTATCACATACACGCATTATTCTCGGTCCCGCACATATCTCATATGCGCTCCTATTTCGTTTCTCTTGAGCCAGGAAACCTCTGTGTAGGACTCTAAAGACTCGTCAATACGCCGGCAGCAGATGATGATCATATCAAACACCCACAAGCCGCAAGCGGTCTGCTAAACGTAACGGCCACCCGGGTATTGAGCGATCTGAAGATCGACGAGCAAGCCCACTCACACTCCAGTGAATCCAACCAGTAACACTACCGTACAGTCCGGTCTGATCGTCTGATATGTCGCATATCTCGCCTAGGGGTGGTAAACGTCAGACCCCAATAGCTCGATAAGTCGTGTCGATATGAGGTCTATAACAATTCGAGAAACTACTGGTAACACTTACCAGTAAATCTCAGCAACCCTGGCCAGGGATTTCCTGTTATAGCCAATCGAACACAGCGCAACATCAACCCCCTATACCGTGAGAGACGAATTCCCTCTTATCGCTCATTGCCTCCATGTGACTCGGGACTGTACCCAAAAACCACCGTTTTGCACGCCCTCTTGGACGTGGTAATATGGAAATCAAAGCACAGTGGGGACCACACAAGACTCTATGACGATCTCGGGTCAACAGACTACTCTGTACCAGTGTCACCAGAGAACTGCCATCTGACGTAAGGTATAATACCATCTGGGAGTTCTCGGCGAGTCCGTCCAGTGTACCCAGTCTCTATTGAGCACCCGTATATCATCTCTGATGTCAAACACCAATGGATATGGGATCATCCATCGCCCATCTGTATGGGTCGAGAAGGTATACGCTAATCTACTCTGGTATATCGATGCCCCGTCTCGATACCCCCACGACTAGGGACTTTCAAGGATGTACTTTTGGACTACCATGTCCCCACTAGTATGATCCGCATCATAGTCCAGGTAGTCAAGTACAGATCCTAAGGGCTTTACCAACATGTAACAGAGAGACAATCAATATACACGTTAAGGTAAAGAGCAACCAGATAGCATACTATCATGTCGAGCAAGAAAGTCCTCCCTATATATGTCCCAGCATCCACTACAATATACATCCTATGTACAGTAATGGCCTCTACGGTATACATATAACTAACAATCTCCCACTTGCACTAGGGCCATCTGATAGCAGTGGTTGTAGTATCTCATACTCAACCATCCCATAAAAATCTCTCTCTGGGAACATGCCTTTGTGAGTAGATCCGCTGTGTTGTCCTCTGAGTCTACTCTCCAAACCTCGATCACCCTGGAGATCATCCATCTCCATGATCAGGTGACACTGCCTTAGAATATGTCTGGATCACTGATGGGACCGGCGTTCCTTGGCATAAGCCATGACTCCATTGTCACACAATGGGAGGAACATAGTTCATCTCATGAACCAATATACACCCAAACAGCCTCTTTGGTAGCATCTTAAGTAGCGATGTATCCAGCCTTTATCGTCTAGTGTGTCACGGTATCTTTTTTGGAACTCTTCCAACATACCGTCCCTTTACTGAGGGTAAAGACAATGCCTGTGACTGACATTCAATCGTCTTTATCACCCTGGAACCATTCCAGTGATTCTCCCCAGGGTCGATTGATACCATCTCACTACAGCTAGTGAGTATCCTAACATCCATTTAGATCTATCTCATAGATCCAAAATCCAGGATTTAGGAGGTATCACTTTGATCCTATTTGGAGAATCATTGTGATAAGCGGAGATTGACCGAGCGTAGCATAGGAAACTCCTTCCCTATCAAGAGCATGACATCCACGTACTCTACGAGGATCACCACCATACTCCCTACTACCTTTTTGTTTATACAAGGTTCATCTACCATTTTGATGATGTCAAATTTTTGACTTATCCATCAAAACAGATGTTCCATCTCCGCGATGCCTGCTTATCCTATAAAACATCTTGCACACGTTTCCGCTGCTCCCACTGTCTACGAAGCCCTCTGGCTGTGTACTTATAGACGCACTCTTCTAAAACATCATTTAGAAAAGCTGTCATGACACCCAACCACCAGATATCGTAGTCATGGTATGTAGTCGTGGCAAGTAGGATCTGGATGGACTTAAGCATAGATCCTTAGAAAAGGTTACAACATAATCCATACCTGGTCAATGATGCAAACCTTTAACAAGTCTAGCTTTGAAAGTCTCAACTTTTCCATGTACACCAAGTAATCTTCTCAAGATATACTTGCTCCTGATGGGGATTTAACCCTTCAGATATAGCAACCAAAGTCCATACTTCGTTGGTGTATAAGGATTCCATCTCAGATCGCTAAACATCCAGCCATTCTTACAGAGTCTTACTCTTGATGGCCAGCTTGAAACTAGTTGGGTCATCATCTCATGATGCAATCCTCGCTCCCACTGTCATAGAGAAACCAAAGTATCTCTCAGGTGGGTGAGGAACCCTACTAGATCGGCGGAGAGGCTGAGGTTCGTTGGTAACTATTGAATCCTTTGGTTCTTTCAAATCATCAGCTGCAGTTTGTATAGCTGGAACCTTTCTAGTTCTACATTACAGACTTTGCCTCGAGCTTGTCCGGATTTTGCTTTCAGACATAGGCCAGTCAACCCCAAATCTTAACTGGCTTAAGACATGGGCTCTTCCCTTTCCATATCACATATGAAATGGTAGGCAATTTGATTTGATTGGAACCTATTCAATAGGTATGTAGCTTCTCAAGTGCATAACTCCCAAAAAGGAAAAAGGTAACTCAGTAGTACTCATCATAGAGCACACCATATCAGATAGGGTGTATCTGCTCCGCCCCGACATACCATCGTGCTATGGTGTATTCGGAGGAGTAATGCTGAGAGAGAATCTCATTCTCCTTTAGAACAGTCCAGGAATTCCGTGCACAAGTATTCTCCTCCTTGATCGCATCAAAGGACATAATACTTTTACCCGTATTTTGGTTCTCTACTTCTAACTTATATTCTGTGAATATCTCAAAAGGTTCGGACTTGTGTTTCAACAGGAACATAGATCTGAAACTCGAAAGATCATCAGAGAACGTAATGAAGTATAAAGAACCAGTCCTGGCATGTGTAGACAGGAGACCTTACATACATCATCATGTATCAGTCCCAAGAGTTCACTAACTCTTTCTCTGTTTCCAGTAAACGGAGCTATGGTCATCTTATCTCTGTGACATGACAGGCAAGTTTCACAAGATGTAAATTCAAACTAATTTAAATATACATCTAAATGTAACTTCAGCTAGTCAGGTCACATTGATCTGACCTAGTCTATAATACCTCAAGAAGAATCCGTTCATTTCTGAACTCTTCCTCTTGTGTGTGTTCCATATACTAAGAACTGTAGTTTGATTTAGAACATCAATGCTTTTAGATAACGTGCCTGAACCGATCAACTTTTGATATAGGAAATGTTCAAAATATTATCCATCAATACAAAATTATATCCTTTCTTTTCTAACAAAGAGACTGATATGATTTTGTATATCAGGTTCGGTATCTAATAACATTCGTTCAGAATCAATGTATTTGTAATACAGGGTGACAGTGACCAACAGACTTGGCTGCAACACTTGCCCCGTTTTCTGCCTCATGAAACTTATCACCCGTTCTCAGTCCTCTACCTTTCTGTAGCCCTATGTAACAGATTACATATCTGGGATCCTGATCCGGCATCATATACCCAGGATGTAAAGGATACAGAGAAACGGTTCTTTGTAACGAACACACCCAAAGATGATGCATCAGCATGCACTCTCTTCGATTGGGCGGCACGGGAAATCTGGTATTCCCCAATTTCCTGCTCGGTCTTATAACAATTATAAGTTGGAGCGGGACCAACGTTCCCCAGCTCAGTATAACAAGCGGGTTCGGTCAATACTCCGTATTATTATCTTGATTAAGGCGTGATATGGTCGCTACCTGGAGAGAGAGAGAAGAAAACACTCAGCGTGCGCTCTTGCAAGAATAGATTGGTTATTATTTTATCTAATCAGGATGGCTCCCACTGCTTTTTATCAAATTTTCCTTCAAACCCTAAAAGGAAAGACTAGCCGGGATTAATTACACACTACAAGTTCGCCAATCTTTCAGCCAGGCCAGTGTCGGTACTTTGAGGGAGGTCCCCCGTGCTTTCGCACGAACCTAATTAATGTAAACCTCGTTTTCCCAGAGGCGTAACCCCGTTGACACCTTTCTAGACACCTACTTGATCGGCTAATTGTAATGTATAAAACTCTCCCAGCAGTAACTCTTACTCACAGCGGGTATCGGGATCCAACTACTCATAGAAGGTATGCAATCTCATTGCAAATTTCAACACTTGAAATTCCCGATAATATTTTGCCCCTAGCGTCCTATGACCTTGACGGAGGTCAACAAACCATAGGCTACTAGTCAAGTTCAACCCGTCATTTCTTGATCGAATTAAACCCACCCGCACGACCCTTGACGGAGGTCAACAAGGCCGCACGACTACCCTAATCCAATCTGCATCATATGCATAAGCAGATAAATACTAGTTAGCTACCGCACACTACGCCTTGACGGAGGTCAACAAACGTAGCACGAATACTAAATAGGACTTATCTGAAATGACGGAGGGCTACGACAGGTTTTTCTGAAAACCTATTGCGTAATGAACTTGATATCGTTGTAGGATCGAATGAATTTTGAAATGGAGTGTTTTTGAGGCTTTTTTAGTTTTGCTAAAGGAGTCACTCCCGGTGAAGGGATCGTCGGTCCTTTCCTCGTCGAATGAGGTGCGGGATATATCATATATATCACTGTGCAAAGCAAAAACACTTAAAAGAAATCAAAAGACAAACCGAGTGTGTAGAATCTGCCAGTTATTGCTAAAGGAGTCACTCCCGGTGAAGGGATCTCGGTCCTTTCCTCATCGAATAAGGTGCAGGATATATCACATATACCGCTGTGCAAAGCAAAAACTGTAGCTACCTGTTTTATTTTGAAATTCGATTCTACAACATCTTAGGATTCTTTTACTTTCATTAATCTCATTAATGAACTCCCATCATTTAAGTACCTAAACATCACAGATAAATACGACGTACACTTATGCCATCCGCATTCGCCTCGATGTCCCCTCGTGCACCGTTAGGTTAGGTAACTAACGGCAGAGCGGGGCAGGGCTAGCGCGGGTGTAAAACATAAGTAACGCCTATATAATATATCATATATACTATATACGTATCTATCACAGAACATCACATGATCACATCACAAATATCGCAGCAGAAGAATCATATGAAATATTGGATATACTAGGACGTCCGTGTTTTCAATACGAGCCAGTATAAAACACGGATTCTATGGTCGCGATGAATAGCCAAACCCACACCCCTAGACCCCTACGAGAGCGGCAAGCAACCCTGCCAATTCTAGAGTTAGGAGACCCGGACTCGACTCCTCGAGTTGGTCTCCCACTGGACTCCAGAACCCGGTTACTTGTGCCCTCCTCCTTGGGTCTATCCTAGTGCGGAAAAGTAAATAATATACAAAGGGTGACAACTTCCGCAACCTGGAAGTGCCCCAAATAAAAGAATATTACATACAAGTTTTTACATGAATGAAAATGAAAAACACTCATCTCACATGTGGCACGCCGTACTGCCCCAAACCCGAAGGTTCAAAGGGCAGTTCAAGACGGTCACATAATCGAGTTAAGGTTTGTTGTCTTCTAGAGGGTCCATCGTGTTACTTGCACTACTTAGAACGTCTTTAAACTACGGAAAAATCCAACACTTGGAAATTTCCCGACAGGGGAAAAATTGGGTATTTATATCCGTTCGAACTTTTTAACATATTCTAATATTTATCCGGAAAGCCACACAGACAAAATTCGATAATCCGATCGAACATTCGAATCCCCAAAACAACCCAGAAAATTCAACTCTTGAATAATTTTTAAAAATACCCATAGAACTCAGCACTATTAAATAGGAATTACTGTGGAAATAGATAGGGCTGACGTCATCAAGTAGCGGCGGAACCGCCGTACGAGCCATGCTCGTGCCGCGGTTCCGCGGCTGTTTAAACTCCAAACAGTGTCGTATTTGCACAGTAATTCTTACAATTTCCTGCTGAATTTTTTAGGCAATTTTAATCTGGAAAAATCCCAGTTTTTGAAAAAAAGACAGAGAGCTATTTTTGAGTTGGGTTTCGGGTTCGTTCGGGTTTCAAATTCCGTCTAGACTTCGCCTAAGGCTCTATCTAGGCTCTGATACCACTGTAGGGTTCCTAGGCACCCTAATGAGGTCTCACAAGGCATCAACCATGCTAATTTCAAATTTTAACAGTGCCGAGAAACCCTAATACGGATCGTTGGCTAGATGTCTAGGCGAAAAAGAAACTAGTTAACACTTAACTACAAGAATACGGAAATACAACCTTTGTAGATCCGGTCCTCTACCTCCACGGCTCCGTGATGAAGTCATCTCCGCTGTCCAAATCAAAATCCGGGCTCTAGCGTCAGCTTCATCGGAGAAAGAGCGGGCAAGGTCGTCGGCTTCGTGCCGAAGATGATCTACGTCGAGGCATCGCTAGATCAAGCTCCAACTTCACCAAGTTATGAAACTTGTGAAGAAAATACACTCTACTACTTGGCAAGAGGTAGAGGATGAAGAAATAGGAAGTGGGTAGACTTTAGAATTGGATTTCTCACTTGTTTTCATCAATCACCATTGATGAAGCAAGCTTCTTCAAGTGAAGAAGATGAAGAAGAAGAAGATGAATATTATGATAAGTTCTTATCAAAAAGGAAAATAATAAGAATACTTATCATAATGTAACCATGGTAATGTGTAGAGAGTTAATCATGGTTGAATGGAATGGTTAGGGTTAAGCATGAGACAAAATGGTCACTTGGTCAAAGTCTTCATGAAGCTTCATAATACATACAAAGAAAGCCACCATTTTCTTATTATGCTTTTTTATTTATTTCCAAAATGAATAAATAGATAAATAAATGAGAAAAGGAAATAAAACCCTAATCATAAGTTTAACCATGGTTTAATTCTATACACTTAACCAAGTAAACATGTATCATCAAACATGATACAATCAAGTGCACAAAAGTATATCACATATACAACTTGTGCAATCCAAGTGAGAAAATCCATATCAAGTGAACCAATACTAGTTAATGCAAAGTAATATATCAAATACATAATTATACATTAAATCATTAAATCAACACTTGATTCAATGATCCGGTCATGTCGCACATAACCGACTAGTATCCAATGTATCGGCTTATCGAATCAATCCTTGATTCGATATCTAGGTTATATCGAATATAACCAATCGATACATTCATTGCGAGAATGGAATACGGTATCACATACACGCATTATTTTCGGTCCCGTACATATCTCATATGTGCTCCTATTTCGTTTCGCTTGAGCCAGGAAACCTCTGTGTAGGACTCTAAAGACTCGTCAATACGCCGGCAGCAGATGATGATCATATGAAACACCCACAAGCCGCAAGCGGTCTGCTAAACGTAATGGCCACCCGGGTATTGAGCGATCTGAAGATCGACGAGCAAGCCCGCTCACACTCCAGTGAATCCAACCAGTAACACTATCGTACAGTCCGGTCTGATCGTCTGATATGTCGCATATCTCCCCTAGGGGTGGTAAACGTCAGACCCTAATAGCTCGATAAGTCGTGTCGATATGAGGTCTAAAACAATTCGAGAAACTACTGGTAACACTTACCAGTAAATCTTAGCAACCCTGGCCAGGGATTTACTGTTATAGCCAATCGAACACAGCGCAACATCAACCCCCTATACCGGGAGAGACGAATTCCCTCCTATCGCACATTGCCTCCATGTGACTCGGGACTGTACCCAAAAATCACCGTTTTGCATGCCCTCTTGGACGTGGTAAGATGGAAATCAAAGCACAGTGGGAACCACACAAGACTCTATGACGATCTCGGGTCAACAGACTACTCTGTACCAGTGTCACCAGAGAACTGCCATCTGACGTAAGGTATAATACCATCTGGGAGTTCTCGGCGAGTCCGTCCAGTGTACCCAGTCTCTACTGAGCACCCGTATATCATCTCTGATGTCAAACACCAATGGATATGGGATCATCCATCGCCCATCTGTATGGGTCGAGAAGGTATACGCTAGTCTACTCTGGTATATCGATGCCCCGTCTCGATACACCCACGACTAGGGACTTTCAAGGATGTACTTATGGACTACCATGTCCCCACTAGTATGATCCGCATCATAGTCCAGGTAGTCAAGTACAGATCCTAAGGGCTTTACCAACATGTAACAGAGAGACAATCAATATACACGTTAAGGTAAAGAGCAACCAGATAGCATACTATCATGTCGAGCAAGAAAGTCCTCCCTATATATGTCCCAGCATCCACTACAATATACATCCTATGTACAGTAATGGCCTCTAGGGCATACATATAACTAACAATCTCCCACTTGCACTAGGGCCATCAGATAGCAGTGGTTGTAGTATCTCATACTCAACCATCCCATAAAAATCTCTCTCTGGGAACATGCCTTTGTGAGTGGATCCGCTGTGTTGTCCTCTGAGTCTACTCTCCAAACCTCGATCACCCTGGAGATCATCCATCTCCATGATCAGGTGACACTGCCTTAGAATATGTCTGGATCACTGATGGGACCGGCGTTCCTTGGCATAAGCCATGACTCCATTGTCACACAATGGCAGGAACATAGTTCATCGCATGAACCAATATACACCCAAACAGCCTCTTTGGTAGCATCTTAAGTAGCGATGTATCCAGCCTTTATCGTCTAGTGTGTCACGGTATCTTGTTTGGAACTCTTCCAACATACCGTCCCTTTACTGAGGGTAAAGACAATGCCTGTGACTGACATTCAGTCGTCTTTATCACCCTGGAACCATTCCAGTGATTCTCCCCAGGGTCGATTGATACCATCTCACTACAGCTAGTGAGTATCCTAACATCCATTTAGATCTATCTCATAGATCCAAAATCCAGGATTTAGGAGGTATCACTTTGATCCTATTTGGAGAATCATTGTGATAAGCGGAGATTGACCGAGCGTAGCATAGGAAACTCCTTCCCTATCAAGAGCATGACATCCACGTACTCTACGAGGATCACCACCATACTCCCTACTACCTTTTTGTTTATACAAGGTTCATCTACCATTTTGATGATGTCAAATCTTTGACTTATCCATCAAAACAGATGTTCCATCTCCGCGATGCCTGCTTTATCCTATAAAACATCTTGCACACGTTTCCGCTGCTCCCACTGTCTACGAAGCCCTCTTGCTGTGTACTTATAGACGCACTATTCTAAAACATCATTTAGAAAAGCTGTCATGGCACCCAACCACCAGATATCGTAGTCATGGTATGTAGTCGTGGCAAGTAGGATCTGGATGGACTTAAGCATAGATCCTTAGAAAAGGTTTCAACATAATCCATACCTGGTCAATGATGCAAACCTCTAACAAGTCTAGCTTTGAAAGTCTCAACTTTTCCATGTACACCAAGTAATCTTCTCAAGATATACATGCTCCTGATGGGGATTTAACCCTTCAGATATAGCAACCAAAGTCCATACTTTGTTGGTGTATAAGGATTCCATCTCAGATCGCTAAACATCCAGCCATTCTTACAGAGTCTTACTCCTGATGGCCAGCTTGAAACTAGTTGGGTCATCATCTCATGATGCAATCCTCGCTCCCACTGTCATAGAGAAACCAAAGTATCTCTCAGGTGGGTGAGGAACCCTACTAGATCGGCGGAGAGGCTGAGCTTCGTTGGTAACTATTGAATCCTTTGGTTCTTTCAAATCATCAGCTGCAGTTTGTATAGCTGGAACCTTTCCAGTTCTACATTACAGACTTTGCCTCGAGCTTGTCCGGATTTTTCTTTCAGTCATAGGCCGGTCAACTCCAAATCTTAACTAGCTTAAGACATGGGCTCTTCCCTTTCCATATCACATATGAAATGGTAGGCAATTTGATTTGATTGGAACCCTATTCAATAGGTATGCAGCTTCTCAAGTGCATAACTCCCAAAAAGGAAAAAGGTAACTCAGTAGTACTCATCATAGAGCACACCATATCAGATAGGGTGTATCTGCTCCGCCCCGACATACCATCGTGCTATGGTGTATTCGGAGGAGTAATGCTGAGAGAATCTCATTCTCCTTTAGAACAGTCCAGGAATTCCGTACACAAGTATTCTCCTCCTTGATCGCATCAAAGGACATAATACTTTTACCCGTATTTTGGTTCTCTACTTCTAACTTATATTCTGTGAATATCTCAAAAGGTTCGGACTTGTGTTTCAACAGGAACATAGGTCTGAAACTCGAAAGATCATCAGAGAACGTAATGAAGTATAAAGAACCAGTCCTGGCATGTGTAGACAGGAGACCTTACATACATCATCATGTATCAGTCCCAAGAGTTCACTAACTCTTTCTCTGTTTCCAGTAAACGGAGCTATGGTCATCTTATCTCTGTGACATGACAGGCAAGTTTCACAAGATGTAAATTCAAACTAATTTAAATATACATCTAAATGTAACTTCAGCGAGTCAGGTCACATTGATCTGACCTAGTCTACAATACCTCAAGAAGAATCCGTTCATTTCTGAACTCTTCCTCTTGTGTGTGTTCCATATACTAAGAACTGTAGTTTGATTTAGAACATCAATACTTTTAGATAACGTGCCTGAACCGATCAACTTTT
This sequence comes from Agapanthus africanus, assembly GCA_030015575.1. Taxonomy (NCBI): domain Eukaryota; kingdom Viridiplantae; phylum Streptophyta; class Magnoliopsida; order Asparagales; family Amaryllidaceae; genus Agapanthus; species Agapanthus africanus. The sequence continues at coordinate 300,945,536 of CM057341.1, forward strand.
GATATAGGAAATGTTCAAAACATTATCCATCAATACAAAATTATATCCTTTCTTTTCTAACAAAGAGACTGATATGATTTTGTATATCAGGTTCGGTATCTAATAACATTCGTTCAGAATCAATGTATTTGTAATACAGGGTGACAGTGACCAACAGACTTGGCTGCAACACTTGCCCCGTTTTCTGCCTCATGAAACTTATCACCCGTTCTCAGTCCTCTACCTTTCTGTAGCCCTATGTAACAGATTACATATCTGGGATCCTGATCCGGTATCATATACCCAGGATGTAAAGGATACAGAGAAACAGTTCTTTGTAACGAACACACCCGAAGATGATGCATCAGCATGCACTCTCTTCGTTTGGGCGGCACGGGAAATCTGGTATTCCCCAATTTCCTGCTCGGTCTTATAACAATTATAAGTTGGAGCGGGACCAACGTTCCCCAGCTCAGTATAACAAGCGGGTTCGGTCAATAATCCGTATTATTATCTTGATTAAGGCGTGATATGGTCGCTACCTGGAGAGAGAGAGAAGAAAACACTCAGCGTGCGCTCTTGCAAGAATAGATTGGTTATTATTTTATCTAATCAGGATGGCTCCCACTGCTTTTTATCAAATCTTCCTTCAAACCCTAAAAGGAAAGACTAGCCGGGATTAATTACACACTACAAGTTCGCCAATCTTTCAGCCAGGCCAGTGTCGGTACTTTGAGGGAGGTCCCCCGTGCTTTCGCACGAACCTAATTAATGTAAACCTCATTTTCCCAGAGGCGTAACCCCGTTGACACCTTTCTAGACGCCTACTTGATCGGCTAATTGTAATGTATAAAACTCTCCCAGGAGTAACTCTTACTCACAGCGGGTATCGGGATCCAACTATCTCATAGAAGGTATGCAATCTCATTGCAAATTTCAACACTTGAAATTCCCGATAATATTTTGCCCCTAGCGTCCTATGACCTTGACGGAGGTCAACAAACCATAGGCTACTAGTCAAGTTCAACCCGTCATTTCTTGATCGAATTAAACCCACCCGCACGACCCTTAACGGAGGTCAACAAGGCCGCACGACTACCCTAATCCAATCTGCATCATATGCATAAGCAGATAAATACTAGTTAGCTACCGCACACTACGCCTTGACGGAGGTCAACAAACGTAGCACGAATACTAAATAGGACTTATCTGAAATGACGGAGGGCTACGACAGGTTTTTCTGAAAACCTATTGCGTAATGAACTTGATATCGTTGTAGGATCGAATGAATTTTGAAATGGAGTGTTTTTGAGGCTTTTTTAGTTTTGCTAAAGGAGTCACTCCCGGTGAAGGGATCGTCGGTCCTTTCCTCGTCGAATGAGGTGCGGGATATATCATATATATCACTGTGCAAAGAAAAAACACTTAAAAGAAATCAAAAGACAAACCGAGTGTGTAGCATCTGCCAGTTATTGCTAAAGGAGTCACTCCCGGTGAAGGGATCTCGGTCCTTTCCTCATCGAATAAGGTGCAGGATATATCACATATACCGCTGTGCAAAGCAAAAACTGTAGCTACCTGTTTTATTTTGAAATTCGATTCTACAACATCTTAGGTTTCTTTTACTTTCATTAATCTCATTAATGAACTCCCATCATTTAAGTACCTAAACATCACAGATAAATACGACGTACATTTATGCCATCCGCATTCGCCTCGATGTCCCCTCGTGCACCGTTAGGTTAGGTAACTAACGGCAGAGCGGGGCAGGGCTAGCGCGGGTGTAAAACATAAGTAACGCCTATATAATATATCATATATACTATATACGTATCTATCATAGAACATCACATGATCACATCACAGATATCGCAGCAGAAGAATCATATGAAATATTGGATATACTAGGACGTCCGTGTTTTCAATACGAGCCAGTATAAAACACGGATTCCATGATCGCGATGAATAGCCAAACCCACACCCCTAGACCCCTACGAGAGCGGCAAGCAACCCTGCCAATTCTAGAGTTAGGAGACCCGGACTCGACTCCTCGAGTTGGTCTCCCACTGGACTCCAGAACCCGGTTACTTGTGCCCTCCTCCTTGGGTCTATCCTAGTGCGGAAAAGTAAATAATATACAAAGGGTGACAACTTCCGCAACCTGGAAGTGCCCCAAATAAAAGAATATTACATACAAGTTTTTACATGAATGAAAATGAAAAACACTCATCTCACATGTGGCACGCCGTACTGCCCCAAACCCGAAGGTTCAAAGGGCAGTTCAAGACGGTCACATAATCGAGTTAAGGTTTGTTGTCTTCTAGAGGGTCCATCGCGTTACTTGCACTACTTAGAACGTCTTTAAACTACGGAAAAATCCAACACTTGGAAATTTCCCGACAGGGGAAAAATTGGGTATTTATATCCGGTCGAACTTTTTAACATATTCTAATATTTATCCGGAAAGCCACACAGACAAAATTCGATAATCCGATCGAACATTCGAATCCCCAAAACAACCCAGAAAATTCAACTCTTGAATAATTTTTAAAAATACCCAGAGAACTCAGCACTATTAAATAGGAATTACTGTGGAAATAGATAGGGCGGACGTCATCAAGTAGCGGCGGAACCGCCGCACGAGCCATGCTCGTGCCGCGGTTCCGCGGCTGTTTAAACTCCAAACAGTGTCGTATTTGCACAGTAATTCTTACAATTTCCTGCTGAATTTTTTAGGCAATTTTAATCTGGAAAAATCCCAGTTTTTGAAAAAAAGACAGAGAGCTATTTTTGAGTTGGGTTTCGGGTTCGTTCGGGTTTCAAATTCCGTCTAGACTACGCCTAAGGCTCTAGCTAGGCTCTGATACCACTGTAGGGTTCCTAGGCACCCTAATGAGGTCTCACAAGGCATCAACCATGCTAATTTCAAATTTTAACGGTGCCGAGAAACCCTAATACGGATCGTTGGCTAGATGTCTAGGCGAAAAAGAAACTACTTAACACTTAACTACAAGAAAACGGAAATACAACCTTTGTAGATCCGGTCCTCCATCTCCACGGCTCCGTGATGAAGTCATCTCCGCTGTCCAAATCAAAATCCGGGCTCTAGCGTCGGCTTCATCGGAGAAAGAGCGGGCAAGGTCGTCGGCTTCGTGCCGAAGATGATCTACGTCGAGGCATCCCTAGATCAAGCTCCAACTTCACCAAGTTATGAAACTTGTGAAGAAAACACACTCTACTACTTGGCAAGAGGTAGAGGATGAAGAAATAGGAAGTGGGTAGACTTTAGAATTGGATTTCTCATTTGTTTTCATCAATCACCATTGATGAAGCAAGCTTCTTCAAGTGAAGAAGATGAAGAAGAAGAAGATGAATATTATGATAAGTTCTTATCAAAAAGGAAAATAATAAGAATATTTATCATAATGTAACCATGGTAATGTGTAGAGAGTTAATCATGGTTGAATGGAATGGTTAGGGTTAAGCATGAGACAAAATGGTCACTTGGTCAAAGTCTTCATGAAGCTTCATAATACATACAAAGAAAGCCACCATTTTCTCATTATGCTTTTTTATTTATTTCCAAAATGAATAAATAGATAAATAAATGAGAAAAGGAAAGAAAATCCTAATCATAAGTTTAACCATGGTTTAATTCTATACACTTAACCAAGTAAACATGTATCATCAAACATGATACAATCAAGTGCACAAAAGTATATCACATATACAACTTGTGCAATCCAAGTGAGAAAATCCATATAAAGTGAACCAATACTAGTTAATGAAAAGTAATATATCAAATACATAATTATACATTAAATCATTAAATCAACACTTGATTTAATGATCCGGTCATGTCGCACATAACCGACTAGTATCCAATGTATCGGCTTATCGAATCAATCCTTGATTCGATATCTAGGTTATATCGAATATAACCAATCGATATATTCATCGCGAGAATGGAATACGGTATCACATACACGCATTATTCTCGGTCCCGCACATATCTCATATGCGCTCCTATTTCGTTTCGCTTGAGCCAGGAAACCTCTGTGTAGGACTCTAAAGACTCGTCAATACGTCGGCAGCAGATGATGATCATATCAAACACCCACAAGCCGCAAGCGGTCTGCTAAACGTAACGGCCACCCGGGTATTGAGCGATCTGAAGATCGACGAGCAAGCCCGCTCACACTCTAGTGAATCCAACCAGTAACACTACCGTACAGTCCGGTCTGATCGTCTGATATGTCGCATATCTCGCCTAGGGGTGGTAAACGTCAGACCCCAATAGCTCGATAAGTCGTGTCGATATGAGGTCTATAACAATTCGAGAAACTACTGGTAACACTTACCAGTAAATCTCAGCAACCCTGGCCAGGGATTTCCTGTTATAGCCAATCGAACACAGCGCAACATCAACCCCCTATACCGGGAGAGACGAATTCTCTCCTATCGCTCATTGGCTCCATGTGACTCGGGACTGTATCCAAAAACCACCATTTTGCATGCCCTCTTGGACGTGATAAGATGGAAATCAAAGCACAGTGGGAACCACACAAGACTTTATGACGATCTCGGGTCAACAGACTACTCTGTACCAGTGTCACCAGAGAACTGCCATCTGACGTAAGGTATAATACCATCTGGGAGTTCTCGGCGAGTCCGTCCAGTGTACCAAGTCTCTACTTAGCACCCGTATATCATCTCTGATGTCAAACACCAATGGATATGGGATCATCCATCGCCCATCTGTATGGGTCGAGAAGGTATATGCTAGTCTACTCTGGTATATCGATGCCCCGTCTCGATACACCCACGACTAGGGACTTTCAAGGATGTACTTATGGACTACCATGTCCCCACTAGTATGATCCGCATCATAGTCCAGGTAGTCAAGTACAGATCCTAAGGGCTTTACCAACATGTAACAGAGAGACAATCAATATACACGTTAAGGTAAAGAGCAACCAGATAGCATACTATCATGTCGAGCAAGAAAGTCCTCCCTATATATGTCCCAGCATCCACTACAATATACATCCTATGTACAGTAATGGCCTCTAGGGCATACATATAACTAACACCTCGAAAATGGAGCCTCAAACGAAAAGGGGAATGGGAAAGCGACCTTCGTCACCAATTCTTAGCAGCAGCCCAATGGTCCAAAATCAGCTGATCGCCAAAATGATAGACAACGATTCTTCAACGAGAAGCTAAAACCCCTTATTCGTTTCCCCGGGATAAAACAGTCTGTTCGAGCTGGCGGTGCGCAATAGGCTCATCAATCTGCCAGATCCAAGACGTCCACTGCAGCCGGGCGATGCCAACAATCCTAATTACTGCCCCTACCACCGAGCAGTACGCCATCCAATCGAAGATTGCTTCATCTTCAAAGGCGGGATTGAAGACTAATACCAACAGGGAAAATTTGTGCTGTCTAAGAATTAGAAGGTAAGCCCACCCCAGCCACACGCTCCTAAAAAGATAGACACGCCGGGGCATCATGCTCTTTCATAGAAGAAGGTCCATGGTAGGTCGCTCTTTCAGCCAAAACAAAACGAATGCTGAAGGATTTCCAAACATGCCCGGCGATTAGGTGGAGAAGCCCGCTGGAACCTGAGATTATTGAGGGAATGCTGAAACCATGCCCGAAGTCAAGAATTGGTAGCGATGGTCAAAACGCTTAGGCCCAGCCGTCAAAGTCTTCGAAGAAGAAGAAGAAGACCAAAAAGCCCATGAAGCCTGATGACAAGGGCACGGGCCTACAAAAACATATCGATGCGCTAGAAAAATACAACCAAAAGGCGCAAACACCGGTCACACTCCAAGAATTTCTCAACAATATACTTGAGAGCGGAAATAACGACAACGACGACGGAGATGACTCGTCAGAAGAATCTGAGGATGATATTGCAAGTTGCTACATGCTCTCAATCGTCACTAAATGTAGAAGAAGCTCACTTGGCGTTAGAAGACAACATAGATGAGCTGGGGGCAGGATAGGAGCCAAAACCCTTGGAACCATCTGACGAGATGATTGAATGTTGCTGAACGAAGCCCGTCAAAAGAGTAAGGATGATCAAGAACGTGAAATGGCCATATTCGAAAGGGCCTGAAATCAGCGTCAATTTGAGGAAGTTGCGGTAGGGATGGGTCACAAAACACTCCCACCAGATCAGAGCACATCCGCGGCAAACAAAAGCAGGCTTAAGGCAAGGAAATGGTTCGCTAAAGCCATGTCAATGGGAATGGAGCTGTCATCTCCAAAGGAAAGGCTCCTGGCAGTATACACCTTGACGAAGCGGATGCACACCATAACTATTGCTTATACCACCAGAGGATTGCACACCGTACTGAAGAGTGCATGGCCTTTAAAAAATGGTGGAAAGGATATGTCGCTCACAGGCAACACTTTAAGAGGATGAAGCGTGAAGCTCGTCGACAGCGAAAAAGTGCGACAAATGAACGTGTAAGAACTACCGGAAACTGTCACATGGTCGAATCTGGGGGATCACAAGTTCTCACCTTCGGAAGTGACTCTAACGAAGAAATAGCCCTCGGCCTTCTCTTCAAGGAATCCATCTCCGAGACAGAAGAAAAGAAGACCTGCGAGAATATTCAGCTGCGCAGCCGTACGTTGCCTGAAAAGAATCTCGGACCCGCAAACAAAGGGACGAACAAGAAAGATAAAGGGAAGGAAAAAGTCCCTGAGGATATCGCCCTCGATGATCGAGTCGTTGAAGAGCTTGCAGCCAAGGAACCGCTTAAGAAAAGCAAGGTGGATTACAATGTCCTAGCGCGTTTGAGAAAAATACCCTCACAATTGAGTATCTTGGATGCCCTCCTCCTATCCAAAGAGGCGCGAGATTCCCTGATCAAGGTGTTACAAGAGTCCGACCAGTTTCAAGCCTTCCTGGCGGAAGAAAAGGTGAAGGACAAGCTGGAAGAAGTCCACACGGCCAATATCACCTTCAGCGATGAAGATCTCCTCCTCGAAACGTGCGAGCACAATCGTCCCTTATATGTTACCAGGTATTGCCATGACATCAAGATAGGGAAGATCCTAATTGACAACGGGTCCTCTGTCAACCTTCTCAACGTGAGGGTGCTAAAGGAAATTTGCATGAACGTGCAGCACCTAGCTCGAGATAAAATCATCATCTCCGGTTTCGACTCCCAGTCATCACGGATGCTCGGGTCTGTAATTCTCGCATTACGCTTCGGGCTGCTCATCACTGACATCAAATTTCATGTCATTGACGCTAAGACTTGCTACAATGCTTTGCTCGGAAGGCCTTGGTTACACGAGTACAACATCATCCCTTCTACACAACATCAGTGTATGAAGTATTTCAAAGATGGTCTCGAGTACACTGTGACGGGGGAACTAAACCCATTCTCCTTGAACAAAGTCCGCAAATACGAGGATGCAAAGTATTTCCTACCAGACTTTGAAGAAACGGAAAGATGTCATAAACCGGAGAATAAGCAAAAAGCTATCACCACTATCCCGGTCTTCAGGAGCGATTCCGAGGAGGAAGAAGAGATAGTCTATTCGGGGCCGCCCCAATGCAACAAGCTGGGACCATCTACCCCTATTCTAGTTTTTGGCAGTGACTCTGAAGACGAAGTCAACGCAGTGTTCTCGGTCCATCCATCAGTGCAAGCCCTTACTGGAAATGATCAGAGTCTGCAGATCACCATGGTTTCGCGGCAGCACTACAGAGAGCTTGATACGCTTGAGACATATAGTGTGCAAGAGCTACGGACATTCCACGCCCCTCCTAGATGAAGAGATAAAAAGTGATCCTATTCTATCGATCCACGGAGACTAAAGTCGAAAGAGAAGTCTGGCATGGTGTCGATCCTGCGCTCGACAGGCTCTAACCCATTCGTCTACCCAGGTATTACACCGAGGGATTGAAAAGGTTATTAAGATGCCAAGGTGTACCATTCAAACAGACTCCTCGACAAGCTCAGTTCTACAACAGGATCTGGAACGTCCTCGGGACTCAGCAAAAATTGCCCAACGGAAAAATGGAAACGATCGGGCTTATATATATCCAGTCCAAGAAATGGGAGAACCTTAATGAAGAAACGGATGCTCTTTTAAAAGACAATGACGCTGAGCCAGAACGCGGTCCTGTCATAAAAATGCTGAGTCAGTTATTCGAAGAACAGATGGACAAGCTAATACGGGAAGCGAGTCAAAAGGTTCGGAATGACTACAGCCGCGAAATGGCTATTTAAGAGAAAACCAAGACGCAACGCCTCCTTCAGCAGGCTACAGAGGATGACGATGCCCTCCACCGTCAGCCCGCCGTGCATTCCCAAGACAAGAAAAAGGCCCGACGCAGAGGCAAAAACAAGTCAAAGAACGGAAAAAACGTTTGATAGCGGCAAAACAGATCCAAAAGACCATATGATCAAGAAAAGGTCAGCCGGAATCCGTCTCTAACGAAAAAGATGGGTCGAGCATATTCCTTCCCTCAAGACAAGACAAGAAAGATATTCGACCTCTTCATGAAACATCAGATGATGACACTCCCGGAGTCTCGGCACCCCGATCAAGCAAACGAAGGTCATCACCCGGATTATTGCTCCTATCACCGAGCGATAGGACATCCTCTTGAAGACTGCTTCACCTTCAAAAACTGGATCGAAGACCAATATCAACTGGGCAAATTTGCTTTATCCAACAGTTGGAGGGTAACCCCACCACAAGAACACGTACCAAAAGCAACGTATATGGCGAGAGTAGAATCGGATCAACATCGGTCTTGGAAACGATCTCGTACCTGTCACGTGATAACGTTGTCAGAAGAAGGAGAGCGCGATAATACGGATGACCTCTCCTGGTACTTTGAAAATGAGGATGAAGACGAATTGATCTCAGAATTTTCACCAGCGCCAAAAGAGTTGGAAGATGGAATACACACCACTGCGGACAACTTAAGGAAAATCGACTTGGGTACGGCAAGCGATCTGCGACAAACGTTCGTCAGTGAACTACTATCTGAAGAAAAAATGGCTATGCTAAAAGATGTCTGCATGCAGTATAAAGACCGCTTCGCATGGAACTACTCCGAGATGCTGGGACTAGATCTAGAGATTGTTGTGCACAAATTGGCGATATCTCCGGACATCAAGCCAGTCAAACAGACACCGTGAAGAATGCGGCTCGAACTTGAGATGAGCATCAACGCCGATGCCAAGAAGCTAATCGACTCCGGCTTCATCCAAGAAGTTCAGTACCCTAACTGGATCACCAACATTGTCCCAGTAATGAAGAAAAATAGGACGGTGCACATCTGCGTAGACTTTCGGGACCTCAACAAAGCCTGTCCGAAGGATGACTTTCCCGTACCGGTCACCGAGCTGATGATAGACAACACGTCCACTCACGAAGTCTTCTCCTTCATGGACAGCTCATCAGGGTACAATCAAATAAAGATGCATCCCGAAGACAAGAAGCATACCGCTTTCCGAACCCCTCTGGGCATATTCTGCTACAAAGTGATGCTTTTCGGTCTGAAGAACGCTGGCGCTACCTATCAAAGGGCCATGACGAAGATCTTTGATGACCTTATACATGAAATCATCGAATGCTATATCGACGACCTCAGGGTGAAAAGTAAATCGCACGGGGAGCATTGCGAGCATCTGGAGATAGTGTTCTAGCGCCTTCGAAAATACAACCTGAAGATGAACCCTCTCAAATGCGCGTTCGGAGTATCCTCGGGCAAATTCCTTGGATTCATCGTACGACACCGGGGTATTGAAATAGACCCATCAAAGATCAAGGCGATCATGGAAATGCCTCCGCCAAGAACATTCAAACAACTGCGATCTCTACAGGGAAAGCTTGCATATATCCGGTGGTTCATAGACAATCTCTCCGGAAAATGCTGTCCCTACAGCCACCTGATGAAGAAGAGGACCCCTTTCGTCTGGGATCGGAAATGCCAAAGCGCACTGGACGAAATCAAGCAATTCCTTCAGAATCCGCTGGTACTGACCGCTCCGGTCAAGGGAAAGCCCCTCATCCAATACACAACCATCCTTGAAGGTTCTCTAGGCGCATTATGGGCACAGGAGAACGACCAAGGAAAAGAGAGAGCCCTTTACTATTTGAGTCGAGTTCTCCTAGGGGCAGAAAACAATTACTTCCCTATCGAAAAACACTGCATGGCATTAATCTTCACAATAATGAAGCTTCGGCATTACGCTTTGGTGCATGAGGTCCATCTCATATCAAAAGTGGATCCTCTTAAATATTTGATGTCGAGAGCCATACTAACGGGACGGCTCGCTAAATGGGCCTTACTCTTAATGGAATTCTCAATAACCTACCGACCTCTCAAGGCAGTGAAAGGCCAAGCCATCGCCGACTTCCTCGCTGAACATCCGATACCTGCCAATTCACCCATAAATTGTGAATTGCCGGACGAGCATGCGTTTGACACGATCGACAGGGAGAAAGAAGGGGACGATACCCGATGGGAACTCTACTTCGATAGGGCATCTTCCCTGAAGAAGCGAAAGCACAGCTCCTCCATGATCAAAACCGGAGTAGGCCTTATCTTCGTGACTCCGCAAGGAGAGATAATGCGCTTTGCCTTTTCCCTAACGGAGCCGAGGACTAACAATGAAGCAGAATATGAGGCTTTGATAGCAGGTCTTGAGATCGCTATCGATATGAGAATTGAAGACCTCCTTATATACGGGGACTCCCAGCTGGTCGTTAGTCAAGTAAACGGAAACTATCAAATGTGCAAACCAGAGTTGGTGAAGTAAGGCGAGAGAGTGCAGCAATTGCTTACTCAAATCCCTTCCTACGTCGTAAAAAGCATACCGCGTGCGGAAAATAGCAAGGCGGATGTATTAGCCAAACTCGCTAAAGAACTGGCCGATGAAAACCTCGATGACGTGAGGATCGTTGTACAAAGCCGTCGGGTCCTTGCACCAGCGGAAATATCTCGGAGTCGTCTGAAGAAACGGAAGTGACCGGGGAAACAGCCCTGCAAATTGAAGACCAGAAAAAGGCTAAGGATTGGAGAGAAGTCTTTATATATTACTTCAAATCCTGTCGAACACCTGAAGATGCGTCCTCAAGATATCAGCTCATGAAACGAGCTCTATCTTTCGCCTTCGTCAATGATACTCTATATAAGAGATCATTCGACTCTCTATAGATGAGATTCCTGGGGCCAGAAGAAGCAAAGAAAGTCATCCAAGACACTCATGACGGACTCTGCGGTTCTCATCAAGCCGGGCCAAAGATGAAGCTGAAGATCAAAAGGATGGGATACTATTGGCCCACGATGATCCAAGACTGCCTTGAATATGCAAAGCAATGCCACTCATGCCAAATTCATGGAGACTTCATCCACCTGCATCCAAACCCGCTACACCCAATGGTGGCTAGCTGGTCGTTCGAAATGTAGGGAACCGACATAATTGGGCCCAACTAACCAGCGTCATCCAGAGGACATCGGTTCATATTGGCAACAACCGATTACTTCTCTAAGTAGACAGAAGCAGTGCCGCTATGGGAAGTTAAGACGGAGAACATCCTCTAATTCTTCAAGACACACATCATCTATCGGTTCGGCGCTCTGAGACGGATTATCTCCGATAACGGGACGGTTTACAGAAGTCACAGAATCAGCCGCTTCGCACAATAATATAATATAGACTGGAGATACTTTTCGGTCTATAATCCCTGAGCTAACGGTCTAGCTAAGGATTTCAACAAAACCTTGACAAAGATCACAAAAAAGACGATGTCCAAAAATAAAAAGGATTGGCATGAGAGACTGCATGAAGCTCTCTGGGCGTATCGGACCATGTTCAAAACGGCCACAAACACAACGCCGTATGCATTGGTATTCGGCGCTGAAGCAGTACTCCCCTTGGAAATAGAGCTATCCTCTCTACGAGTGGTGGTTCATTATGAGCTAACAAATGAAGAAAATGCTCATCTTCGGCTTGAGGAGCTTGACGCCCTCGATGAAACTCGTTTCATGACACAGCAAAACTTGGAGGCTTACAAAGCAAGGATGACGTGCTCATACGAAAGATTGACTAGGCCGAGGACATTCCGCCAAGGCGAACTCATACTAGTTGTCAAAAAACCTATGATCCCCAATCATGCCAAACAAGGGAAATTCGAGCCGAACTACAAGAGCCCGTACATCATAGACAAAGTCTACCAAGGTGGGGCTTACTTGCTCATGGATATGTATGGCGAAAGTCCCTTCAGGCCAATAAATGGCCGGTTCCTGAAAAAATACTATGCCTGACAAGTTGCGGCCTAGGTCAATGATAGATGACGACGCTTATGTCCAGCAAAACTGTTGTCTCCAAAATGGCAACAACGAACTGAAACGTTCCTAAACTAACAATGGATCGAAACATCTCTAAAACTAACAACGGACCGAAACGTCCCTAAACTAACAATGGACTGAAACGTCCCTAAAACTAACAATGGACCGTAATGTCCTAAAACTAGCTATGGACCGAAACGTCCTAAACTAACAACAGACCGAAATGTCCCTAAAACTAACAATGGACCATAATGTCCTAAAACTTGCTGTGGACCGCAATGTCCTAAAACTAGCGACAGACCGAAACGTCCTTAAACTACTACAGACCGCAGCATCCTAGGGCTGACCAAAAAAAGGGTACGTCCACAAGCAAAATGGGCACGGATGAAAACCTGAAAGGGCTCCATGAGTAAAAATAGCAAGGCTACCGACGATGTTTGTGAAAACCCGAAAGGGCGCAGACTCGTAAAAAGGGCGGTACGTCTACAAGCAAAATGGGCACGGATGAAAACTCGAAAGGGCTCCGTGAGTAAAATCAGTAAGGCTACCGGCGAGTTTGTAAAAACCGAGAGGGCGCAGGCTCGTAAAAAAAATTCGTGCATACTTGCGAGGTCCTTTCGACCTTGTAAGAAGAAAACACCTGCGTGAGATCCTTACGACTTACAAGGGAGCAACACACTTAGGGATCCACACGATTCCTAAGGAGAAATTACACTTACGAGATCCTCACGACTCGTAAGGAAAAACCTCTTATGAGACCCTCACGGCTCATAAGATTCAAAAGCCTTAAGCTACTGGGATCTGAACCTGTTCTTGAGCCATCACATATCCTAGACTGCCCTACAAACGGTTCAATGTTGACCCTTGTATACAATCCACGGGCATAAATAAACGTTTCCCGCACTCAGTTCCACCAATGGCGTGAAATTTCCTTATGTAGTGAATGACACTTGTAAGGCCTCTCGACTTATAAGGAGAAAACACTCTTGTAAGATCCTTACGACTTATAAGAGAACCGACACTTAGGAATCCTCACGATTCTTAAGGAGAAAATGCACCTACGAGATCCTCACAACTCGTAGGGAGAAACATATTTTTGAGACCCTTATGGCTCATAAAGTCAAAAGCCTTAGTCGACAGGATTCTAACCCTGTTTGCTAAGCCATCTTTGTTTAAATTGACAAAAGCAAATGATGAATCGCTCCTGACAATACCCCAGTTGTAGCGATGTCGATGCCTAAATTAGTATCAAATTCCAAGTCCTTTCACGGAAAATGATGATTCGCTCCTGGCAATATTTCAGTCGCAGCAATGCTGATACTAAGATTGGTATCAGATCTTGAGTTCCATACTCGCAAAAAAAATGCATATGAAATAGCCGAAATGATAGGGCAACTTGCAACAAAATCAGCAAGTAAAAGATATGGATATAAAAATAGCTGAAATTTTTAGGCAACTCGCAATAAAAAGCAGCAAGTAAAGAAAAAGAAAATTGGCCGAAATGATTGGGCACCACGAAAAATAGCCGAAATGATTGGGCAATCGCGACTTTCACGATATAGAAAGCTAAAATGATAGAGCATCGCGGAAAGAAAAAAATGAAAGAATGAAACTTTTGCCCTGCAGGTAAGTCCAAACTGACCTCTGTAAACAATTTATGGGCATAAACAAAAGGGAACCACATGTCCCAACAAACTATGTCAAAGGGAAAGTCAGATCTCGACAGCAACATCTGTATCCCAGAAAACCAACAATGGCGTTCCTCCTCATGCCGGCAGGGCACGAAAGCGACACCACCAATCGGAGCTATGACAAAGTCCCCAGTTCCAAGACTCTACGGTTCACAGACAACCTAGAGTCAGCCCCGACACCGCAGAAAGCGGAGTAAGTCAACCCGACACTGCAGAAAGCGGGGTACGTAAGCAAATGACCCCGTCGCGGATACATGTCAAACCCTGAACTCCCTGTCATAAAGCAATGCTTCGACTCGGATACATGTCAAACACTGACTTCCCTGTCATAAAACAATGCTTCGACTCGGATACATGTCAAACCCTAACCTCCCCGTCGTAAAGTAACGCTTCAACTCTGATACATGTCAACCCCTGACCTCCCCGTCGTAAAGCAATACTTCGACTCTGATACATGTCAACCCCTGACCTCCCCGTCGTAAAGCAATGCTTTGATTCGGATACATGTCAACCCCTGACCTCCCTGTCATAAAGCAATGCTTCAACTCGGATACATGTCAAACCCTAACCTCCCTAAAGCAATGCTTTGACAAGGATACATGTCAACCCCTGACCACCCTGTCGTAAAGCAATGTTTCGACTTGGATACATGTCAAACCTTGACCTCCCTGTCGTAAAGCAACCCTTCAACTCGGATACATGTCAACCCCTGACCTCCCCATCGTAAAGCAATGCTTTGACTCGGATACATGTCAACCCCTGACCTCCCTGTCGTAAAGCAATGCTTCGACTCGAATACTTGTCAACCCCTGACCTCCCTGTCGTAAAGCAATGCTTCAACTTGGATACATGTCAAACCCTTGACCTCCCTGTCGTAAAGCAATGCTTCGACTCGGATACATGTCAACCCCTGACCTTCCTATCGTAAAGTAATGCTTCGACTCGGATACATGTCAACCCCTGACCTCCCCGTTGTAAAGCAACGCTTCGACTTGTATACATATCAACCCCTGACCTCTCTGTCGAAAAGCAATGCTTCAACTCGGATACATGGCAAACCCTGACCTCCCTGTCATAAAGCAACGCTTCGACTCGGATACATGTCAACCCCTGACCTCCCCGTCATAAAGCAATGCTTCAACTCGGATACATGTCAACCCTGAACTCCCCGTCGTAAAGCAATGCTTCGGCTCGGATACATGTCAAACCCTGACCTCCCTGTCGTAAAGCAATGCTTCGGCTCGGATACATGTCAAACCCAGACCTCCCTGTCGTAAAGCAATGCTTCGACTCGGATACATGTCAACCCCTGACCTCACTGTCATAAAGTAATGCTTCGACTCGGATACATGTCAACCCCCGACCTCCCCGTCGTAAAGCAACGCTCCCTGTCGTAAAGCAATGCTTCAACTCGGATACATGTCAACCCCTTACCTCCCTCTCATAAAGTAATGCTTCGACTCGGATACATGTCAACCCCTGACCTCCCTGTCGTACATCAGCGCTTCGACTCGGATACATGTCAAACCCTGACTTCCCTGTCGTAAAGCGATGCTTCGACTCGGATACATATCAAACCCTGACCTCCCCGTCATAAAGCAACGCTTTGACTCGGATACATGTCAACCCTTGACCTCCCGGTCATAAAGCAATGCTTCGACTCGGATACAAGTCAACCCCTGACCTCCCTGTCGTAAAGTAATGCTTCGACTCGGATACATGTCAATCCCTGACCTCCCTGTCATAAAGCTGCGCTTCGACTCGGATACATGTCAACCCCTGACCTCCCTGTCGTAAAGCAGCGCTTCGACTCGGATACATGTCAAAACCTGACCTCCCTGTCATAAAGCAATGTTTTGACTCGAATACATGTCAAACCCTGACCTCCCTGTCGTAAAGCAACGCTTCGACTCGGATACATGTCAAACCCTGACCTTCCCTGTCGTAAAGCAACGCTTCAACCAGGATACATGTCAAACCCTAACCTTCCCTATCGTAAAGCAATGCTTCAACTCGGAAACATGTCAACCCCTAACCCTCCCCCCCCCGCCGGAGCAATGCTCCGTCTCGGAAATACATCAATCCATGATCTCCCTGTCATAAAGCAATACTTCGACTCGAAAATAAGTCAACACACGAACCTATAAAAAGAAAGTTCTCTTGTGAGATCCTTACAACTCTCACAAGAAAAGGCACTTAGGAGTCCTCACGACTCCTAAGTAGAAATTGCACCTACGAAATCCTCTCGACTCGTAGGGAGAAAAGTCTTTATGGAACCCCTACGGCTCATAAAGTTGAAAAGTTTTAGGCGACATATCTGAACCTGTTTCCGAAGCCATCGCTACACTGCAAGAAAACCAAGATAAACTACATATAGACCACATCCACCAAAGCTACATGCAGGCATGAGATAAAAAAATATGTCTTTTATTCATGAATTCAAAATAAATACAAGATACATCTCATAAGAGAATCAAAATGAATACAAAATGTTTTATTCATAAGTGGATAAAAAATGATAATAAAGAAAATTCAATGAAGAAAAAATTCTTTAAGCTGCGGGCGACATAATAAGCTCCTCAATTCATCGCTCTTCCGCTGGGCCTCGGCTTCAAGCTTGGTTATTGCCACAAGATGGGTCTCCGCCTGAGACTGTTGGGTCTGATACGAGACAAACCGTCTCTCGAGCTCCCTTTCAGTTGCTTTATGAGCTTCAACCATCTCACGGGTAAAGATGACGGCTTTGTCAAGAGCGACCACTTCAGTGATAGCTTCTTGAAGTACTCGCCACATTTCATATGCATGGGTGGTCTTGGTAGTGAGCTGAGCTTGAAGTTCCCCCAAAGCACTCGAGGTTAGTTTCCTCTCCGAGAATTTCCGGTTAAGCCTCATCTCACATGATTGTAGATTTGCGGCGCACTATTCAATCAGCCCCTGCAAGCTCGTCTTTGCAGCCATGACCTCTGAAGGAAGGCGTGTGCACTCAAAACCATGTAAGCAAGCCTCCACTCGACAACAAAACTCGACCCAGACATGCACCAATGTTTCATCATAGTAAGTGGCAAGAAAGGGCAGAGAAATGTTGGCTTCGGCGGCAAATTTTTCGGCTGTGATCGAACTACCAGTACGAAGATCTTTGATAAGAGCCGACAAGGAGTGAAGGCATTGCTTCGCCATCCGTTTAGATTCATGCCGGGCATAAGGGCCTGGTGGCATAATGATGCGAGACTCCAGCGGGGTAAGAGCGGGCAAGGCTGTCAAGATCCATGAATAATTTATAAGATTTATACCCAAAGAATATATAAAGCAATGTCAAAAGCTTACTTACCCACAGTCATGCAAGGAGGATTGGGCAGATCTCCAGGCCCGTCGAGGATCTCAACTTCATCATCAGCTTCCAGAACTGCAGAAGACATATCAACATCATTATACGAAATAATGATAATACAATGAAGGGGTCAAATAACACCAACCTTGCCCAGAAGAGAGGACAATGCTTTGCGGGGATATTGCCTATGGGGAGGCCATCTCAAGCAGACGCTGAAAGGACTTTTCGGGAGATAAATCCACGATGGATGCCGCCAATCCTCGCAATTCTGAAAAGACAGAAAGATTTAGATAATAAAGAGATCATTAAAGCAAAGTATAGGAGACTACCTTCAATACTCCTCCCGCTTTGAACTGGAGGGATAACAGCTTCGGCAGCCTCCTCCGTGCCCTCAGACACATCACCGGGGACATGTGCTGGCGTAGTAGCTTCCAGTTGTGAAACGACATCTGCCATTTCGGGCTCCAAAAAAGGAACGGTGGCCATGATGGTGCTTTCTACAACCTTTGAGGCGCCACCAGAAAGATCCATCGGGTCTATGACATGCAGGGTTGCCTCTGCGGAAAGTATAGACGATGGAGAAGTGGAGACCATCACCAGGAGCTCCAAGATAGAGCTAACTGCTTTGACAATCTCTCCTACACCTTTCGGTGCGTCATCAGAGATATCCATAGGATCCGTGGCCAATAGGGCTACCTCCACTGAAGGAATTGACACCGAAGGGACAGAGGCTATCATCGGAAGCTTAGCAACAGGGATAACAGCTATAACGATCCCTTTCATACCTGTCGGTGTCTCATCGGAGACATTTGTGGAACCCATGGTCGGGGAACGACTTGGGCTCAAATCTTCTGTCATCGCCGAAGTCCCTGTAAAATTTTCACAAAGATAAGGAGATATAAAAAGCGATACAAATTATTTTCCGAAAGAAAAATACGGAAAGAACACATATCGATGCGCCAGGATGCTTCTAGTATGGCTTTTTCAAACCGTTCCTTCCTAAGGAAGTGTGCTCGCCGGGGCTCAAATGCAGATTCGTGGCCACCGGTCTTCAATGGTAGCTCATCTTCGGAAGCAGCATAGATAGGCTGCTTGAGGGATATCTCATCTTCCCATCGCAGGGGACACATATGTACCCTCCGTAGTGATGGCGGATCTTCATAGAATATGACGGGAGGATAAGGTTTCTTCGGGACACCCACGTTCTCAGTTTCGTCTTGTGAGCGCCTTATAGTCTCAGCCAATTGTGCGGCTTCCTAGACAGATGAAGCCGGAAAGAGAAGACCATCATCCGGCTCTTGCATGGATATTGTTTCATCTTGAACAATAGGTTCAGATTCCAGCAAAAGGTCGGGCAGACCGGTGACCGTCTTCTTTCACCTCTTCGACCCGGAAATAGAGCTGGAAGAAGATCGCTTCCTTCCTTTCGGTGCTTTGGTGCAACATTGGCCCACTTCACCTCCACTATCCCCTTTTGGCGATGCCACTGCTGATAGTATCGCCACTAATGGCACTGCTGATGGCGCTTCAGCGGAATCCTTTGCTTGAGCTCTAGTGCGCATTGGCATCCCTGCAGTGGGAGGAATTGATTCGGTTTCTGTGACTTGCGAGATAAGGACCACGCCGCCATCACTCAAGAGAGGATGAACGACTGACCGCAGTCGCAACAGACTACTGGCAGCTTGGGTTGGAGCAGGAGTCTTATACTCGAATAGTACCTACCATTCCTCAGCAATAACAGGACCAACCCGGTGGCGATACTAGCCCACAAAGGACCCCTCAGGCCTTGGGAGGTAGTCAGGTTCTAGGATCATGAACACAGAGCCGGTGTTCAGCCGCATGAAGTGATGAATGACGTCGCGAATAACTCCCAAAGATGATGTAAGCTCAACCAAAAATGCTTCGAAGGGGATGCCCTGATTATAGCCCAATTGCCGAGCGAAGCGGTGCGAATTATACCGCATGAGGAGAGTCGTATCATTCCGTCGGAACACCAAATAGCCCGGCCTAATCAATACAAATGCATGATCTCCTTAAGCTTTAAAGATGATGCTCCCCCTTTGGATAAGTCGAATAGTTGTTGGATGGGCCCCGCCAGGGCAGAAAGAACTCGATCAGTAAACACCATCTCGCCCTCATTAGCATATGTATTGAGCAGAACATGGAGGGCCCTTAGCTGAGTCGGATCGGGAGCGGAGGCATCCACCAATCTCATAACTCTTGGGAAGGTGTAGGAGTCATAGAAATTCAGCCGTCGATGTGTTGCGAATGCCCCCAGCACATGCATTTCGATCCAAGATGTGAAGTAATGAAGGGGAAGATTCACAACATATACACCTGGAGTCGAAGTGTTGGCCGCAACACTTAAACCATGATAAAGGTGCGATAGTCCCGCAATGCCAACGGCCAACTTTGCCCCTTCAGTAGCACGATGGGCGGGGTAGAAGACGGAAGCTCTCATCAAGTATCGGTGGGTTGGTATCGCAAACCAACTACGCCAAAGGCTAATAAAGCTGACAAAGATGGTCTCTTCGTCTATGCCAGGGGCCGCAATTGAATCAAAAGGCATGGCCGACGTGTTTGGAATATAAAACTGCAGTAAATCTTCTTCTTTGGTTGCCAGTTTGTCTAAACCAAACCCGAAGGGGTCGTTAATAGTCGCAAATTTCGGAGCCTCCTTATATAGAGCATCCTCCCAGATAAAGCAGACAATGAAGCTTTCGAAAGTGACGCTCTGCCTCTCTGACTTCGCAAACAATCTGTTGAAAATACTCAGGGCTTTGATTTGGATGGGGTACTTATGACGGACGGCAGTTTCGGCCGTCAGGCCGTCAAGTGTAGCTAGCACAGTGGAGAAAATATATTCATCGGGAGGCAGCAACTCCTCGTAATGCTCCCCCTAATGGGTGTTCATATCAGATTTTTGCATTTTTATACCGCCCATTCTTAATCACATTGCATATAGGTAGGTACTCTTGATCCGTATTTGCTAAATAATTGCAGGTTATAGGTTCTCAGCTCTAAGCAGTGAAATTCATGAAAAAGTGCAAAAAATTCAAAACTTCTGCCAACCACAGATAAATACGGGTCTCCGCTCCCTATCCGTATGATGCCGCATACCAGTTCAAGGGACAAAATGGAAAATCATTAGTCATTTCAGGCACAAAGCACAAGGGCAGCACAAGATCCAAGACTTCAACGCGGAGCTCAAGAAAATCAAGGCAAAAAGTCCATATATTTCACCTTTTTGGACTGCTAAAAATCTGGAAGAAAAATGATGAGATCCTGAGAAACCAAGTGTAGAGGCTATGATAGCCGATAGGGAGAGACCGACGGGTTCAAACAGAAGAGAACAACAACATGTAAAACCACAGAAAAGATGAAGCCCCAATTCTACTATATGGCCGTGAAACCGCGGCCAAGTCAGCTCAGTACTAACTCGTTTTGTATGGGTAGTTTTGTAATTGTATTTAGGGGCAGATTGTATCCCTAGGGTTTCAATTTCCTGCCTATAAATAGCCCAGTGCAAAACCAAGTGAGGTGTGCTTTTCTTTGTATTAGATTTTAGGATTAGATTTTGTAGTTCTTCTTCCTCTTTTCATCTTTCTCCATTAAAACTTGTAGTGAGTTTTATGAGTGATGAATAAAAGAAGAGTTCTTTTCTTTAATATGCTTGTCTTGTTATTGTGTTTAATTATATTTACTTGTAATTTTCATTTGCTAATCTAGTTGTTGTTATTTGTTGTTTGCTTTCTTTCTTCTTCTATTTTTCTTTATCCTTACAACAATGATGATTAAGTATGATCCTTGCGAAAGTGAGTTCTCAAATAGCTAGTTGTGATTTTCTAACCCCTTTCTCTCTATCTTCCTCCTTTGTTTTATTTTATTTTTCTTGTTAATGGATGAGTAGTTTCTCACTTGTTAGGGTAGGATAAGGAATGTTTGAGAGAAGGAAATCTCTCTCACTCTTTTCTTTCCCAACATCTTAATTTGGACTCCCATTAATTGGACCACAATTCGCTCCGTACGGCACCCTATCCTACATGATAGCGGTGAATCCCTAGTTAGACCGGTTGTGGTTGAATTAACCGGAGGTTAAGGCTAAGAGCCAAGAACGGACGGACAAGGACCATAAGGAAGAAACTAAGCGTTGGAAAGCCTAGCTTATACTCTCAAGTTTCCTTTCTAGTAGTGCTAATCCCCGTTGTTGCCGATTACCGTAACACCGATTTTAATGAGTGGCAACAAAAGAAGTGAGCGATTCCTATCTCAAACTAACCTAATCCTAAGCCTAACAAGCTCTCTTTATACATATTTCAGCACATAGTGAAACTAAACAAACCTGGACAAATTGGACTTAACTCGTTAAAGCACATAGAAAAAGATTCCCATCTCCTTACGGACGACCCGTACTCAACCGGCTAGCTACCAAGCAAAACCATCTTGATTGCGGTAATTAACTAAGCACACAAAAAAATCTAACAATCAAATGGCTCTGTTGCCGGGGAGACGATAGTTTATTTGTTTGTGTAATTTCGGGTTAATTTGTGAATATACATATAACCAAAAACACAAAAAAAATATATTGTAAAAATCATCTTGTTATTTTTGATTCGTTTTTGTGCAAGTGTGCAGGATAGGAAGAAGGTCAAGTTCAGTGCCAAAGTCGTAGGGAGTTAGACCCATATCTCGCGGCTACACCGCGGTGGATCAAGACGGTGTAAGTCCATGCTACCTCTCCCGGTACTTTCGGGCATGCGGAATTTGGTAAAAAACGATTTTTATAGAGGTGGTAACATGGACCTATAACCCGGATCTTGGTTAAACATCTAACTAACAACCTAACTACGAGTTTCTAACTACTCGGTTAGGGGGTTATACCTTGCTTGTCTTGAACTCCTTCGTCTTCAAGCTCCGATGATGGTCCGGATTGGCTTCTTCCCGTCGTCTCCGTACGCCGAAGATAGATCCACCTGAAAGCTCCAACCTTTGGCTCCTTCTTCGAACTTTGAAGAAACTAGTTCACTCGGTTTGCTAAACCTTGTGAACCAGAATGAGTAGAGAAGAGTTTTTATGGGATTTTATCTATGGTTCTTGATTCTCAACTCATGAGATATGTGAACCATAGAGTCAAGAGAGGGAGCAAGAGGAAGAGGGTGAAAGCAAGAGCAAGAGAGCTCAAGAACAAGAGAGAGAATGAGCAAGTAAGAATGAGAAAGTCTTTTTTCTTTCACCCTCTCATAATCCAAAACAATGATAACACATTATACCAATCAAGTGTTGTGTGATGGTTGAAGCAACCATAACCATATCATTTCATGCACTCATTTTGCACAAATGAGCAAGCAAGCAAAAGTCTTTGCCATGAAATGATGGCTATGGTTATCATGATGGTCAACTAGTCAAGCCTAGTCAACCGGTCAACAAAGTCAACAAGTCAACAAAAGTCAACAAGTCAACAAAATCAACAAAAGTCAACAACTATGTCACCATAATACTTAATTAATATAATAGTTAATCACATATCATATTCTCATTAGGGTTGAGCAAAAAGTCAATAGTCAACGGTCAACTGTCAACAACCCTAATGAGAATCCGCTGCCTCTGTCTCCCCGTCAACTGTGCATAAGCACCCGCATCCGCGTTCCTAGGAACACGAATGCAAACTGGATAAATCCAATCCCAATACGTACACTAGGATCTGGTTTAAACCAAAGCCCGCTGGTGCAAACTGTCCGGATACTGTACGTGCACAAGTGCACGGATGTGACCGAACCCGGTCGCAAAGCCATGCGACCTGTCGCAAAACCATACGACCTCTACTCTTTTGCCTAAAGGCGAAAAGCTTTCTGTGTGGGACTCTAAAGACTCGACACTACGCTGGCAGTGGGTTTAACCACAGACCGCAAGCGGCACTAGCTGTGCATAACGGTCTCCAGGTAATGCCGACAAGAAGACCGACGAGGCGAAACCCATCTGAACTCCTACTGAGCCTGAATGTGACATTCTCCGTACAGTCCGGTCTGTTCGTCTGATACATCGCATGGCGGGCCTAGGGGGCGGTAAACGTTAGTCCCCCAATAGCGGTACAAGTCGTGTCGGAGTGAAGCCCAAAACACCCTGAGATAACACTGGAAGCCTACCAGTATATCTCGATTGCCCTGGCCAGGGACTACTCGTGTAATGGCTCTCCTAGACACAGCGCGATGTCAAACCCCAATACCGGGAGAGACGAATCCTGTCTAACCGTCACTGCCTCCAAGTGCTTCGGGACTGCACCCAACTACTACCTGTTTGCACGACTCCTTCGAGCCGTGGTAGGGTAGTAATCAAAGTGCAGTGGGAACACACTCGAGGCGAAGTGACAGTGTCAAGTCAGCGGACTAAGCTGTACTCATGTCACCTGGGAGCTGATAACTGACGATAGGCATAATACCAACTAGTCAGTTCCCGACGAGTCCTGTCCAGTGTACCCGTAACCTAACGAGCACCTGCATACTATCTCAAGTACGACGTACTGACGGCTGTGGTACAGACCGTCTCCCACACTGGGATGAGAAGCGCATGCGCTGGTCTACTCCGGAGTATCGATGCCCTGTCTCGATAGTCCTGCGACCAGGGACCTGCATAAGGATATGCTTATAGATTATCCAGCCCCACTAGTGTGATGGCCATCACATCGCTGGTAATCAAGCAAAGATCCTAAGGGCTCCACTAATGTGTATAGGCGATATACAAAAATAAACACATGTACACATTGAAGTAGAAACAAACCAAGTAGCATACTACTATTTTGAGCAAGATTGTATATACAAGGTGAATATCCCAAGCTTCCATTAAGTAATATACAAACTAGTATGATACAGTAATGGCCTCTAGGGCATATACACTAACAATCTCCCACTTGCACTAAGGCCATGTACTGGCGTATCGAAGACCTAT
Organism: Agapanthus africanus; assembly: GCA_030015575.1. Classification (NCBI taxonomy): domain Eukaryota; kingdom Viridiplantae; phylum Streptophyta; class Magnoliopsida; order Asparagales; family Amaryllidaceae; genus Agapanthus; species Agapanthus africanus. The sequence continues at coordinate 300,969,814 of CM057341.1, forward strand.
CATCTCGATCAGCCGCTCGAACTGAGTCTGGGGCAGGGCCTTGGTGAATGGATCTGCAGTGTTATCTTCTGAAGCGACTCTCCGAACCTCGATCTCCTGGAGATCCACGATCTCCCTGATCAGGTGATACCGCCTCAAGATGTGCCTGGATCTCTGATGGGACCTGGGTTCCTTCGCTAAAGCTATAGCTCCGTTGTTGTTGCAATACAGAGGTATTGGATCAACAATGGACGGAACCACCTGAAGTTCTTTCAAGAACTTCCTCATCCAGACAGCTTCTTTTGCGGCATCAGATGCAGCGATGTATTCCGCTTCCATCGTCGAGTCTGCAACGGTTTCTTGTTTGGAACTCTTCCAACACACCGCCCCTCCATTGAGGGTAAAGACAAAACCCGACATGGAATTGGAATCATCCTTGTCACTCTGGAAGCTGGAGTCAGCAAAGGCCTCGATCTGGAGGTCTTTTCCGCCATACACCAAGAACATCTCCTTAGTCCTTCTCAGGTACTTGAGAATGTTCTTTACCGCTATCCAGTGTTTCTCCCCAGGGTTTGACTGATACCAGCTTACCACACTCAGTGCATAAGCTACATCCGGTCTGGTACACAACATCGCATACATTATAGAGCCTACCGCAGAAGCGTAGGGTATAATAGACATGCGATCCCTCTCCAAATCATTCTTGGGAGACATCTCTTTAGAGAGGGTGATCCCGTGACAAGCCGGTAGGTTACCGCGCTTGGAATCTTCCATACTGAATCTTTTCAGTATGGTGTCGATGTACCTGGACTGTGAAAGTCCTAATATCCTCTTGGATCTATCACGATGGATCCGGATCCCCAGGATGTATGAGGCATCACCCAGGTCTTTCATGGAGAACCTGTGTGACAAGAACCCCTTGACAGATTGTAGCATAGGAATGTCATTTCCTATTAATAGAATGTCATCTACGTATAAAACGAGGAATACTACAGTTCTCGCTACAAATCTACTATAGATGCATGGTTCATCTGGATTTTTGATAAAGCCAAATTCTTTGACCGTCTTATCAAAACAGATGTTCCAACTCCGCGATGCCTGCTTTAGTCCATAGATGGACTTAAGCAACTTGCACACCTTTCCGCTGCTGCCACTCTGAATGAAACCCTCTGGCTGGTCCATATAGACACACTCCTCTAAATTTCCATTTAGAAAAGCGGTCTTTACGTCCATTTGCCAAATCTCATAATCGTGGAAGGCAGCAATGGCAAGAAGGATCCGAATGGATTTCAGCATGGCTACTGGAGAAAAGGTTTCGTCATAGTCCAAGCCAGGTCTTTGACGAAAACCCTTTGCTACCAGCCTAGCTTTATAGGTCTCAACCTGTCCATCTACACCAATCTTCCTTTTGAAGATCCACTTGCATCCTACGGGTTTTACCCCGTCTGGAGCAATGTCCAACATCCATACCTTGTTGGTGCACATGGACTCCATTTCGGTCCGCATTGCATCCAGCCATTTCACTGAGTCAACGCTCTGAACGGCCTGCTGGAAGCTAGTAGGCTCATCATAATCTATGATGCAATCCTCTCTATCCCCGTCTATGAGAAAACCGTAGTATCTCTCGGGCGGATGAGTCTGCCTACTACTCCTGCGGAGCGGCGTAGGAATGTCCTGTTCTCCCGAACCCTCTGGTTCCACTAAACTTTCAGTAATAGTCCATGGTTCTGGAATTTCTTCCAGTTCTACTGTGCTCCCACTTATCTGGTTTTCCAAAAACTCAGTTTCTAAGAAGTAGGCATGACGAGAAACAAGAACTTTTTGTTCCTCTTCACAGTAGAAGAAATATCCCTTGGAGTTCTTTGGATATCCCACAAACTTGCACTGTACTGAGCGTGCCTCGAGCTTGTCCGTATGCTGCTTTTTGACAAAAGCTGGATATCCCCATGTCTTAATGTGCTTAAGATAGGGTCTCTTCCCACACCACATCTCATATGGTGTAGTAGGCACAGTCTTAGTAGGAACTCGGTTCAAAAGGTATGCGGCTGATTCTAGCGCATATCCCCAGAATGATCGCGGTAACTCAGCGTTACCCATCATGGACCGCACCATATCCAATAGGGTGCGGTTCCGTCTCTCCGATACACCGTTATGTTGCGGAGTGTATGGAGGAGTAAGCTGAGAGAGAATTCCGTTCTCTTTTAAATAGTCCAGGAACTCGGCACTTAAGTATTCTCCACCTCGATCCGATCTTAGAATCTTAATACTTTTGCCGGTTTGTTTTTCTACTTCATTCTTATACTCCTGGAATTTTCCAAAGGCTTCGGACTTATGTTTCATTAAGAAGACATAACCGTACCTTGAGAAGTCATTCGTAAAAGTAATGAAGTAAGAATAACCGCTTCGCGCATGTGTAGACATTGGACCGCACACGTCACTGTGTACGAGTCCCAAGAGCTCGCTCGCTCTTACTCCATGTCCAGTAAACGGAGTCGTTGTCATCTTTCCTTTGAGACAGGATTGACAAGTGGCATACGATTGATATTCGAACGGATTCAAATATCCTTCTGTATGTAACTTCGTCAACCTTCTCTCATTGATGTGACCCAGTCTACAATGCCACAAGAAAGTCTGATTTATTTCCGGAGACTTTCTTTTGTGTGTATTCTGGACATTGAAAATCTGTGGTTGGTTTAATACGTATATACCATTACTCAATGTACCTGACCCAATCAGAACTTGATTAAGGTGAATGTTTACAACATTGCTTACAAACGCAAATTCATAATCTTCTTTAGAAACTAAAGATACAGAAATGATATTACAAGTTGCGTTGGGTACAAAAAAGCAATTACGCAAAACCAAAACATGTCCATCTTACATTCCCAGGTGATAGTCCCCCACGGCTTTAGCATCCATGCTAGCTCCGTTCGCAACTCTGAGGGTCATGTCACCTGCCTTCAAAACCCTACGGTTTCTCAACGCCTGCAAAGAATTACAGATATGAGATCCTGATCTGGTATCCAATACCCAGGAAGTAGAGTTTATTGAAAGACGGTTTTCAATAACATACACACCTGAAGCTGAAGCTGCAACCTGCTTCAATTCCTATGTTCTGGCCTTCCAGGCCCTGCAATCATTCTTCCAGTGTCCTTTCTTATGACAATAGAAGCATTCTTCCTTATCCACTAGCTTCCCTGCTTTCTTTGTTGCTTTAGCTTTTCCCTTCGTATCCACTTTACTAACACCGCCCCTTGGTTTGGCGGGGGCTTTCTTCTTCTTTCCCTTGGCTTTCGCCTTGGACCTAGAAGAAGATGATCCTCCTACAAACAAAGTGGATGTTTCCCTACCTTTCTGTAGGGTGCCCTCTGCGCTCCTCAGCATGTTGAGGAGCTCTGAAAGTTCAACTTCTTTTTCTTGCAAGTTGAAGTTCAGTATAAACTGGGCGTATGTGGAAGGAAGGGACTGGAGAACTATGTCCGTATAGAGCTCACTCTCCAATGTGGTCCCTAGATCCGCGAGCTCCTCAATATAGCCGATCATCTTTAGCACGTGCTCGGCTACTGATGATCCGACGACCATCTTTGCCGAAAATAACTTTTTCGACGCTTCGTATCTTGCGATACGAGATTGCTCTCCATACAGTTCTTTTGTATGGAGAAATATGGATTCAAGGTCCATATTCTCGTGCCTCCTCTGATGTTCGTTGTCCATCGAGGCAAGTACGAGGCACTTGGCCTTCGCGCTATCAATCTCTCAAGTCTTGCGGATTTCCTTATCCGCGACGCTGGAAGTGGGACCAGGGACAGGGGGAGCTTTGGTGGTAAGAAGATACCCCAGCTTGTCGTAAGTGATTGCCATCTTGACATTCCTGAGCCAATCTTTGTAGTTTGGCCCTGTCAGTATATTTTTATCTAGAAGTAACTTAAGTCCAGTCATGTCGATTGGTCGCTGCAATTAGGAGAGAGAAGAAGAAACACTCAGCATGATGCTCTTGCAAGTTTAGAGTGGTTTTTGTCTAAACAGGATGGCTCCCACTGTTTCTCGAATCCCTCCTCAAACCATAAAGGAAGAATTAGTCGAGATCAATCCCACCGCACAATACTTGCTTAACCGTTCAGCCAGGCCGGTGTCGGTACTTCGAGGGAGGTTTTCCAACGCTTTCGCGAAGTTCCTTAATTAAAGAACCTCTTTTCCCTGGGGGCGTAGCCCCGCTAACACCTTTCTAGACACCTACTTGGTTTATAGCATTGATCGTTAAGTGAGAAATTTCCCGAGGAGTAGCATATACTCACAGTAGGATCGGGATCCAAATATCATCGCATGACGAAACTGAAGGAATCCTACCAGAATCATCACACTCCAAATGGTATACAAATCTAGCAAGTTTCAGTACTTATGAAACTCCCGATGTGGATTTTTTGCCCCATGCTCTTATGACCTTGACTTTGGCCAACAAATCATAAGTCACATGTCAAGTTCTACCCGTCATTCTCCAGGTTAATTTGAATCCACCCGCACCAACCCTTGACTTTGGCCAACAAGGCAGTACGACTGTTCCAAACCAACGCATCTATCTATGCTGCACATGAATACCCAATAGCTACCAATCACTGTGCCTTGACTTTGGCCAACAAACACAGCTTGAATACTATTGACTATTCATGTGAAACGACGGAGGGCTACGAATGGTTTTGGCGAAACCGTGAACGTAGTGAACTTGATATAGTCGATGGAACGAGATAGCTTTTAAAAGGAGTGGCTCAAGCTCCGCATTTAAAAGTTGGTTTTGAAAAGAACCGAGTGGTTTTTCGAAAGTGTTCCAACGACTTTAACTTGGTTTATTATCTTGCATTAGTTCTTTTAATGCGTGATATTCTTGCATTAGTTCTTTTAATGCGTCCCATCATTTAATCCTACCATTGCAGAAAACAACCAAAATATGACGTACGCTTATGCCATTCGCATTCGCCACTGGGCCCCGTCATTACCCGTTAGGTTACTTAACTAACGACAGAGCGGGGGCTGGGCTAGCGCGTCTGTAAAACATAAGCAACGCCTAAATAATATCATATATAGATATACTGCAATGATAAAGATTTCAGATCACAGATGAATACATTGGATATACTAGGAATCTGTAATTCGCACGAGCCTGTAACGAAAAATAGATTGCACGGTCGCGGTGAATAGCCAATACCCCACCCAAGACCCCTACGGGTGCGGCAAACTACTCGCCAAGTACCCGAAGCGAAGCAACCTCCCTCATCTCCATGAGTAGGCCACTCGGCACTTCGGCATACCCGGTAGTTTGTGCACCCCCTCCATGGGTCTATCCTAGGAGAAAAAACAGTAAAAAGAAATTATACAATGACGGCTACAACCCCGACCCGGTTGTGCGGCCATACAAATAATTATTACATCAATTTACAAATTTACATGAATTGAAAGAAAAGAAAACTCTCGTCTCACAACCCCCGGCTATTCACCCGCGACAATCCAACATATTCATATACACATTCCAGCAACATTACAGATCATAGATTTGTATAACCCCCACTAATCGACATATAGCGATTAGTAGACGTTCAATACAAATATCACATTACAGAAAAACCCGTTAGCTTAAGTCTTTTAGAAGTTCGATCAAAAATACGGATTTTCGGGACCCCAAAAATAAAATTTTCGTTCTGGAAAATCTGGGCAAAAAACACATATACCAAAAATCCCAAAATACCCCTATGAGAATACTGTAGCAAAGAAAGAACAGAGAGGAGCCAAGTCGGCCGTGGAACCGCGGCAATAGCAAGCTATTGCCGCGTTTCCGCGGCTCTTTGATGGGATCACTGGACCAAATTTCTACAGTATTCACAGAAAACCCTGAGTCGATTTTAGGTGTGAAAATAATCAACTTTTGAACAGTATAAAAATCGACAGAAACTTCGAATTTTGGGGTTCGTTTTCGGGACTTTTTCTTTGATCGATCTTCTAGTTACTTGCTAACATGTTAGATAGAGTTTAACTAGGCTCTGATACCACTGTAAGTCCATGCTACCTCTCCCGGTACTTTCGGGCATCCGGAATTTTGTAAAAAACGATTTTTATAGAGGTGGTAACATGGACCTATAACCCGGATCTTGGTTAAACATCTAACTAACAACCTAACTACGAGTTTCTAACTACTCGGTTAGGGGGTTATACCTTGCTTGTCTTGAACTCCTTCGTCTTCAAGCTCCGATGGTGGTCCGGATTGGCTTCTTCCCGTCGTCTCCGTACGCCGAAGATAGATCCACCTGAAAGCTCCAACCTTTGGCTCCTTCTTCGAACTTTGAAGAAACTAGTTCACTCGGTTTGCTAAACCTTGTGAACTAGAATGAGTAGAGAAGAGTTTGTATGGGATTTTATCTATGGTTCTTGATTCTCAACTCATGAGATATGTGAACCATAGAGTCAAGAGAGGGAGCAAGAGGAAGAGGGTGAAAGCAAGAGCAAGAGAGCTCAAGAACAAGAGAGAGAATGAGCAAGTAAGAATGAGCAAGTCTTTTTTCTTTCACCCTCTCATAATCCAAAACAATGATAACACATTATACCAATCAAGTGTTGTGTGATGGTTGAAGCAACCATAACCATATCATTTCATGCACTCATTTTGCACAAATGAGCAAGCAAGCAAAAGTCTTTGCCATGAAATGATGGCTATGGTTATCATGATGGTCAACTAGTCAAGCCTAGTCAACTGGTCAACAAAGTCAACAAGTCAACAAAAGTCAACAAGTCAACAAAGTCAACAAAAGTAAACAACCATGTCACCATAATACTTAATTAATATAATAGTTAATCACATATCATATTCTCATTAGGGTTGAGCAAAAAGTCAATAGTCAACGGTCAACTGTCAACAACCCTAATGAGAATCCGCTGCCTCTGTCTCCCCGTCAACTGTGCATAAGCACCCGCATCCGCGTTCCGAGGAACACGAATGCAAACTGGATAAATCCAATCCCAATACGTACACTAGGATCTGGCTTAAACCAAAGCCCGCTGGTGCAAACTGTCCGGACACTGTACGTGCACAAGTGCACGGATGTGACCGAACCCTGTCGCAAAGCCATGCGACCTGTCGCAAAACCATGCGACCTCTACTCTTTTGCCTAAAGGCGAAAAGCTTTCTGTGTGGGACTCTAAAGACTCGACACTATGCTGGCAGTGGGTTTAACCACAGACCGCAAGCGGCACTAGCTGTGCGTAACGGTCCCCAGGTAATGCCGACAAGAAGACCGACGAGGCGAAACCCATCTGAACTCCTACTGAGCCTGAATGTGACATTCTCCGTACAGTCCGGTCTGTTCGTCTGATACATCGCATGGCGGGCCTAGGGGGCGGTAAACGTCAGTCCCCCAATAGCGGTACAAGTCGTGTCGGAGTGAAGCCCAAAACACCCTGAGATAACACTGGAAGCCTACCAGTATATCTCGATTGCCCTGGCCAGGGACTACTCGTGTAATGGCTCTCCTAGACACAGCGCGATGTCAACCCCCAATACCGGGAGAGACGAATCCTGTCTAACCGTCACTGCCTCCAAGTGCTTCAGGACTGCACCCAACTACTACCTGTTTGCACGACTCCTTTGAGCCGTGGTAGGGTAGTAATCAAAGTGCAGTGGGAACACACTCGAGGCGAAGTGACAGTGTCAAGTCAGCGGACTAAGCTGTACTCATGTCACCTGGGAACTGATAACTGACGATAGGCATAATACCAACTAGTCAGTTCCCGACGAGTCCTGTCCAGTGTACCCGTAACCTAACGAGCACCCGCATACTATCTCAAGTACGACGTACTGACGGCTGTGGGACAGACCGTCTCCCACACTGGGATGAGAAGCACATGCGCTGGTCTACTCCGGAGTATCGATGCCCTGTCTCGATAGTCCTGCGACCAGGGACCTGCATAAGGATGTGCTTATAGATTACCCAGCCCCACTAGTGTGACGGCCATCACATCGCTGGTAACCAAGCAAAGATCCTAAGGGCTCCACTAATGTGTATAGGCGATATACAAAAATAAACACATGTACACATTGAAGTAAAAACAAACCAAGTAGCATACTACTATTTTGAGCAAGATTGTATATACAAGGTGAATATCCCAAGCTTCCATTAAGTAATATACAAACTAGTATGATACAGTAATGGCCTCTAGGGCATATACACTAACAGACGGAACCACGTTCTACTGTAAAATTCTGGAGCAAACTCAGTAACCAAATCAAGATTCAGGAGCTCTAAAGAGAAAGAGGAAGAGGAGAACCAACTCAGCATAGAGAACAAATTTGAAGCCTTCAACTTCCTGAACAGCTGCGGAACCTTGGCAGAACCACCAGTTTGACCACGAAACCGTGGTCAAAGGGTGACTTCAGCACCCAAAAACTCTCTGTGAGTATCCCATTTCTCTTCTCCCCTCCTCTGAACTCTACTGAACTCTTCTTTCTGCAGCATTCTTTGCACAAACTATCTTACCTTCTCCAATAAAACTGTTTTTGTACAGGATTCTTTGTGCCGCCACCAAATAAATTTTTTGCAGGTGTTTTAGATTTTTGTTTGTTACTGTTTTGCATAAATAATACGGATTTTAAGGGGCTATAACACCAATTCAGATTGGGTGGGGATTTCATCACCGTTCTTAAGATCCCAAAAATCACTAAAAGCATACGCATTACCCTTGAGCCTAATAAAAAATATCTATACTCAGCCAACTAAGGATTGTCGTGCTTAATAGGACATAGAAATGTTGTGGGCATTCGATCGTTTATCTAAACTTGACTTTGTGGTGCCTAGGCTAGACAAGTAAGAAAGGTAATTTTAAAAGGCCCGTCTCACGGTGATTCGTGAGCGGAACCCTCATTTCCTCATTTGTGCTTACCTGGCCACAATTGGCAGTGAAGAGACGATTTGAGGGTTATCTCACAACTTTTCACTTTGGAACAGTTAGGAACAGTCTAGTGGACTTTTAAGACCATAGCTCTAGGTATGATTGTGCATATTTTGACTGTGATTGTTTGAAGTTGTGCCATAAGTCCGTACATATTTTTGCTAAAACTCTTTCTAAAAAAATATTTAAAAAAAACAACAAAACAAAAAATTTATAAAAAACTTGCACTTTGTCGCAAGAATTCCATTTCACTCACTTTTTATCCGCATTTCTCCATTGACGTTTTCTTACCACACCTTGTACACTTTGACTATATTAAACTCGTTTAGTGTATGTCCGGTTGGACTCGGGACACTAGTGCCCGTCTAGTCCGCGTTACGTTAGTCGCTACCGACTACGCGATCGACTCCGACGTCGAAACTCCCTCCACGCCTCTTTCAACCTTACCTTTGCCGGCCAACTCCGACGTTGACCAAGATTCTATTCACTCTTCCTCACCTTCACCTTCTCCATCACCAAATTCTTCTTCTGAGATGTCAGGATTTTTATTTATAACATCTCTTTACCTCTCCCGGGACTGATTCCACCTCATCTGGGTGCGAATAACACGCAACCACCTCCTGTTGTAGCGCCACAGCGAATCGTGCTCCAGGATCGTTTCTATCCTACCTGCTCTGCACTCCCTACCTGTCTTTCACTTCCGCCGGCCAATGGGGATAATTTCGAAATTAAGCCCCACTTCATCAACATGTTGCCCAAATTTCACGGGATGGAATCTGAAGATGCTTACATCTTCATCAACAAATTCCAGAACGTCTGTGCAATGATGAAGACAACCCAACTGTCCGACGATGCTATACGGCTATGAGTCATTCCTTTCACTCTGTGTGACCTTGCTGAGAAGTGGTTGTATAGCACCGCATCGCATTCCATAACCAGTTGGGATGAGTATGTAAAAGCGTTTCTTAAAAAATTCTACCCGAATCACAAGACTGCGAGAATCCGAAACGAGATCAACCAATTTTCCCAACTTCCTACCGAACCTATTTGGAAGTTCTTTGAGCGATACAAAGACCTTCTTGTTTAGTGGCCTCATCACGGTATTAAGAGATGGCAACTTTTCCAGACCTTATACGAGGGCCTGAATCCAGCAACTAAGCAGTTGTTGGAAACCATTTGTCAAGGCCACTTCCTATCCAAATCTGACGAGGAAGTTTGGCAATTTTTCGAGGATCTTGTGGAACAGACGCTTCAGTGGGAAAGCACACGACCGAACACTTCTTCTTCTTATACTTCTTCCGGTCTCTCTAGTGCAGGCGTTCATCAACTCGATATCTCAATTGCAATGAAGGCCGAGATGGCAGCAATCACACGAAAACTGGAAGCAATTGAGAGCAAATTCTCATCTCCTTCTCCTGCCCCCGCTCTTCCCCCTCGTACCATCTACGCTTGTTGTTCTGACCCATCCCATTTGACCGAAGAGTGTCCTTACAACCCACCTTCTCAAGGACAGGATCAGGTCAATGCTGCCTTTCAGCAAAAACCAAGAAATGATCCATACTCTTCCACTTACAATCCTGGTAGGAGGAACCGCCCCAATTTCGCTTGGAATCAGAACCGGCATCAATTCCAAGGCCACAACAACTTCCAGAGGCCTCCTCCCCAACAACAAGCTCAGCAACAAACTCAACATCAATATCAGCAACCCATCCAACCCCAACCTTTTCAAAATCCGATGAACAATTTTGCACCCATCAATTCTTTTCCTCAAAATAACTTTGTTTCATCAAACAACGATAAGGTTTCCTCGCTAGAAAGGAGTCTGGAGGCATTTGTATAGCAATCGACTCAATCCACCGCCAACATCCAGTCTTCCATTCAGTCTTTGGTGCAACACACTGCTGCACACGGGCAAAGCATAAAACCATCGAAGTCCAGATTGCACAGCTGAATGCGGCGTTAAGCGAGCGAGAGAAAGGAAAGCTTCCATCTCAACCACTCCCAAATCCTGGTCACCCACATAATGTACATGTTGCTCTTGAACAACAGAACCATAATGTGAGTGCCGTGGCTACGTTGAGATCTGAAGGATGCTGCACAACAACGTTGGCACAGATGATGACACCCCGGCCGCTTCTTCTTCTTCTTCTTTTTCTTCTTCTTCTTCTTCTTCTTCTTCTTCTGAGCCTGTTCTCCATACTTCAAAAGGCTCTTCTTCTTCTTCCGCTGCTCCAAACGGACCCACATCTTACTCCATGAAAACTCCAGCTCTGGGATCCATTCCAACTCCACAATCTCCTCCACAAGCATTGGACTCCACCAATTTCAAAATTGTTCCATTTCCAAACCGTTTGAGATCCAATAAACAAAATCCACAAATGGAGAAGATTCTAGAGTTGTTTAAATAGGTTAACATCAATATTCCCTTCTTAGATGCAGTCCAACAAGTCCCTTCCTTCGCCAAAGTCTTGAAGGACTTGGGCACTAAGAAGGAGAAATCTCAGATACCCAAGAAGGTTTTCTTAGCTAGTGCTGTGAGTGATACTCTTACCCAAGCTTTACCTCAAAAATGGAAGGACCCTGGCTGTCCTACGATTTCAATAACCATTGGGGATAAGAACATCAACCGCGCACTTTTGGATCTTGGTGCCAGTGTTAACCTATTTCCGTATTCGGTATATGAGCAACTAGGTGTAGGAGAGCTGAAACCCACACTCTGTACTCTCCAAATGGCCGATCGATCTATCACCCATCCTAAGGGTGAGCTAGAGGATGTGTTAATCAAGGTTGGGGACTTCATATTCCCCATTGACTTCATTGTCTTAGACACACAACCTGTAGCTACCCCTTGAATAAAATTCCGGTGATACTCGGTCGTCTATTCCTTGCAAGCTCAAATGCTGTGATCAATTGTCGAAATGGTTTGATGAACCTATCTTTTGGAAACAAGACAATTGAACACAACATTTTTAGGTTGGGGAATCAGCCCTCTGAACCTAATGCTTATATACTAGACGTTTGTTCGATCCAGGAGATCACCCCAGAGGACCGTGAATTCGAGGAGTTTTTGTTCAATCACAGCAATCTTGACGCCACTAGTGCGTTCCTCTTTGAACCTGCTGCTGCTTCTGCTCCCGACAATGATTACGAGTGTTTCACTTTTTCGAATGATCTTGGCCAGTCGCCACCTGAGTTTGAATATTTTGAATTTCCGGATGCGTTAGGTGAACCATCCAACTCGGTCGCTTACACTCGTTTTGAATCTCTGCTGGAATCCTTTGAGTTCAAGACATTTTCGCCGATTTCTCCCTCAATCGTTTCACCTCCAACACTCGAACTCAAGCCGTTGCCGTCTCACCTCAAGTATGCTTACCTAGGTGAGAACGAGACCCTCCCTGTCATCATCTCGGCTTCTCTAGCTCCACAGCAGGAGAACCCTTCTAACAGTCTTGCACAGCAATCGGCAAGCTTTTGGATGGACAATGGCGGACATCAAGGGGATTAGTCCCCTGATCGTTGAACATCACATTCATATGATGGATGATGCCAAACCAGCCAGGGATCCACAAAGGCGACTAAATCTAGTCATGAAGGAGGCTGTGAAAAAGATATCATCAAGTGTCTGGATAGTGGTATCATTTACGCTATCTCTGATAGCCAGTGGGTTAGCCCCATTCATGTTGTCCCTAAGAAGTCGGGCATAACGGTCATCACCAACGAGGTGAACGAGTTAATCCCTACTCGCACCCAGACTGGGTAGCGAGTATGCATTGATTATAGAAAACTCAACGGCGCAACGCGGAAGGACCACTTTCCGCTACCATTCATTGACCAAATGCTAGAACGATTAGCTGGACATGAGTACTACTGCTTTCTGGATGACCACTCCGGCTATAACCAGATTCCCATCACCGAAAAAGACCAGGACAAAACCACGTTCACCTGTCCTTTCGGCACATTTGCATATCACCGCATGCTCTTTATGTTATGCAATGTGCCCGCTACCTTCCAGCGGTGTACGATAGGAATCTTCTCAAATATGGTGGAGAAATTCTTGGAGATATTCATGGACGATTTCTCCATTTTCGGCGATTCCTTTGACGAGTGTTTGCTGCATCTCGACGATGTCCTTACCCGGTGTAAGGATAAAAACCTCACTTTGAACTGGGAGAAGTGCCACTTCATGGTACACGAAGGTATTGTCCTAGGACATATCATTTTGCAAATGGCATTGAGGTAGACAAAGTGAAGATTGAAGTCATTTCCAATCTTCCTCCTTCCTGATGCGTCAGAGACATCCGATCTTTTCTTGGCCATGCCAATTTCTATAGACGGTTTATCAAGGACTTTAGTAAGATTGCTAGACCCTTGACTCTTCTGCTGGCCAAGGATACCATATTTGACTTCAACTCGAGCTGTATGACTGAGTTCGAATCACTAAAAAGCTCACTTACTTCTGCTCCCGTTCTTTCTTCTCCTGACTGGACGTATCCCTTTGAGATTGTGTGCGATGCATCCGACTTTGCTATCGGTGCGGTCCTTGGACGACACATCGATAAGATGCCGCACGTAATCTACTATGGTAGTCGGACCCTGAACGATGCCCAACTGAATTACACAACAACCGAGAAGGAATTCTTGGCTATTGTGTTTGCATTAGAAAAATTTAGGCCTTACTTGATCGGCTCTCCAGTCATCGTTTACACAGACTATTCAGTTCTACGTCATCTTTTTGCGAAGAAGGACACAAAATCTCGGATGATACGTTGGATCCTCTTACTTCAAGAGTTTGACCTTGTCATCAAGGACAAAAGAGGATGTGAAAACGTTGTAGCCGACCACCTTTCACGACTTCCTTCTTCGCCAATGTTTCCACTTTCAATAAACGACGTTTTTCTGGATGAACAGCTCTTGACAGTATCGTGCGAACCCTGGTTCGCAGATATTGTGAACTATTTGGTAACAGGATTACTACCGAACGAATGGTCAAGTCAGGACAGACTTCGATTCTTATCCCAAGTAATACACTTTTACTAGGACGAACCCTATCTGTTCAAGTACTTTCCCGACCATATTATTCGTCGGTGTGTTCCTGATAATGAGTTCAAGAATGTGCTATCGTTTTGCCACGATCAAGCATGTGGTGGACATTTTGGCCCAAGAAAGATAGCCGAGAAGATCTTGCAGTGTGGCTTCTACTGGCACTCTCAAGAGGTCTCACAAAGCATCAACCATGCCAATTTCTAAATTTACAAGTGCCGAGAAACTCTAATACGGATCGTTAACTAGATAGTTAGGCAAAACAAGAAGCAAGTTAACAACTTAACTAAAGGGTAAACGGAAATACAACCTTTGTAGATCCAGTCCTCCACCTCCATCGCTCCGTGATGATGTCTCTTCACTGCGATCATCGGATCCCGGGCTCTAGCGTCGGCATCATCGAAGAAATGGGCGGGCTAGGTCATCGACTTCGATGCCGAAGATGATCTACGTCGAGGCATCACAAGATCAAGCTCCCACTTCACCAAGTGATGAAACTTGTGAAGAAAACACCCTATACTACTTGGCAAGAGGTAGAGGATGAAGAAATAGGAAGTGGGTTCACTTTAGAATTGGATTTCTCACTCCTTTTCTCAAGTTGCCATTGTTGGTAGCAAGCTTCTCTTCTTAAAGAAGAAGAAGAAGAAGATGATAGAATATCATAAGTATTTTCAAAAAGAATAATAAAATGAATACTTATCATATCCTAACTTTGGTTAGGTGTAGAGAATATACCATGGTTAGTTTTAATGGTTAGGGTTAAGAATGAGACAAGAATGGTGGACTTGTTCAAAGCTTCATGAAGATTCAATAAACAAACAAACAAAGCCACCATTCTTTCTTTATCTTTTCCAAAATAAAAGAATAAATAAATAGATATGAAAATCAAAACCCTAACCATTTACTTAACCATGGTTTACTTCTTTACACAAACCTAAGGGAGCAAGTATCATCAAACATGATACAAACAAGTGCACAAAAGTATATCACATATACAACTTGTGCAAATCAAGTGGGAAAATCCATTTAAAGTGAACAAATATTAGTTAATGAAAAGTAATATATCAAATATATAATTATACATTAAATCATTAAATCAACACTTGATTTAACGATCCGGTCATATCGCATATAACCGACTAATATCCAATGTATCGGCTTATCGAATCAATCCTTGATTCGATAATTAGGTTATATCGCATACAACCAATCGATACATTCATCACGAGAATACAATATGGTATCACATACACGCATTATTCTTGATCCCGCACATATCTCATATGCACTCCTATTTCGTTTCGCTTGAGCCAGGAAACCTCTGTGTAGGACTCTAAAGACTCGTCAATACGCCGGCAGCAGGTGATGATCATATCAAACACCCACAAGTCGCAAGCGGTCTGCTAAACGTAACGGCCACCCGGGTATTGAGCGATCAGAAGATCGACGAGCAAGCCCGCTCACACTCCTGTGAATCCAACCAGTAACACTTACCGTACAGTCCGGTCTCGTCGTCTGATATGTCGCATATCTCGCCTAGGGGTGGTAAACGTCAGACCCCAACAGCTCGATAAGTCGTGTCGATATGAGGTCTATAACAGTTCGAGAAACTACTGGTAACACTTACCAGTAAATCTCAGCAACCCTGGCCAGGGATTTCCGGTTATAGCCAATCGAACACAGCGCAACATCAACTCCCTATACCAGGAGAGACGAATCCCCTCCTATCGCTTATTGCCTCCATGTGATTCGGGACTGTACCCAAAAACCACCGTTTTGCACGCCCTCTTGGACGTGGTAAGGTGGAAATCAAAGCACAGTGGGAACCACACAAGACTCTATGACGATCTCGGGTCAACAGACTACTCTGCACCAGTGTCACCAGAGAACTGCCATCTGACGTAAGGTATAATACCATCTGGGAGTTCTCGGCGAGTCCGTCCAGTGTACCCAGTCTCCACTGAGCACCCGTATATCATCTGTGATGTCAAACACCAATGGATATGGGATCAACCATCGCCCATCTGTATGGGTCGAGAAGGTATACGCTAGTCTACTCTGGTATATCGATGCCCCATCTCGATATATCCACGACTAGGGACCTTGAAGGATGTACTTATGGACTACCCTGTCCCCACTAGTATGATCCGCATCATAGTCCAGGTAGTCAAGTACACATCCTAAGGGCTTTACCAACATGTAACAGAGAGACAATCAGTGTATACGTTAAGGTAAAGATCAACCAGATAGCATACTATCATGTCGAGTAAGAAAGTCCTCCCTATATATGTCCAAGCACCCACTACAATATACATCCTATGTATAGTAATGGCCTCTAGGGCATACATATAACTAACACTTATAAGACTGATCTTGGCATGTCTCTTTATTGGCTTGTTTACGGAAAGGCTTGCCACCTTCCAGTGGAAATCGAGCATCGCGCATTTTGGGCGATCAATGAGCTGAATCTATCTCTTGAAGATGCGGGAAGCCATCGGAAGCTGCAGATCAACGAACTGAACGAGCTTCGGGATGAAGCTTACGAAAACGCGGTTGTCATTAAGAACCGAACGAAGGTATTTCACGATATACACCTTACGCGCAAAACTTTCACACCTGGTCAACAGGTACTTCTTTACGACACCCGACTATATTTCCATCCCGGAAAGCTCAGATCTCATTAGAAAGGACCATTTGTTTTGCGGAATGTATATCCACACGGTGCAGTGGATTTAGAAAATCTAGAGGACGGTTCACTATTCAAAGTGAACGGACACAGGGTAAAACCTTTCTCACCGCTGACCCATCGGAGGAGCTCCGGATGTTGCAGGAGCCGGTTTATATTGACTGATCTTCCTCCGCTTACCACCAAACTTCGGTTATCCAGCCATAAACAGTGGAAACACTGTTTCAAATTAGTTTGGGGGTATGTTCATACCATTTTTTTAATTTCCCACTTGTAATATTTGTAAAATAAAAATATAAAAAAAAAAATTTTTTAGGGGGGGTGTTTTTATAAATGTACAGAACCATAAATAAAATAAAATCAATCAAATATTTTTTTATTCTTTTATTTAATTATTCTTTTGGGGGGGCTTTTGTATAAATGTTTGACATCCCTATAAATACATCTCGACCCTCTCTATGCATTCCCGAGCCCTAATTTCATCCCTAACTCAAAACCCTAGCCGCCACAGCAATTTCTGTCGCCGATCTCCTCAAAGCGCCGCCCAACCGCCGCTGAAGAGCCCTTCCCGCCGCACTTCTGCCGCCTTCTAGCCGCGTCGCCTTCTGAAAATTTCAGAGGAGGTTTGCATAATTTTTCTCCTCTCTGTAAATTTCGTATTTTCTGTATTTGCTCTCTGTCATAGCCTCTACATTGCAATTTGAAAGGGATTTCTCCCACTTATTTGCGCATGATGTTTATAGTAGTTATTTCGACGACGAGATCCGAAAGCAAGGATGGAATTTTCTGTTATTTAACCATCCGAACGCATTCGCGCTTCCGGATCTCGTTGCGCGTTTTTATGATAGTATGGAGGAGGGGTGTTTAGCACAACACGGGTTCATACGCTTATTGTGGGGGGATTGGGAAATAATTATCGATAGAGACTTCATTCACGAGGTCACCTTAATACCACGAATCCCCATTCACGACCATCCCTTCCGATTTGAGGACTACCTACCCTTAATAGGAAATGACTGTTCTAGGGAGCCTAAAAAGAGCATTCAGGCTTGCACGCTTTTTGCGAACGTTTTAACTATGTGCCGTTGGGCACAAAACAATATTTTCGGCAGTTTGCACAACACAATATTTTTTACCCCATCCCTTCACATAGTGCACACATTGATGACCAGAAATCCTTGCTACGACATGTGCACTGTGTTGCTATACTCGATTGGCGCCAGCAAGAAGGCTGCCAATTATCCATGCCCGATGTTGGTAACACAACTGTGTCGCCTTTCCTCCCTGTTGAGGAATTTGAATTTTACCTGCATGGTTGGGTTCCCATTCGACCCCTTCTTGAGGGTGTCTCCACATCCTACACACGACTTCATGATTTATGGTCACGCACCGAGCCGACCGAAGATGTGATGGCCAAGACACCCAGCTCGAGCTCCACAGCGAGCGATGAAGAGCTCACCCCCGCTGCACAAGCGCGCTTAATTCGACGAACCCATGGGGGGTAGAACGTGATAAGGATGCTGACTAATTTTGATCAGCGACTGACGAGTCTAGAACAGGGAATGTCCACCCTACTGGCAAGAGAGGAACGATCACGATCACGGTCCAGGGGACGGGGGACAGATAGGGGTGAGGCAGGGACTAGCGAGGCCGCGTCTAGACGCCGCCGCAGGGAGCAGTGAGGACACTGCTGTGAATAAGTTTGGAGGTGAGGGTTGATTGTAAATAGTTATCTTTGCAATGCATCTGCACGTTTTTTTTTTTTAATTTTTGTAAATATTTGTTTTTCTTTGCATATTTAATTCTGTATCTTATTTTTCTACATTGCATCTTTATAAAAAAATATAATAAAAAAAATTAAAAAAAAATTGAAAATTTTTAAAAATTAAAAAAAAATTGAAAATTTCAATATTGGTCATATTTGACTCAATTTCAACATGACGGTTGACTAGTTAGAAAAAAAACTAGATCCTAAACTTAGTAAATTAAAAACCCTAAAATAACCTTTCTTGAAATACAACGGTAGAAAATATACGTCCTTGCAGTTTATTTAGAAATAAGCAAATTTTGAGTTTAGTTCTTGGGCTGAGTCGAAATGAGGGAAGAGTATTGAAAGCTCTATTTGAAGTGTAAGTCTGAACAATAATTCTGAATCTTAAGTCCAAATTCTGAAAATATATACCCTACAAATCGCACATACACGCACCTTGAAACTTTGGAAAGTATAGGATACCTAGAAATACTCTTGCGTGAAAGCCTGGTATGAAAGAAAAAACGGCATTTAAAGCTAACCACCAAAAGAGCATCACTGAAAAATATATCCGGTCTTGAAATAAAAGAAAAAGAAAAGAAAAGAAAAGAAAAAGGGAATAAAATACAAGACGTGGAAACTGTTATTTACGCTTTAAGCTCATACATTCAGTAATCGGATGTTAGTGCCTCAAGAAGCATTAATAGTCGCATGAAACTTGTATGAGCAAAACCGTCCATCATTAATGAAAAGAAGTAGCACTAGGTATTAAGATAAGGGTATTATAGTTTGAATTGAATTTCCAAGTGTAGGGGTGATAAATACACACACGTAGGGGTTTATGATCGGAGTTTGGAGGAGAGCTAGGAATGAAAAATAGGGCTTATATCTTCAATAGAGATGATAAAAATTCCAGATTTGAGATGATGTTTTAGAAGGAAAACTCAAGAAATACTGAAAGCTTTATAAACCGGCAAAACGTATATGATCTTAAGTTAAATGAAAAGGAAGTGTGAAAAATACGGGTTGATGATTTCTAAGTTAAGGATGATAAAGTTTCTTGCTAGAATGTTGAATTGTAGAATTAGAGTCGACGGCCAATTTGATCGGATTTTGTGGGTAGTATCCGCTGAAAACCCTCAGGAGACAACACTCCTCCTACTAGGGACACATAGTGGTTTAGCGGCTTGTTGCACATGCTCAGTACAATCGTGTTCCCTGCGAAAGTGAGGTTAGGAATTTTTGTGAATAAAATGGCTTTGCTTGGGACGAGCAAAAGATAAGTTTGGGGGTATTTGTTCATATCAGATTTTTGCATTTTTATACCGCTCATTCTTAATCACATTGCATATAGGTAGGTACTCTTGATCTGTGTTTGCTAAATAATTGCAGGTTACAGGTTCTCAGCTCTAAGCAGTGAAATTCATGAAAAAGCGCAACAAATTCAGGACTTTTGCCAACCACAGATAAATATGGGTCTCCGCTCACTATCCGTATGATGCCGCATACCAGTTCAAGGGAAAAAATGGCAAATCATTGGTCATTTCATGCACAAAGCACAAGGGAAGCACAAGATCCAAGACTTCAACGCAGAGCTCAAGAAAACCAAGGCAAAAAGACCACATCATTTCACCTTTTTGGACTGCTGGAAATCCGGAAGAAAAATGATGAGATCCTGAGAAACCAAGTGTACCAAACAGAAGAGAACAATAACATGGAAACCATAGAAAAGATGAAGCCCCAATTCCACTATATGGCTGCGGAACCGCGACCAACATGGGACTTAGGACGCGGATCCACGGCCGAGTCAGCTCAATACTGACTCGTTTTTTAAGGGTAGTTTTGTAATTGTATTTGGGGGCAGATTGTATCCCTAGGGTTTCACTTTCCTGCCTATAAATAGCCCAGTGCAAAGCCAAGTGAGGTGTGCTTTTCTTTGTATTTGATTTTAGGATTAGATTTTGTAGTTCTTCTTCCTCTTTTCATCTTTCTCCATTAAAACTTGTAGTGAGCTTTATGAGTGATGAATAAAAGAAGAGTTCTTTTCTTTAACATGCTTGTCTGTTATTGTGTTTAATTATATTTGCTTGTAATTTTCATTTGCTAATCTAGTTGTTGTTATTTGTTATTTGCTTTCTTTCTTCTTCTATTTTTCTTTATCCTTACAACAATGATGCTTAAATATGATTCTTGCCAAAGTGAGGTCTCAAATAGCTTGTTGTGATTTTCTAACCCCATTCTTTCTATCTTCGTCCTTTTTTTATTTTCTTTTTCTTGTTAATGGGTGAGTAGTTTCTCACTTGTTAGGGTAGGATAAGGAAAGTTTGAGAGAAGGAAATCTCTCTCACTCTTTTCTTGCCCAACATCTTAATTTGGACTCCCGTTAATTGAACCACAATCCGCTCCCTACGACACCCTATCCCACATGATAGCGGTGATTTCTTAGTTAGACCGATTGTGGTTGAATTAACCGGATGTTAAGGCTAAGAGCCAAGAACGGACGGACAAGAACCAAAAGGAAGAAACTAAGTGTTGAAAAGCGTATCTTATACTCGCAAGGTTCCTTCCTGGTCGTACTAATCCCCGTTATTGCCGATTACCGTAACACCGATATTAATGAGTGGCAACGAAAGAAGTGAGCGATTCCTATCTCAAACTAACTTAATCCTAACCCTAACAAGCTCTCTTTATACCTATTTCAGCACATAGTGAAACTAAACAAACCTTGACAAATTGGACTTAACTCGTTAAAGCACATAGAAAAAGATTCCCATCTCTCTGCGGATGACCCGTACTCAACCGGCTAGCTACCAAGCGAAACCGTCTTGATTGCGGTAATTAACTAAGCACGCAAAAAATCTAACAATCAATGGGCAATCCTAAAATCTCACGGAATTTATCCAATGATACAGACACCTCTTGATCCCCTAGCAGAAAGGTGTTGGTAGGCAGGTTCCATTGGTTTAAGAAGGCTTTGATCCACCAGACATGAAGAGCCTGGTAATAGAATAGCGATGCATATACTGCCTGATACAGCCCAACCTTCTGCAATCTTGTGCGGTGGGCGGAATGAATATAGCGAGCCCAAATAAGATAGCCCACTGGGTACCGGGGAATAACGCCCACTTTATAGACCTGCCCCTAAGGTCGTACTTCACCTTGGCAAATCCGACGCCCCAAGATGTCTATAGCCGGCAAGGGCTGGTTGGGTATCCCGGGTGTAGAGGGCTCCAGCCGGTCCGAAGAAGTCCAATTGGTAACCTCCACTGCGTAAGCAGTCTGTGGGCGTTCCATCGGCAGTATAGGGCGAAGAGGTTCCGCTGGCTCTTCGCAAATAAAACTTCGGCGCCCCCGGATGATGTGGCCATACCAAATGCCCTATAAGAGCAGACTTGTCCGGTCTTTATCGTGAGCTCTGATCATCGCCATTGCCTCCTCATCCGACGGCGATTGTGGAAAGACGGCATCCGAGCGGGTGTAAGGGAAATAAGGAAGAGAAGCTATTGTTCCTGAAATAAGGAAAAGAAGAAGCATTAGTGAAACTCATGCACATACATACATACATACATACACACACATAGGGGTGGTAATTGAACGAGCCAGCTCGGGTTCGATTAAGGTTCGGCTCGGTATCAGCTCGTTCAAATTCGGTTCATTTATTAATGAGCCGGACATGAGCCAGAAAGCCTGGCTCAATTATTAAACGAGCCGGACTCGAGCTCAGCCAGGCTCGTTCGGTATTGACTCGGGTTCGGCTGGGTTACACGGTTTGAAAAAAAACAGTAATATGTAATATATAGCAGATTCTATACAACTCTCAGAACACTTAATTCAATTAAATGACAATATATAAAGTGTACTGAGATAAATATAAAACCCAGCACTTAGACCCATTCAATGCCCTAGATGTCAATGTTTTTTAATTTTTCCATATCTCAAAACCCTGAGTTTTAAGCATTATTGTTAATTATGTTTTTTTCTTGGAAGATACTATGAATATGAGTAAATGAGCTGAAAACGAGCCGAGCTCACAAACGAACTCTAAACGAGCTCAGTTGAGCTCGGCTCGTTTAGTTAATGGGCCACAAATGAACCGAACACGAGCTGGGCATGTTTAATCGAGCCGAACTCAAGCCAAGCATCTCTAACTCGATTAACTAAACGAGCCAGACTTGGGCCGACAAAAAGAACCACGAGCCGAACTCGAGCCGAGCTTGGCTGGCTCGAGTTCGGCTCGTTTACACCCCTACACACACACACACACACATATATAATGATAACAAAAGGAAACGACAAGATATCTGTCTTATGGGACCACTGCCTACAAAACACATGGACCCCACAAAATCAATATGGCGGCTCATTAATGATGAGACGGGGCAGTCATTGTGAGAATCAAGAAGATCCTCATTAAACAGACATTGGAGTTCAAACAAACTCTTGGGAAAACAAGTTCTGTTAAGAACGCAACAAATTCAAATTTGTACGAATAAGGGTAAAACCCTATGAAAAGACTTTCAAGAACACCAGGGAATAAAATTCCCAAAGGGTCCTCTTGATCTTTCAGAGCTAAGCTCTTTGCTTTAGGAATTAAATTCCTTTTATATGATGGAATTAAATTCCAGAAACTCACAAAAAACATATATGAGAAATGAAATCCAATGAATCCTCAAAAATAGAGGTGAATGTTCGAGATATGGAAGTTTACTACTCAAAGATCACACCTTTTGGATCCCTAAGAGGATGGGTTTCTGAGGAGAGCAAAGCTTTCATGATGGATTTAAAATCCAGAAATTTTTTGTTCAAAAAGGAATTTTTTTTGATGTACAAAAGCTTTACCTAAAAAGGGTTTCTTTTGACAGAGTTTAACTCTGGAATTACAATGGCAGAGAAC
The DNA here is from genome assembly GCA_030015575.1 of Agapanthus africanus. Taxonomy (NCBI): domain Eukaryota; kingdom Viridiplantae; phylum Streptophyta; class Magnoliopsida; order Asparagales; family Amaryllidaceae; genus Agapanthus; species Agapanthus africanus. Next base: position 300,993,091 of record CM057341.1, read on the forward strand.
TAAGTTTTGAGGAAGAGAATTAAATTCTCAAAGAAAACGAAGAAGGAAGAAGATGGAAGAAACAGTGACTGCGTAAGAAACTAAACCCTTGCATTTATAAGATGTGACAGGGGCGGTTCATCTTCCCCTTCCCCTTCCCCTAGGCAATCCAGCGGCTATAAAGGTGACAGCGTTGCACCCACGTGCAAACCACGTGAGAACAACGCTGGGGACATTTGTTCCCTTACGGAAAATAAATAAATAAATAAATAGAGCAACGGGAAAAAGTCCCCAAGTGGAGCATCACGTGCCCACATGTGATAAGCGTTGCGCTTGACAAAACTAAGTCAAAATTGGGTCTCACGTGCAGACATGTGACCGCTATAGATAAAGTATATAGGCGCCTGAATAAAGAGAACAATAGACCAAAAAAACACCTACGTGATAACACACGACACCTTTTTATAGGCCTAATTTGGTGGGGTCACATGCTACACGTAATAGACTCCTATGCCTTCTGAACCGATAGAAGTAAAGTCTAATTAAAAGGGACTAAAAGCCTTATTTGGAAATTATTTCCTTGGATCTTTCTAAACAAGAAAGATTTCGCTCTGTAAAACAGAGCGCCGTTGGATTAAAGATCCAATGGTGATTAAAAAATCATCAATCTACAGAAAAATTCTATGCAAGGAAATATCTTTCTAAACTTGTTAAGAACAACAAAAGAAATATCTTCTGTAAAGTAGAAGTCCTTGGATTAAAAATCCGACGGTAAATAAAATTCACCGAGTGATCTAAATGATCATGTTGGTTGATTAGAAAATCAATCAAAATCTCTCAATGAGAGATTTTCTAAACAAATTGATTCCCTTCATTCTCCTATAAATAAGAGCAAAGAAACACAGGAAAAAAAAAGAAGAAGAGAGGAGAAGAGAGAGAGAGAGAGAGAGAGAGAGACCCCTCGTAAGCTTAGAGAATTGAATTCTCCAGTGAGAAGAAGGCCACTTAAAAGAGAAAAAGAAACTTTAGGTAAGAGAAGGAATGAAACACAGAGAATATCTCATCTCCTTTTCACTTCCATAAGAGTTTAACTCTTCTAAAAAGAACTTAGTTCTTCCTTTGGTTGAGATTTGCAGAAGCAGATCTCCCCACAAATTGAGAATTTAATTCTCATCGGGAAGATCCTGCCATGCAGATCCAAAACCTAGGGGAAGATCTAAGTTCAGAGAATTTAATTCTACCAAAAAGTATATAGGAATTTAATTCCTCTGATAAAATGAAGGTTTAACCCTAAATATAGAACTTAGTTCTTCCTTATGGTGAAAGATTTGCAGAAGCAGATCTCCTCACAAGTTAAGAATTTAATTCTCATCGAGGAGATTCTGCCATACAGATCCCAAACCTAAGAGAAAAAAATTATGTCCTAAGAATTTAATTCTTATAAAACAATAGGCTTGAGAGTCTCAAAACTCAAGATCTCCATGCACGTAAAAAGATTAGCATCCAACATAATAATGGCCGATCACGTGCTTCTACGTGAGCATCCTTGATGAATGAGAGAGAACAACTAAGATCAGGTCATGTGATCCCACGTGACCCCACTAAAAGTGCTTAGCACTTCCAAAAGAGAAAGGGTATAAACCCCAGAATCAGTTATCACTTTTGTGACGTCTCACGTGATCCCACGTGGCCCTCTAAAATTGCTTAGCACTTATACAGAGAAGGGAATGAGCGCAAATGCAGCGCTTACATTTGGAAAATACTTCATGTGTCCGCACGTGACCATTTAATGAAACAATTGCTCAGCACTCGTATGGAGAGAAATATATCCAAAAGCAACGCTCATATCTTGAAGGCGCCTCACGTGTCCACACATGAGCACCGCAGGGAGCTAAGTGTTTAACACTTCATATAAAAGAATACAAGTAATAAAAAAGGAAGAGGGGTGTCAGAACCCAAATGAATGCTCATCATTATTGAACAAAAAAGTGACTGAGCCCAAACAAATGTTCAACATTTTATTCAAAACTGAGTAGACTGAGCCTAAGTTGGCCTTAAGTCCTTAATTCAGATCAACCAAGCCCATGTGCTCACAATCTTTTTTAATTGGTCTTAATCCCAAACCTGACTACAGATCTCCCAATCAAAGGGTACATCTCTTCATACCTCTGATACATATCGTTGTAATTCTTCAACGTCTTCAGAGAGATGGAGGGTCCCAATAACCAATAACTTTTGGCGCATCTCCAAAAGATTAAACCAAAACCATATAGACTATGATGTTTTTAAACCTTAAAGACTATGACGTCTTTAAACTAGACTATGATGTCTCTTAACCCGATGGACCGCAATGTCCTAAAACTAACGATGGACCGCAACGTCCCTAAACTAAAATGATAGTGTTCAAATGCTCTTTCGTTGGATCTAAATGATCCTCAAATCATGTTAAGTAGATCTTAGTTTGAGATTAGACTAACGTATTCTCAACAAACGTTTATGTTGATCTTAATTTAAAACAAGATTAATGATCCTTAAACCAACCGAAATCCAAATCTAAGAAAATACGAATTTGGACTAATTCACGCCCTACAGCAACAACATACATTAGTCTCCGTATACAATCCACGAGCAACCAAAAATAAAACAAACACATACGACACGAAGTGACCATCTGGAGAAGCAGAAAATGATTACCGCTATGCGGTAGCGTAATTAACTGCAGGGGCTTGCACCTGCAGGGAAGAGCGTCCCCACAATCATAAACTCCTCGTACACAAGGGGGAATCTGACGAAGTCTGCTACAACGGCCCATCTGTCTAAACCTCCAATACACGGTGCTATAAATCAACTTGGCATCTTCGGAGAGGTGGACGGATAAAACCAAATAGCATCTGACCCTAAAATTCAGGCCGGACGTCCCAACGTCCCGGTCGCGTCTTTCGGTGGAGAACAGTTACTGACAGGTTTTTCATAAGTAGGAGCAGGCTTGCTTGTTGATTTTCTGATCGCTCAATACCCGGATAGCCGTTACGTCCATCTAATACCGCTGACGACTTGTTGGTGCTTGATGTGATCATCACCTATTGCCGGCATATTGACTATTCTTTAGAGTCCTACACAAAGATTTCACTGGCTCAGGCAAAACGAACTAGGAGCACATATGTGATATATGCGGGACCGAGATTAATACGAGTATTGTCAGTTATATGTATGCCCTAGAGGCCATTACTGTACATTGGATGTATATTGTAGTGGATGCTGGGACATATATAGGGAGGACTTTCTTGCTCGACATGATAGTATGCTATCTGGTTGCTCTTTACCTTAACGTGTATACTGATTGTCTCTCTGTTACATGTTGGTAAAGCCCTTAGGATGTGTACTTGACTACCTGGACTATGATGCGGATCATACTAGTGGGGACATGGTAGTCCATAAGTACATCCTTCAAAGTCCCTAGTCGTGGGGGTATCGAGACGGGGCATCGATATACCAGAGTAGACTAGCGTATACCTTCTTGACCCATACAGATAGGCGATGGATGATCCCATATCCATTGGTGTTTGACATCAGAGATGATATAAGGGTGCTCAGTAGAGACTGGGTACACTGGACGGACTCGCCGAGAACTCCCAGATGGTATTATACCTTACGTCAGATGGCAGTTCTCTGGTGACACTGGTACAGAGTAGTCTGTTGACCCGAGATCGTCATAGAGTCTTGTGTGGTTCCCACTGTGCTTTGATTTCCATCTTACCACGTCCAAGAGGGCGTACAAAACGGTGGTTTTTGGGTACATTCCCGAGTCACATGGAGGCAATGAGCGATAGGAGGGGATTCGTCTCTCCCGGTATAGGGGGTTGATGTTGCGCTGTGTTCGATTGGCTATAACAGGAAATCCCTGGCCAGGGTTGCTGAAATTTACTGGTAAGTGTTACCAGTAGTTTCTCGAATTGTTATAGACCTCATATCGACACGACTTATCGAGCTATTGGGGTCTGACGTTTACCACCCCTAGGCGAGATATACGGCATATCAGACGATCAGACCGGACTGTACGGTAAGTGTTACTGGTTGGATTCACAGGAGTGTGAGCGGGCTTGCTCGTCGATCTTCTGATCGCTCAATACCCGGGTGGCCGTTAAGTTTAGCAGACCGCTTGCGGCTTGTGGGTGCTTGATATGATCATCATCTGCTGCCGGCGTATTGACGAGTCTGTAGAGTCCTACACAGAGGTTTCCTGGTTCAAGCGAAACGAAATAGGAGCGCATATGAGATATGTGCGGGACCGAGAATAATGCGTGTATGTGATACCGTATTCCATTCTCGCGATGAATGTATCGATTAGGTTATATGCGATATACCCTAGTTATCGAATCAAGGATTGATTCGATAAACCGATACATTGGATACTAGTCGGTTATATGTGATATGGCCGGATCGTTAAATCAAGTGTTGATTTAATGATTTAATGTATAATTATATATTTGATATATTACTTTGGATTAACTAGTATCGGTTCACTTTAAATGGATATTCTCACTCGGGTGTGCGCATTGCATATGCGATATGATTTTGTGCACATGATTGTATCATGTTTGATGATGCATGCTTTTTGGTTAAGTGTAAAGTATTAAACTATGGTTAAGTGGATGATTAGGGTTTTTACTTATTCATTTATTTGTTTATTTATTCATTTTTGGCTAAAGGAAAATGGTGGCTAATTTGGATTTATGTTGAAGCTTCATGAAGCTTTGACTTAGTCACCATTTTTGTCTTCATACCTAACCTAACCATTCACTTAACTTGAGTTTAGTCTCTACACTTAACCATGGTTGATTATGATAAGTATTCCTTTATTTTCTATTTTCTAAATTAACTTATCATAACAATTTCTATCCTCTTCTTCATTTTGACACATGAAGAAACCTTCACTTCATCAATGGTGGATTGATGAAATGGGTGAGAAATCCAATTCTAAAGTCTACCCACTTCCTATTTCTTCATCCTCTACCTCTTGCCAAGTAGTAGAGTGTGTTTCCTTCACAAGTTTTCATGGCTTGGTGAAGGTGGAGCTTGATCTAGTGATGCTTCGACGTAGATCATCTTCGGCACGTTGTCGACGACCTAGCCCGGTCTTTTATCCGATGAAACCACCGTGAGAGTCATGGTTCGATTTGGACAGCGGAGAGCACTTCATTGCGGAGCCGTGGAGGTGGAGCACCGGATCTACAAAGGTTGTATTTCCATATTCTTATAGTTAAGTGTTAACTAGTTTACTTTTCGCCTAGAATTCTAGCCAACGATCCGTAGTCGGGTTTCTCGGCACCGTTAAAATTAGAAATTGGCATGGTTGATGCCTTGTGAGACCTCTTGGACGTGCCTAGGAACCCTACAAGTATTTGATACCGTATTTTATTTTCGCGATATAAGGTATCGATCGGTTATATAAGATATAGTCAGGTTATCGAATCAAGTGTTGATTCGATAAGTCGATACTGTATCGGTCGGTTATATGAGATATAAAACCGGGTTATCGAATCAAGTGTTGATTCGATAATTTGATACAAATAATATTAGTCGGTCATATGAGATATAACTGGATTATTAAATCAAGTGTTGATGATTTAATGTATAATTATAGATTTGATATATTAATTTACATTAACTAATATTAGCTCACTTAAGCATTTCTTTTTCACACATGTGCACACTTAATATATATGTGATATATATTAATTGTGTTTTATTTATGTATCATGGTTGATGATACATGCAACATGGGTGTATGAGACTTACACCATGATAATGATAATGAAGGGTTTATTTATTTAGAGTAAATCAATTATTAGTTGGAAATTGGTCACATGGCATGAAGCTTGTAGAAGCTTTGAGACCCATTGACTTAGTCCACTAGTTTTGTATTACACTAAATATTTATTAACCTAACCATTATCTAAACCTATGGTTAAATCTCTACATGAGTGATATTAGATATTTTCTCACCCATGGTTGCTATTCACACTCTCATCTATTTTTTGCTTCTTCTTCCTCTTCACATGAGAGAGCTCTCTAGGTTTATGAGAGGTAAAGAAAATTAGTGAGATAAGTAATTCTAAAGTGAGCAAAAATCCTACTTCATCATCCTCTACTAGATTAGCAATTTAGTTTATGGTGTTAACTTCACTAATCCCATATTAGTGAAGAGGTAGCTTGGTTAGTGTCTCCTCGACGTAGATCATCTTCGAATTTGAAGACTTCAAGCAAGTATGCATCATTCACCTTATGGAGCCTCTCAATAGTTTGGGGGTTCATTGATCGCAGCGAAAGGATTTCTACATGGGGCTAATGAAGTGAAGGACCGGTCTACAAAGGTTGTATTCCTAGTTCACATAGTTATAAAGTAGTTTCCATATTGTTTCATCTAAATCACTGGTTAAGATTCTAGGGTTAGGATTGTTTTATACGGCAAATTTTTGAAAATGGCATGGACAATGTCTCCCGAAACCTTGCTGTCGTGACAAGCAATCCTATAATATGAAAGAGGGGAAAATTCCAAAGACAACACTCACATTTTGAGCACCTCACGTGTTCGCACGTGAGCATCATATGAGATAAGTATAGGGATTCTCTAGCACCATGTCTAGGGTTAGGGTTGCATCACACATGCTATAACAAAAAATTTAGGGGGTGCTAAACAATCCTAACTATGAATCGAACTAGAAAGTTAGAGTAACAACTTGTAGTACCACATAAAAACTAGTGTCTAACACTAAGTGGGGAGAAATACAAGCTTTGTAAACCTTCTTTGGTGACTCCTTGGATATTTTAGAGTTTGAACTGGCTCGCTTGAATCCTTCCAAGTCCACGACGATCCACCCGGAGTCTCTTTGCTCAAGCTCCTTGCTCCACTTGATCAAGATGAAGGTGAAGCAAACAATCTACACTAATGGGCTAGACAAGTGTAGAATGGTGATGTGATTTATGTTCTCACTTAAAAACCCTTTCTTTTTCTTTTCTTCACTCAATGGAAAACTCAAGAGAGCATGAGAGAAGAAGAAGATGAAGACGGCTAGTTTGAGCTCATTTGTGATAATGATAATATCTCAAGATAAATGAGAAATGAAAATAGATATATGAGTCACACTCATATACAAACCATGCTTAATAAATATCTAGATATTTTCATATATGAGTTAAATAACAAATGAAATTAAACCACGATCTTACTTTGGTCAAGTAAAGAATAGTGATGAAGAAAAATCAACCATGATTTAATCATTTCTTTTTCTCAATAATGAAAATAAATATACATATATATCTACCATGTGAGTCTTGCATTGTCATCTCCAATGTATCAACAACCATGACACACATGTATAAATGTATGTGTGCATTCACATTAACATGTGTATATGCATTCATGCACACATCCAAATGGAAAAGGTTTAATAAAAGTGAGCTAAAAGTCAATATTAAATCAACACTTGATTTAATAAACCGGTCATATCAAATACGAACTGACCAATAGAAAACGCCTGATTAAAACATGGTATCATATACACGCATTTAATCGAGCTCCCGTGCATATCTCATATGCACACCACATCGTTTCGCCTGAGCTAGGAAACTCCTGTGTGGGACTCTAAGACTCATCAATTCGCCGGCAGTAGGTGATGATCACATCAAACACCCACAAGCTGCAAGCGGTCAGCTAAACATAACGGCCATCAGGATGTTGAGCGATCAGAAGAAAAACAAGCGAACCTGTCAAAACTTCCGTCGAGCCAACTGGTAACACTTACCGTACAGTCCGGTCTCTTCCTCAAATATGCTGCATATCGAGTCTAGAGATGGAATCGTCGACCCTAATAACTCAATAAGTCATGCCGGTGTATGACTCATAACAGATCGATAAACTACTGATAACACTTACCAGTAAATCTCAGCAGTCCTGGCCAGGGACTTCCTGTTATAGTCAATCGAGCATAGCACAGCATCAACCCCCAATACCGGGAGAGACGAAACCCCTCCTATAGCTCATTGCCTCCATGTGCCTCGGGACTGTACCTAAAATCCACCTGTTTGCACGACTCAGTTGTTAGTTATATGTATGCCCTAGAGGCCATTACTGTACATTGGATGTATACTGTAGTGGATGCTGGGACATATATAGGTAGGACTTTCTTGCTCGACATGATAGTACGCTATCTGGTTGCACTTTATCTTAACATGTATACTTTCTGTCTCTCTGATTACATGTTGATAAAGCCCTTAGGATGTGTACTCAACTTCCAGGACTATGATGTAGATCATACTAGTGGGGCCTGGGTAGTCCATGAGTGCATCCTTGAAATGTTCCTAGTCAAGGGAATATCGAGACGGGGCATCGATATTCCAGAGTAGACTAGCGCATATCTTCTCGACCCATGCGATGGGCGATGGATGATCCCATATCCATTGGTGTTTGACATCGAAGATGGTATGCGGGTGCTCAGTGGAGACTGGGTACACTGAACGGACTCGCCGAGAACTCCCAGATGGTATTATACCTCACGTCAGATGGCAGTTCTCTGGTAACACTGGTACAGCTTAGTCTGTTGACCCGAGATCGTCATAGAGTCTTGTGTGTCTCCCACTGTGCTTTGATTTCCACCCTACCACGGCTCTACTGAGTCGTGCAAACAGGTGGTTTTTAGGTACAGTCCCGATTCACATGTAGGCAATGAGCGATAGGAGGGGATTCGTCTCTCCCGGTATTGGGGGTTGATGTTGCGCTATGCTCGACTGGCCATAACAGGAAATCCCTGGCCAGGGTTGCAGTGATATACTGGTAAGAGTTATCAGTAGTTTCACAAATATTATGGACCTCAAGTCGGCATGACTTATCAAGTTACTGGGGTCTGACGTTTACCACCCCTAGGCAAGATATGCGACATATCAGACGAACAGACCGGACTGTACGGTAAGTGTTGCTGGTTGGATTCGCAGGAGTGTGAGCGGGCTTGCTCGTCGATCTTCTGATCGCTCAATACCCGGGTGGCCGTTACGTTTAGCAGACCGCTTGCGGCTTGTGGGTGTTTGATATGATCATCATCCGCTGCCGGCGTATTGACGAGTCTTTAGAGTCCTACACAGAGGTTTCCTGGCTCAAGCGAAACGAAATAGGAGCGCATATGAGATATGTGCGGGACCGAGAATAATGCGTGTATGTGATGCCGTATTTCATTCTCGCGATGAATGTGTGTCGAATGTGTTGGAGATAGTGCCCTCAAAGTCAATTATTGGATCGCAGGCACGTGATTGCAATGATTGAAGCAGGACCTATACCGATATGACAGTCTTACTCAAGATGATAGTATGCTATCTGGTTTGACTTTATCATCGTATATATGCTTTAGTTCACTGTTGCATGATGATAGAGCCCATAGGATTCTTGCTTGACTATCAGCAGTATGATGGCGATCATATATGTGGGAGCTGGGGTCTATAAGCACATCCTTAAAGAGTTCCTAGTCGTGGGAGTTTCGAGACAGGGCATCGATACTCCAGAGTAGACTAGTGTATACAGTCGAGACCCCGACGAGGGGCGGTGGCCGGTCTCACAAGCCACTGGTGTCAGTTTGATCACCTAAGATGTATACATGTGCTCATTGGGTTATGAGTACACCGGACAGGACTCGCCGGGAATCTGCTAGTTGGTATTATACATATCGTCAGATAGCAATTCCCTGGTGACATGTGTACAGGTTAGTTCATCGACCTGAGGTCGTCATTTGTCTCGTGTGAGTTCCCACTGTGCTTTGATTTCTACCCTACCACGGCTCAAAGGAGTCGTGCAAACAGGTCTTTTTTGGGTACAGTCCCGAGCCACATTGGAGGCAAGTGAGCGGATCTCGGGGATTCGTCTCTCCCGGTATTTGGGGGTGATGTCGCGCAGTGCACGGGTGGCCATCACTAGGAATCCTCGGCCGAGGTAGTGGAGAATTAGTGATTGGGATCAGTAGTTTCTCAGGTGGTGATGGGCTTCATGCCGACACGATTTATCGCGTTATTAGGGGTCTGATTTTATCCACCCCCTAGACTCGATATGCGATACTCTTTAGACGAATGGACCGGACTGTATATACATTGTCACTGTCAGGCTCAGTAGGGTTTATAGATGAGTTCGCTCGTCAGCTTCCCTTCCAGTCAATACATAGGCAAACCGTTACGTACAGCTTGTACCTCTGACGTGCTAGGGGTTATACCCAGTGCCGATGTGTTGATGAGTCATTAGAGTCCCCCACAGACACTTTCCCAAGTTCGGGCGAAATGTTGTAGAGGCCGTATGGTGTTATGGCAAGGTTCGGAAAAAGCACGTGCGTTTTCGCACGTGTCGTTTTTCGGGCAGATAATACTGGTAGGTTTTGATTTAAGCCGGAACCCAGTATTATACTGTGTAGATATAAATCTTTGTCTCTGATGCATTTGTATTCGGTCGTAATACAAATGTGGGTATGTTTATACTGATACGGGGTTATCCTGAAATTCGTTTCAGGATCACTTTTGGAAGTTGCCAGTTTCCAGTTTTCTATCAGCCGTATTTTGACATTCGGTTAAATACGGATTTATCTTTTTGGGTGAGTCATGAGGAGATGTGTGTGGATGCTTCTAGAAGTGGTGATGAGGATAGTGACTCATTAGTGCTTTAATGGACCATTAATGATTATGATGACTAAGGGTGATGATTCATTAGTTCATTAATGGGGTTTTGTTTGAGCTTAGATATTTTCTTCTTGATCTTTTCCTTGTGATCACCTCCCCCTCTCCTACACTCACCCCCTCCTTCCCTATTAGTGGCCGGCCCCTCCCCTCTCTCTCACAGACTGGAGAAATGGTTGTTGTTTGAAAAGATTAAGGATTTTGGTTCATGGAAATTGATATACTTCATTTCTCATTTCGTATCGATCCAAAAGGCAACTTCATTAACCGTTCGTCCATAGCCTTGGACGTAACGAGACAAAGTGTTCTACTCATTCTCTACTTCATCTTGGTCGTCTCTTTTAGCAAACTTGACGATCGAGTTGCCTCGGTTCAGAGGCGGGAGCCCGTTTAAAGATCCGTCGACGTGGTGCCACCCAGACGAGAAGAACGGAGATTCAGGAGATCGGAGTAGCCGCAACAAGCGTGGGATGATGGTTGAAGACCGAAGGACTCGGATCATTCGGTATAACGTTTCTACCCCTTTGCAATTTGTTAGTTTAGCAATAATGGCAGATCCGGGTTACGGTACACGATAGCGCCAGTTTCGTTAAAAAGATTTTGTTCCGCATTTGGCGTCTGTTAGACGGCCGTGGCGCTACCGTGGACTTACAGTGGTATCAGAGCCTAACCATTTTGCTATACTAACTTGTGCTAACGCGTTTAAAACATCGATCGAACCGGAAATCGAAAATTGCAAAATCCTACCTTGACAGTTTCTGTTGATTTTAAATGGTCTCAAAAATTATTTCTGGATGTCTTAAAAATCTGTGCAGGGTTTTTTAAGACTCACGACAAAATTCGAGGTCGTGATCCCTCCAAGCTGCCGCGGAAGCGCGGCCAAACCCATGGTTTGGCCGCGCAACCGCGGCCATATGGGGAGCACGTGCTCCCAAATTTGGTCAGTGGGTTCTATGTTGGATTTTGGGGTTTTTGGTAAATATCGTTTGGGCCCAGGTTTTGTTACTGTTCACCAGTAAGCAGTGGGGCCCACTTTTTGATATTTGGTCGATCGAAATTTAAACACGTTAGTTTACAGTGCTTACATTATATCTCCGACCGGGAATGTCATTTGATCGGTAAACCGCGTTTGATTGCTATAGTTCTTTTGGACGGGTTTGCGAACGTGACATTCGCGTTGATGTTCTGTGTTGTGCTGTGTTGTTGCGGATATGTCGTAGTGGATAGCAGGGTGCAATGATAGTGTAGTTTGGATTTATTTGTACATTTGATATTGCGGGGCGAGCGTCCAACATGTGGACTGCCGTCACTGCCTGTTTGTATAATATTCTTTTGGGGCACGACCAGGTAGCGGTCGATGTACCTGTTGTACTATTTTTTAATTCTGTACTAGGTTTATCCCGCGAAGGAGTGCACGGATAGCCGGGTTCTGGAGGGCAACGGATCCGTATCTCATGGCTTTGAGAGGCAAGGGGATCTCACTCTAGAATTGGCAGACTATTCGCCGCACTCGTAGGGGGTACAGGTTGACCCAAGGAGGGATGCTCAATTTACCGGATTCCGTGAAGTGCCGGTGTTCCATTCACTATGCTGTGGGGACCACCTCGCTTCAGGTTTTGGCGGGTAACTTGCCGCACCCGTAGGGTCTAGGTTTCATTGCACAGGCTATCCACACGACCAGGGGAACGTCAGGTTTCAGCAGCGGCTCTGTGAAACCCGGGGATCCCAGATTATCTGTATTGTTCTGTGATGCTTATTACTTTTCTGTAATGTTGCATATTATCACGCCTAGAGCGATTATTGTATATTGGTATATACTATTAGATGTTGTATATGTTTTACACCCGCGCTAGTCCAGCCCCCGCTCTGTCGTTAGTTAAGTAACCTAACGGGTGATGACGGGACCCAGTGGCGAATGCGGATGGCATATACGTACATTTTATTTTCGTTCTTTTCTGGTGTGATTGATTGATGGGACTGCGTTGATTCTTATCAATGCAAGATAAAAACAAACCTATATTCGATGTTGTTGGAACAAATTTTAAAAGTATTATTACAACAATGTTTCCTTTTGTTATGCATAGTGATATTCAGTTCGAATATCCCGCACCTCATTCGACGAGGCAAGGGCCGAGATCCCTTCACCGGGAGTGACCCCCTGGGCAGAAGTTTACGTCAGGGTAGTAATTTTAATATAGTCGATTACAAGTTGCTTTGCATCGCGGTATTCAGCTAGAATATCCTGCACCTCATTCCACGAGGAAAGAGCCGAGATCCCTTCACCGGGAGTGACCTCTTTAGCAAAACGCTTTCGTCACTATATTTTATAAAAAAGCTATCAGTTTCCTTCAGCGATTTCAAGTTTATTACGTTAAAGGTTTTTTCGCCAAAAACCAGCCGTAGCCCTCCGTCATTTCTTTTGAGTATTCAGTAGTATTCAAGCTATGCATGCTTGGCCCTTAGTCAAGGCATAGTGTTTGGTAGCTGCTGGGTATTCATTTGTTGCATAGATAGATGAGTTGGTTTGGGACAGTCGTTCTGTCATACTTGGCCCTTAGTCAAGGGCATGTGCGGGTGGGTTCAAATTGACCTGGATAGTGACGGATAGAACTTGACATGTGACTTATGAGATATTTGGCCCTTAGTCAAGGTCATAAGAGCATGGGGCAAAAACATACATCGGGAGTTTCAAACATAAAGCAAACTTGCCAGGCATGCGCATACCTTCTGGAGTGTGATAACTTGAGTGGCTTCCATCAAGTTATCATACGATGATAGTTGGATCCCGATTCCTACTGATGAGTTAGTTTACTCTTCGGGTGATCCCGACTAATTCTTCTTTCTGGTTTGGAGGAGAATTTGAGATAACAGTGGGAGGTTTCCTGATTAGATAAATTGATAACCATTCTGATCTAGGTTACAGTGCACGCAGAGTGTTTCTTTTCTCTCTCTCTTTGGCAGCGACCTTTGACCGACCCTAGACTATGACTCAGTGACCAAAGTTGACCGAACCTTCCTAAAATACTGGCTTTTGGATTGTCCAAGTTGCATAAGTCATTGCCGCTCCTTCCTTTACCCTTTGTATTTCTCAGAACACCCCGTATTACTACGGATATCCACTTCCATTGGATAGATCCATCGTATGGTTATATACGAACTCGAAGGGACTTCTTCGAGGATGGATCCAGGTTCAGGAGAAATAGAATTAGTTTATTCAGTTGTCATTTATTATCACCTTCTCTCAGGTTGCGAGGGCTCCTTAGTCTAGGAGAGTACACCTATTACGCTTATTGGATAGTCTTATTCCAAACCATAGGCAGGTGCCGAAAGGTAGGGAATGAAGAAAACCAATTAGCCTAAGTAGGGTGTACAGAAGGTAATATGTAAAGACAAAGTAAAGGGATTAGAAAGAGGGCAAAGTAAATTGCGACTGTTATCACTCACGACCAAACCGCGTACTTCATCGCTACTCCTATTTCACCTTTGCTTTTTCCCCAGTTCGGGAGAAATAGAATAAAGTATTATTCAGTTGTTTTTTATCATCACCTTCTCTCAAGATACGAGTACTCCTACGTTGACGAGGGTACACCTATTATGCTTACTGGATAGTCTTCTTCCAAACCATAGGCTGGTGCCGAACGGTAGGGAAGGAAGAAAACCACTTAGTCTAAAGAGGTGTACAGAAGGTAACGACTAAACACAAATAAAGGGATTTGGAGTGATGGCAAAGAAATATACGGTTACAGTCATGAATAGGATTATGGAAGAGGCATTACTAAGAATACAAGAATACCCCTACGAAACATTTTCATGTTTCAGTTTCACTGTGCATTGTTAATTGTAAACTGATTTCCCGATTACATACTTACTCCAGGGTATATATTTACCAGGTTTCATTCTCATATCTGTACAGTTTTACAGATAATGAGTGGGAGTAAATTATTGGGAATTAGGAAATCATCCTCATTATATCGGAATTCGTTGTAATTGGTGATATTTGAGGAAATCGCCTGGGTACAGTTTTCAACCTACGACACACAGGTTTTGAGTTGTTCAACTCAGCGGACTTATACAGAGTAATGTATGTTGTTCAGTGTCCATCAGGACAAAGAGGTAGGTCCTCGTACTATGTTCTGTTTGCTTGTGACTTCTCTAGTTTTTAGACAAGTGTTTCGTAGAAATACAATGTCTAAGTTTTGAGAAGTTGTTGGTATAAGAATAAAGTAGAGAACCAGGTATCGCAAGTATCGGGATTCTTCAAAGAGATTGAAGATGTAGATTCTTATGATTGGTATTCAGTTGATAGTAATGGTCTTGAGAAACTTGTTTCTCTTTTAGGTTACTCATAATTGGATGGATTCCTAAGTTAAGTAATGCTGATTAGCCTTTCTCCATTAAGTTAATATGCACTGGAGACAGCTGCATGGTTTGAATCTGGTTCCAATTAAATTAGTGCCTCTATTTCTATATGAGATATAGAATGGTTCATATCTTAACAATGTTAAGATACGGGGAGTTGTCCAGCTTATGCTTAAAACCAGACACTGGATAACTCAAGGCACGTTTCTGTAATGGTTGTTTGTGGGTTGACCCTGGCTTTGACGAGGGTTGACATTTCTACCATCTGGAAGATCAATAGTGATATTGTTCTTGACTCGCCACAGTTTTATTAAAATGGATTTTTTTCAGAAAACAATAGTGGGAGTATGGTAGAACTGGAAGTGATTCCAGAACCGCAAACAATTACGGAAAATTTAATAGGACCTATATATTCAATCAGTTTTGACATTCCAATAGCCACTCCGCAGATATAGCGGAAAAGGATCATCTAATTTTGATGAGACAGTCATGGCTTTGACTTCATCAGAATAGGGATGGATCTGTTGGGAAGGTAGTAGTGTGTGATGTCCTGGTATTTGGATGACATACACACAGTAGGAAGTAAAATTCCTATGCTTCAATCGGTTGTACTTTGGTCGTCACACAGTTGTTTCTCCAGACAGGATATGGATATAATATCAGACATTCTGGTTTCTAGATCTATAGTTTTAGATCTGGACTTGGGTAGTTTCCCAATATGGGTACTTTGACAATATTCTAATGGTATTTTAGAAAAGATGACTCCTGGCATGGTGGTGTACCTGCAGGTGATGGAGTCACCCTCTCTAAAGGTGTCTTAAAGACTAAAGGAGAGAGGGAAGTGCATGATTGGCAGATCACTTGCTTAGGCAATTGAGTCAATCATGAGATGTCAAGTACCACACCAAATGTTGTTTTTGCACTAGATGCGATAAGTTTATATTAATCCAATCCTGAAGAAACATAATGAAGCAGTTTTAGAACATAAGTGCATGTTCTACGGATTTGATGACGGCAGCCTCCTTTGGGAGACGGTTATCATTCCAGGCTTCAGAGGTGACATGGATTGTCAGAGTTATAGTTTTCCCTCTGACGAGGGACAGTATTATGGATAGGTGGTCCAAGAGGATACTGTGGGAGGCATGGTGCTGGATACTGATTAGGTTCAGTTATCGATACAGTCTAAGAAGTTTGGATTTGCAGTTCATTTATGAACGAGGTCCCATCAGGTATCCAGACATATTCTAAGACAGGTATTACTCGATTCGGGAGATGGCTTTCTCCGCGAACTTGAGATTAAGAGAGACATAGAAAGAAACATCAGGGCGGATCCACTCACTGAGGCTATTTCTCGAACACAAGAGTTTTTCAAACTAGCTTTGTGAAACTGATTAGTAGAGGAGTTGGGTGTTCGGTATCACACGGGCTGTGAGTATGCGACATCGCAATAATTAGCCTTGAGTGCAAGTGGGAGATTGTTGGAGATAGTGCCCTCAAAGTCAATTATTGGATCGCAGGCACGTGATTGCAATGATTGAAGCAGGACCTATACCGATATGACAGTCTTACTCAAGATGATAGTATGCTATCTGGTTTGACTTTATCATCGTATATATGCTTTAGTTCACTGTTGCATGATGATAGAGCCCATAGGATTCTTGCTTGACTATCAGCAGTATGATGGCGATCATATACGTGGGAGCTGAGGTCTATAAGCACATCCTTAAAGAGTCCCTAGTCGTGGGAGTTTCGAGACAGGGCATCGATACTCCAGAGTAGACTAGTGTATACAGTCGAGACCCCGACGAGGGGCGGTGGCCGGTCTCACAAGCCACTGGTGTCAGTTTGATCACCTAAGATGTATACAGGTGCTCATTGGGTTATGAGTACACCGGACAGGACTCGCCGGGAATCTGCTAGTTGGTATTATACATATCGTCAGATAGCAATTCCCTGGTGACATGTGTACAGGTTAGTTCATCGACCTGAGGTCGTCATTTGTCTCGTGTGAGTTCCCACTGTGCTTTGATTTCTACCCTACCACGGCTCAAAGGAGTCGTACAAACAGGTCTTTTTTGGGTACAGTCCCGAGCCACATTGGAGGCAAGTGAGCGGATCTCGGGGATTCGTCTCTCCCGGTATTTGGGGGTGATGTCGCGCAGTGCACGGGTGGCCATCACTAGGAATCCTCGGCCGAGGTAGTGGAGAATTACTGATTGGGATCAGTAGTTTCTCAGGTGGTGATGGGCTTCATGCCGACACGATTTATCGCGTTATTAGGGGTCTGATTTTATCCACCGCCTAGACTCGATATGCGATACTCTTTAAACGAATGGACCGGACTGTATATACATTGTCACTGTCAGGCTCAGTAGGGTTTATAGATGAGTTCGCTCGTCAGCTTCCCTTCCAGTCAATACATAGGCAAACCGTTACGTACAGCTTGTACCTCTGACGTGCTAGGGGTTATACCCAGTGCCGATGTGTTGATGAGTCATTAGAGTCCCCCACAGACACTTTCCCAAGTTCGGGCGAAACGTTGTAGAGGCCGTATGGTGTTATGGCAAGGTTCGGAAAAAGCACGTGCGTTTTCGCACGTGTCGTTTTTCGGGCAGATAATACTGGTAGGTTTTGATTTAAGCCGGAACCCAGTATTATACTGTGTAGATATAATATCTTTGTCTCTGATGCATTTGTATTCGGTCGTAATATAAATGTGGGTATGTTTATACTGATACGGGGTTATCCTGAAATTCGTTTCAGGATCACTTTTGGAAGTTGCCAGTTTCCAGTTTTCTATCAGCCGTATTTTGACATTCGGTTAAATACGGATTTATCTTTTTGGGTGAGTCATGAGGAGATGTGTGTGGATGCTTCTAGAAGTGGTGATGAGGATAGTGACTCATTAGTGCTTTAATGGACCATTAATGATTATGATGACTAAGGGTGATGATTCATTAGTTCATTAATGGGGTTTTGTTTGAGCTTAGATATTTTCTTCTTGATCTTTTCCTTGTGATCACCTCCCCCTCTCCTACACTCACCCCCTCCTTCCCTATTAGTGGCCGGCCCCTCCCCTCTCTCTCACAGACTGGAGAAATGGTTGTTGTTTGAAAAGATTAAGGATTTTGGTTCATGGAAATTGATATACTTCATTTCTCATTTCGTATCGATCCAAAAGGCAACTTTATTAACCGTTCGTCCATAGCCTTGGACGTAATGAGACAAAGTGTTCTACTCATTCTCTACTTCATCTTGGTCGTCTCTTTTAGCAAACTTGACGATCGAGTTGCCTCGGTTCAGAGGCGGGAGCCCGTTTAAAGATCCGTCGACGTGGTGCCACCCAGACGAGAAGAACGGAGATTCAGGAGATCGGAGTAGCCGCAACAAGCGTGGGATGATGGTTGAAGACCGAAGGACTCGGATCATTCGGTATAACGTTTCTACCCCTTTGCAATTTGTTAGTTTAGTAATAATGGCAGATCCGGGTTACGGTACACGATAGCGCCAGTTTCGTTAAAAAGATTTTGTTCCGCATTTGGCGTCTGTTAGACGGCCGGGGCGCTACCGTGGACTTACAGAATGGTTGTATGCGATATAACCTAGTTATCGAATCAAGGATTGATTCGATAAGCCGATACATTGGATACTAGCCGGTTATATGCGATATGACCGGATCATTGGATCAAGTGTTGATTTAATGATTGAATGTATAATTATATATTTGATATATTACTTTGCATTAACTAGTATTGGTTCACTTTAAATGGATTTACTCACTTGGTCTGTGCACATTGTATATGTGATATATTTTGTGCACATGATTGTATCATGTTTGATGATACATGCAAGCTAGGGTTAGTGTAAAGAATTAGACCATGGTTAGGTTTATGATTAGGGTTTTCTTTTTATTTACTTATTCATTTATTTATTCTTTTGTTTATTTTGGAAAAAGAAAAAGATAAAGAGAAAAAGAATGGTTGCTAGTTTTGTTTGTAGTTGAAGTTTCTTGAAACTTTGACTTAGTCACCATTCTTATCTCATCCTTAACCCTAACCATTCAAGTTAACCATGGTCCATTCTCTACAACTAACCAAGGGTTAGTAAATGATAAGTATTGATTTATTTATCATTTTCATAACACTTATCATATTCTTTTTCATCATCTTCTTCTTCTTCAACAAAAGAAAAAGCTTGCTACATCAATGGTGTTTGATGAAAAAGTGTGAGAAATCCAAATCTAAAGTCTACCCACTTCCTATTTCTTCATCCTCTACCTCTTGCCAAGTTGTATAGGGTGTTTACTTCACAAGTTTTCAAAGCTTGGTGAAGTTGGAGCTTGTTCTTGCGATGCCTCGACGTAGATCATCTTCGGCATCGAACCGACGATCAAGCCCGCCCATTCTCCGATGAAGCTAACGTGAGGGTCCAAGATCGGATTTGTACAGCGGAGAGGACTTCTTCACGGAGCCTAGGAGGTGGTGGACCGGATCTACAAAGTTTGTAGTCACTTTCCCTTAGCATTTAATTCGATTACATGCTTGCTTCGCCTATTTATCTAGTTAACGATCCGTATTAGGGTTAATAGGCACTTGTAAAATTTCATTTGGTCATGTTTGATCACTTGTGAGACTCCATTAGAGTGCCTAGGAACCTTACAGTGGTATCAGAGCCTAGCTAGAGCCTTAGGCGAAGTCCCGACGGAATCAGAAGTCCGATCGACCCAAAACCCGACTTTGAAAATGCTCTCTGGACATTTCTGTAAAATGTGGTTTTTTCGAGATTAAAAATATTCAGAAAAATCAGCAGGAAGATCTAAGAGATACTGTAAAATTCGTGGTCCTGATTCCATAAAGTAGGCGCGGATCCGCGGCCTTACAGAAGGCTCATGCGGCGGATCCGCGGCCAGTTTGTCGTTTTGTGCATCTATTTCTGCACAGTAATTCTTATTTTTATGTGCTGATTTTCCTGGGAATTTTTAATAATTTTTCCAGAGTTTTATTTTCTGGGTTGTATTGGGGACTCGGTGTATTCGATCGGACTATCTAATTTTTGTCGGTATGCTTTTCCGGGTATTTTTAGAATATGTTAAAAAGTTTGACCAGATATAAATACCCACTTTTTCCCCTGCCGGGAAATTTCCAATTGTTGGATTTTTCCGTAGTTTAACGACGTTCTAAGTAGTGCAAGCAACGCGATGGACCCTCTAGAAGACAACAAATCTTAACTTGATTATGTGACCGTCTTGAACTGCCCTTTGAACCTTCGGGTTTGGGGCAATACGGCGTGCCACATGTGAGGCGTTGGCTTGACCCTTCTACGGCTGGACCGTTGCTACTGAGGCACGAACTGAATGCTGTTAGACTTATTTCATGTGTTGAGCTGTATCGGGAAAACTTGGGTGTTCGATTATTCGATCGGAAAGTTTAACATTTTCTATTTATCCGGAATGTGATACAATAATTGGAATTCACAAATAGTTATGAGATAACTGAATGAATGTTATAAACATAGCACTTTAGTCTCACTTGATCGGTTGCCACGGAATTTTGATGTGATCAAAAGTCCGTCACAATCACGTAGCGTACGCGGATACTCGCCGGGTAAACTTAATAGACAGCCTCACTCCATTGCCCCGACCAAGTGACTGTAGGAGAACCCCGTCGCCGAAAGCATCCGTTCGGGTGCTCGCGGTAGCGGTGTTCCGCCTTGGTGCACTTCGTCGACGGTTTCGGGGGTGCGGCCGTCTACTAAAGTTTGCGACGAGCATTCGATTAGAATGTCGGGAATCTTGTTGAATTGCCCAACTTGATATTGAAAAGTGTTTTCGACTTTGAGACTAAAATGCGGGGTTTATAATTGTTAGGCATGCGATGTCTAAGTATTTCATTTGGTCAGGCATGCGATGTCTGAGCAGGTTGCGGATTCCAACTGTTGTAGTTTTACACTTTCTTTTCTGTGACCGTAAGTGTAATATGTGATATCGCCGGTTTCGTTGCTATATGTCAACGACAATTGGGATGCGCATATTTACTTACGTTGATGACATGAGATGTTATGTGTTGCTGGATATGTTATATTGGATCGTCGTGTTTGAATAGCCCGGGGGTTTTTATGTGAGATGAGTGTTTTTCATTTTCATTCATGTAAAAACTTGTATGTAATATTCTTTTATTGGGGCACTTCCAGGTTGCGGATGTTGTCACCATTTGTATATTATTTACTTTTCTGCACTAGGATAGACCCAAGGAGAGGAGCACAAGTAACCGGGTTCTGGGGTCCAGTGGGAGACCATCTCGAGGAGTCGAGTCCGGGTCTCCTAACCCTAGAATTGGTAGGGTTGCTTGCCGCTCTCGTAGGGGTCTAGGGGTGTGGGATTGGCTATTCATCACGACCGTGGAATTCGTGTTTTATACTGGCTCGTATTGAAAACACGGACGTCCTAGTATATCCAATATTTCATATGTTTCTTCTGCTGTGATTTATCTGTGATGAGATCATGTGATGTTCTGTGACAGATATTATATATAGTATATATGATATATTATATAGACGTTGCTTATGTTTTACACCCGCGCTAGCCCTGCCTCGCTCTGGCGTTAGTTACCTAACCTAACGGTGCAGACGGGACATCGAGGCGAATGCGGATGGTATAAGCGTACGTTATATTTATCTGTGATGGTTAGGTGGACTTAAATGATGGGATATTCATTAATGAGATTAATGAAAGAAAATAAACCTAATTGATGTTGTGGAATCGAATTTCAAAATAAAACAGGTAGCTACAGTTCTTGCTTTGCATCGCGGTGTTCATTATAGAACATCCAGCACCTTATTCGATGAGGAAAGGACCGAGATCCCTTCACCGGGAGTGACTCCTTTAGCAATAACTGGCAGATGCTACAACCCTCAGTTTGTCTTTGATCGCTTCTATAGTTTCCGCTTTGCACAATGATATATATGATATATCCCGCACCTCATTCGACGAGGAAAGGGCCGACGATCCCTTCACCGGGAGTGACCCCTTTAGCAAAACTAGAAAAGCCTCGAAAACATTCCATTTAAAAACCATTTGATTCCGCAACGAGATCAAGTTCAAAGAGTTAAAGGTTTTCACAAAAACCAGCCGCAACCCTCCGTCATTTTAGGATGCAGAGTACTTAGTATTCGTGCTGTGTTTGTTGACCATAGTCAAGGCACAGTGTACGGTAGCTAAGTGATGTCTTCCTACACCGTATATGATGCGATTAGTTAGGACAGTCGCATGACTTTGTTGACCTTAGTTAAGGGTCATGTGGGTGGGTCTAATTAATCACGAAATGACGGGTAGAACTTGACTAGTACTTATGATTTGTTGACCATAGTTAAGGTCATAGGTGCTAGAGGTAAAAACCTTTATCGGGAGTTTCAAGTGTTGAAACTTGCAATGAGATTGCATACCTTCTATGTGATAGTTGGATCCCGATACCCGCTGCGAGTAATTGTTACTCCTGGGAGAGTTTTGCACTTTACAATTAGCCGATCAAGTAGGTGTCTAGAAAGGTGTCAACGGGGTTACGCCTCTGGGAAAACGAGGTTTACTGTAATTAGGTCCGTGCGAAAGCACGGGGAACCTCCCTCAAAGTACCGACACTGGCCTGGCTGAAAAGTTGGCGAACTTGTAGAGTGTAATTAATCCCGGCTAGTCTTTCCTTTTAAGGTTTGAAGGAAGATTTGATAAAAACAGTGGGAGCCATCCTGATTAGATAAAATATATAACCAATCTGATCTTGCAAGAGCGCACGCAGAGTGTTTTCTTCTCTCTCTCTCCTGGTAGCGACCATATCACGCCTTAATCAAGATAATAATACGGATGTATTGACCGAACCCGCTTGTTATACTGAGCTGGGGAACGTTGGTCCCGTTCCAACTTATAATTGTTATAAGACAGAGCAGGAAATTGGGGAATACCAGAATTCCTATGCCGCCCAAACGAAGAAAGTGCATATGATGCATCTCCTTCGGGTGTGTTCATTACAAAGAACTGTTTCTCAGTATCCTCTGCATCCTGGGTATATGATACCGGATCAGGATCCCAGATATGTAATCTGTTACATAAGGCTACAAAAGGGTAGAAAAACTAAGAACGGGTGATAAGTTTCATGAGACAGAAAACGGGACAAGTGTTGCAGCCAAGTCTGTTGGTCACTGTCAACCTGTATTACGAATACATTGATTCTGAACAAATGCTATTAGATACCGAACCTGATATACAAAATCATATTAGTCTCTTTATTAGTAAAGAAAGGATATAATTTTGTATTGATGGATAATGTTTTGAACATTTCCTATATCAAAAGTTGATCGGTTCAGGCACGTTATCTAAAAGCATTGACGTTCTAAATCAAACTACAGTTTCTCGTATACAGAACACACACAAGAGGAAGAGTTCAGAAATGAACGAATTCTTCTTGAGGTATTGTAGACTAGGTCATATCAATGCGACCCGACTAGCTGAAGTTACATTTAGATGCATATTTAAATCAGTTTGAATTTACATCTTGTGAAACTTGCCAGTCACGTCACAAAGATATAATGACACCAGCTCTGTTTACTGGAAACAGAGAAAGAGTTAGTAAACTCTTGGGACTGATACATGATGATGTATGTAAGGTCTCCTTTCTACACATGCCAGGACTGGTTCTTTTTACTTCATTATATTCTCTGATAATCTCTCAAGATTCAGTCATATGTTTCTGTTGAAACATAAGTCCGAACCTTTTGAGGTATTCACAGAATATAAGTTAGAAGTAGAGAACCAATAACCGGGTATAAGTATTATGTCCTATGATGAGATCAGGGAGGAGAATACTTGTGCATGGAATCCTTGGACTATTCTAAAGGAAAATGAGATTCTCTCTCAGTATTACTCCTCTGAATACACCACAGCACAACGGTGTATCGGGGCAGAGCAATCACACAATATTAGATATCGTGTGCTCTATGATAAGTATTACTGAGTTACCTATTTCCTTTTGGGAGTTATGCACTTGAGAAGCTGCATACCTATTGAATTAGATTCGAATCAAATCAGTGCCTACCACTCCATATAAGATATGGTGCGGGAAGATCCTATCTCTTAAGTAAGTTAAGATTTGGGATTGTCCGTCCTATGTCAAAAGCAAAATCCGGACAAGCTCGAGGCAAGGGCTGTAATGTAGAACTGGAAAGGTTCCAGCTATACAAACTACAGCAGATGATTTGACAGAACCAAAGGATTCTATAGTCCCCGACGAACCTCAGCCTCTCCGCCGATCTGGTAGGGTTCCTCACCCACCTGAGAGATACCTCGGTTTCTCGATGACAGTGGGAGCGAGGATTGCATCATGAGATGATGACCCAACCAGTTTCGAGCAGGCCATCGAGAGTAGGGACTCTGTAAGAATGGCTGGATGCTTAGTGATCTGAGATGGAATCCTTATACACCAACAAAGTATGGACTTTGGTTGCTATAACTGAAGGGTTAAATCCCCATCAGGAGCAAGTATATCTTGAAAAGATTGCTTGGTGTACATGGAAAGGTTGAGACTTTCAAAGCTAGACTTGTTAAAGGTTTTCGTCATCAACCAGGCACGGATAATGATGAAACCTTTTCCAGGGACTATGTTTAAATCCATCCAGATCCTACTTGCCACGGCTACATACCATGACTACGATATCTGGTGGTTGGGTGCCATGACTACTTTTCTAAATATTGATTTAGAAGAGAACGTCTATAAGAACACAGCCAGAGGGCCTCGTAGTCAGTGGGAGCAGTGGAAACGTGTGCAAGATGCTTTATAGGATAAAGCAGGCATCGCGGAGTTGGAACATCTGTTTTGATGGATTAGTCAAAGAAGTTGACATCATCAAAATGGTAGATGAACCTTGTATAAACAAAAAGGTAGTAGGGAGTATGGTTACGATCCTCGTAGAGTACGTGGATGACATACTCTTGTTAGGGAAGGAGTTTCATATACTACGATCGGTCAATCTCCTATTATCACTAGGATTCCCCATATAGGATCAAAGTGATACCTCCTAAATCCTGAGTTTTCATCTATGAGATAGATGTAATTGGATGTTAGGATTCTCACTAGATGTAGTGAGATGGTATCAATCGATCCTGGGGAGAATCACTGGAAGTGTTCTAGGGTGATAAAGACGACTGAATGTCAGTCACAAGCACTGTCTTTACCTTCAGTAAAGGGACGGTATGTTGGAAGAGTTCCAAGCTCGATACCGTGGCAAACTAGACGATAAAGGCTGGTAACATCGCTATTAAAGATACTACCAAAGAGGAAGTTTGGGTGTATATTGGTTCATAAGATAAACTAGGTTCCTGCCATTGTATGACAATGGAAGCGTGGCTTCGACCCTGGAACCCTGGTCCCATCAGTGACCCAGACATATTCTGAGGCAGCATCACCTGATCATGGAGATAGTTAATCTCCAGGGTGATCGAGGTTAGGAGAGTAGACTCAGAGGACAACACGGCGGATCCACTCACGAAGGCCTTTTCCCAAAGAGAGACTTTTATAGGATGGTTGAGTATGTGATACTGCAACCACTGCTACAGATGGCCCTAGTGCAAGTGGGAGATTGTTAGTTATATGTATGCCCTAGAGGCCATTACTGTACATTGGATGTATACTGTAGTGGATGCTGGGACATATATAGGTAGGACTTTCTTGCTCGACATGATAGTACGCTATCTGGTTGCACTTTATCTTAACATGTATACTTTTTGTCTCTCTGATTACATGTTGATAAAGCCCTTAGGATGTGTACTCGACTTCCAGGACTATGATGTAGATCATACTAGTGGGGCCTGGGTAGTCCATGAGTGCATCCTTGAAATGTTCCTAGTTGAGAGAATATCGAGACGGGGCATCGATATTCCAGAGTAGACTAGCGCATATCTTCTCGACCCATGCGATGGGCGATGGATGATCCCATATCCATTGGTGTTTGACATCGAAGATGGTATGCGGGTGCTCAGTGGAGACTGGGTACACTGAACGGACTCTCCGAGAACTCCCAGATGGTATTATACCTCACGTCAGATGGCAGTTCTCTGGTGACACTGGTACAGCTTAGTCTGTTGACCCGAGATCGTCATAGAGTCTTGTGTGTCTCCCACTGTGCTTTTATTTCCACCCTACCACGGCTCTACTGAGTCGTGCAAACAGGTGGTTTTTGGGTACAGTCCCGATTCACATGGAGGCAATGAGCGATAGGAGGGGATTCGTCTCTCCCGGTATTGGGGGTTGATGTTGCGCTATGCTCGACTGGCCATAACAGGAAATCCCTGGCTAGGGTTGCAGTGATATACTGGTAAGAGTTATCAGTAGTTTCACGAATGTTATGGACCTCAAGTCGGCATGACTTATCAAGCTACTGGGGTCTGACGTTTACCACCCCTAGGCGAGATATGCGACATATCAGACGAACAGACCGGACTGTACGGTAAGTGTTACTGGTTGGATTCGCAGGAGTGTGAGCGGGCTTGCTCGTCGATCTTCTGATCGCTCAATACCCGGGTGGCCGTTACGTTTAGCAGACCGCTTGCGTCTTGTGGGTGTTTGATATGATCATCATCCGCTGCCGGCGTATTGACGAGTCTTTAGAGTCCTACACAGAGGTTTCCTGGCTCAAGCGAAACGAAATAGGAGCGCATATAAGATATGTGCGGGACCGAGAATAATGCGTGTATGTGATACCGTATTTCATTCTCGCGATCAATGTGTGTCGAATGGTTGTATGCGATATAACCTAGTTATCGAATCAAGGATTGATTCGATAAGCCGATACATTGGATACTAGCCGGTTATATGTGATATGACCGGATCATTGGATCAAGTGTTGATTTAATGATTGAATGTATAATTATATATTTGAGATATTTCTTTGCATTAACTAGTATTGGTTCACTTTAAATGGATTTACTCACTTGGTTTGTGCACATTGTATATGTGATATATTTTGTGCACATGATTGTATCATGTTTGATGATACATGCAAGCTAGGGTTAGTGTAAAGAATTAGACCATGGTTAGGTTTATGATTAGGGTTTTCTTTTTATTTACTTATTCATTTATTTATTCTTTTGTTTATTTTGGAAAAAGAAAAAGGTAAAGAGAAAAAGAATGGTTGCTAGTTTTGTTTGTAGTTGAAGTTTCTTGAAACTTTGACTTAGTCACCATTCTTATCTCATCCTTAACCCTAACCATTCAAGTTAACCATGGTCCATTCTCTACAACTAACCAAAGGTTAGTAAATGATAAGTATTGATTTATTTATCATTTTCATAACACTTATCATATTCTTTTTCATCATCTTCTTCTTCTTCAACAAAAGAAAAAGCTTGCTACATCAATGGTGTTTGATGAAAAAGTGTGAGAAATCCAAATCTAAAGTCTACCCACTTCCTATTTCTTCATCCTCTACCTCTTGCCAAGTTGTATAGGGTGTTTACTTCACAAGTTTTCAAAGTTTGGTGAAGTTGGAGCTTGTTCTTGCGATGCCTCGACGTAGATCATCTTCGGCATCGAACCGACGATCAAGCCCGCCCATTCTCCGATGAAGCTAACGCGAGGGTCCAAGATCGGATTTGTACAGCGGAGAGGACTTCTTCACGGAGCCTAGGAGGTGGTGGACCGGATCTACAAAGGTTGTAGTCACTTTCCCTTAGCATTTAATTCGATTACATGCTTGCTTCGCCTATTTATCTAGTTAACGATCCGTATTAGGGTTAATAGGCACTTGTAAAATTTCAATTGGCCATGTTTGATCACTTGTGAGACTCCATTAGAGTGCCTAGGAACCTTACATCAGTAAAGCCGTGGTAGGGTGGAGATCAAAGTACAGTGGGAGGACACACAAAACTCTATAACAATCTCGGATCTACAGACTAACCTGTACCAGTGTCACCTGAGAACTGCTATCCGACGTGAGATATAATACCACATAAGAGTTCTGGGCGAGTCCGTTCAGTGTACCCAGTCTCCACTGAGCACCCGTATACAATCTTTGGTGTCATCACACCAGATGGATATGGGATCATCCTTCGCCCATCATATGGGACAAAAATGGTATACGCTAGTCTACTCTGGAATATCGATGCCCTGTCTCGATACACCCACGACTAGGAACATTTCAAGGATATGCTTATAAGCTACACATGTCCCACTAGTATGATCCACATCATAATCCCAGTAGTCAAGCAAATATCCTAAGGGCTTTATCAACATATACCAAATGAGTAATATGCAAGATCAAATGAACATGTCAAGATAAAGTACAACCAGATAGCATACTATCATGTCGAACAAGAATGTCCCCTGAATATATATACACATACCGATACATCCACTATCATATAATGGCCTCTAGGGCATACATATATCCAACAATCTCCCACTTGCACTAAGGCCAATTATTAGCGTATCTCATACCCAACATCTCAAAAAGTCGCTAATGCTGTGGCTGAAGGAGGGCATTGGTGAGTAGATCCGCGGTGTTATTCTTTGTACCTACTCTCCTAATCTCGATCTCGTGGCGATCAACTATCTCCCGGATCAAATGATATTGCCTCAGGATGTGTCTGGACTTCTGATGGGACCTGGGCTCTTTGGCCAATGCCACAGCCCCATTATTATTACAATACAATGGTATTGGATCAATAATGGTTGGAACTACTCCTAGCTCCGAAATAAACTTCTTCATCCAGACGGCTTCCTTGACAGCATCATTTGCAGCAATGTACTCAGCTTCCATCGTAGAGTCTGCAACGATATCCTGTTTGGAACTCTTCCAACTTACCGCCCCTCCGTTGAGGGTAAATGCAAACCCTGAGATAGACTTGTTGTCATCCTTATCGCTCTGAAAGCTCGAATCGGTAAAGGCCTCCATTTGGAGATCCCCGTTACCATACACCAAGGAAAATTCTTTAGTCCTTCACAAGTACTTAAGAATGTTCTTCACAGTAGTCCAGTGATTCCCTGGGTTTGACTGATACCCCCCTGGGTTTGACTGATACCTGCTTACTACACTCAGTGCATAAGCTACATCAGGGCGTGTACACAACATCGCATACATTATTGATCCTACGGCTGAAACGTAAGGAATAATGCTCATGCGAGCTCTCTTTTCATCAGACTTTGGGCAAAAGTCCTTGGAAAGAGTGACTCCATGGCAAACGGTAAGGCACCCCGCTTGGAGTCTTCCATACTAAACCTCTTTAGGATGGTGTTGATGTACTTGGTTTGGGAAAATCCCAATAACCGTTTGGATCTATCCCTATAGATCCGTATGCCCAATATGTACGTGGCATCACCCAGGTCCTTCATGGAGAACCTTTGTGATAAGAATGATTTGACCAACTGTAGCATAGGAATATCATTTCCTATCAGAAGAATATCATCCATGTACAATACGACGAATGCGACAGTTCTCCCTACAGTCTTCTTATAAACACAATGTTCATCTAGATTTTTGATGAAATCAAACTCTTTGATAACACCATCAAAATAGATGTTCCAACTCCGTGATGGCTACTTTAATCCATAAATGGATTTAAACAACCTACATGCTTTCCCGCTGCTCCCGCGAACAATGAAGCCCTCTGGCTGATCCATATAAACGCATTCTTCTAAATCACCATTTAGAAATGCAGTTTTAATGTCCATCTGCCAGATTTCATAGTCGTAGTGAGCAGCAATAGCAAGTAGGATCCAAATGGATTTAAGCATGGCTACAGGAGAAAAAGTTTCGTCATAGTCCAGACCTGGTCTTTGATAAAATTCTTTCGCCACAAGCCTTGCCTTATAGGTCTCTACCTACCCATCTACACCGATATTTCTCTTAAAGATCCATTTGCACCCTACGGGTTTTACCCCAGAGGGTACAACATCCAAAGTCCATACTTTGTTGGTATACATAGACTCCATTTCGGATCTCATGGCATCCAGCCACTTCACAGAGTAACCACTCGTGATAGCTTGCTGAAAACTAGTAGGTTCATCATCATCCATGACGCAATCTTCTATATCACCATCAATGAGAAAACCGTAGTATCTCTCCGGTGGGCGAGAACTCCTACAAGATCTACGGAGTAGCTGAAGTTTAAAAGATTCTGTTGCAACATCAGGTTCAACCAAGTCGTCATTTGTAACTTGTGTCTCTAGAATCTCTTCTAGATCTATCACATTGCCATCAGTATCATTTGGAAAAATCTCGTTTTCTAAAAATGTAGCATGTTGAGAAACAAACACCTTTTGTTCCTTCTTGTGATAGAATAGATATCCAAACGAATGTTTTGCATATCCCATAAATTTACATTTGACCGATTGTATCTCGAGTTTGTCAGGATTTTGCTTATTGACAAAAGCCGGACAACCCCAAATCTTAACTCTTTTAAGAGATGGTCTCTTCCCATACCATATCTCATATAGAGTGGTAGACATGGTCTTGGTTGGAACTTTGTTTAACAGAAAAGCTGCAGTCTCCAATGCATGCCCCAAAAAGGAGAGATGTAACTCAGTATCACTCATCATGGATCGTACCATATCTAATAGGGTACGATTCTACCGCTCCGACACACCGTTGTGTTGTAGTGTGTAAGGGGGAGTGAGCTGAGAGAGAATACCATTCTCTTTTAGGAAGTTTGAAAACTCTGTACTATGATACTCTCCATCTCGATCTGATCGAAGTATTTTGATGCTCATGACTGTTTGTTTCTCTACTTCAAGTTTGTACTCCTTAAATTTCTCGAAAACTTCAGACTTATGCTTTAGTAAAAACACATGACCGAATCTTAAGAAATCGCCAGTAAAAGTTATGAAGTAAGAAAAACCGCCTCTTGCATGTGTTGACATTGGCCCACATACATCACTATGTATGATGTCTAAGAGCTCGGTAGCTCTTTCTCCGTGTCCAGTAAATGGAGTTTTGGTCATTTTCCCTTTGATACGAGACTGACAAGTCGCATAAGATTTATACTCAAAAGGATTTAAATATCTATCTTTATGAAGCTTTTTTAGTCTTATTTCATTAATATGACCAAGTTTACAATGCCAAAAAAAGTTTCATTAATATCTGAAAATTTTCTTTTATTTGTGTGTTGTATGTTGAAAACTATGTGTTGATTAAGAACGTATATCCCGTTATTTAGTGTACCACAACTAATCAACTCTTGATTCAGTTTAATGTTCATAACATTATGCTACAATACAAAATGATATCCTTCATTGTGTAACAAGGAAACAGATATAAATTACAAAGCATGCTTGGTACAAAATAACATGGGTTCAAAACCAATATACAACCCGACGGCAACCCTAGGTGATACTCTCCCACTGAAACTGCATGTACATTGGAACCATTTCCAACTTGGAGAGTAAGATCATCGGTCTTCAAAACTTTGTTATTTCTCAACGTCTGCACAGAATTGCAGATATGAGAATCCGAACCAGTATCCAATACCCAGGAAGCAGAGTTTATAGAAAAACATTTTTCAGTTATGAACACACCTGAAGCTGAAGCATCACCATGCTTATTTTTCTTGAGATCAAGGTACTCAGTACAGTTCCGCTTCCAGTGCCCCGTCTTCTTGCAGTGAAAACATTCTCCTTTTCCTAACTTCTCAACCTTGGATTTGTCTCTTCCAGGTGCCTTCTTAATTCCACCTCTCGGTTTGGTGGACTTCTTCTTATTCCTTCCCTTGGCCTTGGCTTTTGGGACGGAAGAGGAAGATTGTCTAACAATCAGAGTAGGGGACTTCGCTTTAACCGTGCTCTCCGCATTCCTCAATATATTGAGAAGTTCGGGTAGTGACTTCTTCATGTTGTGCATGTTGAAGTTGACTATGAATTGAGCAAAGGAGTAAGAGACTGAAGAACAATATCGGTATATTGTTCATTATCCATGGACCATCCGAGGTCCTCAAGCACTTCAATAAGAGCAATCATCTTCAAAACGTGATCGCCTACTGGTGTGCCTGGAGCGATCCGCATCTGAAACAACTTTCGAGATGCTTCGTATCTCAGGGTCCGAAATTGCTCCCCATACAACTCTTTTGTTTGGAGAAAGATGGATTGAACATCCAACTGCTCAAGTTGCTTTTGATGTGTATTGTCCATCGATGCAAGCGTGAGGCATTTGGCAGTAGCACAGTCAATATCCCACGTTTTGCGGATCTCCTTATCCACAACAGAAGATTCAGGGCCTGGGGTAGGTGAGGCTGAGACAGTGAGGACATATGATATTTTATCATATGTGAGAGCAATGTTAATGTTCCTCAGCCAATCTTTATAGTTCGGTCCAGTCAGCTTGTTTTTATCTAGTAGAAGTGTAAGGTCTGTCATTGGTATCTGTCATTAAGAGAGAGAGAAAATACACTCAGCGAAAGCTCTTGCAAAAATCAGATTGATTTATTATCTTATCTAATCGATGTCTCCTACTACTTTTATCAAATTTTCCTTAAAACTTTTAAAAAGAAAATTAGCCGGGATTAATTATATTCTACAACTTCGCTAACCGTTCAGCCAGAACAGTGTCGGTACTTTGAGGGAGGTTTCCCGTGCTGTCGTACGTACCTAATTAGAATAAACCTCATTTTCCCAGATGCGTAGCCCCGTTGACATCTTTCTAGACACATAATGGGTCAGGTAATTGTAAAGTGTATAACTCTCCCAAGAGCAACTCTTGCTTACAGTGGTATCGGAATCCTACTATCACATTGTAACGTTTTGAAAATCGTTTAGGTGAAATTTCCGATAATCGGTAAAATAACGGGTGTTTTCCGTAAAAACCAAGATATAATTATTTTCTAACATAGAATTAAAATAAACCTATTCTAGCGATGTAACTGCTAGTATATGGTATTTAATGGGTCACTTATAAAAATTCTAGTTTACTAAAATATTTTCCGTATTTAATTAATTTAAATATTATTTTAAGCCTTCACTAATACATTTAATTAGTGATAATTACAAATTGGAATGGGTTAATATAAGTTTTGTTGGATATATATGCCCTAGAGGCCTACATTGTATAGGATGCTTGGGATATGTATGTACATGACAGTCTTGCTTGATATGATAGTACGCTATTTGGTTTGACTTTGTCTTAACGTATGATATTTTTTACTTGGTATTTATATATATATGTTGATAAAGCCCATAGGGTGTTTTATCTGACTACCGGCGTTGTGATGGCAGTCATACTAGTGGGAGCTGGATAGTCAATAGGCACACCCTTAGATGTCCCTGGTCGCAGGAGTATCGAGATTGGGCATCGATACTCCGGAGTAGACTAGTGTATACATATCTAGACCCTGACGAGGGGCAATGGATTGGTCCCGCAACTATTGGTGGTGTTCACCTAAGATTGTATACAGATGCTCACTGGGTGTGAGTATACCGGACAGGACTCGCCGAGAACTGACTGGATGGTATTATACCTAACGTTAGATAGCAGTTCTCAGGTGACATGTGTACAGATAGTCCGTTGACTTAAGGTCATCATTTGTCTCGTGTGAGTTCCCACTGTGCTTTGATTATTACCCTACGACGGCTCAAAGGAGTCGTGCAAACAGGTTTCAGTTGGGTACAGTCCCGAGCCACGTGGAGGCAGTGAGCGACTGTTAGGGATTCGTCTCTCCCGATATAGGGAGTTGATATCGCACTGTGGTCGGTTGGTCATTACCATAAGTCCCTGGCCAGGGCTGATTGAGAATTACTGATGGAATGATCAGTAGATTCTCGGGTGGTCTTGAACCATACCGACACGACTTGTACGGTTATTAGGGGTCTGACGTCCACCACCTCCCTAGACCATACATGCGATACTCTTAGACGAACAGACCGGACTGCGCGGATATTGTCACAGACAGGCTCAGTAGGATTTCAGATGGGTTACCTCATCAGCTTTCTTATCGACAACTACCTGGGGACCGTTACGTACAGCTAGTGCCGCTTGCGGTCTGTGGTTAAACCCACTGCCAGCGTAGTAGTTGAGTCTTTAGAGTCCCACATAGAGATTTCCCAAACCCAGGCGAAAAGATATAGAAGTCGTATGGTTTTACGACAAAGGTTCGGACGTATACGTGTTTGAACGCACGTACGACATTCGGACAGTTTTTACTAGCCAGCTTTGGTTTAAGCCAGATTCTAGTATCAGGTTATTGGATTTATACAGTCTAAAGTTTTTCCGTGTTTTCACGGATGAGAGGGGCGTTCTCGTAATTTTCCGAGAAGCTTCTAGAAGGATGTGACATGGAGGGAGAGGTGGCATTTTCATTTAATGATTTAGTGACTCATTGTGAGTGATTCATCATGTCATTAATGCATTATTAAATGCTTAATGACTCACATAATGAATCACCCACTTGCATTAATGAAACATGATGAATAATCTCATATTATTCATTTCTTTTTATTCATTATGTTTCATATATCAAGTGAGAAGCTATTTCATTATTATTATTATTATCATTATCATCTTCTCACTCTCTCTCTTCAAGTTCTCTCTCCTTCACCAAACCTAATCCTACCCTCATGAGTTGAGAACAAGGATTAGGAAAGACTAATTACTCCATAACCTATCTCTACATCACCTTAGCTACTCTATTTAGCAACTAGAGAAACTAAGTAACCTCAAGTTTAGAGGTTATAGCTTGGATTAGGGTTCTCGGGTGGATCGTCTATCACGGAAGAAAGCTGAAGAGGACGTGGAGATCCAAAGAGGCCGTAGATAACATTAAGACGAAGGACTAGAATCGTTTGGTATAATCTCTTAACATAGTAGTTTAGAACTCTATAGCTTTTGTTAAAACTTGTTTAGCAAACGATTCATACGGTTATTCGATGTTTAATCATAGAACAAGATTGTTATTCATATTTCCGCCTCCCCATAAGTATTGGGGTGTTGAACATCGACTTACAGTGGTATCAGAGCCTAGCTAAACAGTATTTAACACACTTGCAAATTTGTATGAATTTCGAACGGAAAAACAAACCGGAAAAACCCCGATATCATGTACTTTCTGTCGATTTTTAAATGAGGTCCAAAAATTTTTCAGAGACCTTCAGAATGACCTAAATGAATGTATTAGAACACCGAAGAAAATTGGGCTCATGAATCGGCCATAGCGCCGCGGAACCGCGGCCGATCCCACCGATCCGCCGTGATTCCGTCGCGCTTTGGACGATTCATCATCCCAACTTTCTTGTGTTGTTTCTCTGTGATATTTGGTGTTTTCTGGTAATTTTTATTTTTGCTCAGGTTTCAGATTTACAGAGAAGTATTGGAGCAAAATTAAATGTGTTTAATCGATCGAAATTATACGGTATTTGCTTGTTTGATTATATCTGTGAAATGTTTTATGTGTTCGTAAACCTCCCCTAACTGCTAGTATGTCGGTTGGCAGGGGGTTGCACATATCTGTGATGTTATATATAACTGTTTGTGTATATAAACTGTATTGGACTGTTGTGGTGTTTGGCCGGGTTTTGTGATGGGTTTTTGTATTAATTCATTTGATGTAAATGTAATAAGTTGTAATATTATTTTGCAGGGCACATCTAGGTTGCGGTTGTAGCCACCGTTGTATTATTTCTTTTTACTGTTTTTGCTCCTATGATAGACCCAAGGTGGGGTGCACAAACTACCGGGTATTTTGAAGTGTTAGGGCAGACCGCTTCACTTCTGGTACTTGGCGGGTAGTTTGCCGTACCCGTAGGGGTCTGGGGTGGGAAAATGGCTATTCATCACAACTGTGTAATCCGTCTTTTATTGCAGGCTCAAAAGAAATGCGGATTGCTTGCAAATCCAATATTGTTTATCTGTGATCTGGAATGCCTATTATTGCGTCTGACGAATGTACAATATCTATATATGATAGCTATTTAGACGTCGCTTATGTTTTACACCCGCACTAGCCCAGCCCCCGCTCTGTCGTTAGTTAAGTAACCTAACGGAAGATGACGGGACCCCGTGGCGAATGCGGATGGCATAAGAGGACGTTGTATTTTCGTTGTTATCTGTAATGATAGGTTAAAGATAGGACGCATTATTATTAATGCAAAGAAAATAAAAGCTTAACTGAATCGTTGGAACTATTTCTAAAAACCACTCGGTTTTCTTGAAAAAGCAAATTTTAAATGCGGAGCTTAAACCACTCATTTTAATAAAAGCTATCTTAGTTCCTTCGATCAAATCAAGTTCACTACGTTAACGGTTTTTTGCCAAAAACCAGCCGTAACCCTCCGTCGTTTCAGATAGACAGCACATCGTATTCATGCTATGCTTGTTGGCCTACGTCAAGGCATAGTGAATGGTAGCAGTGTGTGTGCCTATTTGTTGCATAGATAGATGCATTAGTTTAATACAGACGTACACCTTGTTGGCCTACGTCAAGGGCTTGTACGATGTATTTAAATTGATCAGGACAACGACGGGTAGAACTTGACTTGCGTCTTATGACTTGTTGGCCTACGTCAAGGTCTATAAGAGCTTAGGGTAAAAAAAATCACATCGGGAGTTTCAAACATAAAGGAAACTTGCAGATTTAGCTTACCTTCTGGAGTGTGGTGACTAGAGTGGCTTCCATCTAGGACATCATGCAATGATAGTTGGATCCCGATCCCACTGATGAGTAGGATTACTCTCGGGAATTTCTCTCACTTAACAATCAATGCTATAAACCAAGTAGGTGCCTAGAAAGGTGTTAGAGGGGCTACGCCTCCAGGGAAAAGAGCTTTTTTAATTAAGGAACTTCGCGAAAGCGTTGGAAAACCTCCCTCGAAGTACCAACACCAGCCTGGCTGAAAGGTTAAGCAAGAATTGTAACGTGTGATTAAATCCTGACTAGTTCTTCTTTTAGGTTTTGAAGAAGGATTTGAGGAAACAGTGGGAGCCATCCTGTTTAGATAAAATAATAACCAATCTAAACTTGCAAGAGCATATGCTGAGTGTTTTCTTTTCTCTCTCTGGCAGCTACCATGACTGGACTAAAACTATTACTTGAAAAGAATATATTGACCGGGCAGAACTATAAAGATTGGCTAAGGAACGTTAATATTGCGCTGACTTATGACAAAGTTGCATATGTTACCACCGCTGTTCCTCCCCTTATCCCAGGACCAGATTCCTCAGTTGCGGACAAGGAAGTTCGTAAAACCTGGGATCTAGACTGTGAGCGAGCTAAGTGTATCGTGCTGGCGTCCATGAATAATGAACTCCAGAAACAGCACAAGAGTATGGATATTGTATCCA
The DNA here is from genome assembly GCA_030015575.1 of Agapanthus africanus. Taxonomy (NCBI): domain Eukaryota; kingdom Viridiplantae; phylum Streptophyta; class Magnoliopsida; order Asparagales; family Amaryllidaceae; genus Agapanthus; species Agapanthus africanus. The sequence goes on from CM057341.1 coordinate 301,030,429, forward strand.
TATTCCTCCATTGCAAGGAATTGTATGGTGAACACTCCCGTATCGCGAGGTACGAAACCTCAAGGAAACTCTTCCAGATGAGGTTAGCTCCAGGATCGCCTGTTGGAGAGCGCGTCCTCAAAATGATCACCCTCATTGAGGAACTCGCAAACCTGGGATGCGTGCTAGAGAATGATTTGTATATCGACTTGATTTTGCAGTCCCTTCCCCACACCTTCTCTCAGTTTGTGCTGAACTTCAACATGCACGAAATGGAAGCGGATCTTCCAAAGCTCCTCAATATGTTGAGGGTAGCAGAGACCTCCTTGAAAAAGGAGAAGACCCCCGTTCTGTATGTTGGCCAATCAACTTCTTCTAAATCTAAAGCGAAAGCTAAAGGGAAGAAGAAGATGAAAGCCACCAAACCGAAGGGTGGGGTAAAGAAGGTGCAGGGAACGAACAAGGCAGGAAGGGTGAAGGCAGAAAAGAACGAGTGCTTCTATTGTCACAAGCAAGGGCACTGGAAGAAGGACTGTTTGGCCTTTAAAGCCAAGGACATGAAGCAAGCTGTTGCTTCTGCTTCAGGTATGTTCGTAATCGAAAATTGTCTTTCAGTAAACTCTACTTCATGGGTACTTGATACCGGTTCTGGTTCTCACATCTGTAATTCTTTGCAGGATCTGAGAAATATTAGAGTACTGGGGGCAGGTGATATGACTCTCCGGATGGGCAATGGAATGCATGTAGATGCAGTTGCAATAGGGGAATATCACCTAGGGTTGAATAGTGGACACATTTTGGTATTGTACAGCTGTTTTTGTATTCCCAGTATGTTGTGTAATATTATATCAGTATCTTTGTTGTCTAATAAAGGATATAATTTTGTGCTTGAAAGAAATGTCGTGAAAATTCTCCTAAATCAAGAACTGATTGGGTTTGGCACACTGGAAAACGGCATATACATACTTAATCGACCTCAAATTTTCAATATTCAAAACACGCGTAAAAGAAAGGCTCCAGATTCGAATCAAGCCTTCCTATGGCATTGTAGACTTGGTCATATAAATGAAACAAGGTTGACTAAGTTACATAAAGATGGATATCTAGATCTGTTTAAATATTTATCATATGCAACTTGTCAATCATGTATCAAAGGAAAAATGACCAAATCTCCGTTCACCGGACACGGAGAAAGAGCCACTGAACTCTTGGGACTAGTACACAGTGATGTATGTGGTCCGATGTCTATACATGCATGAAGTGGTCACTCCTACTTCATCACTTTTACTGATGACTTCTCTAGGTATGGACATGTGTTCTTAATGAAGCATAAATCCGAGGCTTTTGAGAAGTTTAAGGAGTATAAAAATGAAGTAGAGAAACAAACTGGTAAAAGCATCAAGACACTTCGATCTGATCGAGGTGGAGAATACTTAAGTACCAGTTTCCTTGAACACTTAAAAGCGAATGGAATTCTCTCTCAGCTTACTCCACCTTATACACCTCAGCATAATGGTGTATCAGAAAGAAGGAATCGCACGCTATTAGATATGGTGCGTTCAATGATGAGTAGTGCTGAGTTGCCACTTTCCTTCTGGGGATTTGCTCTAGAATCAGCCGCATACCTATTGAATAGAGTTCCAACTAAGTCTGTACCTACCACTCCATATGAAATGTGGTGTGGGAAGAGACCATATCTCAAGTATATCAAGATATGGGGGTGTCCGGTATATGTTAAAAAGCATAATCCGGACAAGCTCGAAGCACGATCGGTTTTATGCAAGTTTGTAGGATACCCCAAGCATTCAAGGGGGTACATGGTCTACCACACTGAAGAACAAAAGGCGTTTGTCGCTCGTCACATTGTCTTCTTAGAAAGCGAATTTCTTGCAAAAGAAATTAGTGGGAGCGCGGTAGAACTGGAAGAAATTCCAGAACCTCAAACTGCAACCGAAGACTTAGAAGAATCTCAGATTTCAATAGAACATGACGAACCAACGCCACTCCGCAGATCTAGTAGGATTTCTCATCCTCCTGAAAGATACTATGGTTTTCTTCTTGATGGGGATCGAGAGGATTGCATCATCGATGATGATGAGCCTATTAGTTTTCAGCAGGCTATCACGAGTAGCGACTCAGTGAAGTGGCTGGATGCAATGATATCCGAAATGGAATCCATGTACACCAATAAAGTATGGACTTTAGAAGTTGCTCCTCCTGGGGTAAAACCAGTTGGGTGCAAATGGATCTTCAAAAAGAAGATTGGTACATTTGGACAAGTGGAAACCTACAAAGCTAGACTAGTAGCAAAAGGTTTTCGTCAAAGACCAGGATTGGACTATGATGAAACTTTTTCACCAGGAGCTATGCTTAAATCCATTCGGATAATTCTTGCCATTGCTGCCTTCCATGACTATGAAATCTGGCAAATGGATGTAAAAACAGCTTTTCTAAATGGACATCTAGAAGAGAGTGTTTACATGGATCAACCAGAAAGTTTCTTAGACAGTGGGAGCAGCGGAAGAGTGTGCAAATTGCTTAAATCCATTTATGGGTTAAAGCAAGCATCGCGGAGTTGGAACATCTGCTTTGATGAAACAGTCAAGGAATTTGACTTTATCAAAAATATAGATGAACCATGTATTTATAGGAAGATTGTAGAAGGAGCAGTAGTCTTCCTCGTTTTGTACGTCGACGACATACTACTGATAGGGAATGATATCCCTATACTACAATCAGTACAGCTCTTCTTGTCACAGAAATTCTCCATGAAAGACTTGGGAGATGCATCATACATTCTGGGCATTAAGATCTATCAAGATAGATCTAATAGAATATTGGGACTTTCACAGTCCAGGTATATAGACACTATACTAAAGAGATTTAATATGGAAGATTCCAAGCGCGGCAATATGTCCGCTTGTCACGGAATCACCCTCTCCAAGGAGATGTCTCCAAAGACTGATGAAGAGAGGGCTCGCATGGGCATTATACCCTATACTTCGGCGGTAGGATCAATAATGTATGCGATGTTATGTACCAGACCGGATGTAGCTTACGCACTTAGTGTGGTAAGCAGGTATCAGTCTGACCCAGGTGAGAAACATTGAAGAGCGGTGAAGAACATTCTCAAGTACCTAAGAAGGACTAAGGAGATGTTCTTGATTTACGGTAATGGGGACCTCCAGGTAGAGGCTTTTACCGACTCCGGCTTCCAAAGTGACAAGAATGATTCTAAATCCATTTCGGGTTTTGTGTTTACCCTCAATGGAGGGGCGGTATGTTGGAAGAGTTCCAAACAAGATACCGTTGCAGACTCAACTATGGAGGCTGAGTATATAGCTGCCAGTGAAGCCACAAAAGAGGCTGTCTGGATGAGGAAGTTCATTTCTGAACTTCAGGTGGTTCCGTCCATTGCCAATCCAATACCTTTGTATTGCGATAACAATGGCGCTATAGCTTTAGCGAAGGAACCAAGGTCCCATCAGAAATCCAGGCATATCTTAAGGAAGTTTCACCTGATCAGGGAGATCGTGGATCATCGGGAGATCGAGATACGGAGAGTGGACCCAAAAGATAACACGGCAGATCCATTCACCAAGGCCATTCCTCAAGTACAGTTCGAGAGGCTATTTGAGATGTTGGGCATGCGGTACGCAAGCAACTGGATCTGGTAGAGACAGTGGGTACTCATTGCGCCAATTATAGGCGTTAGTGCAAGTGGGAGATTGTTGGATATATATGCCCTAGAGGCCTACATTGTATAGGATGCTTGGGATATGTATGTACATGACAGTCTTGCTTGATATGATAGTACGCTATTTGGTTTGACTTTGTCTTAATGTATGATATTTTTGTAGGGTTCCTAGGCACCCTAGTGAGGTCTCACAAGGCATCAACCATGCCAATTTCAAAAAATTATGGGTGCCGAAAGACCCGACTACGGATCGTTTGCTAGAAAACTAGGCGAAAAAGCTAACTAGTTAACACTTAACTATGAGAATACGGATATACAACCTTTGTAGATCCGGTGCTCCACCTCCATAGCTCCGCAACGAAGTCCTTTGCTGTCCAAAAAGAATCCGGGCTCTAGCGTCGGCTTCATCGGAGAATAGGCGAGCTAGGTCGTCGATGTCCATGCCGAAGATGATCTACATCGAGGCATCGCTAAATCAAGCTCTGACTTCACCAAGTCAAGAAACTTGTGAAGGAAACACACTCTACTACTTGGCAAGAGGTAGAGGATGAAGAAATAGGAAGTGGGTAGACTTTAGAATTGGGTTTCTCACTCTTTTCCAACAATCACCATTGATGGAGCTTAGTTTCTCTTCTTGAAGAAGAAGAAGAAGAAATGTTATTATGATTAGAATAATAAAAATGAGAAAAGAAATTCATTCTTATCATAATTGAACCATAGTTAGGTGTAGAGAATCAATCATGGTTTAGTGGAATGGTTAGGTTAAGCATGAGACAAAAATGGTTACAAAGTCAAAGACTTAATGAAGTTTCATGAAGCATTTAAAGAAAGCCACCATTTTCTCATGCTCTTTTTCTTTTCCAAAAAGAATAAATGTGTATATAAATTAATAAGAAAAACAAAACCCTAATTATCCACTTAACCATGGTTTAATTCTTTACACTTAACCAAAAATGTATGTATCATCAAACATGATACAATCTAGTGCACAAAATCATATCGCATATGTAATGCACACATCCGAGTGAGAAAATCCATCTCAAAGTGAACCGATACCAGTTAATGCAAAGTAATATATCAAATATATAATTATGCATTAAATCATTAAATCAACACTTGATTCAATGATCCGGTCATGTCGCACAAAACCGACAGGTATCATTAGTAACAACTTATCGAATCAACACTTGATCCGATAACCCGGCTATATCGCATATAACCGATCAATGTCACATCGCGAGAATCGAATACAGTATCAGATACTGGTATTATTCTCGGTCCCGCACATATCTCATATGCGCTCCTATTTCGTTTCGCTTGATCCAGGAAACCTCTGTGTAGGACTCTAAAGACTCGTCAATACGCCGGCAGCAGATGATGATCATATCAAACATCCACAAGCCGCAAGCGGTCTGCTAAACGTAACGGCCACCCGGGTATTGAGCGATCTGAAGATCGACGAGCAAGCCCGCTCACACTCCAGTGAATCCAACCAGTAACACTACCGTACAGTCCGGTCTGATCGTCTGATATGTCGCATATCTCGCCTAGGGGTGGTTAACGTCAGACCCCAATAGCTTGATAAGTCGTGTCGATATGAGGTCTATAACAATTCGAGAAACTACTGGTAACACTTACCAGTAAATCTCAGCAACCCTGGTCAGGGATTTCCTGTTATAGCCAATCGAACACAGCGCAACATCAACCCCCTATACCGGGAGAGATGAATCCCCTCCTATCGCTCATTGCCTCCATGTGACTCGGGACTGTACCCTAAAACCACCGTTTTGCACGCCCTCTTGGACGTGGTAAGATGGAAATCAAAGCACAGTGGGAACCACACAAGACTCTATGACGATCTCGGGTCAACAGACTACTCTGTACCAGTGTCACCAGAGAACTGCCATCTGACGTGAGGTATAATACCATCTGGAAGTTCTCGGCGAGTCCGTCCAGTGTACCCAGTCACTACTGAGCACCCGTATATCATCTCTGATATCAAACACCAATGGATATGGGATCATCCATCGCCCATCTGTATGGGTCGAGAAGGTATACGCTAGTCTACTCTGGTATATCGATGCCCCGTCTCGATACACCCTTGACTAGGGACTTTGAAGGATGTACTTATGGACTACCATGTCCCCACTAGTATGATCCGCATCATAGTCCAGGTAGTCAAGCACACATCCTAAGGGCTTTACCAACATGTAACAGAGAGACAATCAGTATACACGTTAAGGTAAAGTTCAACCAGATAGCATACTATCATGTCGAGCAAGAAAGTCCTCCCTATATATGTCCCAGCATCCACTACAATATACATCCTATATACAGTAATGGCCTCTAGGGCATACATATAACTAACAATCTCCCACTTGCACTAGGGCCATCTGTAGCAGTGGTTGTAGTATCTCATACTCAACCATCCCATAAAAGTCTCTCTCTGGGAACAGGCCTTTGTGAGTGGATCCGCTGTGTTGTCCTCTGAGTCTACTCTCCTGACCTCGATCACCCTGGAGATCAACTATCTCCATGATCAGGTGACACTGCTTTAGAGTATGTCTGGATCACTGATGGGATGGACGTTCCTTGGCATAAGCCACAACTCCATTGTCACACAATGGGAAGAACATAGTTCATCTCATGAACCAATATACACCCAAACAGCCTCTTTGGTAGCATCTTAAGTAGCGATGTATCCAGCCTTTATCGTCTAGTATTCTACGGTATCTAGCTTGGAACTCTTCCAACATACCGTCCCTTTACTGAGGGTAAAGACAATGCCTGCGACTGACATTCAGTCGTCCTTATCACCCTGGAACCCTTCCAGTGATTCTCCCCAGGATCAGTTGATACCATCTCACTACAACTAGTGAGTATCCTAACATCCAATTAGATCTATCTCATAGATGCAAATCCAGGATTTAGGAGGTATCACTTTGATCCTTTATGGAGAATCATTGTGATAAACGGAGATTGATCGAGCGTAGCATAAGAAACTCCTTTCTTATCAAGAGTATGTCATCCACGTACTCTACGAGGATCACCACCATACTCCCTACTACCTTTTTGTTTATACAAGGTTCATCTACCATTTTGATGATGTCAAACTCTTTGACTTATCCATCAAAACAGATGTTCCAACTCCGCGATGCCCGCTTTATCACATAAAACATCTTGCACACGTTTCCGCTGCTCCCACTGTCTACGAAGCCCTCTGGCTGTGTTCTTATAGACGTTCTCTTCTAAATCATTATTTAGAAAAGTAGTCATGACACCCAACCGCCAGATATCGTAGTCATGGTATGTAGCCGTGGCAAGTAGGATCTGGATGGACTTAAGCATAGCCACTTGAAAAAGGTTTCATCATAATCCACGCCTGGTCTATGACGAAAAGCTTTAACAAGTCTAGCTTTGAAAGTCTCAACTTTTCCATCTACACCAAGTAATCTTCTCAAGATATACTTGCTCCTGATGGGGATTTAACCCTTCAGATATAGCAACCAAAGTCCATACTTTGTTGGTGTATAAGGATTCCATCTCAGATCGATAAACATCCAGCCATTCTTACAGAGTCCACTCTTGATGGCCAGCTCGAAACTAGTTGGGTCATCATCTAATGATGCAATCCTTGCTCCCACTGTCATAGAGAAACCGAAGTATCTCTCAGGTGGGTGAAGAAGCCTACTAGATCGGCGGAGAGGCTGAGGTTCGTTGGAATCTACTGTATCCTTTGGTTCTACCAAATCATCAGCTGCAGTTTGTATGGCTGGAACATTTCCAGTTCTACATTACAGATCTTGCCTCGAGCTTGTCCGGATTTTGCTTTTTAGACATAGGCCGGTCAACCCCAAATCTTAACTAGCTTAAGACATGGGCTCTTCCCTTTCCATATCACATATGAAGTGGTAGGCAACTGATTTGATTCGAACCTTATTCAATAGGTAAGCAGCTTCTTAAGTGCATAACTCCCAAAAAGGAAATAGGTAACTCAGTAGTACTCATCATAGAGCATACCATATCAAATAGGGTGTATCTGCTCCACCCCGACATACCATCGTGCAATGGTGTATACGGAGGAGTAATGCTGAGAGAGAATCTCATTCTCCTTTAGAATAGTCCAGGATTTCCGTGCTCAAGTATTCTCCTCCTTGATCTCATCAAAGGACATAATACTTTTACCCGTATTCTGGTTCTCTACTTCTAACTTATATTCTATGAATATCTCTAAAGGTTCAGACTTGTGTTTCAACAGGAACATAGGTCTGAATCTCGAAAGATCATCAGAGAATGTAATGAAGTATAAAGAACCGATCTTGGCATGTGTAGACAGGGGAGCTTACATACATCAACATGTATCATATCCCAAGAGTTTACTAACTCTTTCTCTGTTTCCAATAAACAGGGCTATGGTCATTTTATCTTTGTGACATGACTGGCAAGTTTCATAAGATGCAAATTCAAACTGATTTAAATATACATCTAAATGTAACTTCAGCCAGTCGGGTCGCATTGATCTGACCTAGTCTACAATACCTCAAGAAGAATCCGTTCATTTCTGAACTCTTCCTCTTGTGTGTGTTCCATATACTAAGAACTGTAGTTTGATTTAGAACATCAATGCTTTTAGATAACGTGCCTGAACCGATCAACTTTTGATATAGGAAATGTTCAAAACATTATCCAACAATACAAAATTTTATCGTTTCTTTACTAATAAAGAGACAGATATGATTTTGCATAACAGGTTCGGTATCTAATAACATTCATTCAGAATCAATGTATCGTAATACAGGGTGACAGTGACCAACAGACTTGGCTGCAACACTTGCCCCGTTTTCTGCCTCATGAAACTTATCACTCTTTCTCAGTTCTCTACCTTTCTGTAGCCCTATGTGACATATTACATATCTGGGATCCTGATCTGGTATCACATACCCAGGACGTAAAGGATACTAAGAAACAGTTCTGTATAATGAACACACCCGAAGATGATGCATCAGCATGCACTCTCTTCGTTTGGGCGGCACGGGAATTCTGGTAATCCCCAATTTCCTGCTCTGTCTTATAACAATTATAAGTTGGAGCGGGACCAACGTTCCCCAGCTCAGTATAACAAGCGGGTTCGGTCAAAAATCCGTATTATTATCTTGATTAAGGCGTGATATGGTCGCTACCTGGAGAGAGAGAGAAGAAAACACTCAGTGTGCGCTCTTGCAAGAATAGATTGGTTATTATTTTATCTAATCAGGATGGCTCCCACTGCTTTTTATCAAATCTTCCTTCAAACCCTAAAAGGAAAGACTAGCCGGGATTAATTACACACTACAAGTTCGTCAATCTTTCAGCCAGGCCAGTGTCGGTACTTTGAGGGAGGTCCCCCGTGCTTTCGCACGAACCTAATTAATGTAAACCTCGTTTTCCCAGAGGCGTAACCTCGTTAACACCTTTCTAGACACCTACTTGATCGGCTAATTGTAACGTATAAAACTCTCCCAGGAGTAACTCTTACTCGCAGCGGGTATCGGGATCCAACTATCTCATAGAAGGTATGCAATCTCATTGCAAATTTCAACACTTGAAATTCCCGATAATATTTTGCCCCTAACCTCCTATGACCTTGACAAAGGCCAACAAACCATAGGATGCTAGTCAAGTTCAACCCGTCATTTCCTGATTGAATTAAACCCACCCGTACGGCCCTTGACAAAGGCCAACAAGGTCGCACGACTACCCTAACTCAATCTGCATCATATGCATAAGCAGATAAGCACCAGTTAGCTACCGCACACTGCGCCTTGACAAAGGCCAACAAACGCAGCACGAATACTAACTACTACTTATCTGAAATGACGGAGGGCTACGACAGGTTTTTATGAAAACCTATTGCGTAATGAACTTGATATCGTTGTAGGATCGAATGAATTTTGAAATGGAGTGTTTTTGAGGCTTTTCTAGTTTTGCTAAAGGAGTCACTCCCAGTAAAGGGATCGTCGGTCCTTTCCTCGTCGAATGAAGTGCGGGATATATCATATATATCACTGTGCAAAGCAAAAACACTTAAAAGCAATCAAAAGACAAACCGAGTGTGTAGCATCTGCCAGTTATTGCTAAAGGAGTCACTCCCGGTGAAGGGATCTTGGTCCTTTCCTCATCGAATAAGGTGCAGGATATATCATATATACCGCTGTGCAAAGCAAGAACTGTAGCTACCTGTTTTATTTTGAAATTCGATTCTACAACATCTTAGGTTTCTTTTATTTCATTAATCACATTAATGAAGTCCCATTATTTAAATACCTAAACATCACAGATAAATACGACGTACACTTATGCCATCCGCATTCGCCTCGATGTCCCCTCGTGCACCGTTAGGTTAGGTAACTAACGGCAGAGCGGGGCAGGGCTAGCGCGGGTGTAAAACATAAGTAACGCCTATATAATATATCATATATACTATATACTGTATCTATCATAGAACATCACATGATCACATCACAGATATCGCAGCAGAAGAATCATATGAAATATTGGATATACTAGGACGTCCGTGTTTTCAATACGAGCCAGTATAAAACACGGATTCCACGGTCGTGATGAATAGCCAAACCCACACCCCTAGACCCCTACGAGAGCGGCAAGCAACCCTACCAATTCTGGAGTTAGGAGACCCGGACTCGACTCCTCGAGTTGGTTTCCTACTGGACTCCAGAACCCGGTTACTTGTGCTCCCCTCCTTGGGTCTATCCTAGTGCGGAAAAGTAAATAATATACAAATGGTGACAACTTCCGCAACCTGGAAGTGCCCCAATAAAAGAATATTACATACAGATTTTTACATGAATAAAAATGAAAAACACTCATCTCACATAAAAACCCCCGGCTATTCAAACACGACGATCCAATATAACATATCCAGCAACACATAACATCACATGTTATCAACGTAAGTAAATATGTCCATCCCAATTGTCGTTGACATATAGCAACGAAACCGGCGATATCACATATTACACTTACGGTCACAGAAAAGAAAGTGTAAAACTACAATAGTTGGAATCCGCAACCACCTCAGACATCGCATGCCTGACCAAATGAATTACTTAGACATCGCATGCCTAACAATTATAAACCCCGCATTTTAGTCTCAAAATCGAAAACACTTTTCAATATCAAGTCGGGCAATTCAACAAGATTCCCGACATCCTGATCGCATGCTCGTCGCAAACTTTAGTAGACGGCCGCACCCCCAACGCCGTCGACGAAGTGCACCAAGGCGGAACACCGCCACCGCGAGCACCCGAACGGATGCTTTCGGCGACGGGGTTCTCCTACAGTCACTTGGTCGGGGCTATGGAGTGAGGCTGTCTATTAAGTTTACCCGGCGAGTATCCGCATACGCTACGTGATTGCGACGGACTTTTGATCGCATCAAAATTCCGTGGCAACCGATCAAGTGAGACTAAAGTGCTATGTTTATAACATTCATTCAGTTATCTCATAACTATTGTGAATTCCAATTATTGTATCCCTTTCCAGATAAATAGAAAATGTTAAACTTTTCGATCGAACAATCGAACACCCAAGTTTTCCCGATACAAATCAACACATGAAATATGAGTCTAACAACATTCAGTTCGTGCCTCAGTACCAACGGTCCAGCCGTAGAAGGGTCAAGCCAACGCCTCACATGTGGCACGCCGTACTGCCCCAAACCTGAAGGTTCAAAGGGCAGTTCAAGACGGTCACATAATCGAGTTAAGGTTTGTTGTCTTCTAGAGGGACCATCGCGTTACTTGCACTACTTAGAACGTCGTTAAACTACGGAAAAATCCAACACTTGGAAATTTCCCGACAGGGGAAAAATTGAGTATTTATATCCGGTCGAACTTTTTTAACATATTCTAAAATTTATCCGGAAAGCCAAATAGATAAAATTTGATACCCCGATCGAAACACTGAATCCCCAAAACAACTCCAGAAAATTCAACTCTTGAATAAATATTAAAAATTCCCAGAAAAATCAGCACTTTGACACAAGAATTACTGTGCAAGACACGTGGTCTAAATCAGCAACATGGCCGCGGAACCGCCGCTAAACCCAGGGTGGGGCCGCGGTTCCGCGCCTCTTTTGTCGATTTAGAGCCACGTGCTTCACAGTATCTCTTAGGATTCCCTGCTGAATTTTTTGGCAATTTTTAATTCACAAAAAAACCTGTTTTTAGAAAAAATCCAGAGAGCACTTTTGAGTTGGGGTTTCGGGTTCGTTCGGGTTTCAAATTCCTTCTAGACTTCGCCTAAGGCTCTAGCTAGGCTCTGATACCACTGTAGGGTTCCTAGGCACCCTAGTGAGGTCTCACAAGGCATCAACCATGCCAATTTCAAAAAATTATGGGTGCCGAGAGACCCGACTACGGATCGTTTGCTAGAAAACTAGGCGAAAAAGCTAACTAGTTAACACTTAACTATGAGAATACGGATATACAACCTTTGTAGATCCGGTGCTCCACCTCCATAGCTCCGCAACGAAGTCCTTTGCTGTCCAAAAAGAATCCGGGCTCTAGCGTCGGCTTCATCGGAGAATAGGCGAGCTAGGTCGTCGATGTCCATGCCGAAGATGATCTTCATCGAGGCATCGCTAAATCAAGCTCCGACTTCACCAAGTCAAGAAACTTGTGAAGGAAACACACTCTACTACTTGGCAAGAGGTAGAGGATGAAGAAATAGGAAGTGGGTAGACTTTAGAATTGGGTTTCTCACTCTTTTCCAACAATCACCATTGATGGAGCTTAGTTTCTCTTCTTGAAGAAGAAGAAGAAGAAGAAATGTTATTATGATTAGAATAATAAAAATGAGAAAAGAAATTCATTCTTATCATAATTGAACCATAGTTAGGTGTAGAGAATCAATCATGGTTTAGTGGAATGGTTAGGTTAAGCATGAGACAAAAATGGTTACAAAGTCAAAGACTTCATGAAGTTTCATGAAGCATTTAAAGAAAGCCACCATTTTCTCATGCTCTTTTTCTTTTCCAAAAAGAATAAATGTGTATATAAATTAATAAGAAAAACAAAACCCTAATTATCCACTTAACCATGGTTTAATTCTTTACACTTAACCAAAAATGTATGTATCATCAAACATAATACAATCTAGTGCACAAAATCATATCGCATATGTAATGCACACATCCGAGTGAGAAAATCCATCTTAAAGTGAACCGATACCAGTTAATGCAAAGTAATATATCAAATATATAATTATGCATTAAATCATTAAATCAACACTTGATTCAATGATCCGGTCATGTCGCACAAAACCGACAGGTATCATTAGTAACAACTTATCGAATCAACACTTGATCCGATAACCCGGCTATATCGCATATAACCGATCAATGTCACATCGCGAGAATCGAATACAGTATCAGATACTGGTATTATTCTCGGTCCCGCACATATCTCATATGCGCTCCTATTTCGTTTCGCTTGAGCCAGGAAACCTCTGTGTAGGACTCTAAAGACTCGTCAATACGCCGGCAGCAGATGATGATCATATCAAACATCCACAAGCCGCAAGCGGTCTGCTAAACGTAACGGCCATCCGGGTATTGAGCGATCTTAAGATCGACGAGCAAGCCCGCTCACACTCCAGTGAATCCAACCAGTAACACTACCGTACAGTCCGATCTGATCGTCTGATATGTCGCATATCTCGCCTAGGGGTGGTTAACGTCAGACCCCAATAGCTTGATAAGTCGTGTGGATATGAGGTCTATAACAATTCGAGAAACTACTGGTAACACTTACCAGTAAATCTCAGCAACCCTGGCCAGGGATTTCCTGTTATAGCCAATCGAACACAGCGCAACATCAACCCCCTATACCGGGAGAGACGAATCCCCTCCTATCGCTCATTGCCTCCATGTGACTCGGGACTGTACCCAAAAACCACCGTTTTGCACGCCCTCTTGGACGTGGTAAGATGGAAATCAAAGCACAGTGGGAACCACACAAGACTCTATGACGATCTCGGGTCAACAGACTACTCTGTACCAGTGTCACCAGAGAACTGCCATCTGACGTGAGGTATAATACCATCTGGGAGTTCTCGGCGAGTCCGTCCAGTGTACCCAGTCACTACTGAGCACCCGTATATCATCTCTGATGTCAAACACCAATGGATATGGGATCATCCATCGCCCATCTGTATGGGTCGAGAAGGTATAAGCTAGTCTACTCTGGTATATCGATGCCCCGTCTCGATACACTCTCGACTAGGGACTTTGAAGGATGTACTTATAGACTACCATGTCCCCACTAGTATGATCCGCATCATAGTCCAGGTAGTCAAGCACACATCCTAAGGGCTTTACCAACATGTAACTGAGAGACAATCAGTATACAAGTTAAGGTAAAGTTCAACCAGATAGCATACTATCATGTCGAGCAAGAAAGTCTTCCCTATATATGTCCCAGCATCCACTACAATATACATCCTATGTACAGTAATGGCCTCTAGGGCATACATATAACTAACAATTTTTTACTTGGTATTTATATATATATGTTGATAAAGCCCATCGGGTGTTTTATCTGACTACCGGCATTGTGATGGCAGTCATACTAGTGGGAGCTGTATAGTCAATAGGCACACCCTTAGATGTCCCTGGTCGCAGGAGTATCGAGATTGGGCATCGATACTCCGGAGTAGACTAGTGTAAACATATCTAGACCCTGACGAGGGGCAATGGATTGGTCCCGCAACTATTGGTGGTGTTCACCTAAGATTGTATACAGATGCTCACTGGGTGTGAGTACACCGGACAGGACTCACCGAGAACTGACTGGATGGTATTATACCTAACGTCAGATAGCAGTTCTCAGGTGACATGTGTGCAGATAGTCCGTTGACTTAAGGTCATCATTTGTCTCGTGTGAGTTCCCACTGTGCTTTGATTATTACCCTACCACGGCTCAAAGGAGTCGTGCAAACAGGTTTCAGTTGGGCACAGTCCCGAGCCACGTGGAGGCAGTGAGCGACTGTTAGGGATTCGTCTCTCCCGGTATAGGGAGTTGATATCGCACTGTGGTCGGTTGGTCATTACCATAAGTCCCTGGCCAGGGCTGATTGAGAATTACTGATGGAATGATCAGTAGATTCTCGGGTGGTCTTGAACCATACCGACACGACTTGTACGGTTATTAGGGGTCTAACGTCCTACACCTCTCTAGACCATACATGCGATACTCTTAGACGAACAGACCGGACTGCGCGGATATTGTCACAGACAGGCTCAGTAGGATTTCAGATGGGTTACCTCATCAGCTTTCTTATCGACAACTACCTGGGGACCGTTACGTACAGCTAGTGCCGCTTGCGGTCTGTGGTTAAACCCACTGCCAGCGTAGTAGTTGAGTCTTTAGAGTCCCACATAGAGATTTCCCAAACCCAGGCGAAAAGATATAGAAGTCGTATGGTTTTATGACAAAGGTTCGGACGCATACGTGTTTGAACGCACGTACGACATTCGGACAGTTTTTACTAGCCGGCTTTGGTTTAAGCCAGATTCTAGTATCAGGTTATTGGATTTATACAGTCTAAAGTTTTTCTGTGTTTTCACGGATGAGAGGGGCGTTCTCGTAATTTTCCGAGAAGCTTCTACAAGGATGTGACATGGAGGGAGAGGTGGCATTTTCATTTAATGATTTAGTGACTCATTGTGAGTGATTCATCATGTCATTAATGCATTATTAAATGCTTAATGACTCACATAATGAATCACCCACTTGCATTAATGAAACATGATGAATAATCTCATATTATTCATTTCTTTTTATTGATTATGTTTCATATATCAAGTGAGAAGTTATTTCATTATTATTATTATTATCATTATCATCTTCTCACTCTCTCTCTTCAAGTTCTCTCTCCTTCACCAAACCTAATCCTACCCTCATGAGTTGAGAACAAGGATTAGGAAAGACTAATTACTCCATAACCTATCTCTACATCACCTTAGCTACTCTATTTAGCAACTAGAGAAACTAAGTAACCTCAAGTTTAGAGGTTATAGCTTGGATTAGGGTTCTCGGGTGGATCGTCTATCACGGAAGAAAGCCGAAGAGGACATGGAGATCCAAAGAGGCCGTAGATAACATTAAGATGAAGGACTAGAACCGTTTGGTATAATCTCTTAACATGTAGTTTAGAACTCTATAGCTTTTGTTAAAAGTTGTTTAGCAAACGATTCATACGGTTATTCGATATTTAATCATAGAACAAGATTGTTATTCATATTTCCGCCTCCCCATAAGTATTGGGGTGTTGAACATCGACTTACAAGTTTTGTACATCATGATACATTAAACCAAAGCGTAACATGTAGTTTTTGAAATGAAAAGAAGTTGTCAAGATGGTTTTAGAAAATATAAAAGAAAAATGCTTAAATAGTGAAATTAATGTAAATGGAAATTGAGGTATGGTGTATATCTTCTTGTGGGTTCACTCATACACACACACTCAGTTACACTCACACACACCCAATTGCCCATGCTGGCTGAACCAGCATCCTTAGCTGCCCCAAATAATTCCCACTTCAAAAGTCAATGAAAAGAAAAAGAAAGGAAAATGATATTAAACATTGAGGTATGGGTCTTTATACTTGATGTATGGTTCTTTACTTGGACTTTTCCCTCACCCACACCCAGTTTTCCCCCCTCTTCTGGCCGAGAGCTGCTGCTGGAAATCCCCCACTTTCTCCATCTCATCTCATCTCCAAATTCATCCAAATTCCATCAAAATTCACACAAAAACCTCACAATTCCCTAATTAAAACTTTACCCATTTCTCTTTAGCCAAACTAGTATGGATCTAGGAGCATGGAGGCCATTTTAGGTGACAGGTTTTCAAGTTTGATCTCAAGAATTTGGGAGGTATAAATCATAACCCTATAATGAAATTGTTGTTTAAATTGCTTAACCTAGCATATTTAAATGTTAATTTAATTCTAGTTGATAACTTGAAAATTCAAGATTTGGGTTTGGATCAAGATAGGGGTTTTGATCATTTGATTGTGGTTGTGAGATGTAGTTTAAATCATCAAAGCATGTAAAACCTAATCTAGTTGCTAGTTTGCTAATTGTTAATTTAAAATTGTGCTAATTATGCTATTTTGCAAACTAGGTTTTTAGAATTAAATTAATTATGTGAGATTAAAATCTAATTAATGGTTGGGTGACTTAATCAAGATAATTAGTGAGCACTGTGGCCACTAAAATTTGTTAAAACATGTAGATTTGGGCTAATACGGGATATTGTGGCTTACTGGGTTTTTGGAAGTAAAATGATTTGATTTATTTTGAGCTTTTGGTGATTTACAACCTTTTCTATATAATATTTAGTGTATGGTGAATGTGCAATTGGTAAGAGTAGGTAATGGAATTTGTGATTTTCACGTATTGCGACCCAAGTTGTAGTTTGTGGCGTTGTTATGGTGCGTTTCAAGCACCAAGTGTGTACGCGTTTTGTTGGTGCGCGTGTTTGACTTGTATTGGTGGTGTCCGCGACTAATTATATATTATTCTCTTTTTACTTGTGTAAGTTTCTAGGATCGGGTGCAGAGGCGTCGGATGTGGTGCGGGAAGGACAGAGCTGAAATCAGAGCAGATTAGCCGTGACGTCCAGGTGAGTAGATATATTTCTACGGGGGAAGTCGGGTGGATGGCGTATAGCACCCCCGCAGTTCGTAGTGTAGCCTTTGATATATTATAGTTATATATGAATATGTGTTATGTGAAACTTGGTTAGTTAGCAAGTAAGATCTTAAAAGATCATGGGTTAATTCTAATATAATTAGAAGATAGTGTCGTTAGTGATTTTCTTAGTCGCGAACCCTAGAATGAGGTTTATATACACACACGCACACACACACGCATATATTTATTTTCTTATGCGTATATGGGGATATATATATATATATATATATATATATATATATATATATATATATATAGACACACACACACACATATATGTATGTGATGTTAGTGTATATGCCCTAGAGGCCATTATTGTATCATACTGGTTTGTATATTACTTAATGGAAGTTTGGGATATTCACAGTTGTATAGGCAGTCTTGCTCAAAATGGTAGTATACTACTTGGTTTGTTTCTACTTCAATATGTGCATGTGTTTCTTTTAGAATATTGCTTATACATATTAGTAGATCCCTTAGGATATTTTCTTGATTACCAGCGTTGTGATGGCAGTCAAACTAGTAGGGGCTGGGTAATCTACAAGCACATCCTTATACAGGTCCCTAGTCGTAGGATTATCGAGACGGGGCATCGATACTCTGGAGTAGACTAGTGTATACGCTTGTCATCCCAGCAGGGAGATGGTCTCCCACAGCCATTAGTTCGTCGTACTGGAGATAGTATGCAGGTGCTCGTTAGGTTACGAGTACACTGGACAAGACTCATCAGGGAACTGTTGGTTGGTACTATACCTATCGTCAGATAGCAGTTCTCAGGTGACATGAGTATAGCTTAGTCCGTCGACTTGACACTGCTACTTCGTCTCGAGTGTGTTCCCACTGTACTTTGATTACTCCCTACCACGGCTCAAAGGAGTCATACAAACAGGTAGTAGTTGGGTGCAGTCCCGAAGCACTTGGAGGCAGTAGCGGTTAGACAGGATTCATCTCTCTCAGTATTGGGGGTTGATATCGCGCTGTGTTTGGAGAGCCATTACACAAAGTCCCTGGCCAGGGCAAGCGATATTTACTGGTAGGTACTCCAGTAGTTTCTCGGGGTGTTTTGGACTACACTCCGACACGACTTATACCGCTATTAGGGGTCTGACGTTTACCGCCCCCTTAGGCCCGATATATGATACTCTTAGACGAACAGACCGGACTGTACGGAGATTGTCACATTCAGGCTCAGTAGGAGTTCTGATGGATTTTCCTCATCGGCCTTCTTATCGACATTTATCTGGGGACCGTTACGTACAGCTAGTACCGCTTGCGGCCTGTGGTTAAACCCACTGCCAGCGTAGTGACGAGTCTTTAGAGTCCCATACTGAGAGTTTCCCTGCACTAGGCAAAAGGCGTAGAGGCCGTATGGTTTTACGGCAGGGCTTCGATGACATACGTGCACTTGTGTGCATATGATGTTCGGGCGGATAATACTAGTGGGCTTTGGTTTAAGCCGGATCCTAGTATTATATTGATGGATCAGTTTTGTCTCTTAGTATTCGTATTCTTCGGAATGCGGATGCGGGTGTGTATGCACGGATGAGAGGAGCGGAGAAGGAGATAGCTCATTAGGGTTTTGACCATTGACTTGATTAAAACCATTTTGAAGTGGAGGAAAATGTTTACTAATCCTTTTAATGATAATTATGTCATGGCTAATTGGTTTGACCATTTGACCTTGTTGACTTTTGTTGACTTAGATATTTTTGTTAAGCACTAGATATTTTGGCTTAGCATTAATTGTGACATGATAATGGTCAAATCAATTTAGCCATCTCAATTATCATGATAAAAGATTAGTTTTCTATTTTCCTCATGGTTCATTATCTCATACACTTTCTCTTTGCTCAAGTGAGCTCTCATGCTAGCTCTTCTTCTTCCTCACTAGAAATCCCTTAAGGTCTCATGTACTGAGAAAATTAGGGTTTCAATAGACAAACAAATCCATTTTCATACTCTACATCACCTAGGCCATCAAGTCTAGCAAGCTTGTTGCCCTAATAACCTCGATTTCTGAGGTGGAGCTCGGACTATAGACTCTCGGGTGGATCATTTTCAACTCGAGGAGACCGTTGAAGAAGCCACGATCCGGATCGATCCTTGGAGCCTACGTAGACGAGGAGGACAGTGGAGAAGACCTGATGGACTTGTAGCACGAAGTATGATCTTCTAACATAGTAGATAAAACCTCTAGTTAGTTTGTTAGCAATGGTTTAGCAAAGATCCTTAAGCATAGTCTATGTACCTTGTAAGAAAATTTTTATTTTTACCTATTCCGCCTCCCCGTTAACTAGCGGGGTGAGTAACATAGACTTACAGTGGTATCAAAGATAGGTTAAACCATTACTAACATGTTAGAAAAGTGTTAGAAATTTGATCACTGGAAAAATCTCAAAATACGTCAAAAATGCACAGTTTCTGTCGATTTTAAAAACTGGTCCAAATATTTTTCCAGGGACCTTAAAAATAAATGCAGCCTTTTTGTAGGGCACCCAAGAAAAATGAGGTCGTGACTCGGTTAGACCGCCATGGAAGCGCGGCTAAACCATGTGTTTAGCCGTGGATCCGTGGCCGAGTCGACTCCGAGTCAACTCGTTTTTCCTGCAGTGTGTCTATTTTGGTGTTTTGTGATTTCTCTAATATTTTGTTTATACCCAGAATTTATGAGTACTGTGTTGTACTTGGGGTATATTCAAATCTGGTAATCGATCGAAATTTTAAGTACTTTAACTAATCGGATCTTCTGTGATGTGATATATGTACTGAACGTCTACTAATCACTATAGGTCGATTAGTGGGGGTTGTACATATCTGTGATCTGTGATGTTGGATTGTGTATATTAACTTGTTGGATCATCGTGGATGAATAGCCGGAGATGTGAGATGAGAGTTTTCATTTTTCATTCGATGTAAATTGTAAATTGATGTAATATTATTTTATGGTCGCACATCCGGGTTAAGGTTGTACGCGCCATTGTATATTATTTCTTTTACTGTTTTTTGCTCCTAGGATAGACCTAAGGTGGGATGCACAAACTACCGGGTACTTTGAAGTGCTGAGTGGCCTACTCACTTTGTTGAGGGAGGTTGCTTCACTTCGGGTATTGGCGGGTTGTTTGCTGCACCCGTAGAGGTCTAGGATGGTGTTTGGCTATTCATCACGACCGTGGAATTTGATTTTCGTTACATGCTTAAACGAAACGCGGAATTCCTAGTATATCCAATTTGTTCATCTGTGATCTGGAATGCCTATCATTGCGTCTGACGAATGTATATATTTATATATGATATCTAGTAGACGTTGCTTATATTTTGCATCCACGCTAGTCCAGCCCCCGCTCTGTCGTTAGTTAAGTAACCTAACAGGTGATGACGGGGCCCCGTGGCGAATGCGGATGGCATAAGCGTACGTTATATTTTCTTTGTTTTTGCAATGGTAGGATTAATTGATAGGACACATTGCATTAATGCAAAGAAAACAAACCAAAGCTGAATCGTTGGAACAATTTCAAAACCACTCAGTTTTTTCAAAACAGCAAAACTTTTAAAATGCGGAGCTTAAACCACTCCTTTTAAAAGCTATCTGGTTCCTTCGATTATATCTAGTTCACTATGTTCACGGTTTTGCCAAAACCATTCATAGCCCTCCGTCATTTCATATGAATATTCAATATTATTCAAGTTATGTTTGTTGGCCTTAGTTAAGGCATAGTGATTGGTAGCTGCTGGGTATTCATATGTTGCATAGATAGATGCGTTGGTTTGGGACAGTCGTATTACTTTGTTGGCTTTAGTCAAGAGTATATACGGGTGGGTTCAAATTAACCTGGACAATGACGGGTAGAACTTGACATGTGACTTATGATTTGTTGGCCTAAGTCAAGGTCATAAGAGCATGGGACAAAAATCCACATCGGGAGTTTCTAATGAAACTAAAACTTGCTAGTACTGCATACTATTTAGAGTTTGATAATGTTGGTAGGATTCCTTCAGCATTATCACACAATGATATTTGGATCCCGATCCTACTGTGAGTATCCGCTACTCCTCGAAAGATTTTTTCACTTAACGATCAATGCTATAAACCAAGTAGGTGTCTAGAACGGTGTTAGCGGGGCTACGCCTCCAGGGAAAAGAGATTATTTAATTAAGGAACTTCGCGAAAGCGTCATAAAACCTCCCTCGAAGTACCGACACTCGCCTGGCTGAACGGTTAAGCAAGTATTGTATGGTGAGATTAATCCTGACTAATTCTTCTTTTATGGTTTGAGGAAGGATTCGAGAAACAGTGGGAGCCATCCTGTTTAGATAAACTAAAAACCAATCTAAATTTGTAAGAGAATCATGCTAAGTGTTTTCTTCTCTCTCTGTTAATTGCAGCGACGCAATGACCAGACATAGGTTACATCTAGATAATAAAATGAATGAATCCGACTATAATGACTGGCAAAGGTCTGTCCAGATGTCCATTACCCTTGACAAGCTGGGACACTTCTTCACTACTCAAACCCCACCGTCTCAGGACCAGTTTCCATCGTCACGGATATTGATATCCGTAAGACATCGTAAAAAGACTGTGCGAATGCCAAGTGCCTCGTGTTGGCCTCAGTTGATAGTGCATACCAGAGGCAGCACGAGAAGATGGACTTAGTTTATGTCTTCCTCCATAACAAATATTTATATGAAGAGCAATCTCGTATCGCAAGATATGATACCTCGAAAGAATTGCTTCAAGCGAGGTTGGCTGTCGGGTCATCTGCAGGGGACAACGTTCTTACAGTAACTAGCTATATTGATGAGCTCACGAACCTGAAGACCACGTTGAAGAACGAGTCATATATTGACTTGATTCTACAGTCTCTACCAACTACTTACACCCAGGGAGACACCCGCTCTGCTTAATGGGGGACCTTCCTCTTCTGCATCCAAGGCGAAAGCAAAGGGTGAGAAGAAGAAGACCTCCACAAAGCCAATATGTGGTGTCAGGGAGGTAAAAGGAAAGGGAAGGGCAAAAGTTTCGGGACTAGATATAGGGAAGGTGGGACGTCTCTATTGTTACGGGAAAAGACATTGGCAGAGGGATTGCAGGGCTTGCAAAACCAGTAGCCAGGATTCGAAGCATATTGTAGCTTCGACTTCGGGTGTATTTGTAATAGAAAACTGTATGTCAATTAACTCTACTTCCTGAGTACTAAATACCGGATTAGATCTCATATATGTAATTCATTACAGGCCTTGAGAAACCGTAGAGTTATCAGGGTGGGTGATATGACTCTCAGAGTTGCAAATGGAATGAGCATGAATGTTGAATCCGTAGGGGAATATCATCTAGGATTGACAAGTGGGCAGATATTGATTCTACGTAACTGTTTGTATGTACTTAGTCTAGCTTGTAATATCATATCTGTATCCTTACTTTCTAAGGAAGGATATGATTTTACATTTGTAAGTGATGTGGTCCACATCCACCTAATTCAAGTTCTGATTGTGTCAGGTACATTAGAAAACGGTATATACGTATTAAATCAAGCTCAGGTTTTCAGTGTCCAGAACACACTTAAAAGAAAGTCTTCGGAAACAAATCAGGCTTTCTTATGGCATTGTAAACTGGGTCACATCAATAAAACACGGTTGACGAAGTTACATAGAGAGGGATATTTGGATCCGTTCGAATATCAGTCTTATGCTATTTGTCAATCTTGTCTCATGGGAAAGATGACAAAGACTCCATTCACTGGACACGGAGAAAGAGCGAGCGAGCTCTTAGGACTCATACACAACGATGTGTGTGGTCCAATGTCTACACATGCGCGAGGTGGTTATTCCTATTTCATTACTTTTACGGATGATTTCTCTAGGTATGGACATGTCTTCTTGATGAAAAATAAATCCGAGGCCTTTGAGGAATTCCGGGAATACAAGAATGAAGTGGAAAAGCAAACAGGCAAAAGTATCAAGACACTGAGATCTGATTGAGGTGGTGAATACTTAAATGCCGAGTTCCCGGGCTACTTAAAAGAGAATGGAATTCTCTCTCAGCTTACTCTTCCATTCACACCACAACACAATGGTGTATCGGAATGGCGGAATCGAACCCTATTGGATATGGTTCGTTCCATGATGAGTAAAGCTGAGTTACCGCGATCCTTCTGGGGTTATGCACTAAAATCAGCTGCATATCTTTTGAACCAGGTTCC
The DNA here is from genome assembly GCA_030015575.1 of Agapanthus africanus. Classification (NCBI taxonomy): domain Eukaryota; kingdom Viridiplantae; phylum Streptophyta; class Magnoliopsida; order Asparagales; family Amaryllidaceae; genus Agapanthus; species Agapanthus africanus. The sequence goes on from CM057341.1 coordinate 301,054,065, forward strand.
TACTAAGTCAGTGCCTACCACACCATACCAGATGTGGAGTGGAAAGAAACTATGTCTTAAACACTTTAAGACATGGGGATGTCCAGCTTTTGTTAAAAAGCAGCATGCAAACAAGCCCGAGGCACGCTCAGTACTGTGTAAGTTTGTGTGATACCCAAAGAACTCCAAGGGGTATGTTTTCTATTACGTAAAGGAGCAAAAGGTCTTTGTTTCTCGTCATGCCCGCTTCTTGGAAACTGAATTTTTAGAAAATCAGATAAGTGGGAGCGCAATAGAACTTGAAGAAATTCCAGAACCATAAATTATTACTGAAAGCTTGGTAGAACCACAGGTTTTAGAAGAACCGGACATCCCAGCGCCACTCCGCAAGAGTAGTAGGCAGTCTCATCCGCCCGAGAGATACTACGGTTTTCTCATAGACGGGGATCGAAAGGATTGCATCATTAACAATGATGAGCCTACTAGCTTCCAGCAAGCCATCCAGAGCGGTGACTCGGTAAAATGGCTGGATGTAATGCGGACCGAAATGGAGTCCATGTACACCAACAAAGTATGTGTTGGAGATAGTGCCCTCAGAGTCAATTATTAGGTCACAGGTACGTGATTGTAATGATTGAGGGAGGACCTATCCCGGTAGGACAGTCTTACTCGAGATGATAGTATGCTATCTGGTTTACCTTTATCATCGTGTACTGTTTTAAGTGACCTGACACGTCGCTATTACACGTTGATAGAGCCCCTAGGATTCTTGCTTGCCACCAGCAGTATGAGGGCGATCATATAAGTGGGAGCTGGGGGTCTACAAGCATATCCTTAAAAGGTCCCTAGTCGTGGGAGTTTCGAGACCGGGCATCGATACTCCATTAGTAGACTAGTGTATACAGTCGAGACCCCGACGAGGGGCGGTGGCCGGTCTCACAAGCCACTGGTGTCAGTTGGATCACCTAAGATGTATACAGGTGCTCATTGGGTTATGAGTACACCGGACAGGACTCGCCGGGAACATGCTAGTTGGTCATATACCAGACGTCAGATGGCAGTTCCCTGGTGACATGTGTGCAGGTTAGTTCATCGACCTGGGGATCGTCATTTGTCTCGTGTGAGTTCCCACTGTACTTTGATTACTACCCTACCACGGCTCAAAGGAGTCGTGCAAACAGGTTTTAGTTGGGTACAGTCCCGAGCCACATGGAGGCAGTGAGCGTATCTTCAGGGGTTCGTCTCTCCCGGTATTGGGGGTGAGGTCGTGCTGTGTCTAGGAGAGCCATTACACAAAGTCCTTGGCCAAGGCAAGGAGATTTACTGGTAGGTATTCCAGTAGTATCTCAGGGTGTTCTGGGCTACACTCCGACACGACTTGTACCGCTTTTGGGGGTCTGACTTTTACCAACCCCCTAGGCCCGCCATGCGATACTCATAGACGAACGGACCGGACTGCACGGATATTGTCACTGACAGGCTCAGTTGGGTGTCGGGGTGAGCTTCCTCATCGACGTCCCTTTTGGTCAATAGCTGGTGGCCCGTCACGTATTGGCTTATACCTCTGACGGGCTAGTGGTTAAATCCACAGCCATAGTATTGACGAGTCTTTAGAGTCCACCACACTTTCAGTTACTCAGCTTTCGGGCGAAACGCTGTAGAGGCCGTATGGAGATATGGCAGGGTCCGATCAGATACGTGCGGTATTGCACGGATCAGGATCAGACAGTTTTGTACTAGTGGCCGTATAGTTATATGGCAGGGTTCGATCAGATACGTGCGGTATTGCACGGATCAGGATCGAACGGATTTAACTAGCCGGCTTTGGCTTAAGCTGGTCTTAGTTTAGTACAGTGTAGATTTTGTCTCATTGCATTTGTATCCGGACGGAATACAGATGCGGGTGTGTATGCACAGTATCGGGGTTTTCCTGTAATTTATTACGGGACCAGTTTTCTGGAGTTGCCAGTTTGCATTCCGTTCCGGCCGGTTTTCCTTTGTTCTTTCCCGGCCGGACTTTTTCCGATGGAGGGGGTTATTTGCAATTGTGCAAATAACACTTTGTGGAGGGTTTTATTGTATATATATTGATTATGATAGCTTTCATTTCTTTTGCTCCATACTTTGGATTTGAGTGACATGAAAGGGTATGGTTTGAAAAAGGAAAAGCATGGTTGTATGTTTTCTTGTCTCTTGATGTGGTCACCTCTTTCATCTCCTACACTCACCTCCCTTAAGGCTTCATATTCTTTCCTTCTACATTTCTAAGTTGATAAGTTTTTCCATGGTTGTGAGAAGAAGAAGAGAGAGCTTCATCTTTGAGAGTTTTCTTCATTCATGATCTCTTTTCATGCTAAGAAAAATGCAAGCACCATTTTTCTTATCTTGTTTCCTCCATCATCTACAAATGGCAACAAACCCCAAAGTGAGACATCCACTCTACACTACACTTCCTACAGCACATCTTGAGCATGTCGAGTTGCCGGCTTCATGCGCGAGTTGCCTCGGTATTGAGGTGGGAGCCCGTAAAAGACGAAGGCGATGTGGTGCCCTTTCCGGCGAGGAGGCGACGATGTGGACGGAGATCCCGCGAGGAGATCGGAGTGGAGATGAAGACCGGAGGACTTGGATCGTCGGTATATCTCTTCCCCTTCTCTTTGTAGTTAGCTAGATTTAGTTTAATGGCACGATCCGGGGTTTAGTGCGCGGTGGTGCCGGTTTGCAAAGTCCGCAAAATTTAAGTTATTCACCGCTTCCGCATTCCGGCGTCGGATTGACGGCCGGGGCGCCGCCGTGCACTTACAGTGGTATCAGAGCCACGCCATTAACTTAGTCTAGCTTTGTGTAATGTGTTTTTCAGTTCCGATCGATCGAAATGTCCAAAAACCCGTATTTGCCCACGACAGTTTCTGTTGAAAATTTTTGGTCTCGAAAAATTTTTCAGGTTGTAAAATATTGATGTACTGGAAAATCTAAGAGTTCTGTAAAAATTTGACGAAGTAACTCCACAGTTGGAGCGCGGAACCGCCGCGAAAACCCCCTTTATGCGGCCCTTCCGCCGCGCACTATTCACATCACTTCACCATTTTTTTACAGAGGCCTTCTGGGCTTAAAATATGGGCTTTGGAATATTAAAGTTGGGCCAATTGTTTCTGTGAGTGCTACAGTTTTCTTTGGGGCCCACTTGTTAATTGTTTGATCAATCGGAAATTTTTTAAACACATTTTTCACAGTATTTACATTATATCTGCGACCGTGAATGTCACTCGATCGGTAAATCCGGTCTAACTGCTATAGCCCGGTTAGACGGATTTGCGAACGTGATTTTCACGTTGATGTTATATGTATTTGCTGTGATGTTGCGGATCGGTCGTGGGGGATAGCCTGGATGCAATGCTAGTACAGTTTTGTTGTATTATGTACATTTGATATTGCGGGGCGAGCGTCCGACATGTGGACTGCCGTCACTGCCTGTTTGTATTATTCTTTTGGGGCACGACCTGGTTGCGGTCGATGTACCCGTTGTATGTATATTTTACTTTCTATACTAGGGTTACCCCGCGGAGGGGTGCACGGATAGCCGGGTTCTAGAAGGCAACAAGCCCGCATCTCATGGCATTGGGACGGAGGGGGCTTCACTCCAGGATTGGCTGGCTATTCGCCGCACTCGTAGGGGGTATAAGATTTCATTGCATAGGCTATCCACACGACCAGGGGAACGTCGGGTTTCAGTAGTGGCTCTGTGAAACCCGGGGATCCCAGATATCTGTATTGTTCTTTGATGCTGTTCATTCTCTGTGATGTTGCATTTCTTTCACGCCTTGAGCGAAATATAATATATTGGTATATATATTAGTAGATGTTGTATATGTTTTACATCCGCGCTAGTCCAGTCCCCGCTCTGTCGTTAGTTAGCTAACCTAACGGGTAATGACGGGACCCAGTGGCGAATGCGGATGGCATATACGTACATCAGTATATTTTCGTTCTTTTTGGTGTGATCAATTGATGGGACTGCGTTGATTCGGATCAATGCAAGTTAAAAACAAACCTAATCTGATGTTGTTGGAACACTTTTTCAAAAGCTGTTATTGCAAGGACGTTTACTTTTGTTTTGCATCGTGGTATTCATTTAGAATATCCTGCTCCTCAGTCGACGAGGCAAGGGCCGAGATCCCTTCACCGGGAGTGACCCCTTGGACAGAAGTTTGCGTCAGGGCATTAACTTCACTATAGCCGATTACTTTTGCTTTGCATCGTGGTATTCATTTGGAATATCCTGCACCTCATTCTACGGGGAAAGAGCCGAGATCCCTTCACCGGGAGTGACCTCTTTAGTAAAGGTTTTCGTCACTATATTTTCTAAAAAGCTATCCGTTCCTTCAACGATATCAAGTTCATTACGTTAAAGGTTTTCGCCAGAAACCATTCGTAGCCCTCCGTCGTTTCATATGGGTAGTCAATAGTATTCAAGCTGTGTTTGTTGGCCTTAGTCAAGGCACAGTGTTTGGTAGCTATTGGGTATTCATATGCTGCATAGATAGATGCGTTGGTTTGGGACAGTCGTATAGCCTTGTTGGCCTTAGTCAAGGGCTTGTACGGGTGGGTTCAAATCAACCTGGACAATGACGGGTAGAACTTGACATGTGACTTATGATTTGTTGGCCTTAGTCAAGGTCATAAGAGCATGGGGCAGAAATCACATCGGGAGTTTCAAAAGTACTGAAACTTGCCAGATATGCGCATACCTTCTGGAGTGTGATACCGTGAGCGGATTCCGTCACGTTATCATACGATGATAGTTGGATCCCGATTCCCACTGATGAGTTAGTTTACTCCTCGGGTGACCCCGACTAATTCTTCTTTCAGGTTTGGAGGAGAATTTGAGGTACAGTGGGAGGATTCCAGATTAGATAAATTGGTAACCATTCTGATCTAGGTTAGAGTGCACGCTGAGTGTTTCTTTTCTCTCTCTCTTTGGCAGCGACCATTGACCCGACCCTAAGACTTTGACTCAGTGACCAAGTTAACCGAACCTTCTTAACACTGGCTTTTGGATTGTCAGAGTTGCGAACCTCATTGCCACTCCTACTTTTACCCTTTTCTCCAGGACACCCCGTATTACTACGAACGTCCACTTCCATTGGACAAAACCATCGTATGGTTAGATACGAACTCGAAGGAATTTATTCGAGGATGGTTTCAGGTTCTGGAGAAAACGGATAGGATTATTCAGTTGTCTTTTCCTTTTACCCTCTCTCAGGTTACGAGTACTCCTTGGTTTAGGGGTAGTACACCTATTACGCAAATTGGATTGTCTTCTTCCAAACCTTAGGCTGGTGCCGACCGGTAGGGAATGAAGAAAACCAATTAGCATAACGATGGTGTGCAGAAGGTATTAAGTTCAGACAAAGCAAGGGATTAGTAAGAGGGCAAAGTAAATTGCGACTGCTATTCACGACCGAACCAAGTATTTCTTCGCCAATCCTAAATCACCTTTGTATTTCTCCAGGACACTCCGTATCACTACGAAGATCCCATTTTATTGGATAATCCATCGTATGGTTATATACGAACTCGAAAGGAACTTGTTCCAGTTCGGGGATGGATCCTGGTCCAGGAGAAATAGGAATAAAGTACATTCAGGTGTCTTTTATCTTCACCTTCTCTCGTGTTGCGAGTGTTCCTAGGATAGGGACAGTACACCCATTATGCTTATTGGATAGTCTTCTTCCAAACCATAGGCTGGTGCCGAACGGTAGGGAAGGAAGAAAACCATTTGGCCTAAAGGGGTGTACAGAAGGTAAAGACTAAAGACAGATGAAGGGATTTGGAGAGGTGGCAAAGAATTACAAGGTTACAGACGTGATGATGGAAGAGGCATTACTGGGAATACCAGGATACCCCATCGAAACATTTCAATGTTTCAGTTTCACTGTGTAATGTTAAAAGAGAACTGATTTCCCGATTAGACACTTACTCCAGGGTATGTATTTACCAGGTATGATTCTCACATCTGTATGGTTTTACAGATGATGAGTGGGAGTACGTTATTGGGAATTGGGTGATCATCCTCATTATATCGGGATTCGTTGTAATCGGTGATATTTGAGGAAATCACCTGGGCTGTTTGCCAGTCGGCAAATATTTGGTTTTGAATATCCGCTGTTATGCACCAATTTCAAATTGATATATCTGTACGTCTATTTTCATAGAGTGAGATATACCTTTCTGAAATTATGTCTACGACATTTACCTATATCAGTGGATGGTTAGGTAAGGAGCATTAAACAGCGGTGTAATTCTTCCTAACCATAAGTACAGTTTTCAACCTACGACACACAGTGAAAGAGTTGTTAGACTCAGCGGACTTATACAGAGTATTGTATGTTGTCCAGTGTCCATAAGGACAGAGGGGTTGGTCCTCATACTATATTCTGTTTACTTTTAACTTCTCTAGTTCTTAGACATGTGTTTCGTAGAAACACAAGGTCTAAGTTTTGAGGAGTTATAGGTATTTGAATAGAGTAGAGAACCAGGTGTAGCAAGTATCGGGATTCTTCAAGGTGATCGAAGATGTAGATACTTGTGTATGGTATTCAGTTGATAGTAGTGATTAAGAGAACTTGCTTCTCTTTCAGGTTACTCATAATTGGAAGCATTCCTAAGTTGAGTAACGCTGATCGGCCTCCTTCCATTTAGTTGACATGCACTGGAGACAGTTGCATGATTTGGATCTGGTTCAATTAAATCAGTGCCTTTGTTTTCTATATTGGATATAGAACAGTTCATATCTTAACGATGTTAAGGTACGGGGAGTTGTCCGGTTTATGATTAAAACCAGACACTGGACAACTCAAGGCACGTTTCTGTAATGGCTGTTTGTGGGTTGACCCAGGCTATGACGCGGGTTGATTTTCCACCATCTGGATGAACAATAGCGATATTGTTCTAGACTCGCCACAGTTTTATTAAAAATGGATTTTTTCAGAAAACAGTAGTGGAAGTATGGTAGAACTGGAAGTGATTCCAGAACCACAAACGATTACTGAAGATTTGATAAGGAACCTAAAGATTCAATCTGGATTGACATTCCATTGGCCACTCCGCAGATAAGGTGGGTAACTTCAGGCACCCGAGAGGCACTACGGTGGCCTCAAGGACGGTGACAGGGAAGTTCTTGTTTACCCACAATTGCCATTGCTGTTGTTCCAGGTTACGAGACCCGGCGGGAGGATGAGTATAGCGTCGTTCTAAAACTAGTTTTAGAAGTGTACGTGTATATGACTCTGCCAGAGGGTTGTCGTAGTCAGTGGGAGCAGCGGAAGTATTGGTGGACAGGTAGCTTATGTCTATTTATAGACTAAAGCAGATGTAGCGGAGATAGATCATCTATTTCTGACGTGACAGTCATGAGTTTGACTTCATCAGAATAGGGGATGGATCTGTTGAGAAGGTAGTAGGGTGTGATGTCCTGGTATCTGGATGACATACACAGAATAGGAAAAGAAACTCCTATACTACAATCGGTTATACTTTGGTCGTCACACAGTTGTTTCTCCACAAAGGAAATGGATTTTATATCTGACATACTGGTTACTGGATCTATGGTTTTAGATCTAGATTTGGGTGGTTTCCCAATCGGGGTACTTGACAGCATTCTAAGAGTATTTAGGATGGACGACTCCTGGCACGGTAGTGTACCTGCAGGTAATGGAGTCACCCTCTCCAAAGGTGTCTTACAGACTAAAGGGGAGAGGGACGTGCATGATTGGCAGATCACTTGCTAAGGCAATTGAGTCAATCGTGAGATGTCAAGTACCACACCAGATGTTGTTCTTGCACTAGATGCAATAAGTTGACATTAATCCAATCCTGGAGAAACAGTCGGAAGCAGTTTTAGAACATAAGTGGATGTTCTAGGGATATGATAACGACAGCCTCATTCAGGAGACAGTTATCATTCCAGGCTTCCAAGGTGACATGGACGACAAGGAGGTTGTCAGAGTTATAGTTTTCCTTCTGATGAGGGGCAGTATTTTGGACAGGTGGTCCAAGGCAATACTGAGGGAGGCATGGCGCGCAGGATACTGATTAAGTTCAGTTGACGATACAGTCTAAGAAGTTTGGACTTGGAGTTCATTTATGAGCTATGTCCCATCAGACATCCAGACACATTCTAAGACAGGTATTGCTCATTTCGGGAGATGGGTTTCTCCGCGAACATGAGATATAGAGAGACATGGAAAGAAACAACTAAGCGGATCCACTCACTGAGGCTATTCCTCGAACGCAATAGTTCCGCAAACGAGCTTTGTGAGACTGACTAGTAGAGGAGTTGGATGTTCGGTATCACACGGGCTGTGAGTATGCGACATCGCAATAATTAGCCTTGAGTGCAAGTGGGAGATTGTTGGAGATAGTGCCCTCAGAGTCAATTATTAGGTCACAGGTACGTGATTGTAATGATTGAGGGAGGACCTATCCCGGTAGGACAGTCTTACTCGAGATGATAGTATGCTATCTGGTTTACCTTTATCATCGTGTACTGTTTTAAGTGACCTGACACGTCGCTATTACACGTTGATAGAGCCCCTAGGATTCTTGCTTGACCACCAGCAGTATGAGGGCGATCATATAAGTGGGAGCTGGGGGTCTACAAGCATATCCTTAAAAGGTCCCTAGTCGTGGGAGTTTCGAGACCGGGCATCGATACTCCATTAGTAGACTAGTGTATACAGTCGAGACCCCGACGAGGGGCGGTGGCCGGTCTCACAAGCCACTGGTGTCAGTTGGATCACCTAAGATGTATACAGGTGCTCATTGGGTTATGAGTACACCGGACAGGACTCGCCGGGAACATGCTAGTTGGTCATATACCAGACGTCAGATGGCAGTTCCCTGGTGACATGTGTGCAGGTTAGTTCATCGACCTAGGGATCGTCATTTGTCTCGTGTGAGTTCCCACTGTACTTTGATTACTACCCTACCACGGCTCAAAGGAGTCGTGCAAACAGGTTTTAGTTGGGTACAGTCCCGAGCCACATGGAGGCAGTGAGCGTATCTTCAGGGGTTCGTCTCTCCCGGTATTGGGGGTGAGGTCGTGCTGTGTCTAGGAGAGCCATTACACAAAGTCCTTGGCCAAGGCAAGGAGATTTACTGGTAGGTATTCCAGTAGTATCTCAGGGTGTTCTGGGCTACACTCCGACACGACTTGTACCGCTTTTGGGGGTCTGACTTTTACCAACCCCCTAGGCCCGCCATGCGATACTCATAGACGAACGGACCGGACTGCACGGATATTGTCACTGACAGGCTCAGTTGGGTGTCGGGGTGAGCTTCCTCATCGACGTCCCTTTTGGTCAATAGCTGGTGGCCCGTCACGTATTGGCTTATACCTCTGACGGGCTAGTGGTTAAATCCACAGCCATAGTATTGACGAGTCTTTAGAGTCCACCACACTTTCAGTTACTCAGCTTTCGGGCGAAACGCTGTAGAGGCCGTATGGAGATATGGCAGGGTCCGATCAGATACGTGCGGTATTGCACGGATCAGGATCAGACAGTTTTGTACTAGTGGCCGTATAGTTATATGGCAGGGTTCGATCAGATACGTGCGGTATTGCACGGATCAGGATCGAACGGATTTAACTAGCCGGCTTTGGCTTAAGCTGGTCTTAGTTTAGTACAGTGTAGATTTTGTCTCATTGCATTTGTATCCGGACGGAATACAGATGCGGGTGTGTATGCACAGTATCGGGGTTTTCCTGTAATTTATTACGGGACCAGTTTTCTGGAGTTGCCAGTTTGCATTCCGTTCCGGCCGGTTTTCCTTTGTTCTTTCCCGGCCGGACTTTTTCCGATGGAGGGGGTTATTTGCAATTGTGCAAATAACACTTTGTGGAGGGTTTTATTGTATATATATTGATTATGATAGCTTTCATTTCTTTTGCTCCATACTTTGGATTTGAGTGACATGAAAGGGTATGGTTTGAAAAAGGAAAAGCATGGTTGTATGTTTTCTTGTCTCTTGATGTGGTCACCTCTTTCATCTCCTACACTCACCTCCCTTAAGGCTTCATATTCTTTCCTTCTACATTTCTAAGTTGATAAGTTTTTCCATGGTTGTGAGAAGAAGAAGAGAGAGCTTCATCTTTGAGAGTTTTCTTCATTCATGATCTCTTTTCATGCTAAGAAAAATGCAAGCACCATTTTTCTTATCTTGTTTCCTCCATCATCTACAAATGGCAACAAACCCCAAAGTGAGACATCCACTCTACACTACACTTCCTACAGCACATCTTGAGCATGTCGAGTTGCCGGCTTCATGCGCGAGTTGCCTCGGTATTGAGGTGGGAGCCCGTAAAAGACGAAGGCGATGTGGTGCCCTTTCCGGCGAGGAGGCGACGATGTGGACGGAGATCCCGCGAGGAGATCGGAGTGGAGATGAAGACCGGAGGACTTGGATCGTCGGTATATCTCTTCCCCTTCTCTTTGTAGTTAGCTAGATTTAGTTTAATGGCACGATCCGGGGTTTAGTGCGCGGTGGTGCCGGTTTGCAAAGTCCGCAAAATTTAAGTTATTCACCGCTTCCGCATTCCGGCGTCGGATTGACGGCCGGGGCGCCGCCGTGCACTTACAGTATGTACTTTGGACATTGCTCCAGAAGGGGTCAAACCCGTAGGCTGCAAATGGATTTTCAGAAAGAAGATTGGTGTAGATGGACATGTTGAAACCTATAAGGCTAGACTTGTTGCAAAGGGTTTTCGTCAAAGACCTGGTTTAGACTATGACGAAACCTTTTCTCTAGTGGCTATGCTCAAATCCATTCGGATCCTTCTTGCCATTGCTGCCTTCCACGATTATAAGATCTGGCAGATGGACGTAAAAACGGCTTTTCTAAATGGTAATTTGGAAGAGTGCGTCTATATAGATAAGACGGAGGGTTTCATTCAGAGTAGGAGCAGCGGTAAAGTGTGCAAGTTGGTTAAGTCCATTTATGGACTAAAGCAGGCATCGCGGAGTTGGAACATCTGTTTCGATGATACTGTCAAAGAATTCGACTTTATCAAAAATCCAGATGAACCATGCATTTACAGTAAGATTGTAGGGAGAACTGTGGTATTCCTCGTCCTGTACGTGGATGACATTCTCCTAATAGGAAATGACATTCCTATGCTACAGTCAGTCAAAGGATTCTTATCACAGAGGTTCTCCATGAAAGACCTGGGTGATGCCTCCTATATTCTGGGTATCCAGATCTATCATGATAGATCTAAGAGGATGTTGGGACTTTCACAGTCCAGGTACATAGACACCATACTGAAACAATTCAGTATGGAAGATTCAAAGCGCGGTAATCTACCGACTTGTCAAGGAATCACCCTCTCTAAAGAGATGTCTTCTAAGACTGATTTGGAAAGGGCTCGCATGTCATCTATACCCTACGCATCTACGGTAGGCTCTATAATGTATGTGATGTTGTGTACCAGACCAGATGTAACATACGCATTGAGACTTGTAGGCCAGAATCGGTCGAACCCAGGGGAGAAACACTGGATAGCAGTAAAACATTCTCAAGTACCTGAGAAAGACTAAGGAGATGTTCTTGGTGTATGGCGGACTTTCACTGGTGCGAGGCCTTTGCTGACTCCGGCTTCCAGAGCGACAAGGATGACTCTAAGTCCATGTCGGGTTATGTCTTTACCCTCAATGGAGGGGCGGTCTGTTGGAAGAGCTCCAAGCAGGACACCGTTGCAGACTCGACGATGGAATCGGAGTACATAGCTGCTTGCGATGCCGCAAAGGAAGTTGTCTGGATGAAGACGTCCTCATAGAACTTTAGGTGGTTCCAACCATTGTTGATCTAATACCGCTGTATTACGACAACAACAGTGCTATAGCTTTAGCGAAGGAACCCAGGTCCCATCAGAAGTCCAGACACATTTTGAGGCAGTATCACCTGATCAGGGAGATCGTTGATCGCCGAGAGATCGAGGTGAGGAGAGTAGATTCGGAGAATAACACTGCAGATCCACTCACGAAGGCCATCTCTCAGACACAGTTCGAAAGGCTGATCGAGATGATAGGTCTGTGATACGCCAATACATGGCCCTAGTGCAAGTGGGAGATTGTTAGTGTATATGCCCTAGAGACCATTATTGTATAATACTGGTTTTTATATTACTTAATGGAAGCTTGTGATATTTACAGTTGTATTAACAGTCTTGCTCAAAATGGTAGTATGCAATTTGGTTTGTTTCTATTTCAATATGTGCATGTGTTTCTTTTAACATATTGCTTATACATATTAGTGGATCCCTTAGGATCTTTGCTTGATTACCAGCGTTGTGATGGAAGTCGCAAATCAAATGGCGCCGTTGCCGGGGATGGCGTAAAATTTTCTTTTTGTAATTTCGAGTTAATATAAAATATAAAAAACATAAAAACATAAAAAATATATATACAAATTCTATCATCTTTTATTGTTTGAAGGGTTTCTTGTGTGAATTTTTGCAGGATCGATGGATCTGGAAAAATCCAGGGTGCAAATCAGGAAACGGGAGATCAGAACAGAGGGAGATTTCAACAACAGAACAGCCGAAAAAATCTTGGGACCTGAACCCTCCAAGCAGCCGCTAAACCGCCGCCGTAACCCCCTCAGAACTGCAGTTCCGCGGCTGTCCCATGACGTCAGCGCGCACAATTTTCTCCGTTTGTTTCCTTTTCTCTCTTCTGCCAATCCCCATATATCTTTTGCCAAATCTTCTGCAGGATTCTTTGCGCTTAAAAATCTTCCCCCTTCCAATAATTGATTTTCTGCAGGATTCTTTGCGCCGCGCCTAAAAGAAAATTGATTGCAAGTGATTTACTGCTTTGCATATTTTAATCGGACTTTAAGGGGCTTGAGACCAATTCAGATTGGGTGGGGATTTCATCACCCTTCCCAGTACCCCAGAAATCACATAAGGCATTTGCATTAACCAATCTTTAATTAAAAAATACTAGACTCGGCCCTAAGAACGTCGCGCTCAATAAGACAGAGGACTAGTTGTAGGCATCGGCCGTTAATCCTAACCTGACTTTGCAGTGTCTAGGCAAGTGTGTCTAAGGCGAGTGGTTACTTAATTAGGGCCACTAATTGTAGTGGAGAGCCTCCCACTCACCTGGCACTTACCTGGCCGCAATTGGCGGTGAAGAGGCAGGTTGAGGCCTATTTCTAGCCCTTTGGAATAGTTAGGAGCTGTCTAGCTGACCTAGGTGACCCTAGATCTAGGCATGATTGTGCATTTGCGGTTGATTGTAGTTGTGTCAAAGTCTCTTCTAAAAAAATCTTTTTGCAAAAAGCTCCACATAAAAAAAGGACAAAATCTTTTCAAAAACTTGCAACTTGTCGCTAAAGAAATCTTTGCACTCACATACACAACTTTCTTCTCATTGACGTTTTCTTACCTCCACATTCTGTCTTTCACCTTTTTGACTACACTACCTCATTAGTGTATGTCCGGTTGGACTAGGGACACTAGCGCCCGATTAGTCCGTGTTTCGTTGGTACCGACCGACGAACCTTTCGACTCCGAAGTCGAAATCCTTTCCACTTCTTCACTTTCACCTTCAAACTCTTCTTCCGAAGGTATGTCGGGATACAATCCTAACAATACCTTACCGACGGGACTGATTCCACCTCCGTTAGGTGCGAATAACCCGAATCATCCACCTGTTGAAGCGCCCCAACGAAGCACGCTCCAGGATCTTTTCTACTCGATCTGCACCGCCCTGCCTACTTGTCTTTCCCTCCCACCGGCAAATGGAGACAATTTTGAGATCAAACCCCACTTCATCAATATGGTGCCAAAGTTTCACGGATTGGAATCCGAAGATACTTATATCTTTATCAACAAATTCCAAAACGTTTGCGCTATGATGAAAACAACCCAATTAAGCGACGATTCTATAAGGCTAAGGGTCATTCCTTTCACCTTATGTGACTTAGCTGAGAAGTGGTTATACAGCACAGCATCGCACTCAATTAAGAATTGGGAAGAGTTTGTGAAAGTTTTTCTTAAAAAGTTCTATCCTCATCACAAGACTGCTAGAATACGTAATGAGATTATACAATTTTCCCAGCTTCCTTCCGAACCATTTTGGAAGTGTTTTGAAAGATTCAAAGACCTACTCGTTCAATGCTCTCACCATGGGGGCGAAAATTGGCAACTTTTCCAAACATTATACGAGGGATTGAACCCGGCAACGAAGCAGTTGCTAGAAACCATTTGTCAAGGTCACTTTCTAACCAAATCTAGTGAGGAAGCGTGGCAGTTTCTTGAGAATCTTAGTGAACAAACAATTCAGTGGGAGAGCACCAAGACCACATCATCTTCTTCTATTGGTCAGTCTAGGGCAGGCATACATCACTTAGATATGTCGATTACTATGAAGGCCGAGATGGCCGCACTTACGAAAAAGCTAGAAGCGATTGAGACCAAAATCTTATCGCCTTCTCCTGCCCCTGTTGTGCCTCAACGAACTGTTTGTGCCAGTTATTCGGATCCATCACATCTCACCGAAGAGTGTCCTTACAATCCATCTACTCAAGGACATGATCAAGTCAATGCTGCCTTTCAGCAACGACAAAGAAATAATCTATACTCATCGACATACAATCCGTGTTGAAGGAGTCACCCAAATTTCGCTTGGAACCAAACTCAACAATTCCAAGGAAACAACAATTTTCAAAGGCCTCCTCCTCCACAACAACAAGCACCTCAACAAACTCAATTTCAGCAACCTTTCCAACAGCAACCTTATCCTAATCAAGTGAACAATTTTGTGCCCAACAATTCTTATCCGCAAAACAATTTTGTTCCACCTCATAATAACAAGGTTAACTCGCTCGAAAGAAGTCTAGATGCGTTCCTAAAGCAATCTACACAATCCGCAGCAAGGTTAGAAACTTCTATTCAATTTTTGGTGCAAAACAGTGCCTCACACGATCAAAGCATCAAATCTATTGAGGCACAAATTGCACAACTCAATGCTGCGTTGAGCGAGCGAGAAAAAGGAAAGCTTCCATATCAACCACTGCCAAATCCCGGTCACGCACATATTGCATATGAACAGCAGAATCATAATGTAAATGCTCTGACCACGTTGAGATCCGGAAAAGTGTTGCACAATAATGTGGGTATTAACAATGACACCCCTGCCGGTGGTCCTTCTTCATCTTCTTCACGTTCTTCTTCTTCTTCGCTAGAGCATATTCTTCATTCTTCACAAGGCTCTACTTCTTCTAGCTCGAACGGACCCACTTCTCACAACACGAACATATCTACACGGGGATCCGTTCCAACTCCACAATCTGATCCACAAAAATTGGACTCAACAAATTTTCAAAATGTTCCTTTTCTAAACCGGTTGAGATCCAATAAACCAACTCCATAAATGGAGAAGATTGTAGAGTTGTTTAAACAGGTTAGCATAAATATCCCTCTTTTAGATGCAATCCAATAAGTTCCTTCATATGCAAAAATCTTAAAGGACTTATGCACCAAAAAGAGGAAGTCACAAGTACCAAAGAAAGTTTTCGTGACTAGTGCTGTTAGCGATGCTCTTGTCCAATCTTTACCCAAAAGCACAAGGACCCCGGTTGTCCTACTATTTCGATAACAATTGGGGACAAGAATATCAATAGAGCACCATTAGATCTTAGTGCTAGTGTCAATTTGCTATCTTATTCTGTGTATGATCAATTAGGCATTGGAGAGCTTAAGCCTACTCATTGTACTCTCCAAATGGCCGACCTATCAATCACCCATCCTAGGGGAGAGTTGGAGGATGTGTTAATTAGAGTAGGGGATTTCATTTTCCCCGTGGACTTTATTGTTATGGATACACAACATGTAGCTAACCCCCGGAGTAAAATTCCGGTGATACTTGGTCGACCATTCCTTGCGACTTCTAATGCAGTGATCAATTTTCGTAATGGTTCAATGAATCTATCTTTTGGCAATATGAAAATTGAACTCAACATTTTTAAGTTGGGAAATCAGCCTTCCGAGCCTAATTCTAGCGTACTTGATGTTTGCTCGATCAATGAGATCGCGGAGGAGGACTGTGAGTTCGAAAATTTTATGTTCGACCACAGCAGTGTTGACGCCACTAGTGCGTTCCTCCTAGAATCCGACACAGCTTTCACGGCGGACAACGATTATGAGTGTTTCACCTTTGTAGACGATTTTGAAGACTCACCACCCGAGTTTGAGTCTTTTGCTTTTTCGGATGAGTTAGTTGAACCATCCGACTCGGTTGCATACACTCGATTTGAACCATTGATGGAATCCTTCGAGTTTGAAATAGTTACACCATTGTTACCATCAATTGTTTCACCTCCTAAACTCGAACTAAACCTTTTGCCGTCGCACCTTAAATATGCTTATCTAGGTGAGAATGAGACCCTTCCCGTCATCATATCGGCCTCTCTAGCTCTCGAGTAAGAGAAGGCCCTTTTAATGGTCTTATAAAATAATCGGCAAGCTTTTGGCTGGTCTATGGCGGACATCAAGGAGATTAGTCCCCTCATAGTTGAACATCATATACACTTGATGGATGATGCCAAGCCGGTAAGGGATCCACAAAGACGCCTCAACCCCATAATGAAAGAGGCTGTCAAGAAGGAGATTGTTAAATGTCTTGATAGTGGTATCATTTACCTTATCTCGGATAGCCAGTCGGTTAGCCCCATTCATGTTGTGCCAAAGAAATCGGGCATCACGGTCCTTACTAATGAGGCAAATGAGTTAATACCCACTCACACCCAAACTGGATGGCGAGTTTGCATCAACTATAGAAAACTCAATGCCGCGACACGGAAAAACCACTTTCCTTTACCTTTCATTGGCCAAATGCTAGAACGATTGGCTGGGCACGAGTTCTATTGCATTTTGGATGGCTATTCCGGCTATAACCAAGTCCCTATCGCCAAAGAGGATCAAGACAAGACGACATTTACTTGTCCTTTTGGCACTTTTGCTTATCGTCGCATGCCCTTTGGGTTATGCAATGCACCTGCTACATTTTAGCGGTGTATGATGGGGATCTTTTCTGACATGGTTGAAAAGTTTTTGGAGATCTTTATGGATGATTTCTCCATTTTTGGTGACTCCTTCGACGAGTGTTTGCTACACATTGACGCAGTTCTTACCCGCTGTAAGGATAAGAACATAACTTTACATTGAAAGAAGTGCCACTTTATGGTACAAGAAGGCATTGTCTTAGGATATGTCATCTCGCAAAACGGCATAGAAGTTGATAAAGCTAAAATTGTGGTCATTTCTAATCTTCCTCCTCCTAAATGCATCAAAGATATCCAAGCTTTCCTTGGCCATGCCGGTTTTTATAGACGGTTCATCAAGGATTTTAGCAAGATTTCTAGACCCTTGACTCTCTTATTGGCCAAAGACACAACATTTGATTTTTACTCATCTTGCATGGAAGCGTTCGAGTCATTGAAACACTCTCTCATTTCTACGCCCATTCTTTCATCTCCAGACTGGACGCATCCCTTCGAAATTATGTACGACGCATCAGATTTTGCCATTGGTGCTGTTCTTGGACAGCAAATTAATAAGATGCCGCATGTAATTTATTACGCTAGCCGTACACTAAATGAGGCCCAACTAAACTACACAACAATAGAAAAAGAGTTTTCAGCAGTTATGTTTGCACTTGAAAATTTTCGGCCTTACTTAATCGGCTCTCCAGTTATTGTGTATACGGACCATTCAGCTCTTCGCCACCTTTTTGCGAAGAAGGATGCTAAATCGAGGTTAATACGTTGGATCCTCTTACTCCAAGAGTTTGACCTTGTCATAAGGGACAAAAGAGGATGTGAAAACGTAGTGGCCGATCACCTTTCACGACTTCCTTCTTCGCCTACACTTGAACTTCCTATCAAAGATGTTTTTCCCGATGAGCAACTCTTAACCGTTTCTTGCGAACCATGGTTCGCTGATATAGTAAACTACTTAGCCACCGGCTTGATACCTAAAGATTGGTCAAAACAGGATAAACTCCGATTCTTGTCCCAAGTAAAGCATTTTTACTGGGATGAACCTTATCTTTTTAAATACTGTTCTAACCAAATCATTCGTCGGTGTGTACCGGAAAACGAGTTTAAGAGTGTGCTGTATTTTTGCCACGATCAAGCGTGTGGCGGGCACTTTGGCCCAAAGAAGACAGCCGAGAAAATCTTGCAGTGTGGTTTCTATTGGCCATGCCTCTTTAAGGATGCATATGAATAATGCAAGACATGCTCCCGGTGCTAACACTTGGGCCGGATATCGCGGAGAAACGAAATGCCGCTCCAACCAATTTTGGTTGTGGATTTTTTTGATGTTTGGGGAATAGACTTCATGGGACCATTTCCCAGTTCCTTTGGGAATGTGTCTATTCTTTTGGCTGTTGACTACGTGTCAAAGTGGGTCGAGGCTGTGCCGAGCCGAACGAATGATAACAAGGTTGTCGTTCAATTTCTTAAAGAACATATCTTTTCTCGATTTGGGCACCCTCGAGCGATTATAAGTGATAATGGTTCTCACTTTTGCAATAGGACTTGATTAGTCAAAAATATTGCATCTTTTAACCGGCAATTTCCTCATCATTTGCATTCATATAGAAGTGTTCGGCATTCATATTTCATATATTAGCAAAACTGTCGCAAAATATCAGATTGCATGTGTTAGACTCTAAAACCGGCACTATAAAGGAAATTGACTGCATTTCATGGCATCGCATCATCCCTATATTGCGCAACACTTGTTTTGAGATCTGTGCAGGAAAATCCAAGAGAAAGGCCACAATTTATACGGTACCGATCAAACATTACGCCAACTCAATGATTTCAGTTCTGGTAGCAATCCAAAAGACAAAATACAATTCAACATATCATATGAAGCCCCAAATATCATCACAAGACCACACCAGAAGAACCAAGCCACAAAGAGCCAACATGGCCGCGGAACCGTGGCCGGAGCCGGCTTGTGCCGCGGTTCCGCGGCCGTCTTGCCACGTCACCTCCTCAATTTTGGGCCATAACTCCTATGTCAGCTACTACAGTTCAGAAAGATACAACAAGTTCCAGAAGACTCCAGAGACTTCTGCCAGATCAGCAAACTAGGGTTTCTAATGCTTAATTAATCCTAGCTTAAAGCCTAAGCTAGCTCCTAACAAACTCCTTCTAGAAGCCTCAACAAACTTTTGGAGGGAATTGTAATTTCAAACCTAGACCTAGGGTTTGGGAGATCTATAAATAAGACCCTAGGCTCACTTGTAAAAGAAGGGATTGATCCCTCCATTAGTTCATTTTAGAATCAATCTTTAGCCATTCTACCTCATTCTTCATCTTCTTCCACAAGTCTAGTGAGAAGGCTTGTGTGAAACCTTAACCCTAATTCCAATCAAAAGCCAAGATCCCGAGTACCCCATCAAGCAAGAAGCCTTGCAACCTTTTATGAGCCGAGCCGATCTTCAACAGAGCAAGTGGTCAAAGCCGATCCGTGACTCACGGAGCCGAGCGACGCCAAATCGACAATTTAGTTCTTCCTCTTGTAGTTCTTGAGCGACTGTAATCAAATTGTTGATATAAATAAAAGGTGATATTCTTTAATCTTGTTTTCTTTAAATTCTTGCATCATGATATCTTTCCAATTCTTGAATGCTTTCTGTGTGATGATGTTTGAGTAATACTCCGCTCGTCAGGAGTCGAGACGTTCAATAGAATGATAATATAACATATCTTAAATCGATTCTTGAATCCTACGAGTTTTGTAAACCCTAGCAAGTTCAAGAATCGACGACCCAATTCGTTGCGATGCTTTCTTGATTGATATCGCTCGAGATTGGGGAGTTACGATCGTTTCTTGAAATTGTTAGAGGCCAGAATGTGAATGATATCGATGAAAGAGCAAGGGTTAAACGATGAAACCCTAGTATCATCAAGAAAGCCCTAACTCTCGTCGATCATCATCGATCTAGTATCAATCCTTCGAAGGACAAGAACATGAAATCTTGAGATTACATCACGTCTATAGATCCGATCGATTCCTACGAACCTCATTTAGATTCTTGACATTTGGTTGGAAATATCATCGAAACCCGATTCTTGATTGTTTATCATTTCTTGATTCTTGATTAGATTAGTGACACCTGAATCAATCGATAAAATCTTGAATCATGTTTTCTTTTCTTTTCGATTAACTTTTCAATTCAAACAAATTAAATATAAAAACGAATCGCACAATCCTTGTGGACGATCCGCACTTGCTAACGAAATCTACACGACACCGTTATTGATTGCAGTCAAATATAATTCTTTGATTGTGAATTTTATTCAATATTACCGACACATAGAAACTTCTTCGCTTTATTCGATTTACACAAACAAGAAATTATTACAATCAAATGAAACCATTATCAGGGATCATTTGAGTTTATTTACTTACATAGTCTCGAAATCTACGGAACAATCAGGACTTTTGATTCCTTAATGCGCAAATGTTCTATTACCCACAAGCTGTTAACGCCATACCATCCCCAAACATGTAGGAAAGCCGAGGTTTCGAATCGGCAAATTAAGCAAATATTGGAGAAAACGGTTTCTAAAAACCATAAAGATTGGTCACTCAAACTGATCGATGCACTATGGGCCTTCCGTACTGCATACAAGACCTATCTTGGTATGTCTCCATACCGATTTATTTATGGGAAGGCTTGCCACCTCCCAGTAGAGATTGAGCATAAGGCATTTTGGGCAATCAAAGAGTTGAATTTATCATTAGGAGATGCGGGCAGGAATCGAAAGCTGCAATTAAATGAACTAGAAGAGCTGCGGGATGAGGCTTATGATAATGCCGTAATTGTGAAAAACCGAACTAAGGTGTTCCATGATAAACACCTTCTGCGAAAAACATTTAAACCTGGTCAACAGGTTTTACTCTATGACACTCGGTTGCATTATTACCCCGGCAAGCTCCATTCTAGGTGGAAAGAGCCATTTGTAGTTCGCACCGTTTATCCGTAAGGTGTGGTCGATCTTGAAAATCCGGAGGACGGTACTTTATTCAAAGTAAATGGACATCGATTGAAACCGTTCCTCACAGCGGACCCATCGGAGGAGCTCCTGTTTTTGTAGGAGCCGCTTTACACCGATTAAATCTCCTCCACTTTCACCCCCGAATTTCCAATCAATTTTTCCAAAATTTTATTTCAAATAAGTTTGGGGGTGTGTGTCATTTATAAATATGATAATAAGCAGAAAATTGCCGACATCATCGACCCACTTGGTGCGGCCTGACAGTGAGGACACTATCCAGTTTAAGTTTGGGGGTATGCTCGGTAAGTTTTCTTCCTTCGCATTCATATGTATATTTGCATTTGCATCCTTATATAAAAATCATAAAAATTGAAAAGTTTGAAAAATAAAAAAATAGAAAAAGAAAAACCCATAAAAATTGAAAATTTCAAAAAATTATAAAAATTAAAGTATTCAATTTTGGCCTATTTGACTTGAGTTTGACAAATAGGTTAACTAGCTAGCAACAACTAGATCTTAGACTTAGTAAATTAAAAACCCTAAAAATAACATTTCTTTTAGTTTAACGGTAGAAAGTATATGTCCTTGTAGTTTATTTAGAAATAGGCAAATTTTAAGTTCACTTCTTTGGCTAAGTCAAAACAAAGGAAAAGTAATGATATTTTTATTAGAGTATAAATTTGAAAAATAATTCCTAAGCTTAAGTTTAGATTCAAAAAATGTATACCCTACAATTTGCACAATCACGCACCTTGAAACTTGGAATAGTAGAAGAGACCTTGAAATGCTCTTGTCTAGAGTCCTTAGTACGATGAAAAATTAAAAAAAAATACAAGTGTGAATAAAGAAAAAAATGAACACTGGTTTTTGTAATTACTTAAGGCTGCAAAAAATAGAAAAATATTTAGCGAGGGTGCTTCATCACCTAGTGCCTTAGACCAACTGGTTTGGGAGTCACTGCTAAAGCCTTAGGTGTTGCAAAACTAGGAATTATGCTTTAAAATGCAAACGCATTTTGTAATCGGTCGTTGATACCTCAAGAAGTATTAACGGTCGCATGAAGGATGTGTAAGCAAAAATTCATTTAAAAATTCACCAATTAAGAAGTTCTTTGGACAACGGACAAGAGTATGATTGTTTAATTTGAATTTCCAAGTGTAGGGGTGATATATACACACGCGTAGGGGTATGTGATTGGGATTTAGATAAGAGAGAGGAATGAAGAATAGAACTTGTATCTTTAGTAGAGATGATAAAAATTCCTAAGTTGAGATAGAACCCTAGAAGGAAAAATTAAGAGATGCCAAAAGCTAAATAGGTCTGTAGAACATGTATAATCTTAAGTTAAATGATAAGGAAGTGTGAAGAATATGGGTGGATAATTTACAAGTCGAAGATAATAGAATTCCTTGTTAGAAACCATAATTGGAGAATAAAAGTCAATGGGCCTAAATTGATAGGATTTTGTAGGTAGTATCCGCTGAAAACCCTCAGGAGACAACACTCCTCCTACTAGGGACACCTAGAGGTTTAACAGCTTGTTGCACGAGCTCAGTGCAATCGCGTTTCCCTACGAAAGTGAGGTTAGGTTTTTGTTGAGAATTAAACTAGGTTTGCTCGAGGACGAGCAAAAGATAAGTTTGAGGGTATTTGTTCATATCATAATATGGCATTATTATATTCCCTATTCTTATGCATTTTACAAATAAACAGGTGCTTTTGACCCATATCTGCTACATAGTTACAGGTTACAGGTTCTCGGAGCTAAAACAGTGAAAAGGATAAAAGACGATGCAAAAGTGGGACTACAACCAACAAATAGAAGGATCTTGATCAAGCCTACACAAAGATCAGTTCATAAAGTACAAGGTAGCGCAAGGTTCAAGACTTCGTCTCGAAGCAACGGTAAAAGTCCACTGCAATTGTTCATTATGGAAATCTGGAAGAAACCTAGAAGCCAAATTGAGAAAAGAACTAAAGTAGGAAGAACAAAAAGCCCAGAACCAGCACACCAAAATACAGCACATGATCCTCTTATTGGGCCGCGGAACCACGGCCAAACCATGGCTGCGGCCGCGGTTCCACGGCCGAGTAGTGTACGGAGTTGGTAAAAATTTTACCAAATGTCAAGGCGGCGCTGACTAGTCTTTCTAGGGGTATTTTTGTAAATGCAGACATGCGACAATTGTAAACCTAGGGTTTTCTATGTCCTATAAATAGAGACCCAAATTCTTCTGTTAGTTCATGCCTCTTTTCATCAATAAAAATTCAGAATTCTTTTGAAGTTTGGAGAGCATCAATTTGTAAGTAGGTTTATTTTCTGCCCTAGTTCTTAGATTTATTTTCTGCCCTAGATAGATAAATTCTTATTTGCCTTAGTTTAATTTAGAATAGAATTTTTATTAATTTGCAGTAGATCATTAATCTCTTAAATAAAAACAAAATAAAAACAATGTCTTTTGTAGATCCCTTAATGAGCGAGTAGTTTTCTCGCTTGTTAGGGTTAGGAATAGGGAAGGGTTTGAGAGATGAAGATCTCTTACCCCTTTCTTTGCCTAATCACTTATGAATAATTAGGACTCCATGCATACTTTCATATTCCGCTACCTACGGCACTCTACCCACGAGGTAACGGTGATACCATAGTATAAAAGACCGGATATGAATGTTTTCCATGGAGGTTAGGGTAAGGATTAAGAAAGGACGGACAATGATCTAGAGGAAGAAACATAGTTTCTTCCCGATCATCCTAATCCCCTTTATTAATAATTACCATAACTCCTAAAAAGATATCTAATTTAGGGTATTGAAAGAGGTACGAATCTTTATCTCTCAAACCCTTCCCTATTCCTAACCTTAACAAGCGAGGAAATTACTCGCTCATTAAGGGATCTACAAAAGACATTGTTTTTATTTAAGAGATTAATGATCTACTGCAAATTAATAAAAATTCTATTCTAAATTAAACTAAGGCAAATAAGAATTTATCTATCTAAGGCAGAAAATAAATCTAAGAACTAGGGCAGAAAATAAACCTACTTATAAATTGATGCTCTCCAAACTTCAAAAGAATTCTGAATTTTTATTGATGAAAAGAGGCATGAACTAATACAAGAATTTGGGTCTCTATTTATAGGACATAGAGAACCCTAGGTTTACAATTGCCGCATGTCTGCATTTACAAAAATACCCCTAGGAAGACTAGTCAGCGCCGCCTCGACATTTGGTAAAATTTTTACCAACTCCGTGCACTATCCGGCCGCGGAACCGCGGCCACAGCCATGGTTTGGCCGTGGTTCCGCGGCCCAATAAGAGGATCATGTGCTGAATTTTGGTGTGCTGGTTCTGGGCTTTTTGGTCTTCCTACTTCTTTAGTTCTTTTCTCAATTTGGCTTCTAGGTTTCTTCCAGATTTCCACAGTGAACAATTGCAGTGGACTTTTACCGTTGCTTCGAGACGAAGTCTTGAACCTTGCGCTGCCTTGTACTTTGTGAACTGATCTTTGTGTAGGCTTGATAAATATCCTTCTATTTGTTGGTTGTAGTCCCACTTTTGCATCGTCTTTTATCATTTTCACTGTTTTAGCTCCGGGAACCTGTAACCTGTAACTATGTAGCAGACATGGGTCAAAAGCACCTGTTTATTTGTAAAATGCATAAGAATGGGGAATATAATAATGCAATATTATGATATGAACAAGTCACACTAGTGGGGGCTGGATAATCTATAAGAACATCCTTAAACAGGTCCCTATTCGTAGGATTATCGAGACGGGGCATCGATACTCCGGAATAGACTAGTGTATACGCTTCTCATCCCAGCAGGAGAGATGGTCTGTCCCACAGCCATTAGTACGTCGTACTGGAGATAGTATGCAGGTGCTCGTTAAGTTACGAGTACACTGGACAGGACTCGTCAGAGAATTGTTGGTTTGTACTATACCTATCGTCAGATAGCAGTTCCCAGGTGACATGAGTATAGCTTAGTCCGTCAACTTGACACTGCTACTCTGCCTCGAGTGTGTTCCCACTGTACTTTGATTACTACCCTACGACGGCTCAAAGGAGTCGTGCAAACATGTAGTAGTAGGGTGCAGTCCCGAAGCACTTAGAGGCAGTGGCGGTTAGACAGGATTCATCTCTCCCGGTATTGGGGGTTAATATCGCGCTGTGTTTGGAGAGCCATTACACAAAGTTCCTGGCCAGGGCAAGCTAGATTTACTGGTAGGTACTCCAGTAGTTTCTCAGGGTGTTTTGGACTACACTCCGATATGACTTATACCACTATTAGGGGTCTGACGATTACCGCCCCCTAGGCTCGATAAGCGATACTCTTAGATGAACAGACCGGACAGTACGGAGATTGTCATATTCAGGCTCAGTAGGATTTCGGATGGGTTTTCCTCATCGGCCTTCTTATCGACATCTACCTGGGGACCGTTACGTATAGCTAGTACCGCTTACAGCCTGTGGTTAAAGCTACTACCAGCGTAGTGTCGAGACTTTAGAGTCCCACACAGAGAGTTTCCCTGCACTGTGCAAAAAGTGTAGAGGCTGTATGGTTTTACGACAGGGCTTCGATGACATACATGCACTTGTGCGCGTATGATGTTCGGGCAGATAATACTAGTGGCCTTTGGTTTAAGCCGGATCCTAGTATTATATTGATGGATCAGTTTTGTCTCTTAGTATTCATATTCTTCGGAATGCGGATGCGGGTGTGTATGCACGAATGAGAGGAGCGAAGAAGGAGATACCTCATTAGGGTTTTTGACCATTGACTTGATTAAAACCATTATGAGATGGAGGAAAATGTTTACTAATTCTTTTAATGATAATTATGTCATGGCTAATTGGTTTGACCATTTGACCTTGTTGACTTTTGTTGACTTAGATATTTTTGTTGAGCTCTAGATATTTTGACTTAGCATTAATTGTGATATGATAATGTCAAATCAATTTATCCATCTCAATTATCATGATAAAATATTAGTTCTCTATTTTTCTCATGGTTCATTATCTCATACACTTTCTATTTTCTCAAGTGAGCTCTCATGCTAGCTTTTCTTCTTCTTCCTCACTAGAAATCCATTAAGCTCTCATGTGTTGAGAAAATTAGGGTTTCAATAGATAAAAAAATTCATCTTCATACTCTACATCACCTATGCCATCAAGTTTAGCAAACTTGTTGCCCTAGTAACCTCGGCTTTTGAGGTGGAGCTCGGACTATAGACTCTCGGGTGGATCGTCTTCGACTCGAGGAGACCGTTGAAGAAGCCACGATCCGGATTGATCTTTGGAGCCAACGTAGACGAGGAGGACGGCGGAGAAGACCCGAAGGACTTGTAGCATGAGGTATAATCTTCTAGCATAGTAGATAAAACCTCTAGTTAGTTTGTTAGCAATGGTTTAGCAAAGATCTTTAAGCATAGTCTATGTTACCTTGCTAGAAAATTTTGATTTTTACCTATTCCGTCTTCCCGTTAACTAGCGGGGTGAGTAACATAGACTTACATGTGAGAGTGTGTGTGTGTGTGTGTGTTTATATGTATGTATGTATGTATGTATGTATGTATGTGTGTGTGTGTGTGTGTGTGTGTGTGTGTATGTATACATATACACAGATGATGAGGATAGTATATGATATTTAGAGATGAGTCGATGTGATTGGGCTGGATGCCGTGAGATCGGTGATGTGAATTGGGTCGTGTTATGAGATACGACATATTATATTAGCGGATTGGTGGGCGATGTGTTTTCATACACACACGGATATATGTTTATGGTATCGGTATGTACTAGACTTAGATCGGTACCATGTTCCTTATATAGTGATAATGATACCATACGGATATTGATGTATATGTGATAGGCGACCCGTACCCCTATTTTGGGATGCCGTACGATGGATTTACCGTACAAGATATAAATATGATGATTGATCCGCACTCATGATTCGAGGATGTCGTATTATATTTTTATCGTATGTGACGCTATAGAGGCGAGATCACCGACTACTATATCTATTTATCGACTCGGACTTAGGTGATTTTTCCTAACCCTTTTGATTAGTCTCTTAGCTTGTCCTGTAGTTAGTAGATGATAGACTGGGCTCAAATCATACTTATCTCCAAAACCAACGAATCGTGAATAATTTAAAGACAGGCCAAGGGGTGTTACGGATATTTCAAAGGACGTATCTTTCTTAAAAACACTGTAGCCCCCATTTTTCTAAACACCACGATTCGTGTTATTTCAAATGACAAACTGTATGAATCGTATATCTAATGTAGATTTCTTCTTGTTGCATTTACTATTCATTTCTGCATATTCATGTTGTTATCATCGCATTGCATGCTTAATGTGTACTTTAGTGATTGTGAAACCATGCTGTCAGGACACCAGCACCATTACCGATGATGCGTATGCTCCACGTACACTTGCTTGCCAGCTCACACACATCATCATCGGTAATTACCATGTCACGTACACTTTAGAGAATATTGCCTTATTGATATCGCTTGTTAGCTGATAGTTCTGATACATCATTGCTGTGCTAGTTTAGATATTGCATTCTTTACATATATACATGTGCATGTTATTATATTCATTTTTCATGCAATACAATTAGGCCAGTCCGGATTGCCGGAGCCCGGTATTTACTATTATTGACTCTTCGTTTTGAGATTTCGGATTTTTCATGAGATTTCTGGATTTGGAGAAACCGCAACATTTTATAAACTCGTTTTCATTTCAAAAGATAAAAAGTGCGGTTTTCTCATGTTATGATGTGAGATATGTCCACCATGAGTTTTCTCGGCTCTTGAGCGATATCATGCACCCGATTTGAAGAGGAGGAGGAACCGTCTGTGGATGCATGGTGGACCCGGTGCGGTATCCCGCGGCGAGAAGGTCGTAGATGATAGCGTTGAGCCTGGCAGGGGAGCACTACCGACCAGTTATTTGTGACGTGGCGGATATCCGGAGGATACCGACGTAGTCGTGAGATTGATGATGGGCCAGTCCGGATAGTCGTGAGATTGATCGATGCTTGACACAGATTTTATGCAGATTTCATTAATGATACCTCGATTTAAATATACAGAAATCTCACTATATTAAGAAAACAATTTTCTCATTCATGATGTATTCTGTTTTCTTTTCGATGCATTCATACATCATATATATGATATGTTGCTATCTGAGGCACCGACACGAGCACGTGGTATTACACTTATGTGTAGATGGTTCAGGATATTATATTGAGGATATACATATTATCGTATGACCTAGGATTGAGTCATACATACGATTTCTGCTCGGTGATGTTTTCTACTCACGAGTTGGAAACTCACCCCTGTTGTGCCATATTTTCTTACAGGTTTTGCCGTACAGGTTTCGTTGCGGTTTTGCTGGCACGCTGCTTCCTTCCGGGTGATTGCTTTGGTAGATGGGTTCACTCGTATCGTGACCACCACTGTACTTTATTATTTCAGTTGTATCTAATAACTCTATCTACCAGACTTGTATATTTATAGACTTAGAAGACCAGTTGTATATTATTAGACCATAGAGTCGCACGCTGTATTATTGTGGTTTTCTGGTGGTTATTGGTTTTCTTCTGAGTTTTTATCCTCGCCCTTTGGCGTTGTATATTATATTGCTTGTATGGTTGTGACCGCCAATTGGCGAAGAGCTAGCTCCCGCTTTGGGATGCCTTTATATACATTTCATGTGTTATACCCGTGTGGGGCTAGTATTTACAAATGAGACTCTGCCGAAATTTTCAGAAAAGACTTGATATTTTAAAATTGCATACTACGGCATATTTTATTAAACCACTTACTTTAAAACTAAACTTTTACTTCTCTCTATTTTCAAATGGTTTAGATTTTTGGGATTTTAGCTTAGTTGAATTAGATGGGGTCCTATAGACTTCATATGATTCAAGTACCAGTCACGTGCCATTTCGGGTCGTGACAAAGTTGGCATCAGAGCATTAGATTTAACCTTGGTTCGAGTCTATGTTTGACTATGCGGAGTCTAGGGCATATATTATATTCGGAACCTAGGCTTGACCTTACGGAACTTAGACTTGATCGAGGGAGTATTAGACCCGAACTTTCGTCGCGTAGGTTGACCTTGGTTGATGGAGTAAGTGACTTAAGTAGAGTGACGTACTGTGGGTATGTTCCGCGGCATACTTACGATATGCTACTCCGCTTAAGAAGCCTTAGGATGTACATTTCCTTGCACAGTATTATATTCATTCTTATGATCTATCCTCATCGATATCGGTTGATGGTTTTGTTACCACGATTGCACGGGCAGAGAGAGCTGCGGCTAGAGTTGCGGTCAGCATGAGCTCATCTTAGACGAGGACTGACCAGGATGTATTCCGGTGACACACGATTGCATAGATGTGTCATTTTATTGTGTTTTTCGTGCCATGAGCATTTGATGGATTGCTTTTAAAATTTCTCGGACATGCAGATCAGCACCAGAGGATTGGGCCACTGCTAGAGGCCGGTTAGAATGTGATGACCGTTAATGCACCATTATTCTTGATGATTGAGGCACTGTTTAGCATGCGAACGAATGAACTAGTTGTTACTGGGAATGACAAGATATCGCCTAGATGTTTAGAGCTATTGCAGCACGAGTTTATACTTAGAGATATGATAGCAAATCGCTAGTCATCAAGGATGAATGACTAGGACATGTGGTTCATTTGCATACCCCGATGCAAGGTCATCAGATTGATTGATTCCAGCTAGAGAAGACTTCACGCAGGTACGTTGAGAGTCGATAGAGACGATCGAATGTCAGAAATCCATTTTTCCAAATTTAAGGTATTCGGAAAAACATGCAAGTAATTCCGCGGACCCTCTAGAAGAATAAAACCCTAACTCGATATAATGACCATGGGAATTCTTTTGAACCTTAAGGTTTGCAACAGTTCCGCGGTGCCATTAATGAGGCTTGGGTTTGCCCTTCTATTGCTGGTCTATAGGTACTGTGGCATGTACTGGATATTATTAAACTGTACTCAAGAGTTGAGCTCTTGAGGGATTATGGAACTTTGATGAATTGATCAAAAAGTTTAACGTCGTTTGGACATCATCTGATGGGATACATTACTTGGGAGACTCCAGATACGAGTATAGCCGTTGTAGTGCAGTCCATACAGCTACGAAGAGATGAGTCTGAATCAGTCGACATTAGAGAAAAGTGGAGACGAGGTTCGTACGAGATTTCGATAAGATGACGTTCCACTCCGCTGACATCAGAGATGTGATACGCATGAAAAGGCGTTGAATATGGATATATCTTCCAGAAGGAGTCGTACTGAGTATGCAGCCGTTCTGGAACAAGAAATGGATTAAGTAAAGGATGATAACTTCCGGGCAGTTCAGCAGAAACGAGATTTGGGAGAGACCCCGACAAGATCTTTCTGGAATACTATAAGAGAAGACTTAGACTCAGGATTAGTCGTATTGTGCACACCCAGTAGACCAGAGTTCGGCATCGTCGACAAGACATGTTATGAGTGACCATGACAGTTGGCTAGAGATCTTTAGAGGATGTGCTAGAGCGGGACTGTTTCCGTCATTTTGGATTTTGGATTTTGGTATTTTAGGCGATCTACTTGCATGATTGAGATTTTGTGCACCACAGTTGCACTCGATTTCGATTTGATTTCATTCAAGATGTTGATTTTTGATTTCATGCTATAGTATGCATGTGATTTGACTTGGTCCTTCGGTGTAGTTTTCATGCACTTCAATATTTTGATGCGATTTTGGTGCAGACTAGATGCACTAGATCAGGATTCTTTGTGCATATCAGATGCATCTGATATTGTTTTCAGGCACACTCGTTGCCCTTGACCGGCATTTTCGTGCACACCCGTTGCACTTAGTTTTGATTTCTGTGCACATGTATGGCACATTTATTGATTTCGATTTCTGTGCGCACCAGACGCACGTGGCATTGTTACATGTACTATTGAGTACGATTTCTTTTAAGTAGTACGTTTTTATGATATTTACTATTTGATTTAGTAGCTGAGCAGGACTAGTCAGAGGACAGTACCTGAATATATTTTGCATGCATTAATAGTTATCGAAGGGATCTTCAAAAAGGAGCTACAGTCTCGATATTTTTCCTATGTGTCCTAGATGACACGAACATTTTATAACGGAAACCCTTCAATTTATTTTCTAAACGGCAGGACGTGTATGTTAAACAAAGGATATATACGTATATAGTTATTTTCTTATGATAAACGTCCGCCACGGTGCCGTGATATGCGCATCGCATAGTTATTTGGAAAAGGGTTTGGCATGAATTTCCTTCAGATATTTTGACAAGTTTACAATGATGCGTACTATGTGCATATTATGGTTTTGATGTATATCATGTTGGTTTTTGTATTGGACTTTAACATTGGTGTCTTCCCCAAGACTCCGATGATTGCGTGATGCTTGACGGAGTTTTGATTTTGAACTATATGCTCGTTTTCATACGCGTGCATTGCGCTAAAATGTGTTTTAAGTATTGATGATTTCGGAGCACCAATGACTTGAGTATTTTGCTAAAATATTATAGTATTTGGGGGAGTTTTAATTTAAATTCAGGGACCGAATTTCTTTAAGGGCGAAGATTGTAACGTTTTGAAAATCGTTTAGATGAAATTTCCGATAATCGATAAAATAACGGGTGTTTTTCGTAAAAACCAAGATATAATTATTTTCCAACATAGAATTAAATATACCTATTATAGCGATGTAACTGCTAATATTTGGTATTTAATGGGTCACTTATAAAAATTCTAGTTTACTAAAATATTTTCCGTATTTAATTAATTTAAATATTATTTTAAGCATTCACTAATACATTTAATTAGTGATAATTACAAATTGGAATGGGTTAATACAAGTTTCGTACATCATGACACGTTAAACCAGAGTGTAACATGTGGTTTTTGAAATGAAAAGAAGTTGTCAAGATGGTTTTAGAAAATATAAAAGAAAAAGGCTTAAATAGTGAAACTAACGTAAATGGAAATTGAGGTATGGGGTTTATCTTCTTGTGGGTTCACTCACACATTCACTCACTCAGTTACACTCACACACACCCAATTGCCCATGCTAGCTGAACCAGCATCCCTAGCTGCCCAAATAATTCCTACTTCAAAAGTCAATGAAAAGAAAAAGAAAGGAAAATGATATTAAACATTGAGGTATGGGTCTTTATACTTGATGTATGGTTCTTTACTTGGACTTTTCCCTCACCCACACCCAGTTTTCCCCCTCTTCTGGCCGAGAGCTGCTGCTGGAAATCCCCCACTTTCTCCATCTCATCTCATCTCCAAATTCATCCAAATTCCATCAAAATTCACACAAAAAACCTCACAATTCCCTAATTAAAACTTTACCCATTTTTCTTTAGCCAAACTAGTATGGATCTAGGAGCATGGAGGCCATTTTGGGTGACAAGTTTTCAAGTTTGATCTCAAGAATTTGGGAGGTATAAATCTTAACCCTATAATGAATTTGTTGTTTAAATTGCTTAACCTAGCATATTTAAGTGTTAATTTGATTCTAGTTGATAACTTGAAAATTCAAGATTTGGGTTTGAATAAAGATAGGGGTTTTGATCATTTGATTGTGGTTGTGAGATATAGTTTAACACATCAAAACATGTAAAACCTAATCTAGTTGCTAGTTTGCTAATTGTTAGTTTAAAATTGTGCTAATTATGATATTTTGCAAACTAGGTTTTTAGAATTAAATTAATTATGTGAGATTAAAATCTAATTAATGGTTGGGTGACTTAATTAAGATAATTAGTGATCATTGTGGCCACTAAAATTTGTTAAAACATGTAGATTTGTGCTAATGCAGGAAATTGTGGCTTACTAGGTTTTTGGAAGGAAAACGATTGGATTTATTTTGAGCTTTTGGTGATTTACAATCTTTTCCATATAATATTTAGTGTATGGTGAATGTGCAATTGGTACGAGTGGGTACTGGAATTTGTTATTTTCACGTATTGCGACCCTAGTTGTAGTTTGTGGCGTTGTCGCGGCGTGTTTCGAGCACCAAGTGTGTACACGTTTTGTTGGTGCGCGTGTTTGACTTATATTGGTGGTGTTCGCGACTGATTATATATTATTCTCTTTTTACTTGTGTACGTTTCTAGGATCGGGTCCAGAGGCGTCGGATGTGGCGCGAGAAGGACAGAGCTGAAATCGGAGCAGATTAGCCGAGGCGTCCAGGTGAGTAGATATATATCTGCGGGAAAAGTCGGGTGGATGGCGTATAGCACCCCCGCAGTTCGTAGTGTAGCCTATGATATATTATAGTTATATATAAATATATGTTATGTGAAACTTGGTTAGTTAGCAAGTAAGATCATAAAAGATCATGGGTTAATTCTAGTATAATTGGAAGATAGTGTCGTTAGTGATTTTCTTAGTCACGAACCCTAGAATAAGGTTTACATACACGCGCGCGCGCGCATACATTTATTTTCTTGTGCGTATATGGGGATATATATATATATATGTATGTATATGTATATATATATCTCTCTCTGTGTGTGTGTATACATATACACGGATGATGAGGATAGTATATGATATTTGGAGATGAGTCAATGTGATCGGGCTGGATGCCGTGAGATCGGTGATGTGAATTGGGTCGTGTTATGAGATACGACATATTATATTAGCGGATTGGTGGGCGATGTGTTTTCATACACACGCGGATATATGTTGATGGTATCGGTATGTACTAGACTTAAATCAGTATCATGTTCCTGATATAGCGATAATGTTACCATATGGATATTGATGTATATATGATAGGCGACCCGTACTCCGATTTTAGGATGTCGTATGATGGATTTACTGTACGAGATATAAATATGATGATTGATCCGCACTCATGATTCGAGAATGTCGTATTATATTTTTATCGTATGTGACGCTATAGAGGCGGGATCACCGACTACTATATATATTTATCGACTCGGACTTAGGTGGTTTTTCCTAACCCTTTTGATTAGTCTCTTAGCTTGTCCTGTAGTTACTTAGTAGATGATAAACTGGGCTCAAGTCATACTTATTTCCAAAACCAACGAATCGTGAATAATTTAAACACAGGATAAGGGGTACTACGGATATTTCAAAGGACATATCTTTCTTAAAAACACCGTAGCCCGCATTTTTCTAAACACCACGATTCATGTTATTTCAAATGACAAACTGTATGACTCGTATATCTAATGTAGATTTCTTATTGTTACATTTACTATTAATTTCTGCATATTCATGTTGTTATCATCACATTGCATGCTTAATGTGTACTTTAGTGATATGAAACCATGCTTTCAGGACACCAGCACCATTACCGATGATGCGTATGCTCTACGTACACTTGCTTGCCGGCTCACACACATCATCATCGGTAATTGCCATATCACGTACACTTTAGAATATTACCTTATTGATATCGCTTGTTAGCTGATAGCTCTGATATATCATTGATGTGCTAGTTTAGATATTGCATTCTTTACATATATACATATGCATGTTATTATATTCATTTGTCATGCAATATAATTAGGGCCAGTCCGGATTGCCGGTGCCCGGTATTTACTATTATTGACTCTTCATTTTGAGATTTCGGATTTTCCATGAGATTTCTTGATTTGGAGAAACCGCAACATTTTATAAACTCGTTTTCATTTCAAAAGATAAAAAGTGTGGTTTTCTCGTATTATGATGTGAGATACGTCCACCATGAGTTTTCTCGGCTCTTGAGCAATATCATACACCCGATTTGAGAAGGAGGAGGAACCGTATGAGGGTGCATGGTGGACCCGGTGCGGTATCCCGGGGCGAGAAGGTCACAGATGATGGCGTTGAGCCTGGCAGAGGAGCACTACCGACCGGTTATTTGTGACGTGGCGGATATCCAGAGGTTACCGACGTAGTCGTGAGATTGATGAGGGGCCAGTCCGGATAGCCGGAGCCTGAGTTATTGGATATTTGGATATATGTTTTATGTCGATGCTTGACACGGATTTTATGCTGATTTCATTAATGATACCTCGATTTAAATATACAGAAATCTCACTATATTAAGAAAACAATTTTCTCGTTCATGATGTATTCTGTTTTCTTTTCGATGCATTCATACATCATATATATGATATGTTGCTATTTGAGACACCGACACGAGCACGTGGTATTATACTTATGTGTAGATGGTTCAGGATATTATATTGAGGATATACATATTATCGTATGGCCTAGGATTGATTCATACATACAATTTCTACTCGGTGATGTTTCCTACTCACAAGTTGGCAACCCACCCCCGTTGTGCCACAGTTTCTTACAGGTTTTGCCGTACAGGTTTCGTTGCGGCTTTGCTAGCACACTGCTTCCTTCCGGGTGATTGCTTTGGTAGGTGGGTTCACTCGTATCGTGACCACCATTGTACTTTATTATTTCAGTTTTATCTAGTAACTCTATCAACCAGACTTGTATATTTATAGACTTAGAAGATGTATATTATTCGACCATAGAGTCGCGCGCTGTATTATTATGGTTTTCTGGTGGTTATTGGTTTTCTTCTGAGTTTTTATCCTCGCCCTTCGGCGTTGTATATTATATTGCTTGCATGGTTATGACCGCCAATTGGCAAAGAGCTGGCTCCCGTTTGGGGATGCCTTTATATACATTTCATGTGTTGTACCCATTTGAGGCCAGTATTTACAAAGGAGACTCTACCGAAATTTTCAGAAAAGACTTGATATTTTAAAAATGCATACTACGACTTATTTTGTTAAACCACTTGCTTTAAAACTAAACTTTTCCTTCTCTCTCTTTTCAAATGGTTGAGATTTCTGGGATTTTGGCTTACTTGAATTAGATGGGGTCCTATAGACTTCATATGATTCAAGTGCCAGTCACGTGCCATTTCGGGTCGTGACATACATAGAAGGTATGCAATCTCATTGCAAATTTCAACTCTTGAAACTCCCGATATGGTTTTTACCCCTAGCACTTATGATCTTGGCTATGGTCAACATATCATAAGCACTAGTCAAGTTCTACCCATCATTTCATGATTAATTAGACCCACCCACATGACTTTTGGCTGTAGTCAACATAATCATATAACTGTCCTAATTAATCGCATCAAATGCTGTGTAGGAAGACATCACTTAGCTACCGTACACTACGCCTTGGCTAAAGTCAACATACGTAGCACGAATACTAAGTACTCTACTTCCTAAAATGACGGAGGGTTGCGAATAGTTTTTAAGAAAACTTGTAACGCTTTAAACTTGATATCGTTGTAGAATCTAATGGTTTTAAAAGGAGTGGCTTAAACTCCGCATTTTGAAAACTTGCTTTTTCATAAAAAGCCGAGTAGGTTTCAAATCCGATTCTATAACATCTTTTAGGTTCATTTTTCTTTACTTTAATCTCATTAATGTAGTCCCATTATTTAAGTCCTTAAGCCATCACAGAAAAGAAACGAAAATAGAACGTACGCTTATGCCATTCGCATTCGCCACATGTCCCATTATGTACCGTTAGATTACTTAACTAACGGCATAGCGGGGCGGGACTAGCGCGGATGTAAAACATAAGCAACGTTTATTATATATCATATATATAATACCATTCGTCTCATTATATAAAGTGATCACATCATAGAATATCAGCAGCAGAAGCACAAATGAAAATATAATAGATTCTAGGAGGTCCGTATTTTGTATTTAGCCAGCAATAGAAAATATGGATTCCAGGGTCGTAATTAATAGCTAAGCCCACACCCCTAGACTCCTACGAGAGCGGCAAGTGACCCTACCAATTCTAGAGTTTAGGAGACCCAGTCTCGACTCCTCGAGATGGACTCCCACTGAACCCTAGAACCCGGTCACTTATTCTCCCCTCCTTGGGTCTATCCTAATGTGAAAAAGTAAATAATATACAACAATGATGACATCATCCTCAACTCGGAAGTGCCCTAAATAAAAGAATATTACATACAATTAATTTTACATGAATGAAAATAAAAACTCTCATCTCACATAAAACCCCCGGCTATTCAATCACGACGATCCTACACATCATATCATCATATGTCATCAACGTAAGTAAGTATGCGTACCCCGATTGTCGTTGATGTATAGCAATGAAAACGGTGATACACCACATACTACACTTATCGTCGCAGAAAAGAAAGTGAAAAACAACAACACTTGCAATCATCACTTTCACATATATCCAGACGATATGAAACGTTTCGATCAAATCAACAAACACCCACAAATTACCCTGAATGCTCAACACTTGAGAAAAGTCAAATTACCCAAAAACGTGCCACAGTGTCTATGGACCAGCCGTAGAAG
The DNA here is from genome assembly GCA_030015575.1 of Agapanthus africanus. NCBI lineage: Eukaryota > Viridiplantae > Streptophyta > Magnoliopsida > Asparagales > Amaryllidaceae > Agapanthus > Agapanthus africanus. The sequence continues at coordinate 301,091,570 of CM057341.1, forward strand.
GGCCAACCCTTGCCTCACCTATGGCGCCACACGACTACGGCAACCCCTAAGGTTTAGCCGCGGTTCCATAGTCATTGGATTGAGTTCGGGTTACGTTTTTCTAGAGGGTCCATAGGGATACTTGCACGATCTTCCGAATATATTCAACTTGGAAAATTCCAACACTTGAAAATTTTCAGCGAAAGTAATGAGGTGGTGTGTGATATCCGTTCGAACAATTAAACGTCGTCCAAGTTACCAATACAATGTTTAAAATTATGACTACAAAATACTCCGAATTAGCCCCTAAGTAAAATAAACATCACATGAAATTTTGGGCTAAACAAACAACACCTGAAACCCCAAAATCTACAGACTAGAGCACAGGAAAAAATCGAGGCAATTCTGGGCAATTGGGGCCGGCCTCACCTGTTTTTTAGGGGTTGTGCTCCAGTGAAATCCGAGGGAATGGCCTCAATTTTCTTCTGTGTTCTATATGTATCACATACATCCTTCTGCAGTTGCTAAAATAATTTTTACAAACCATTTAAAAATCGATAGAGAGCAATATTCAGGGTTCCAGAAATCCGTATTTTTCGGAGTTGTTTCGGTTTCGTAATATTTAACTTCGTCTAAATTTCTAGCTTGGTTCTAATACAACTATAGGGATTATCTAGCACCATGCCTAGGGTTAGGATTGCATTACACATGCTATAACAAAAAATTTAGGGGGTGCTAAACAATCCTAAACATGCTATGTGAGTCTTACATGTGTATATGCATACATGCACACGACGATCATTTATTTTTCTCAATAATGAAAATAAATATACATATATATCTACCATGTGAGTCTTACATTGCCATCTTCAATGTATCAACAAACATGACATACATGTATGCATGTATGTGTGCATTCACATCAACATGTGTATATGCATACATGCACACATCCAAATAGAAAAGATTTAATAAAAGTGAGCTAAAAGTCAATATTAAATCAACACTTGATTTAATAAACCGGTCATATCAAATACGACCTGATCAATAGAAAATGCCCGATTAAAACACGGTATCATATATGCGCATTTAATCGAGATCCTGCGCATATCTCATATGCATACCACATCGTTTCGCCTGGGCTAGAAAACTCCTGTGTGGGACTCTAAGACTCATCAATACATTGGCAGTAGGTGATGATCACATCAAACACCCACAAGCCGCAAGCGGTCAGCTAAACGTAACGGCCACCCGGGTATTGAGCGATCAGAAGAAAAACAAACGAACCTGTCAAAACTCCCATCGAGCCAACTAGCAACACTTACCGTACAGTCCGGTCTCTTCATCAGATATGCTGCATATCGAGTCTAGGGATGGAATCGTCGACCCCAATAACTCATTATGTCATGCCGGTGTATGGCTCATAACAGATCGAGAAACTATTGATAACGCTTACCAGTAAATCTCAGCAGCCCTGGCCAGGGACTTCCTGTTATACTCAATCGAGCATAGCACAACATCAACCCCCAATACCGGGAAAGACGAAACCCCTCATATCGCTCATTGCCTCCATGTGCCTCGGGACTGTACCCAAAATCCACCTGTTTGCATGACTCAGTAGAGCCATGGTACGGTGGAGATCAAAGTACATTGGGAGGACACAAAAGACTCTATGACGATCTCGGGTCTACAGACTAACCTATACCAGTGTCACCTGAGAACTGCTATCCGACGTGAGATATAATACCATATAGGAGTTCTCGGTGAGTCCGTTCATTGTACCTAGTCTCCACTGAGCACCCATATACAATCTTTGGTGTCATCACACCAGATGGATATAGGATCATCCATCGCCCATCATATGGGACAAGAATGGTATACGCTAATCTACTTTGGAATATCGATGTCCTGTCTCGATACACCCACGACTAGGAACATTTCAAGGATATGCTTATAAACTACACATGTCCCACTAGTATGATCCACATCATAATCCCAGTAGTCAAGCAAATATCCTAAGGGCTTTATCAACATGTACCAAATGAGTAATATGCAAGATCAAATGAACATGTCAAGATAAAGTACAACCAGATAGCACACTATTATGTCGAGCAAGAATGTCCCCTGAATACACACACACATACGATACATCCACTATCATATAATGGCCTATACACACACACACACACACACACACACACACACACATACCGATACATCCACTATCATATAATGGCCTCTAGGGCATACCTATATCCAACACTAAGTGCTTAGCACTTATAAAAAGAAGAAGGAGTAAACCCAAAGAAGCAGTGCCTAACTCTGGGGCGTCTCACGTGTCTACACGTGATGGCTATAAGACTTAAGTGCTTAACACTTGGATATATAGACGGGGATTTGAATCTAAGGGCACATCACCAACTTTTAGGTGTCTCACGTGCAACACGTGAGCGCCCTAAGTTTCGGTGTTTAACACTGCTGCAGAGACTCACGTGAGAGCACGTGAGCACCGAGCATATATTAGTGTTTAACACTATAAGAAGCCAACTTCAGCCCCAAATTGGTTAAGTCTGTCTGAGATTAAAATATTTTGGATCTCCAAATAGACAGAGTCTCTATGCCTATGACTCCCCAAGCTAATTGACCAGAACGATGTCCATCACACATCTCCTAAATTAATCCCAGTCTCCCGAAAATGACTAATGATTCTTAGATGGTCCACCATCATCTCTTCCCCCAATCTGGAATTTGATTCAAGGGTACATCTCTCCACACCTCCGATATGTGTCATTGTAATTCTTCAACGTCTTCAGAGAGGCGGAGGGTCCTGACAACCAACAACTCTCGGTGTACCCCCCCAAACCGATGAGCACATCCCAACGTGTAACATTTCAAAAAAATAAAATATTATTTTTGGGGAATTTTTATAATTTAATAATAAAATATTGAATATTTTAATAAAGCGGTATAATTAAATACCGATAAATTGGGAAAATTTTTGAATATTTTAGAAATTATTAAAAGAGGGTGTTTTATGTGAATTATGCAAATTTTAAGTTTTTATGATTAGTTTGACACTAATTTAGTGCTAATCGCGATTAAAAATCGCTAATCGCGCTTTAAGCGTATTTTGTGCAAAATGTTGCACCGTATCATTTTTACACTTGTTACATTTTTTGCATGGCTTTTATTTTGGGTTTACTATTGAGGAGAGAAGGAAAATGGATTAGAAAAGAAAAGAAAAGAGTATTATATTAGGTATGGTGAAGAGAGAGAAAGAGTGGGTGAGGGTCAACTTGAGTCATGAACCATACCTCATCATTTCATCCTCTCATTTCTCTCCCCTCTCCTCCCTTTGTTGCTGCTACTGCTGCGCACACCCCTCCTCCACCATCTTCAATCCCTCAATACACCATGAAAATCAACTCAAAACCCAAACCCCATTTCACAAAAAAGATGCACAAGCTCACTAGCTACCCCATGGACCAAGAAAGCAAGGGTTTTGGCCACTTGGGGCAACTCAAGAAAATTCTTGAGTTGCCAAAGGAAGTAATTTCTGCACCATTAGTGTAGTGTTTTAATTCCTTATGCATCCATACTTGTTTCATGTCGATATCGAGTGGTTTTGTGGACTTAGGAAAATCTTAGTTAGGGTTTATGGAGACTTTGGGTTGTAATGTGTAATTGAGCTCAGTAGAGACCACACAAACCCCCTAGTGCTAGAATTCAGGCCTAAAACAGAGACTAGAACACCAAAATACGGATTTAGAAAAGCCGATATAGGAAAATTGTGAATTCTGTGGATGTAAATTGGAATCTGCTGTTACCCGGAGACTCTGAAATTTATTTTGCATATAAAGAGATGCATGCAGGTGATTTAGAACATACCACCAAGACCCCAGCCCCTAACTCTTAACAATGGCCGCAGATTTATTCCCTCTGGCCACAAATTGCGGCCAGATCAGTGAGGAATGGGTTCGTGTTGGTTCTGTGGTCCCCTAATTTGTAAAATAGACCCTTGGAATATGCAAAATTGTCTGATTTGACCTAGGGTAGAATCTGGAACCTTTTTCTTAAATTGTTGTTTTGATTCGGAGTCTCGTTTCTCGTATTTTGAATTCTGGATTTGCATATTTGTGTTTTACCTCGATCGCTTGACGTTTGCACGACGACATCGAGGATTTTGTGATGGTTTTGAAAGCGTAGTCTATAGGTTCTAACCTATAGGCCTTAGCACGTCGTTTGGATTTCTCGATATGATTTTAAGATGCATTTGCGATTGTGTTGTCTTGTAGGTACCTTCACGAGGGTTTCATATGATGAAGAAGATGAAGGCGACACCGACACCGACATGCAGGATGCAAGGTGAGTAGATTATATCTACGGGGGAAGTCGGGTGGATGGCGTATAGCACCCCCGCAGTTCGATATTTAGAATACTATATATATGCTATATATATATAAATATGATAGCGTTAAGCGTGATATGGATATTCTAGATGGGTTTAGATGTACTATGGATAGATTAGGGTTTAGAAGTGAACTAGTATAGTTTCCTAGTTACGAACCATAGAATAGGTTTACACCCACACACACGCGCTTGCTTGTTATACTTATACCTGGATGATAAGGATAGTGTAGAATATTGGAGATGAGTCGATGAGATTGGGCATAGTGCCATGAGATCGGTGATATGATATGATTCGTATTTGGGATACAACATGTGATTTTAGCGGGCCTTGGGATGTGTGTTTTATACACGCGTTTATATTTATATAGATGGTATCGATTTGTACTAGACTTAGATCAGTACCCCAGATCATGAGATATGATGATAAGAATACCAGATAAGTGATGAGATGAATGTGATATTGACCCATACCTAGCTTTTGGGATGTCGTGCGATGATTTACCGTACGAGCTGTATATTGATGATAGATCCGCACTCATGACTCGAGGATGTCATATGATATTGTATCGTACGCGGTACCTTTGAGGCGGGATCACCGACTGTTATATATATATATATATATATATATATATATATATATCGACTCAGATTTAGGTGGTTTCCATACCCCTCCCGATTGACTTGTTAGTCAGAGCTGTAGTTTTGCTAGTAGATGTTAGGCTAGGCCGATGTCATACTTATTACAAAAACTAACGAATCGGGAGTATTTTAAAGACAGGCAAAGGGATTCTATGGATATTTTCAAAAGACGCATCTTTTCTTAAAAGCACCGTAGCCCTTATTTTCCTAAAAACCCCGATTTGTCTTCTTTCAAATGGAAAACAGTATGACATGGATACACTGATGTAGACTCTACACTGTTGTGTTATTATTCATTTGCCGCATATTCTTACTGTAGCATTCAGGATATGATCCCCTGTATATTCATACCAGTGCACACATATATTGATATCTTCATACTTGCGCACATGCACACTGTATATTCATACCAGTGCACACATATATTGATATTTTCATACTTGCGCACATGCACACTGTATATTCATACCAGTGCACACATATATTGATATCTTCATACTTGTGCACATACCTATTGTACATTCATACTCGTGTACTTACATATTGTACACTCATACTTGTGCGCATACCTATTGTATATTTATACTCGTATACTTACATATTGTACACCCATACTTGTACACATACTCATTTGCACATACATAGTCGATTCTCGCTTGATTTGGAGATTTGGAAACCGCAAGATACTCTTTAAAACTGATCCATTTTAAAAGAGCGGTTTTCCCCAATATGTGCATATTACTATTCCATATTGCATGATATACTGATATGCTTACATTTCTTTTATATGTCGCATACATCATGCTTTCTGATTATACGCATTGAGATATGTTGTTTCCATGATATTTCTGGATTTGGGAACCGTGGGTATTTTAATAGAGAGTATGTATTGTTTTAAAAACTCGGTTACCCTTGGTATGATATTTCAGTGCGTCCACCATGTGTTTTCTCGGTTCTGAGAGTGACATGTGAAACCCGATTCGAGGAGCAGTAGGCACGGTCTGCAGGTACATGGTGGACCCGGTGAGGTACTCCAGGGCAAGAAGACTTGTATATGTTGGACGGTGAGCCTGGTAGGGGAGTACTACCTACCGGTGATTGTGTTGAGCTCGGCGGATATCTGGGGGATACCAACCGGAGTTGAGAGATGAGACGGGCCGATCCGGATGACGGAGCCCTATGTATATGAGGATTTACGTGCCGATGCTAGGCATAGGTTTCATGATGTTTTCGAGTGTCGATGCTTGACACTCAGGTTCCATGATTTGATATGTCGCGAGCGACACCTGTTGATTTACATCCTCATATTTCCAAGCATATGCTTTATGATATTTACATGCATGATGCTTATTGTCATTGGGTGACACGTGGATGATTTCCACATACATATAGTCGACATTGACGATGTTGATCACATAGTCGGATGATATCCACATACATATAGTTGACACTGATGACATTGATCACATAGTTGGATGATATTCACATATTCATAGACTTCATGATATAGTCGACATTAATCATACCTCATATTTATGATATGTTATTACCTGAGGCACTGGCACGAGCACTTGACACTACACTCATGTATAGATGTTACATTGCCACCTTATCATGCTTCAGACTTATTCATTTGAGGTTTATATACATATTTGATCGTATTGACCTAGGATTGAGTCATACATACGATTTCTGCTCTGTGATGTTTTCTATTCACGAGTTGGAAACTCACCCCCGTTGTGCCACAGTTCTTGTAGGTTTTGCCGTACAGGTTTCATTGCGGCTCTTCTGGCACACTGCTCCCTTTTTGGGTGATTGCATTGGTAGGTGGATTCACTCGCATCGTGACCACCCTTGTATTTATTTTATCGGTTGTATCTAGTAATTCCATCAACCAAACTTGTATATTGTTTCAGACTTAAAAAACCAGTTTTGTATTATTTCGACCTCAGAGTCGCGTCTTGTAGTATTATGGTTTTCATGCTGATTTTGAGTTTTACTTTGAGTTTTGATCCTCACCCTTCGGCGTTGTATATTATACTGCTTGCGTGGTTGTGACCGTCGATTGACGAAGAGCTAGCTCCCGCTTGAGAATGCCTTTTATCATTGTATATATACTATTCATGTTGTACCCCGTTTGGGTTCAGTATTTACAAAGAAAACTCTGCCGAAATTTTCAGAAAAGATATTGAGGATTTAAAAATTCATGTTCGGCTTACTCATTTTAAAACCTTGTTTTTAAACATGTTTTCTTACTTCTTAAAACTAGTTTTCCTTATTTACTCCTTAAAATGGTTTTAGATTTCTGGGCTTTTGGCTTACTTGAATTAGATGGGGTCCTATAGACTTCATATGATTCAAGTGCCAGTCACGTGTTATTTCGGGTCGTGACAAAGTATCAAAGTGCTAGGTTAACCTTGGTTCGAGTCTAAGTTTGACTATGTGGAGCCTAGAGCGTTTATATATATACGGAACTTAGGCTTGACCTTACGGAACTTAGACCTAGTCGAGGGGGTATTATACCCAAACTTTCATCGCGTAGGATGACCCTTGGTTGATAGAGTAGGTAGCTTGAGTAAAGTGACGTACCGTATGTATGTTCCGCGACATACTTACGATACGCTACTCCGCTTAAGAAACCTTAGGATGTACATTTCCTTGCACAGTATTATATTCATTCCTATGATCTATCCTCATCAATATTGGTTATGATTTTGCTGCCACGACTACACGGGCAGAGAGAGCTACGGCTAGAGTTGTGTCAGCTTGAGCTCGTCATGGATGAGGACTGACCAGGGCGTGATTCCAGAGACATACGATTGCGTATAGAGGCGTCGTTTAATTGTGTTTTCGCGCCATGAGCGTTTGACAGATCGCTTTTACGAGATTTCTTGGACATGCAGATCAGCACCAGAGGATCAGGCTACTGCTAGAGGCCAACCAGAATGTGATGACCATTGATATATCACTTACTCAGGATGATTGAGGTGCCATTCAGCGTACAAACGAATGAGACAGTTGCTGCTGCAAATGACGGGATATCGCCCAGATGATTGGAGCTGCTGCAGCATGAGCATATACTTAGAGATATGATGGAAGGTCGCTAGTCACCCGAGGATGAATGACTAGGACATGTGGTTCGTTCGCTTACCCCGATGCGAGGTCATCAGATAGATTGATTCCAGCTAGAGACGACTTCACGCAGATTCATTGAGAGTCGATAGAGACGATCGAATGTCAGGGACCTGATTCCAAGTTTAAAGTATTCGGAATACAATGCAAGTAATGCTATGGACCCTCTAGAAGAATAAACCCTAACTCGACGTAATGACCATGGAACGCCTCCGAACCTTAGGGTTTGCGGCAGTTTAGCAGTGCCATTTGTGAGGCTTGGGTTTGCCCTTCTACGGTTGGTCCACAGGTGCTGTGGTATGTACTGGAATACTATTAAACTGTACTCAAGATGTTGATCTCTTAGGGGATTATGAGGTTCTGACGAATCGATCGGATGGTTCGACATCATTCGGATATCACGTGATAGGATATATTGCTTGGGAGACTCCAGATACGAGTATAGCCGTTGGAGCGCAGTCCATGCAGCTACAAGAAGACGAGTCCGAATCAGTCGACATTGGAAAAGAGTGGAGTAAAGAGTTCGCACGAGATTTCGACGAGATGACGTTCCACTCTGCTGACATCAGAAATGCGATACGCATGTAGAGGCGTTGATTATTGACATATCTTCCAGAAGGAGGCGCAATGAGTATGCAGCCGTTCCGGAACAAGAAATAGATATAGAAAGATGATAACTTCCGGGCAATTCGGCAGAAATGAGATTAGAGAGAGATCTCGATAGGACCTTTCTGGAATACTATACAAGAAGACTTGGACCTAGGAATGGTCACATTGCGCACACCCAGCAGGCCATAGTTTGGCATCGTCGACGAGATAGTTGACCAGGTTCGGATAGAGAACCTCACCCAGATGCATTGTGAATTGATCAAGGATGGACGAGAATGGAGTATATCTCCATAGATTGGGACGAGTTCCGGAGGACGTGTTCGTTTAGATATCTTCCATAGAGTGATGAAGATACCGAGTTCGTGATTTTGAGTCCGTGTGAGAGACTTCGGATTAACCGTAGCCGAGAACATTTGCAGTGCGCAGATAGAGATATGACGTCGAAGTGGACGACGATATAGACAAATGGGACAAGATGTTCGTGCGAGATGCTGACGAGCTGTTGTTACTCCCCGTTAAGATTAAAGGTCGGATATGTCTACAGAGGCGTTGAGATGCGACCAGTTTCCGAGAAAATGCTGTGCTGAGGACGCAGACGTCCATAGAGCGAGAAGAGATTATGCAAGAGTACCAGCCTCCGTACGGTTCAGCATAGGCGAGATCGGAAGAGAACTTAAGCAGGATTCCTTCCAGGACACAGCTACGATAAGATTTGCACCCAGGATCAGATGTGTGATGCGTATTCAGAAAACCAGAGGTCGGTTCCAGTGACGTGCTGCTTTACGAGTGGTCATGAGAATTGACTAAGAGATGACCAGAGAAGTGCCAGAACGGAATCATCCCCGTTAGCACACCTGACAGGACCGATGAGCCGATGGATTGCGAGATTGGTAATCCACAGAGAAGATAAGGGCCCAGAGACAGAGGACGCTAGACCGTGAGCAAGAGGCAAGTAGATATCTTGCGCTGCTAGCATTGGATGCACCGATACCTTCTCGACCTTGAAGGGGGATATACCGACGACGGTATTTATGATTTATGATTTTATGATTCGATTATCACGTATCCATCACCTTGGATTTCGGTATTTTGGGCGATTTACTCGCATGATTTAGTCTTGATGGCTGAGTTCCATGATATTTGTTTTCGTGCACCATGGTTGCACCTACTGGGCATTTATATCTTGCGCATAGTTGGTACACTTGAGATGTGCTTTATACACCGTTGTGTTGATTTATGATATGAGCACAGTTATTGCACCTGATATCGTTTTCGTGCCTTGGCTGCACATGCTTATGACTTCATGGATTTCATACAGTTGAGTTGATTTTGTGTATATGATATGCACACGATTTGATTTTTGCACTCGGTATAGCTTATATGTGCTTGTAGTGCATTGATATGTGTTTTGTGCACGCAGTTGCACACGCTTATGATTTTCTTTACACCTGGGTACACTCGGTGTTGCTGCTTACGCATTTGAGTTATTGTTTGATATTTGTGCACAGAATGCACCGTATTTGTATTTCTTGCCCCGGATGCACCAGTTTTATGTTTCGTGCGTTTATCGCACCAGATTCATATTTCGTGCTTTTGTTGCACCGGATTTATATTTTATGCACTACGGTTGCACCTGACTTTGATTTGATGTCCTTCGACATATTGATTTTGATTTCATGCCTATGTGTCACGTCCCGAAAGTACGGAATATGACTGTTAGTGTATATGCCCTAGAGGCCATTACTGTATCATACTAGTATGTATATTACTTGATGGAAGCTTGGGATATTCACAGTTGTACAGACAATCTTGCTCAATATAGTAGTATGCTACTTGGTTCGTCTCTGCTTTAATGTGTACTTGTGTGTTTATTTATTATATCACCAATACGCATTAGTAGAGCCCTTAGGATCTTTGCTTGATTACCGGCGTTGTGATGGCGACCACACTCGTGGGGGCTGGGTAATCTACAAGCACATCCTTTTACACGTCCCTGGTCGTAGGAGTATCGAGATAGGGCATCGATGCTCCAGAGTAGACTAGCGTATGCGCTTCTCATCCCAGCACGGGAGACGGTCTGTCCCACAGCCGTCGGTATGTCGTACTTGAGATAGTATGCGGGTGCTCGTTAGGTTACGAGTAACTGGACAGGACTCGTCGGGAACTGATGGTTGGTATTATACCTATCGTCAGTTATCAGTTCCCAGGTGACATGAGTACAGCTTAGTCCGCTGACTTGACACTGTCACTCCGCCTCGAGTGTGTTCCCACTGTTCTTTGATTACTACCCTACCACGGCTCTTCTGAGTCGTGCAAACAGGTAGTAGTTGGGAGCAATCCCGAAGCACTTGGAGGCAGTGACGGTTAGACAGGATTCGTCTCTCCCGGTATTGGGGGTTGACATCGCGCTGTGTCTAGGAGAGCCATTGTACAAGTAGTCCCTGGCCAGGGCAAGCGAGATATACTGGTAGGTTCCAGTGCTATCTCAGGGTGTTCTGGGCTTCACTCCGACACGACTTGTACCGCTATTAGGGGTCTGACGCTTGCCGCCCCCTAGGCCCGACATGCGATGTATCAGACGAACAGACCGGACTGTACAGAGAATGTCACATTCAGACTCAGTAGGAGTTCAGATGGGTTTTACCTCTTCAGTCTTCTTATCGGCATCTACCTGGGGACCGTTACGCACAGCTAGTGCCGCTTGCGGTCTGTGGTTAAACCCACTGCCAGCGTAGTGTCGAGTCTTTAGAGTCCCACACAGAGGGTATTCGCCTCTGGGCAAAACAGGGTAGAGGTCGCATGGTTTTGCGACAGGGTTCGTTCTCATCGGCGCACTTGTGCACGTTTGGAGTCCGGACGGATATTACTGGCTGGCTCTGGTTTGAGTCAGATACTGGTATATGTTTTGGGGTTGCTTTTATCTCTCAGTACTCTTGTTCCTCGGAACGAGGATGCAGGTGTGTATGCACAGTTGTTTGAGGCGGAGGAAGTGGTTTTTCATTAGGGTTTCGGAACGGGTGCGTATGCACAGTTGACAGTCGTCTTTTTCCAAACCTAATGGATTTATGAAATATCAATTAATAATAGTAATTAAATGAAATTGTGTCATGGTTGATTTTGTTGACTTGTTGACCATGGTTGACTTGTTGACCATGGTTGAATGTTTGACCATCATCATTGCTTTGCAAGGATACTCCTTGATTCTAGCTTACATTCATTTAATGAAGTGATGATAATGGCCATTCCAAATACAACCATCAACTATTTCATTTGAATTATTATTATTAATTAGATAATTCTTTTTCTTTTGTTATGGTTGCAAAAGAAAAAGATAGCCTATTCTATCATATTCACTCTCTCTCCTCACTTCATCTTCTTCTTCCTCAAGCTCAAGGAGAATCCTTCTCATGTGTTGAGAATCTCTCTCCTTGAAAAGAAAACACCCCTTAGACACTCTCTACTCACTCTAGGATCAAAGGTTTAGCAAGCCGAAGATTCTAGTTCTCTCAAAGTTCGAGAAAGAGCCCGAAGGTTGAACCCTCAGGTGGATCCATCTTTGACGGAAGAAGGCTACGAGGAAAGAACCATCAACCTCTACTAGGTTTCAAGAAGAAGGAGTTCAAGTTAGGTATAACCACTTTGCCGAGTAGTTAACTCTCCTTTGCATGTTTGCTAGTTTAGTTTAGACACGATCCCGACCTTGTTTAGTCCATGTTTCCCCATGCGCTAAAAATTTGATTGTTATACCGTTTCCGCCTCCCCGTAAGAACCGAGGGTCGCAACGTGGACCTAACAGTGGTATCAGAGCCTAACTAAACTTAAACTAGCTTGGTAGCGAAGTGTATGGAAGTTCGAAACGGAAAAATCACAAAAACCGGAAATTAAAAACCCTAAGTTTCTGTTGAAATTTTTTGTGCTCTAAAAGTAAAAAGTTTTACTCCTAAAATCGACTCAGGGTTTTTTGAGAACACCCAACAAAAACGATCCCATGAATCCTTCAAACCGCTGCGGATCCGCGGCCTCAGGTATTCTTCTCGCCGCGGATCCGCCGCCGTTTGGGCTCTTCATGTGATCGTGTTTTGTGCAGTGTTCTTCTGGTAGGATTTTGGGATTTTTAAAATATATTATATGTGCCCAGATTTTCCAGAATAGAAATTTGTTTTTGGGGGCCTATAATTCCGTATTTTTTCCGAACTTCACTACACTTTGACTATGTTGGTTATATCTGTGATGTTTGTATGTATTGAACGTCGGCTAATCGCTATAAGTCGATTAGTCGGGGTTATACATCTCTGTGATCTGTGTTTGATATTGGAATGTGTATATGAATGTGTTGGACTATCGCGGGTGAATAGTCGGGGTGGATGTGAGATGAGCTTTTGTTTTTCTTTCATTCATTTGTAATATGTAAATTGATGTAATAATATTATTTGTATGGCCGCACAACCGGGTCGGGGTTGTAGCCGTCATTGTATAATTCTTTTTACTGTTTTTGCTCCTAGGATAGACCCATGGAGGGGTGCACAAACTACCGGGTACTTGGCGGGTAGTTTGCCGCACCCGTAGGGGTCTTGGGTGAGGTTTTGGCTATTCACCGCGACCGTGTAATCCGTTTTTCGTTGCAGGCTCGAACGGATTGCGGATTCCTAGTATATCCAATGTATTCATCTGTGATCTGTAATGTCTATCATTGCTTTATATTTAGGCGTTGCTTATGTTTTACAGCCGCGCTAGCCCAGCCCCCGCTCTGTCGTTAGTTAAGTAACCTAACGGGTGATGACGGAACCCCGTGGCGAATGCGAATGGCATAAGCGTACGTCATATTTTGGTTGTTTTCTGCAATGGTAGGGTTTAAATGATGGGACGCATTAAAAGAACTAATGCAAGAAAATAAACCTAAAAGACGTTGTTGGAACAAGTTTTTCAAAAGGCTGTTATTACAAGGACGTTCATCTTTTTGTTTTGCATCGAGGTATTCGGTTATGAATGCCCAGCACCTCAATCGACGAGGCAAGGGCCGAGATCCCCTCATCGGGAGTGACCCCTTGAACAAAAGGTTTGCGTCAGGGTAATAACTTCACCATAGTCGATTATTCTTGTTTTGCATCGAGGTATTCATCTTACGAATGCCCAGCACCTCACTCGACGAGGAAAGAGCCGAGATCCCTTCACAGGGAGTGACCTCTTTAGCAAAAGTTTTCGCCACTATGTTTTCAAAAGGATGTATCACATTCCTTCAACGATATCAAGTTCATTACGTTAACGGGGTTTTCGCCAAAAACCCAGCCGTAGCCCTCCGTCGTTTCGGATAATTAATACTTAGTATTCGTACTGCGTTTGTTGATTATTCGTCAAGACACAGTGAACGGTAGCTGAGTAATAATTTTCTGTTGCACTAAAAGATGCGATTGGTTAGGACGGTCGCATGATTTTGTTGATTATTCGTCAAGGATCATGCGGGCGGGTCTAATGCAATCCTGGATAACGACGGGTTGAACTTGACTAGGACCTTTTGATTTGTTGATTATTCGTCAAGGTCACTTGGGTCCTAGGGGCAAAAACCACATCGGGAGTTTCAAAAGTACTGAAACTTGCAGATTTAGCATACCTTCTGGAGTGTGGTGACTAGAGTGGATTCCATCTAGGTCATCACACAATGATAGTTGGATCCCGATCCCACTGATGAGTTGGATTACTCTTGGGAGATTATTTCACTAAACGATCAATGCTATAAACCTAGTAGGTGTCTAGAAAGGTGTTAGCGGGGCTACGCCCCCAGGGAAAAGAGGTTCTTGAATTAAGGAACTTCGCGAAAGCGTTGGAAAACCTCCCTCGAAGTACCGACACTAGCCTGGCTGAAAGGTTAAGCAAGTATTGTGACGTGAATTAAAATCCTGACTAGTTCTTCTTTTAAAAGGTTTTAACAAGAATTTGAGTAAACAGTGGGAGACATCCTGGTTAGATAAATTAATAAACCAATCTAATCTTGCAAGAGCATACGATGAGTGTTTCTTTTCTCTCTCTCCAGGCAGCAACCTTTTCATGCCCTAATCAAGATAATAAAATGTATCGCTTGACCGATCCGAATTCTTATTCGGGACTGGGGAAAGTTGGTTCAGCTCTAACTTGTGACAACAGTCATGATTATGAGAATGGGAAAGGGGATTGTATGGACTTCCAGGATACCCAGTCGAAGAAGAAGCATGGTTTTGCATCTACTTCAGGTGTTCTTGTAATTGAGAACTGTTTTACGGTCAGCCCTGCCTCCTGGGTACTTGATACCGGATCAGGATCTCATATCTGTAATTTATTACAGGGACTGAGAAAAAGTAGGAAAGTTGCACCGGGTGATATGTCGCTCAGAGTAGCGAACGGAGCACAAGTTAATGCGGCAGCCGTCGGTGAATATCACCTAGTATTGCCAAATGGCAAGACTATAATTTTGAACGATTGCTACTATGTACACTCCATGGTTTGCAACATCATATCAGTTTCTTTACTCGATAAAGATGGATATAACTTTGTTCTTGAAAAGAATATCATGAACATTTACCTTCATAAGGTACTGGTTGCAGAGGGTACACTGTGTAATGGTATCTACGTTCTAAATCAAAATACGGTTCTCAATATACAAAACACACGCAAGAGGAAGAATTCAGATACGAATGAATCCTACTTGTGGCATTGTAGACTTGGTCATATCGGAGAGAAAAGACTAAGTAAGTTGCATAAAGATGGACTCTTGGATTCGTTCGAGTTTTCATCTTATGAAACTTGTCAGTCTTGTCTCAAAGGGAAGATGACCAAATCTCCGTTCACTGGACATGGAGAAAGAGCAGCAGAGCTCTTGGGACTCGTACATAGTGATGTATGTGGTCCGATGTCTATACATGCAAGGGGTGGGTTCTCGTACTTCATCACATTCACTGACTATCTCTCTAGGTTCGGATATGTGTATCTGATGAAATACAAATCTGAAGCTTTTGAGAAATTCAAGGAATTCAGAAACGAAGTAGAGAACCAGGCAGGCAAAAGTATTAAGATCCTCCGGTCTGACAGGGGAGGGGAGTACTTAAGCACGGAATTCCTAGATTACTTAAAAGAGAATGGTATTCTCTCTCAGCTTACACCTCCTTATACACCACAGCACAACGGTGTATCGGAGCGGAGGAATCGTACCCTATTGGATATGGTTCGCTCCATGATGAGTAGTGCTGAGTTACCTCTTTCATTCTGGGGACATGCGCTTCAGACAGCGGCATACCTTTTGAATCAAGTTCCGCCCAAATCTGTGCCTAAAACTCCGTATGAAATATGGAGCAGTAAGAAACCATGTCTGAAGTTTATTAAGATATGGGGTTGTCCGGCCTATGTGAAGACACAGAAACCGGACAAGCTAGAGGCACGATCAGTTCTGTGTAAATTTGTGGGATATCCTAAAAATTCACTGGGATATCTGTTCTACCACACTGAGAAACAGAAGGTGTTTGTATCTCGCTACGCCACCTTCTTAGAAAGGGAGTTTCTTGCAAAAGAAACTAGTGGGAGTTCGGTAGAACTGGAAGAAATTCAGCGACCACAAAATGTAACTGAAAATTTGGAGGAACCGCTAGATTCTATAACCCCAGACGAACCTCAGCCACTCCGCAGATCTGGTAGGATTTCTCATCCGCCCGAGAGATACTACGGTTTTCTCATAGATGGGGATCGAGAGGATTGCATCTTGGAAGAAGATGACCCTACCAGTTTCAGGCAGGCCATTATCAGTAGGGACTCTGATAAGTGGCAGGAAGCAATGCAATCCGAAATGGAGTCCATGTACGCCAATAAAGTGTGGACCTTGGATATTGCTCCACCTAGGGTAAAACCCGTTGGATGCAAATGGATCTACAAAAGAAAACTTGGTGTAGATGGGCAGGTGGAAACCTATAAAGCTAGACTCGTTGCAAAAGGTTTTTGTCAAAGACCTGGTTTGGACTATGATGAAACTTTTTCTCCGGTGGCTATGCTCAAATCCATTCGGATCCTACTTGCCATTGCTGCCTTCCATGACTATGAAATCTGGCAGATGGATGTTAAAACGGCTTTCCTAAACGGTTGTTTGGAAGAGTGCGTTTACATGGATCAACCAGAAGGTTTCGTAGACAGTGGGAGCAGCGGAAAGGTGTGCAAGTTGCTTAAATCCATTTATGGATTAAAGCAGGCATCGCGGAGCTGGAACATCTGTTTTGATGAGGCAATCAAGGAATTTGATTTCATCAAGAACGAAGATGAACCCTGTGTGTATAAGAAGATTGTAGGACGAACTGTCGTATTCCTAGTCTTGTACGTGGACGACATTCTTTTGATAGGAAATGATATTCCTATGCTACAATCGGTCAAGCTATTTTTTTCACAAAGGTTCTCCATGAAGGACCTGGGTGATGCCTCGTACATTCTGGGGATCAAGATCTATAGAGATAGATCCAAGAAACTATTGGGACTTTCGCAGTCCAGGTATATAGAGACCGTACTAAAGAGATTTAGTATGGAGGGTTCCAAGTGCGGTAACATACCCGCATTGCACGGAATTACCCTCTCCAAGAAGATGTCTCCTAAGACTGACGAGGAGAGGGCTCGCATGAGCACTATACCCTACGCTTCGGCGGTAGGATCTATAATGTATGCGATGCTATGTACAAGACCAGATGTAGCTTACACATTGAGCGCGGTAAGCCAGTATCAGTCAGACCCAGGGGAGGACCACTGGACAGCAGTGAAGAATATTCTCAAGTACCTGAGAAGGACTAAGGAGATGTTCCTGGTTTACGGTAATGGAGACCTCAGGGTCGAGTCCTTTACCGATTCAAGCTTCCAGAGTGACAAAGATGACAGCAAGTCTGTCTCGGGTTTTGTGTTTACCCTCAACGGAGGGGCGGTATGTTGGAGGAGTTCCATGCAGGATACCGTCGCAGACTCGACGATGGAGGCTGAATACATTGCTGCAAGCGATGCCGCAAAAGAGGCGGTCTGGATGAAGAAGTTCATTAGTGAACCTCAGGTGGTTTCATCCATTGTTGACCCAATACCTTTGTATTGCGATAACAATGGGGCTATAGCTTTAGCGAAGGAACCAAGGTCCCATCAGAAATCCAGGCACATCTTAAGGCGGTATCACCTGATCAGGGAGATCATTGATCGCCAGGAGATCGAGGTGCGGAGAGTGGACACAAAGATCAACACTGCAGACCCATTCACGAAGGCTTTATCCCAGACTCAGTTCGAGCGGCTGATCGAGATGATAGGTCTTCGATATGCCAGTACATGGCCTTAGTGCAAGTGGGAGATTGTTAGTGTATATGCCCTAGAGGCCATTACTGTATCATACTAGTATGTATATTACTTGATGGAAGCTTGGGATATTCACAGTTGTACAGACAATCTTGCTCAATATAGTAGTATGCTACTTGGTTCGTCTCTGCTTTAATGTGTACTTGTGTGTTTATTTATTATATCACCTATACGCATTAGTAGAGCCCTTAGGATCTTTGCTTGATTACCGGCGTTGTGATGGAGACCACACTCGTGGGGGCTGGGTAATCTACAAGCACATCCTTTTACACGTCCCTAGTCATAGGAGTATCGAGATAGGGCATCGATGCTCCAGAGTAGACTAGCGTATGCGCTTCTCATCCCAGCACGGGAGACGGTCTGTCCCACAGCCGTCGGTACGTCGTACTTGAGATAGTATGCGGGTGCTCGTTAGGTTACGAGTACACTGGAAAGGACTCATCGGGAACTGATTGTTGGTATTATACCTATCGTCAGTTATCAGTTCCCAGGTGACATGAGTACAGCTTAGTCCGCTGACTTGACACTGTCACTCCGCCTTGAGTGTGTTCCCACTGTTCTTTGATTACTACCCTACCACGGCTCTTCTGAGTCGTGCAAACAGGTAGTAGTTGGGAGCAATCCCGAAGCACTTGGAGGCAGTGACGGTTAGACAGGATTCATCTCTCCCGGTATTGGGGGTTGACATCGCGCTGTGTCTAGGAGAGCCATTGCACAAGTAATCCGTGGCCAGGGCAAGCGAGATATACTGGTAGGTTCCAGTGCTATCTCAGGGTGTTCTGGGCTTCACTCCGACACGACTTGTACCGCTATTAGGGGTCTGACGCTTGCCGCCCCCTAGGCCCGACATGCGATGTATCAGACGAACAGACCGGACTGTACAGAGAATGTCACATTCAGACTCAGTAGGAGTTCAGATGGGTTTTACCTCGTCAGTCTTCTTATCGGCATCTACCTGGGGACCGTTACGCAAAGCTATTGCCGCTTGCGGTCTGTGGTTAAACCCACTGCCAGCGTAGTGTCGAGTCTTTAGAGTCCCACACAGAGGGTATTCGCCTCTGGGCAAAACAGGGTAGAGGTCGCATGGTTTTGCGACAGGGTTCGTTCTCATCGGCGCACTTGTGCACGTTTGGAGTCCGGACGGATATTACTGGCTGGCTCTGGTTTGAGTCAGATACTGGTATATGTTTTGGGGTTGCTTTTATCTCTCAGTATTCTTGTTCCTCGGAACGAGAATGCAGGTGTGTATGCACAGTTGTTTGAGGTGGAGGAAGAGGTTTTTAATTAGGGTTTCGGAACGGGTGCATATGCACAGTTGACAGTCGTCTTTTTCCAAACCCTAATGGATTTATGAAATATCAATTAATAATAGTAATTAAATGAAATTGTGTCATGGTTGATTTTGTTGACTTGTTGACCATGCTTGACTTGTTGACCATGGTTGAATGTTTGACCATCATCATTGCTTTGCAAGGATACTCCTTGATTCTAGCTTACATTCATTTAATGAAGTGATGATAATGGTCATTCCAAATACAACCATCAACTATTTCATTTGAATTATTATTATTAATTATATAATTCTTTTTCTTTTGTTATGGTCGCAAAAGAAAAAGATAGCTCATTCTATCATATTCACTCTCTCTCCTCACTTCATCTTCTTCTTCCTCAAGCTCAAGGAGAATCCTTCTCATGTGTTGAGAATCTCTCTCCTTGAAAAGAAAACACCCCTTAGACACTCTCTACTCACTCTAGGATCAAAGGTTTAGCAAGCCGAAGATTCTAGTTCTCTCAAAGTTCGAGAAAGAGCCCGAAGGTTGAACCCTCAGGTGGATCCATCTTTGACGGAAGAAGGATACGAGGAAAGAACCATCAACCTCTACTAGGTTTCAAGAAAAAGGAGTTCAAGTTAGGTATAACCACTTTGCCGAGTAGTTAACTCTCCTTTACATGTTTGCAAGTTTAGTTTAGACACGATCCCGACCTTGTTTAGTTCATGTTGCCCCATGCGCTAAAAATTTGATTGTTATACCGTTTCCGCCTCCCCGTAAGAACCGGGGGTCGCAACGTGGACCTAACAATGACTGGCACTTAAACTACGAACGTCTCGAGGCGTACGTTATCTAAGTAAACCGAAAACCCAGAAATCCAAACCAAGAAAAGTACTAGAGTGAAGGAAACCAATTTAAAATCAAGTAGTTTTGATAGCATAAGCCAAATTATGCGGTTTTAAAAAACGTCAAATATTTCCTGAAAGTTTCGGCAGAGTCTCCTTTGTAAATACAGGCCCCCAAACGGGATACAACATGAATAGTATACGAAATCAATAAAAGGCATCCCCAAGCGGGAGCTAGCTCTTCGTCAATCAACGGTCACAACCACACAAGCAATATAATATACAACGCCAAGGGCGAGGATCAAAACTCAAAAGGAAACTCAAAACAACAAGAAATCCACAAAAACACAACGCGCGACTCTAAGGTCGAAAGAATAACATCACTGGTCTCTATCTCAAAATAAATACATGTTTGTTTGATGGAATTTACTAGATACAACTGAATAATAATATACAAGATATAGTGATGGGTGCGATACAAATAAACCCACCTACTAGCAAGTCACCCGGAAATGGAAATAGTGCCAGCAAAGCCGTAAAGAAACCTGTACGGCGAAACTTGCAAGAACTGTGGCACAACAGGGGTGAGTTGCCAACTCGTGAATAGAAAAACATCTACGCACAGAAATCGCATAAATAACGCAACCTAGGTCAATGATCATAATATATCCTCAAATATGTATATAACATGCAGCCTATAACAATGGCTAGGGTAAATATCTAAACCGAGTGTAATCACATATGCCCGTATCAGTGCCTCATGTAGCAATATACCATATGAATGAGGTATGAATGCATGAAAACAGAAAACATGTAAATGAAGAAACTGTTTTCATAACTTAGTGAGATTTCCTTTGTATTTTTAAAATGAGGTATCATAATGAAATCAGCATCAACAGTGTCTAGCATCGACACAAAATATAAATCTCAATGTCTCAAAATCTCAGGCTCCAGCTATCCGGACTGGTCTGTATCATCAAATCTCAGTACCTCAATATCTCGAAATCTCAATATCTAGGGCGTCGTCAGTCCAGACCGGCCCCTACCATCCATCTCAAGACCACGACGGTATCCTCCGGATATCCGACGCGTCGGGTAATCTCACCGGTAGGTAGTGCTCCCCTGCCAGGCTCAACGTCAGCAACACGACCTTCTTGCCCCGGGGTACCTTACCGGGCCCACTATGTACCCGAAACGGTTCATCCATCTCCTCGAATCGGGCCTCGAAATCCATCAGCAAACTCATGGTGGACGACTCATAAATCATGGGAAAACCGCATTTTTTTATTTAAAAAAGAGAGAAAGCAGTTTATATATGTTTTGCGGTTTTCCTCCAAATCCAGAAAATATCATGGAAATCCGAATCATCAATAGCATGTAAAACCATGAATATAAGCATGAGCATCCATGAATGCGGCATATAATGAATAACAGTATGCATGAAGTGACAAGTAACAACTACTATGTCTAAACTAGCATATAATGAAAGCAACTAATCATCATGTCAAAACTACTAGTTAACAAGCTACATTAGGCGATAATATTTTCTAAGGTGTGCGTGACATGGCAATTACCGATGAAGATGTGTGTGAGCCGGAAAGCAAGTGTACGTGGTACATACGCATCATCGGTAATGGTGCTGGTGTCCTAACAGTATGATATCAACAATTCAATAAGAAATTATAATATAAATATGCGATGCGGAGCGAACAGTAATAATGAGCGGGAGCTAAATACTAAACACAACAATAACTAATCTGCATTACCCTAATATAAGTCCTACAGTAGTGCCTTTTGAAATAACATGAATCGCGGTGTTTGAAAATAAGGGCTACGGTGTTTTTAAGAAAAGATACGTCTTTTGAAATATCCGTAGAATCCATTGACCTGTCTTTTAAAATACTCACGATTCGTTAGCTTTTGAAATAGGTAGGAGTCGAATCTAATCTAACAAATAAACTAAACTAAAGGGCTAAACTAACAAGCTGGACTACAGGTAAGAAAACCGCCTAACATCTGAGTCGATACATATACATACCTGTATATATATTAGTCGGTGATCCCGCCTTAATAATATCATATCCGATACCATATCTATAATCATACATTCCAAGTCAAGAGTGCAGATCAATCATCATTATATAGCTCGTACGTAAATCCGTCGTACGGCATCCCCAAATCTGGGTACGGGTCAATATCATACTCATCACACTGTTCATCTGGTATCCACTTTATTAAGATCATCATCTGGGGTACTGACCTACGTATAGTACACTACTAATATCACTATTCATATGGCATTGTCATCCAAAAATCCGCTATAACATCAGGACGTATCTCAAGTACGAATCCTGCCATATCACAGATCTCACGGCCTCAACTCAAATCTCATCGACTCATCTCAATCCCAAGTATCATCCGCAAATCCAGTATGTGAACACCTAGTCCCATACCCAGGTGAACACATAAACACATCTCCCCATATACGCACAGGTAAAAACATAGATGTATGCATGTGTGTGTGTATGCGTGTGTGGGTATAACAACAACTCTAGGGTTTCGCAACTAACACTAAACTAATCTAAGAACACCAAATATCCATATTTGTCATCAATAAACTCAAACAATATATAAATAATATATATATATGTGCGTGTATACGTATTCGTATACATCACCACGAACTGCGGGGGTGCTATACGCCATCCACCCGACTTCTTCCCGTAGATATAAATCTACTCACCTGGTCCTCGCTCGCGGGTGCCGACGTCGCCACGCGCTTGCTTGTCGTCTCGAAGTCCACATGGGGTACCGATATATCATAACGCACCGTATCGTATTAAAACCCGACTCATAACTAAAACGACACACGAATCCCACATAGGTCAAAACCCATGGTTTCTTTCACAAAAAAAACTCAAAAACCCTCGTCGTCGGCGTACAAATGCCAAACCATCGAGAAAAATCCCAAAGACACCCATTTACACATTCACAAACACTAATTATAATATGAAATAGGTTGCAATTCACAAAAACCTCAAACTCACTTTAAAAGTTATTTTTCCGAAAATCTAGCAAGCAAAATTAACCGTTTTAGTACAAAACTCGACATTTAAACAAATCTAGCGGCCATAATACTTATTAAATATCTTAAATAAGTCTTAAAAACAATTTCCATAATTTAATCCCAATAAATTTAATTAACCCCAAAATTCTAGTTTACAATATACCCAAATTTTAACAATTTTATAGCAAAATGCACAAACAACAATTTAGTTTGGATTTTCATGAACTAAAAGTATTAAACCACTCAATATAATATTTATAATGACATGAAACCTTAATTTGAATTTTATTTCACAAGAATATAATTATTTTAGAAACCTAGTTTACAAATTAGCATAATTAACACAATTTTTAAACTAACCATTAACAACTAGCTACTAATCTTGTTTTAACATGTCAAAAGAGCCTAAAAACATCAAACAACCATACACCAATTTCACAAAACCCTAACTTGATTTTAAAACCCAATTCTAGAATTTCCAAACCCTAACTTGAAGATTTATAACTAGCAATTCAACCACTTTAACACTTGAATACAATAGCATATCATAATTAAACAACAATCTAGCTATAAGGTTAAGAATTTACCCCACAATTATCTTGAGATCTAACAAGAATCTAGACCACCAAATTGAAATCCTTGCACCAAGATCCATGCTATAGGGGCTAAGGAAAAATGGGTAGGAGCTTGATTTGGATTTTAGGAATTTTTGTAGGGATTTTGAGGCAAAAATGGGGGATTTTTGAAGAGAATTGAAGTGGTGAAAGAGGGGGGGCTGTTGGCTACAGAATTTTGGGAGGCTCGGCTATGAGAGGGGAGAGAGAGAGAATATGTGGGAGTAAGTGAGGAATTGTCCAAGTCAACATAATACCCATCCTTCATTAATTAAACTCCAAGATTTCTTTTCTTTTCTAAAGCTTTTCTAGTGGCCAAATTGTGGGGAGATGGGGATTGGGGGTAGCCCATTTTTAGCCAGCAAGAGGGGGGAGGGGAAGGTGGTGTGTGTGTGTGAAGCAATGAACACCAAACACCAATTCAATATGCACCAAAACCCTTTTATTTTCACAAAATAAGCCTTTTTCTTCAACATTTTCTAAAACCGTTTTGACAAACCATTTCATTTCAGAAACCATATGATAAAATTTTATTTAATTCGTTATGTTGCACAAAATTTGTTTCAACTCATTCCAATTTGTAATTTTTCCTAATTAAATGTATTAGTAACGGCTTAAAATAATATTAAAATAATTAATTTCAGAAAAAATTTCAGAAAATTTAAAATTTCTCCAGTGGCTCAATAAACACCAAATACTAGCAATTACATAGCTAGAATATGTATATTTAATTTTAAAATAAAGATATTTGTATTTTGACTTTTTACAGAAAACCCCCTTATTTTACCGATTTTCCGAAATTTCACCGAAACGATTTTCAAAACGTTACAATCTTCCCCCCTTAAAGAAATTTGGTCCCCGAATTTAAATTAAACCCCCCCCCAAATACTAAAACATCTAAGCAAAACCATCAAGTCGTCGGGGCTCCGAAATCGTAAATACATAAAATAAATCGTAGCGCAGCGCATGCGCATGAAAAATAAGCTTATAACTCAATATCAAAACTCCGTCAAGTATCTCGCAATGATCGGAGTCATGGTAAAGACACAAATGTCAAATCCAAAGCAAGACCGATATGCTATAAATCGAAACTATACATGTAAATATCAGGAGGAAATGCATGCCAAATCTTTTAAGTCGCTGTGCAATGCGCATAACACTGCACAGTGGCGGACGTCTATCATAAGAAAATAACTATATACATATATACCTTTGTTTGAAAGGTACGTTCCGCCGTTTTGGGAAACAATTTTAGAAGGGTTTCCTTATTTTAAACATTTCGTGTCATATCAGACACGTAGGTAAATACTGAGACTATAGCTCGCTTTTTGGAAATCCATTCAATAACTATCAATGAATGCAAAATATATTCAGGTACTGTCCTCTGACTAGTCCTGCTCAGTATGAAAACACATAGCAAATATCATAAAAACATACTGCTGTATAAGAAATCAATTCCAAAATACGCATATGGATACTACGTGCGTCTGGTGCGCACGGAAATCAAAACCCATATATGTGCCATACATGCGCACAAAAACAACATCGAAGTGCATCGGGTGTGCACGAAGCATCTGTCATAGGCAACGTGTATGCCTGACAGCAAAATCAGGTGCATCTGACATGCACGAATAAAATCTCGATTTAGTGCATCTGATGTGCACCAAAATCGCATCTCAAAACATGCGCTCAACATGTGTGAAAATCCAAGGCATGAAAACTATCTCAAGTGCAACAACTGTGCAAAAATCATAAATACTCAGTAGGTGCAACTATGGCACATGAAAACGATATCATGAAACTCAACCATCAAAACCAAATCATGCGAATAGATCGCTTAAAATACCGAAATCAAATATAGCGGAATAGTCCCCGCTCAAGCACTTCCTCTAAGAACCTCTGGCCAACTGTCGTGGTCACTCATAGCATGCCTTGTCGACGATCCTGAACTCTGGCCTGCCGGTATGCATAACATGACCACTCCTGGGTCCAAGTCTTCTCGTAATTCATTCAAGAAAGGTCCTGTCGAAATCTCTCCCAAATCTCGTCTCTGCCGAACTGTCCAGAAGTCATCGTCCCTTACTAGATCTGTTCTCCTTCCGGAACGGCTGCATACTCATCGCGACTCCTTCTGGAAGCTATATCTGTTAGTTATATGTATGCCCTAGAGGCCATTACTGTACATTGGATGTATATTGTAGTGGATGCTGGGACATATATAGGTAGGACTTTCTTGCTCGACATGATAGTACGCTATCTGGTTGCCCTTTATCTTAACATGTATATTTTCTGTCTCTCAGTTACATGTTGATAAAGCCCTTAGGATGTGTACTCGACTTCCAGGACTGTGATGCAGATCATACTAGTGGGGCCTGGATAGTCCATGAGTACATCCTTCAATGTTCCTAGTCGAGGGAATATCGAGACGGGGCATCGATATTCCAGAGTAGACTAGCGTATATCTTCTCGACCCATGCGATGGGCGATGGATGATCCCATATCCATTGGTGTTTGACATCGGAGATGGTATGCGGGTGCTCAGTGGAGACTGGGTACACTGAACGGACTCGCCGAGAACTCCCAGATGGTATTATACCTCACGTCAGATGGCAGTTCTCTGGTGACGCTGGTACAGCTTAGTCTGTTGACCCGAGATCGTCATAGAGTCTTGTGTGTCTCCCACTGTGCTTTGATTTCCACCCTACCACGGCTCTACTGAGTTGTGCAAACAGGTGGTTTTTGGGTACAGTCCCGATTCACATGGAGGCAATGAGCGATAGGAGGGGATTCGTCTCTCCCGGTATTGGGGGTTGATGTTGCGCTATGCACGACTGGCCATAACAGGAAATCCCTGGCCAAGGTTGCAGTGATATACTGGTAAGAGTTATCAGTAGTTTCACGAATGTTATGGACCCTACGTCGGCATGACTTATCAAGCTATTGGGGTCTGACGTTTACCACCCCTAGGCGAGATATGCGACATATCAGACGAACAGACCGGACTGTACGGTAAGTGTTACTGGTTGGATTCACAGGAGTGTGAGCGGGCTTGCACGTCGATCTTCTGATCGCTCAATACCCGGGTGGCCGTTACATTTAGCAGACCGCTTGTGGCTTGTGGGTGTTTGATATGATCATCACCTGCTGCCGGCGTATTGACGAGTCTTTAGAGTCCTACACAGAGGTTTCCTGGCTCAAGCGAAACGAAATAGAAGCGCATATGAGATATGTGCGGGACCGAGAATAATGCGTGTATGTGATACCGTATTTCATTCTCGCGATGAATGTGTCGAATGGTTGTATGCGATATAACCTAGTTATCGAATCAAGGATTGACTCGATAAGCCGATACATTGGATACTAACCGGTTATATGCGACATGACCGGATCATTGAATCAAGTGTCGATTTAATGATTTAATGTATAATTATATATTTGATATATTACTTTGCATTAACTAGTATTGGTTCACTTTAAATGGATTTTCTTACTTGAATTGTGCAAGTTGTATATGTGATATACTTTTGTGCACATGATTGTATCATGTTTGATGATACATGCTTATTTGGTTAAGTGTAAAGAATTAAACCATGGTTAAACTAATGGTCAGGGTTTTGTTTTTTCATTTACTTATTTATCTTATTCATTTTGGAAAAGAGAAAGATGAATGGTGGCTTTATTTGTTTTTAGTTGAACATTCATGAAACTTTGACTAAGTCACCATTCTTGTCTCATGCTTAACCCTAACCATATGAACTAACCATAGTACATTCTCTACACTTAACCAAGGGTTAGTAAATGATAAGTATTGATTTATTTATCTAATTTACATAACACTTATCATATCTTCTTCTTCTTCTTCTTCATGAGCAAGAAAAAGAAAAGCTTTCTACACCAATGGCAACTTGAGAAATCAAGTGAGAAATCCAATTCTAAAGCGAACCCACTTCCTATTTCTTCATCCTCTACCTCTTGCCAAGTAGTATAGGGTGTTTTCTTCACAAGTTTCATGACTTGGTGAAGTGAGAGTTTGATCTAGTGATGCCTCGACGTAGATCATCTTCGGCATCGAAGCCGACGATCAAGCCCGCCCATTTTTCCGATGAAACCGATGCTAGTGTCATGGATTCAATTTGGACAGCGGAGGGACGTCATCGCGGAGCTTAGGAAGTGGTGGACCGGATCTACAAAGGTTGTAGTCCCTTTCCTTTTAAGTTAAAATCGTTTACTTGCATCGTTTCGCCTATATATATCTAGTTAACGATC
Organism: Agapanthus africanus; assembly: GCA_030015575.1. NCBI lineage: Eukaryota > Viridiplantae > Streptophyta > Magnoliopsida > Asparagales > Amaryllidaceae > Agapanthus > Agapanthus africanus. The sequence continues at coordinate 301,119,732 of CM057341.1, forward strand.
CGTATTAGGGTTTGTAGGCACATGTAAAATTTAAATTAGCCATGTTTGATGCCTTGTGAGACTTCACTTGTGTGCCTAGGAACCCTACAGTATCCAAGTACAATGCCTCGGCATGCGTATCGCATCTCTGATGTCGGCGGAGTGGAACGTCGTCTCATCAAGATCTCGTACGAACCCCTTACTCTACTTTTCCCTAATGTCGACTGCTTCGGACTCGTCTCGTCGTGGCTGCATGGACTGAGCTCCAACGGCTATCCTCGTATCTGGTGTCTCCCAAGAAATGCATCTCACCACCTAGCATCCGAATGAAGTCGAACCATCCGATCGATTCGTCAAAACCTCATAATCCCCCAAGAGCTCAACATCTTGGGTACAGTTTAACAGTATCGAGTACATACCACAGTATCGATGGTCCAGCCGTAGAAGGGCAAACCCAAGCCTCACTAATGGCGCCGCGGAACTGCCGCAAACCCTAAGGTTCAAAAGCTTTCACACGGTCATTATGTCGAGTTAGGGTTTCATTCTTCTAGAGGGTCCATAGAATTGCCTGCATGTCTTTCCGAATACTTTAAACTTGGAATAATAGGTTTCTGACATTCGATCGTCTCTGTCGACTCTCGACGTCTCCGCGTGAAGTCGTCTCTAGCTGGAATCAATCTATCTGATGACCTCGCATCGGGGTAGCGAATGAACCACATGTCCTAATCATTCATCCCCGGATGACTAGCGACCTTCTATCATCTCTTAGTACAACTCGTACTGCAATAGCTCCAACATCCGGGGCGATATCTCGTCGTTCGCAGCAACAACTAGCTCATTCGTCTGCACGCTGAACAGTGCCTCAATTATCATGAAAAAGCAATACGCCAACGGTCATCAAAATCTGGCTGGCCTCTATCATTGGCTCAATCCTCTGGTGCTGATCAGCACGTCCGAGAAATCTCGTAATAGCGATCTGTCAAACGCTCATGGCGTGAAAACACAATCAGACGACGCCTCTCAATGCAATCGTATGTCCCTGGAATCACGCCCTGGTCAGTCCTCGTTCGTGACGAGCTCATGCTGACCGCAACTCTAGCCGTAGCTCTCCCTGCCCGTAATCGTGGCAGCAAACCATAACTGGTACCGATGAGACTAAATCAGGAATGAATACAATACTGAACAAAGAAATGTATATCCTAAGGCTTCTTAAGTGGAGTAGCATATCGTAAGTATGCCGCGGAACATACTCACGGTACGTCACTCTACTTTAGTCATCTATTCCATCAACCAAGGGTCATCCTACGCTCCGAAGGTAAAACCTAACGCTCTGATACCAACTTTGTCACGTCCCGAAAGTACGGAATATGACTGGCACTTAAACTACGAACGTCTCGAGGCGTACGTAATCTAAGTAAACCGAAAACCCAGAAATCCAAACCAAGAAAAGTAGTAGAGTGAAGGAAACCAATTTAAAATCAAGTAGTTTTGATAGCATAAGCCGAATTATGCGGTTTTAAAAAACATCAAATATTTCCTGCAAGTTTCGGCAGAGTCTCCTTTGTAAATACAGGCCCCCAAACGGGATACAACATGAATAGTATATAAAATCAATAAAAGGCATCCCCAAGCGGGAGCTAGCTCTTTATCAATCGACGGTCACAACCACACAAGCAATATAATATACAACGCTAAGGGCGAGGATCAAAACTCAAAAGGAAACTCAAAACAACAAGAAATCCACAAAAACACAACGCGCAACTCTAAGGTCGAAAGAATAACATCACTGGTCTCTATCTCAAAATAAATACATGTTTGGTTGATGGAATTTACTAGATACAACTGAATAATAATATACAAGATATAGTGATGGGTGCGATACAAATAAACCCACCTACTAGCAAGTCACCCGGAAATGGAAATAGTGCCAGGAAAGCCGTAAAGAAACCCGTACGGCGAAACCTGCAAGAACTGTGGCACAACGGGGGTGAGTTTCCAACTCGTGAATAGAAAAACATCTACGCACAGAAATCGCATAAATAACGCAACCTAGGTCAATGATCATAATATATCCTCAAATATGTATATAACATGCAGCCTATAACAATGGCAAGGGTAAATATCTAAACCGAGTGTAATCACATGTGCCCGTGTCAGTGCCTCAGGTAGCAATATATCATATGAATGAGGTATGAATGCATGAAAACAGAAAACATGTAAATGAAGAAACTGTTTTCATAACTTAGTGAGATTTCCTTTGTATTTTTAAAATGAGGTATCATAATGAAATCGGCATCAATAGTGTCTAGCATCGACACAAAACATAAATCTCAATGTCTCAAAATCTCAGGCTCCAGCTATCCGGACTGGTCTGTATCATCAAATCTCAGTACCTCAATATCTCGAAATCTCAATATCTAGGGCGCCGTCAGTCCAGACCGGCCCCTATCATCCATCTCAAGACCACGACGGTATCCTCCGGATATCCGACGCGTCGGGTAATATCACCGGTAGGTAGTGCTCCCCTGCCAGGCTCAACGTCAGCAACACGACCTTCTTGCCCTGGGGTACCTTACCGGGCCCACCATGTACCCGAAACGGTTCATCCATCTCCTCGAATCGGGTCTCGAAATCCATCAGCAAACTCATGGTGGACGACTCATACATCATGGGAAAACCGCATTTTTTTATTTAAAAAAGAGAGAAAGCAGTTTATATATGTTTTGCAGTTTTCCTCCAAATCCAGAAAATATCATGGAAATCCGAATCATCAATAGCATGTAAAACCATGAATATAAGCATGAGCATCCATGAATGCGGCATATAATGAATAACAGTATGCATGAAGTGACAAGTAACAACTACTATGTCTAAACTAGCATATAATGCAAGCAACTAATCATCATGTCAAAACTACTAGTTAACAAGCTACATTAGGCGATAATATTTTCTAAGGTGTGCGTGACATGGCAATTACTGATGAAGATGTGTGTGAGCCGGCAAGCAAGTGTACGTGGTACATACGCATCATCGGTAATGGTGCTGGTGTCCTAATAGTATGATATCAACAATTCAATAAGAAATTATAATATAAATATGCGATGCGGAGCGAACAGTAATAATGAGCGGGAGCTAAATACTAAACACAACAATAACTAATCTGCATTACCCTAATATAAGTCCTACAGTAGTACCTTTTGAAATAACACGAATCGCGGTGTTTGAAAATAAGGGCTACGGTGTTTTTAAGAAAAGATACGTCTTTTGAAATATCCGTAGAATCCCTTGACCAGTCTTTTAAAATACTCACGATTTGTTAGCTTTTGAAATAGGTAGGAGTCGAATCTAATCTAACAACTAAACTAAACTAAAGGGCTAAACTAACAAGCTGGACTACAGGTAAGAAAACCGCCTAACAACTGAGTCGATATATATACATACCTGTATATATATTAGTCGGTGATCCCGCCTCAATAATATCATATCCGATACCATATCTATAATCATACATTCCAAGTCAAGAGTGCAGATCAATCATCAATATATAGCTCGAACGTAAATCCGTCGTACGGCATCCCCAAATCTGGGTACGGGTCAATATCATACTCATCACACTGTTCATCTGGTATCCACTTTATTAAGATCATCATCTGGGGTACTGACCTACGTCTAGTACACTACTAATATCACTATTCACATGGCATTGTCATCTAAAGATCCGCTATAACATCAGGACGTATCTCAAGTACGAATCCTGCCATATCACAGATCTCACGGCCTCAACTCAAATCTCATCGACTCATCTCAATCCCAAGTATCATCCGCAAATCCAGTATGTGAACACCTAGTCCCATACCCAGGTGAACACATAAACACATCTCCCCATATACGCACAGGTAAAAACATAGATGTATGCATGTGTGAGTGTGCGTGTGTGGGTATAACAACTACTCTAGGGTTTCGCAACTAACACTAAACTAATCTAAGAACACCAAATATCCATATTTGTCATCAATAAACTCAAACAATATATAAACAATATATATATATATATATATATGCGTGTATACGTATTCGTATACATCACCACGAACTGCGGGGGTGCTATACGCCATCCACCCGACTTCTCCCCGTAGATATAAATCTACTCACCTGGTCCTCGCTCGCCGGTGCCGACGTCGCCACGCGCTTGCTTGTCGTCTCGAAGTCCACATGGGGTACCTACATATCATAACGCACCGTATCGTATTAAAACCCGACTCATAACTAAAACGACACACGAATCCCACATAGGTCAAAACCTATGGTTTCTTTCACAAATCAACTCAAAAACCCTCGACGTCGGCATACAAACGCCAAACCATCGAGAAAAAGCCCAAACACACCCATTTACACATTCACAAACACTAATTATAATATGAAATAGGTTGCAATTCACAAAAACCTCAAACTCACTTTAAAAGTTATTTTTCCGAAAATCTAGCAAGCAAAATTAACCGTTTTAGTACAAAACTCGATGTTTAAACAAATCTAGCGGCCATAATACTTATTAAATATCTTAAATAAGTCATAAAAATAATTTCCATAATTTAATCCCAATAAATTTAATTAACCCCAAAATTCTAGTTTACAATATACCCAAATTTTAACAATTTTATAGCAAAATGCACAAACAACAATTTAGCTTGGATTTTCATGAACTAAAAGTATTAAACCACTCAATATAATATTTATAATGACATGAAACCTTAATTTGAATTTTATTTCACAAGAATATAATTATTTTAGAAACCTAGTTTACAAATTAGCATAATTAACACAATTTTTAAACTAACCATTAACAACTAGCTACTAATCTTGTTTTAACATGTCAAAAGAGCCTAAAAACATCACACAACCATACACCAATTTCACAAAACCCTAACTTGATTTTAAAACCCAATTCTAGAATTTCCAAACCCTAACTTGAAGATTTATAACTAGCAATTCAACCACTTTAACACTTGAATACAATAGCATATCATAATTAAACAACAGTCTAGCTATAAGGTTAAGAATTTACCCCACAAATATCTTGAGATCTAACAAGAATCTAGACCACCAAATTGAAATCCTTGCACCAAGATCCATGCTATAAGGGCTAAGGAAAAATGGGTAGGAGCTTGATTTGGATTTTAGGAATTTTTGTAGGGATTTTGAGGCAAAAATGGGGGATTTTTGAAGAGAATTGAAGTGGTGAAAGAGGGGGGGCTGTTGGCTACAGAATTTTGGGAGGCTCGGCTGAAAATATGAGAGGGGAGAGAGAGAGAATATGTGGGAGTAAGTGAGGAATTGTCCAAGTCAACATAATACCCATCCTTCATTAATTAAACTCCAAGATTTCTTTTCTTTTCTAATGCTTTTCTAGTGGCCAAATTGTGGGGACATGGGGATTGGGGGCAGCCCATTTTCGGCCAGCAAGAGGGGGGAGGGGAAGGTGGTGTGTGTGTTTGAAGCAATGAACACCAAACACCAATTCAATATGCACCAAAACCCTTTTATTTTCACAAAATAAGCCTTTTTCTTCAACATTTTCTAAAACCGTTTTGACAAACCATTTCATTTCAGAAACCACATGATAAAATTTTATTTAATGCATTATGATGCACAAAATTTGTTTCAACTCATTCCAATTTGTAATTTTTCCTAATTAAATGTATTAGTAACGGCTTAAAATAATATTAAAATAATTAATTTCGGAAAATTTTTCAGAAAATTTTAAATTTCTCCAGTGGCTCAATAAACACCAAATAATAGCAATTACATAGCTAGAATATGTATATTTAATATTAAAATAAAAATATTTGTATTTTGACTTTTTACAGAAAACCCCCTTATTTTACCGATTTTCCGAAATTTCACCGAAACGATTTTCAAAACGTTACACTATGTTATGCATGTGATTTGACTTATGCCCTCGGCATCGTTTACATGCGCTTTTAGTGTTTTGATTTGATTTGTGCATGCTGATGCACATGGTTGTGAGATTATATACCGCGGTATACCTGATTTTGATTGAACCGTATTGTATACCGTCGATTTTGATTCTGATATTGATGTTGGTTTCTTACACTCCGTGCATTTGATTTGGATTTTGTGCATGCTCGACGCTTGATATTGGATTTCGTGATTTCGTGCATGTTGAATGCGCATGATGTAGATTTTATTCGTGCATGATGGATGCACCTAATTTGGATTTTCGCGCGTGTTGAGCGCATGTTTTGAGATGCGATTTTGGTGCACACCAGATGCACTAATTCGGGATTCTTCGTGCATGTCAGATGCACCTGATTTTGCTGACAGGCACACACATTGCCTATGACAGATGTTTCGTGCACACCCGTTTCATCTAAATGTTGTTTCTGTGCACATGTATGGCACATATATGGATTTTGATATCCGTGCGCACCAGACGCACAGGGTATTCTTATATACATTTTGGATTTTGATTTCTTATGGAGCAGCACGTTTTTATGATATTTGCTATATGTTTTCGTACTGAGCAGGACTAGTCAGAGAACAGTACCTGGATATATTTTGCATGCATTGATAGCTATCGAAGGGATTTCCAAAAAGCGAGCTATAGTCTCAGTATTTAACTACGTGTCTGATATAACACGACGCGTTTAAAACAAGGGAGCCCTTCTAAATTGTTTTCAAAACGGCGGGACGTATATATTAAACAAGGATAAGTATACATATATGATTATTTTCTTACAATAGACGTCCTCCACTGTGCAGTGATATGTGCATCGCACAACGACTTAAAAAGGTTTGGCATGCATTTCTTTCAGTTATTTACATGTATAGATTTGATGTCTGCATGTATAATTATGATGTATATCATATCGGTTTTGTTTTGGATTTGACCTTTGTGTCTTTACCATGACTCTGATGATTGCGGGATGCTTGACGGAGTTTTGATTTTGAGTTATCTGCTCATTGTTCATGCGCATGCATTGTGGTATGACGCGTTTTATGCATTGATGATTTCGGAGCCCCGATGACTAAGTCTTTTATTGAAATGTTTTAGAATTTGGGAGTTTAAAATTTAAATTCGGGAACCGAATTTCTTTAAGGGGGGAATATTATAACATTTCAAAAAAATAAAATATTATTTTTGGGGAATTTTTCTAATTTAATAATAAAATATTGAATATTTTAATAAGGCGGTATAATTAAATACCGATAAATTGGGAAATTTTTTGAATATTTTAGAAATTATTAAAAGAAGGTGTTTTATGTGAATTATGCAAATTTTAAGTTTGTATGATTAGTTTGACACTAATTTAGTGCTAATCGCGATTAAAAATCACTAATCGCGCTTTAAGCGTATTTTGTGCAAAACGTTGCACCGTATCATTTTTACACTTGTTAAATTTTTTGCAAGGCTTTTATTTTGGGTTTACTATTGAGGAGAGAAGGAAAATGGATTAGAAAAGAAAAGAAAAGAAAAGAGTATTATATTAGGTATGGTGAAGAGAAAGAATGAGTGGGTGGGGGTCAACTTGAGTCATGAGCCATACCTCATCATTTCATCCTCTCATTTCTCTCCCCTCTCCTCCCTTTGTTGCTGCTGCTGCTGCACACACACCCTCCTCCTCCATCTTCAATCCCCTAATACACCATGAAAATCAACTCAAAACCCAAACCCTATTTCATAAAAAGGATGCACAAGCTCACTAACTACCCCATGGACCAAGAAAGCAAGGGTTTTGGCCACTTGGGGCAACTCAAGAAAATACTTGAGTTGCCAAAGGAAGTAATTTCTGCACCATTAGTATAGTGTTTTAATTCCTTATGCATCCATACTTGTTTCATGTCGATATCGAGTGGTTTTGTGGACTTAGGAAAATCCTAGTTAGGGTTTATGGAGACTTTGGGTTGTAATGTGTAATTGAGCTCAGTAGAGACCACACAAACCCCCTAGTGCTAGAATTCAGGCCTAAAACAAAAACTAGAACACCGGAATACAGATTTAGAAAAGCCGATATCGGAAAATTGTGAATTCTGTGGATGTAAATTGGAATCTGCTGTTACCCGGAGACTCTGAAATTTATTTTACATACACAAAGAAGCATGCAGGTGATTTAGAACATACCACCAAGACCCCAGCCCCTAACTCTTAATAATGGCCGCAGATTTATTCCCTCTGGCCGCAAATTGCGGCCAGATCAGTGAGGAATGGGTTCGTGTTGGTTCTGTGGTCCCCTAATCTGTAAAATAGACCCTTGGAATATGCAAAATTGTCTGATTTGACCTAGGGTAGAATCTGGAACCTTTTTCCTAAATTGCTGTTTTGATTCGGAGTCTCGTTTCTCGTATTTTGAATTCTGGATTTACGTATTTGTGTTTTACCTCGATCGCTTGACGTTTGCATGACGGCATCGAGGATTGTGTGATGGTTTTGAAAGCGTAGTCTATAGGTTCTAACCTATAGGCCTTAGCGCGTCGTTTGGTTTTCTCGATGTGATTTTAAGATGCATTTGCGATTGTGTTTTCTTGTAGGTACCTTCATGAGGGTTTCATATAATGAAGAAGATGAAGGCGACATCGACACCGACACGCAGGATGCAAGGTGAGTAGATTATATCTATGGGGGATGTCGGGTGGATGGCGTATAGCACCCCCGCAGTTCGATATTTAGTATACTATATATATGCTACATATATATAAATATGATAGCGTTAAGCGTGATATAGATATTCTCGATGGGTTTAGATGTACTATGGATAGATTAGGGTTTAGAAGTGAACTAGTATAGTTTCCTAGTTGCGAACCCTAGAATAGGTTTACACCCACACACACGCGCGCTTGCTTGTTATACTTATACCTGGATGATGAGGATAGTGTAGAATATTGGATATGAGTCGATGAGATTGGGTATAGTGCCATGAGATCGGTGATATGATGTGATTCGTATTTGGGATACGACATGTGATTTTAGCGGGCTTTTAGACGTGTATTTTACACACGCATTTATATTTATATAGATGGTATCGATTTGTACTAGACTTAGATCAGTACCCCAGATCATGAGATATGATGATAAGGATACCAGATAAGTGATGAGATGAATGTGATATTGACCCGTACCCAGCTTTTGGGATGACGTGCGATGATTTACCGTACGAGCTGTATATTGATGATAGATCCGCACTCATGACTCGAGGATGTCAAATGATATTTTATCGTACGCGGTACCTTTGAGGCGGGATCACTGACTATTATATATATATATATATATATATATATATATATATATATATATATATATATCGACTCATATTTAGGTGGTTTCCATACCCCTCCCGATTGACTTGTTAGTCAGAACTGTAGTTTTGCTAGTAGATGTTAGGCTAGGCCGATGTCATACCTATTACAAAAACTAACGAATCGGGAGTATTTTAAAGACAGGCAAAGGGATTCTACGGATATTTTCAAAGGACGCATCTTTTCTTAAAAACACCGTAGCCATTATTTTCCTAAAAACCCTAATTCGTCTTCTTTCAAATGGCAAAACAGTATGACATGGATACACTGATGTAGACTCTACACTGTTGTGTTATTATTCATTTGCCGCATATTCTTACAGTTGCATTCAGGATATGATCCCTTGTATATTCATACCAGTGCACACATATATTGATATTTTCATACTTACACAAATGCACACTGTATATTCATACCAGTGCACACATATATTGATATCTTCATACTTGCGCACATGCACACTGTATATTCATACCGGTGCACATATATATTGATATCTTCATACTTGCGCACATGCGCACTGTATATTCATACCAGTGCACACATATATTGATATCTTCATGCTTGTGCACAAACCTATTGTACATTCATACTCGTGTACTTACATATTGTACACTCATACTTCTGCACATACCTATTATACATTCATACTCGTATACTTACATATTGTACACCCATACTTGTACACATACTCATTTGCACATACATAGACGATTCTCGCTTGATTTGGAGATTTAGGAACCGCAAGATACTCTTTAAAACTGATTCATTTTAAAAGAGCAGTTTCCCCCAATATGTGCATATTACTATTCCATGTTGCATGATATACTGATATGCTTACATTTCTTTTATATGTCGCATACATCATGCTTTCTGATTATACGCATTGAGATATGTTGTTTCCATGATATTTCTCGATTTGGGAACCGTAGGTATTTTAAAAGAGAGTATGTATTGTTTTAAAAACCCGGTTACCCTTGATATGATATTTCAGTGCGTCTGCCATGTGTTTTCTCGGTTCTGAGAGTGGCATGTGAAACCCGATTGGAGGAGCGGTAGGCACCGTCTGTGGGTACATGGTGGACCCGGTGAGGTACCCCGGGGCAAGAAGACTCCTATATGCTGGACGGTGAGCCTGGCAGGGGAGTACTACCGGTGATTGTATTGAGCTCAGCGGATATCTGGGGGATACCAACCGGAGTTGAGAGATGAGACGGGCCGATCCGGATGAGTGAGCCCTATGTATATGAGGATTTACGTATCGATGCTAGGCTCAAGTTTCATGATGTTTTCGAGTGTTGATGCTTGACACTCAGGTTCCATGATTTAATATGTCCCGAGCGACACCTGTTGATTTACATCCTCATATTTCCATGCATATGCTTTATGATATTTACATGCATGATGCTTATTGTCATTGGGTGACACGTGGACGATTTCCACATACATATAGTCGACATTGACGATGTTGATCACATAGTCGGATGATATCCATATACATATAGTTGACATTGATGACATTGATCACATAGTTGGATGATATTCACATATTCATAGACTTCATGATATAGTCGACATTAATCATACCTCATATTTATGATATGTTATTACCTGAGGCACTAGCATGAGCACTTGACACTACACTCATGTATAGATGTTACATTGCCACCTTATCATGCTTCAGACTTATTCATTTGAGGTTTATATACATATTTGATCGTATTTACCTTGGATTGAGTCATACATACGATTTCTGCTCTGTGATTTTTTCTATTCACGAGTTGGCAACTCACCCCCGTTGTGCCACAGTTCTTGCAGTTTGCCGTGTAGGTTTCATTGCGGCTCTTCTGGCACACTGCTCCCTTTCTGGGTGATTGCATTGGTTGGTGGGTTCACTCGCATCGTGACCACCCTTGTATTTATTTTTTCAGTTGTATCTATAATTCCATCAACCAAACTTGTATATTGTTTCAGACTTAGAAAACCAGTTATGTATTATTTAGACCTTAGAGTCGTGCGTTATAGTATTATGGTTTTCATGCTGATTTTGAGTTTTCCTTTGAGTTTTGATTCTCGCCCTTCGGCGTTGTATATTATACTGCTTGCGTGGTTGTGACCGTCGATTGACGAAGAGCCAGCTCCCGCTTGGGGATGCCTTTTATCATTGTATATATACTATTAATGTTGTACCCCGTTTGGGGCCAGTATTTACAAAGAAAGCTCTGCCGAAATTTTCAGAAAAGATATTGAGGATTTAAAAATGCATGTTCGGCTTACACATTTTAAAACCTTGTTTTTAAACAAGTTTTCTTACTTCTTAAAACTAGTTTTCCTTATTTACTCCTTAAAATGGTTTTAAATTTCTGGGCTTTTGGCTTATTGAATTAGTTGGGGTCCTATAGACTTCATATGATTCAAGTTCCTGTCACGTGCTATTTCGGGTCGTGACACAACGGACCGAAATGTCCGTAAACTAACAACGTGCCGCAACGTCTTTAAACTAGCTATGGACCGAAAACGTTCTTAAACTAAAACAATAGAGTCCAAACACTCTTTTGTTGGATCTGAATGATCCTAAAACCTTGTTAAGTAAATCTTAGTATAAAATTGGCCTATTGTAGCCTTAACAGATATTTAAGTTGATCTTAATCTCAAACGAGATTAACGGTCCATAAATCAACCCAAACCCAAATCTAAGAATATACAAATTTGGACTAATCCACGCCCTATGGGTGACAACATAAATTAGTCTCCGTATACAATTCACGGGCAACCAAAAATAAAACAAACAAACACGACACGAAGTGAACTTCCGAAGCAGGAGAAAGTGGTTACCGTGATGCGGTAACGTAATTAACAGCAGGGGCTTGCGCCTGCAGAGAAGAGCGTCCCCACAATAAAAAACCCTTCACAGCGAGGGGCAATCTGACGAAGTCTGCTACAACGGACGCGTCCGTCCAAACCTCCGATACACGGTGCCATAAATCAACTTGGCATCTTCGGAGTGTTAATTATGTATATGACCTAGAGGCCATTGTTGTACATATGATGTATATTATAATGGATGCTTGGATATATATAGAGAGAGGACTTTCTTGCTCGTCATGATATTATGCTATTTGGTTTCACTTTATCTTAACATGTTGACTTGTATATGTTTACTGTCTTACTCTTACATGTTGATAAAGCCCTTAGGATCTGTACTCGACTACTGGGACTATGATGAGATCATACTAGTAGTGCCACGGTAGTCAATGAGTACATCCTATAACTGTTCCTAGTCGAGGGTGTGTCGAGACAGGGCATCAATACACCAGAGTAGACTAGCGTATACGCATCTTGACCCATATGATGGGCGATGGATGATCCCATATCCATCGGTGTTTTGACATCAGAGATGGTGTACGGGTGCTCAGTGGAGACTGGGTACACTGGACAGACTCGCCGAGAACTCCCAGATGGTGATATACCATACGTCAGATGGCAGTTCTCCGATGACACTGGTACAGGTTAGTCTGTAGACCCGAGATCATCATAGAGTCTTGTGTGATTTTCACTGTGCTTTAATTTCCACCTTAACAAGTCCAAGAGGGCGTGCAAAACGGTGGCTTTTGGGTGCAGTCCCGAATCACATGGAGGCAATGAGCGATAGGAGGGGATTCGTCTCTCCCGGTATAGGAAGTTGATGTTGTGTTGTGTTCAATTGGCTATAACTGGAAGTCCCTGGCCAGGGCTGATATAGAGATTTACTTGTAGGTATTATCAGTAGTTTCTCGACCCGTTATGAGCCTCACATCGACACGACTTATCGGTTACTGGGGTCTGACGTATACCACCCCTAAACTAGATATGCAACATATCAAATGAAGAGATCGGACTGTACGGGAGTGTTACTGATTGGATTCACAGGAGAATGTACAGGCTAGCTTGTTGATCTTCTGATCGCTCAATACCTGGGTGGCTGTTACGTTTAGCTGACCGCTTACAGCTTGTGGCTGTTTAATATGATCATCACCTGCTACCGGCGTATTGACGATTCTTTAGAGTCCTACACAGAGGTTTCTTGACTCAGGAAAAACGGAGTGGGGGCACATATGTGATATGTGCACGACCGAGGATAATGCGATTTGTGATACTGTGTTATATTCTCGCGATATTTAGATATGAGCCGGGTCATCGGATCAAGTGTTGATTCGATGAATCGGTACATGATATATTAGTCGGTTATATTCGATATAGCCGGATTGTCGGATCAAGTGTTGATTCTATAATTTAATGTATAATAATATATATTATATATTATATTACATTATCTAATATTGGATCATTTTATTATTTCATTTTCTCACCGGGTAATACATTGATATATATGCGATATATGTTAATTGTATTATTTTCTTTTGTTACAAATATATAATATATATGTGATATATATTATTGTAACATGATATGATTACTAATGAAACATGTTTAGTGGAGATTAAACAAGGTTAGGGTTTGAATTGGGTTAGTTCTTTCATGAACCTTCTAGAAGGTTTTCTTTTGTCATGAGAAAGATATTATGGTTGATATTTTCTTATGACTCATTCTTTAACTCAACCCAAACCCTAGCCCTAGTTAATTCTCTACATGGGTTAGCCTAGTCATGGTTGACCATGGTTACATTATTGATCATATATCATTTCATTATTCATCACAAAAGGATTAATCAATTATTCTTCTTCTTCTTCAACCTTGAGCTTTGAGAAAGCTTTCTAGGTTTACTTTATGTGATGATTTTGTGTGAGAATTTGATATAAAAAGAAAGCATAAATACTACTTGTTCAGTTGATAAAACTGCACATTTGTATTACATTTTTCCTACCATTTTCATATTAAAAAAGGACTTTATTATAATATATTATACATATGAGGGTTTATGTGTAAAAACATTATTAATATATTTTAATGATCATTTGGTAGGAAAATGTATGCAAATAATATTATTGACCTAATCCTAGTAGAACTAGGTCTACTAAATCTTATTTGAGTTGTTGTGCAGAATTTTCCAAGTTGTTATGCAGAATATATCAAAGAAATCAAGCTGTTGAAGAAATCTTGCCAAATTAAGAAGCAAACTTGGAGACCAAGTCTGGAAGCAACCGAGAGAAGATTTCTGAATTCTGAAGATGCCTAGGATTGCCACATGTCACCAGATGAAAGCCCAAGAAAAATAAGCAATTGATCACATCCCTTGAGCGCGGATCCACGGCCAAACACACCTTTGGGCCGCGGATCCGCCGTAATAATAGGGAGTTGGAAGGCAAGATTTTTGGAGATCAACCTCTGCTATATTTTACCAACTTCTCAACAATAAGATTCTGGGTTTGCACTATAAAAAGGCACCGAGAACCTCTTGGAAAAGCTATCAAGCCGAAGAGATCACGAAGCTCCCGACGCTCACGCATCCAGGCTGATCATCGACTGTTCGACTACCTCCTTAGGAAAGATCGAGAAGCAAATCAAGTTTTGTAATCATTTTCTATGGATTAAAGTGTAGTTTGAAGGAGTCGATTAATAAAGGTAGTTATTTTATTTAATTGTTTGTTTTTTTTACATTATGTTTTCCCTCTCTTTCTTTTCATCTTCTTCTCCCAACATGCGCGAGTAATTCTCCGCTTGTTAGGGTTCGTAGGATTAGGGTAGGCTAATGGACGATGAAAATAATTAAACCCTTTTTAAGTCCTATAAAGTTTAGGAACTTTATCAAAAGAATCATTAACATCCTAATCGGGCGCGCTAGCAATTCTTTGCTAGTTCCGACCGCGATTAGAGATTAGATTAATAATTGTTTTGGTAAAGGCTAGATATGAACGGAGTTCCGTGTCGAGATAAGGGTTAAGAGTGGGATTCCTTTTCCCTCCGGAAACCCTAATCTACACGCATCACCGTCGTTCTAGTTCTAAATCTATTAATGGATAAAAAGGGTAATTTTAATTAATCGTCCATAACTACTAAATCCTAACGAACCCTACAAGCCCTATTATTATATTATTTAAATCTCTAAAATAATCTAGATCTATATTTTACATTCTTGTTTAAAGTAGATCTAGAAATCTTTCTATAAAACTCTTTATTCCTCCTCCCTTTCTCAACACATCTAAAGTAAAAATAAAATGTTCCACGTTTCCCAGAGGACGACCCGTACTCACCTCGGTCTAGCTACGCGCGACACCGTTCTGATTGCGGTTAACTACAAACACAATTTTTCACATCAATCAAATGGCGCCGTTGCCGGGGATGCGTGCGTAATTTTTTTTTTTACTATTTGTGTTGAATTCTTAGACGAGCCATATCATTATTAAAACAAAACTGCAAATTGCATATTTAACGATTTGTGCGTGGATTTTTTGCAAGGAGATCTGGAGTCAAAGAATTGAGGAAAACAGGAAACAGAGACATTTTTAGAGATCCAGAGGAGCAAAGGAGATCACAGAAAAATTTTCAGCAAGCGATCCATCCACCTCGCGGCGGAACCGCGGCACAAAGGTGCTTCCTGCGGTGGAAACGCGGCTGATTGGAGGGATTAGGGCTACAGAACTCTCTGGTAAGATTCTCAACTCCTTCTCTCTCTCCTCAAATCCAATAAAATCTATTTTCTGCAGGATTCTTTGCAAAATTGTGCCGCTCAAAAATCTTTTTGCAAAAGTTTTGTGATTGGTTTTGTTTTGCATATTTAATACGGACTTTAAGGGGCAAAGACCAAATCAAGATTAGGTGGGGATTTCATCACCCTTCCTAAGCCCCACAAATCACAAACCGAGCATACAGATCAACCCTTCATTAATTTAAAAAATATCTAGACCAGACTCTATGGACTGTCGAGCTCAATAGGAAAAAGACTAGTATAGGCATCAGCCGTTTATCCTAACTGACATTGCGGTGTCTAGGCTAGTGGTTTTTAATTAGGCCCACTGTAGTGGTGGTTCCTTCCCACTTACCTGGCCGTACTTGTCCGTGAAGAGGCGGTTTGAGGTCCTATTTCTAGCCTTAGTTAGGAGCTGTCTAGCAGACCTAGGCGACCTTAGTTCTAGGGTTGCTTGTGCATCATAGGGTGATTTGTGTTGAGTCCCACTTTTTCAAAACAAGCCAATTTTAAATCACACACATGCTGCCACTTGCACTAAACCCGCTTAGTGCATGCTCGGCTGGACACGGGATCCTAGTGCCCGTCTTGTCCGCGTTCCTTCTATCGATACCGAAGTCGGTACTTCTTCATCTTCTTTTCCCCCACCACACACCACATCGACCGTGATGGACGGCACTCCATCTAATTATAACACCACGCTGCCACCGCCCGCAGGTGAGCAGAATCCACCGCGCATCTCTCTCCAAGAGAGATGTTATCCTATTCGTGGTCCCCTTCCTACTTGTCTATCTCTTCCACCACCTAATGGGGATAATTTCGAAATTAAACCCCACTACATCAATCTGCTGCCCAAATTTCACGGGCTTGAGTCGGAAGACGCGTACGTTTTCATCCCCAAATTCGAAAACGTATGCGCAATGATGGGTACTTCACAATTGACTTTAGATGCTATGCGCTTACGTCTTCTCCCATTCACACTGTGCGACTTGGCAGAAAAATGGCTTTACAATACTGCCGCACACTCCATCACTAATTGGGATGAATTCGTCGTAGCATTTCTTAAGAAGTTTTACCCAAATCATAAGACTGCACATGTTAGGAGCGAGATTAACCAGTTCACCCAGCTTCCCAATGAACCATTTTGGAAGTGCTTTGAACGTTTTAAAGATCTGCTTGTCCAATGCCCCCATCACGGAATACAAAGATGGGATTTATGTCGGATTATATATGAGGGCATTAATCCAGCGACAAAGCAGATGCTTGAAACAATGTGTCAATGCAATTTCATGTCTAAAGATGATGGTGAAGCATGGAAATATCTGGAAGATCTCGCAGAAAGCACTTTGCAGTGGGAAAGCGTAAGACCACCTACAACTAAGGGAGGTATTCACCAGCTCGACGTTTCCATCGCAGTGAAAGCCGAAATGGCAGCGATACAAAAGAAACTCGACGCTATTGAAAATAAGTTCTCATCTTTCTCCCTAAATCAGGTCACGCTTCCTAAGACCGTCTGTGGTTGCTGTTCGGATCCTTCACACTTAACGGAAGAATGTCCTATGAATGCATCGTTTCAACCTAATGCTGCTTTTCAGCAGCGACCTAGAAACGACCCTTATTCTTCCACATACAATCAAGGATGGAGGAATCATCATAACTTTGCTTGGAATCAAAACCAACAAAGTAATTTTCAAAGACCTCCTCCACAGCAACCACAACCACAGAATCAGCCCCCCTTTCAGTCACAGAATTTTCAAAATCCGGCCAACATTTCTACACCACAAGTGGCCGGTACTGACAACTCACTTGCACAAACTTTGGATATGTTCATGAAACAATCCATGCAAAATTCGGCTGAGATGAGGTCTTCTATTGATGCCCTAACGAAAAACTCCTCCTCCCATGGTGAGAGTATTAAATCAATAGAAAACCAAATCGCACAGTTAAACGCCGCAATGAGTGCGGGAGAGAAAGGGAAACTCCCATCTCAACCCATACCTAATTCTGGCCATTCACAAAGTTATAATGTGAGTGCTGTTACCACGTTGAGATAGGGAAAAGTGCTAAATAACCGAGTGGGTGAGCAGTGTGATGATAGTGACACCAATGATACCCCAGCTTCTTCTTCTTCCCCTAATTCGTCTAGTCTCCCACCTTCACCCAAGCCTATTCTCCGTTTTCCCCAAGGCTCGAACCCTTCGCCCATTTCGCCAAATCTATCTAAGTCGATTCCCACTCCAGTTTTGGGATCGAATCCGTCCCCACAATCCTCTCCAACGTTGGACCCAAAACTTATTGATCAAGCACCTTATCCAAATAGGTTAAGGGGCAACAGACCAAGTCCACAAATGGAGAAGATTGTGGAAATTTTTAAGCAAGTTAACATAAACATTCCTCTCCTAGATGCTCTTCAACAAGTTCCGTCATATGCAAAAATCTTAAAGGACTTGTGCACTAGGAAGAGAAAAGTTCAAGTACCTAAAAAAGTTTTCCTTGCGAGTAATGTGAGCACTGCTTTTACACAACAACTTTCCAAGAAACGAAAGGACTCCGGAAGTCCTACAATTTCAATTTCTATTGGGGGTAAAAATATTAATCGTGCTCTACTCGATCTAGGTGCTAGTGTTAACTTGCTTCCGTATTCGGTTTATGAGCAATTAGGGATCGGAGAGTTAAAACCTGCGCATTGCACTCTTCAGATGGCCGATCGATCTATCACCCAACCAAGGGGTGAGTTAGAGGATATGTTAATCAAAGTCGGGGAATTCATATTCCCTGTGGACTTTATCGTTATAGATACACAACCTGTAGCAAACCCACGCAATCAAATCCCGGTGATACTCGGTCGACCCTTTTTGGCCACTTCCAACGCGGTAATCAATTATAGAAACGGCTCTATGACCCTATCCTTTGGAAAGAAGTCAATTGAGCTTAACATTTACAAGTTGGGAAGTGAACCCTCCGAACCCTATGCTCATGTGTGTTCTGTTGAATTAATGGATGTCGACAGCAGCGAATTTGATCAATCTCATGATACTGACTCTTTTCATATGTTGTTGCTTGATACGAACTCTTCCACCGAGTTGTCCGGGTCAACATCCAACACTGATGAGGAACTTTTTATAGAGTCTGACGATCACCCCATTTTTTCTGATGATATTATTCTTCGGGGTATCGATGAAAGCTTTGAGGAAATTTTCGCTGATGAACTCGTATTTTAAAAAGATACGGGTGTTGAGATAAATCAACTCCAAGATGAAGAAATTGGACCTCCACCCCTTCTTTTGGACAATCATGATAATGCGAGTAATCCTTCGTTACTATCACTGTGCCGTCTCTCCAAATTGAGACGTAATCCTTTTCCATTACACCTCTTATCACCTCCCCACTTCTTCACGTCAACAGGTGACATGTTCTTCCACCAACCTTGGTGCTTCATTGATAAAATTTTTGAATGGTTAGTGTTGACCTTCGGTCTTTGCAAAGCTTTGCATTGACCAATAACCTTGACCCCCTCGTGTGATTTTAAAAGATTAAAAGTGTTTAACTCAAGTTTAGGGTGTGTGGTATATTTTGGCTCTTGAAAGAAAATGATTTTTACAAAATTGTGAGCCTAAAATAAGTTTGGGGGAGGATTTTCACTTTCATATATTCTTGCCCCCATTAATAATTTCCTCCCAAGTCTACAGGTTTTTGAGCTTAACGGATGTCATCAGTGAGGACACTGCTGTAAACAAGTTTGGGAGAGGTTTGTGCTTATGTACACATCAATTTGCATCATATTTTGCATACGCACAACATTTTCAAAATTTTTAAAAAAAAAAATTTTTTTTTATAACAAACGAGTAGAAAGTGAAAAATTACATCCAAAAGATAGGAATAGTTTAAGAAAACCAAGAAAATTAGAAGTTTTCTTACACGAACTAGTAATAAGTAGTTATGAGCTGTTGTCCCAAGGGTTAGTAAAATGAAGGAAGTCACTAATCTGAGGATAAAAATAAGTCTGAAAAATAGTTTCTATTCTGGAAGCCAAACATTTGAATGTTGATACCCTACTATATGCACTTACACACGTCTTGAAACTCGGGATAGTAGAAGATACCTTGAAATGCACTTGTCTAAAAGCCTAAGTATGAAGGAAATAAATAAAAAAAATGAAGAAAATATAAAAATGGTGAAAAGAAAAAAAAATGAACACTGGTTTTGTTATCGCCAAGGCAGTAATAAAAAAATATAGCGAGGGTGCCTCTTCACCTAGTGCCCTAAGGCCAACTGGTCTGGGAGTCACTGCTAAGCCTTAGGTGGTGCAAGACGAGGAAAATATTATCACCTAATTAGCAAGCACATGAGTAATCGGTTGGTTAGTACCTCAAGAAGTATTAACGGTCGCATGAAAATGTGTAAGCAAATCTTTAATATTCATTAAATTAAAATGTACTAAGGTAGATGGACAAGAGTATGATAGCTTGAATTGAATTCTCCGAGTGTAGGGATGTCCATTTCACACACGTGGGGTTATATGATCAATGTTTGGAAGAAAGGTAGGAATGAAGAATAAAGACGATGTTTTATTGAAGGATGATGTGATTTCTAACATTTTTTTCATGACTATTAAGATAGGGCTCATGACAACTGAAGAGCTAGCATAGTTGGAAACTCTTCTTTTCAAAGTCTTTCTTTTATGGTTCTTGTCTTTATATGTAAATTTCACCATCTTTCTTTTGTTATAGGATTTTGAGAGGGTAATCCACTGAAAACCCTCAGGAGACAACACTCCTCCTAGTAGGGACACCTAGAGGTTTAACGGCTTGTTGCACGTGCTCAGTGCAATCGTGTCTGCCTACGAAAGTGTGCTTAGTTTTCTCCTTTCTTTTTCTCCTCTTGAATAAACTAGTTTGCTCGGGACGATCAAAGATAAGTTTGGGGGTATTTGTTCAGTTGATAAAACTGCACATTTGTATTACATTTTTCCTACCATTTTCATATTAAAAAAGGACTTTATTATAATATATTATACATATGATGGTTTATGTGTAAAAACATTATTAATATATTTTAATGATCATTTGGTAGGAAAATGTATGCAAATAATATTATTGACCTAATCCTAGTAGAACTAGGTCTACTAAATCTTATTTGAGTTGTTGTGCAGAATTTTCCAAGTTGTTATGCAGAATATATCAAAGAAATCAAGCTGTTGAAGAAATCTTGCCAAATTAAGAAGCAAACTTGGAGACCAAGTCTGGAAGCAACCGAGAGAAGATTTCTGAATTCTGAAGATGCCTAGGATTGCCACATGTCACTAGATGAAAGCCCAAGAAAAATAAGCAATTGATCACATCCCTTGAGCGCGGATCCATGGCCAAACACACCTTTGGGCCGCGGATCCGCCGCAATAATAGGGAGTTGGAAGGCAAGATTTTTGGAGATCAACCTCTGCTATATTTTACCAACTTCTCAACAATAAGATTCTGGGTTTGCACTATAAAAAGGCACCGAGAGCCTCTTGGAAAAGCTATCAAGCCGAAGAGATCACGAAGCTCCCGACGCTCACGCATCCAGGCTGATCATCGACAGTTCGACTACCTCCTTAGGAAAGATCGAGAAGCAAATCAAGTTTTGTAATCATTTTCTATGGATTAAAGTGTAGTTTGAAGGAGTCGATTAATAAAGGTAGTTATTTTATTTAATTGTTTGTTTTTTTTACATTATGTTTTCCCTCTCTTTCTTTTCATCTTCTTCTCCCAACATGCGCGAGTAATTCTCCGCTTGTTAGGGTTCGTAGGATTAGGGTAGGCTAATGGACGATGAAAATAATTAAACCCTTTTTAAGTCCTATAAAGTTTAGGAACTTTATCAAAAGAATCATTAACATCCTAATCGGGCGCGCTAGCAATTCTTTGCTAGTTCCGACCGCGATTAGAGATTAGATTAATAATTGTTTTGGTAAAGGCTAGATATGAACGGAGTTCCGTGTCGAGATAAGGGTTAAGAGTGGGATTCCTTTTCCCTCCGGAAACCCTAATCTACACGCATCACCATCGTTCTAGTTCTAAATCTATTAATGGATAAAAAGGGTATTTTAATTAATCGTCCATAACTACTAAATCCTAACGAACCCTACAAGCCCTATTATTATATTATTTAAATCTCTAAAATAATCTAGATCTATATTTTACATTCTTGTTTAAAGTAGATCTAGAAATCTTTCTATAAAACTCTTTATTCATCCTCCCTTTCTCAACACATCTAAAGTAAAAATAAAAGGTTCCACGTTTCCCAGAGGATGACCCATACTCACCTCGGTCTAGCTACGCGCGACACCGTTCTGATTGCGGTTAACTACAAACACAATTTTTCACATCAATCACTACTCCATCATCCTCATCTAATCTAGCCAATTAGATTTGGATGTTCACCTCATTAGAGAGAGATAGCTTGAGTTATAGAAACTTCGAGGTAGATCATCGGAGAAAAGGAAGACTACAAGCTAGCATGGATCGTTCGAGTTGTCGAGCCTCTCTTGAGTCCGGGAGATCGTGGATCGCGGCGAAGGGACTTCTACTCGGAGCTTATGAAGCAAAGGAGCGGACTACAAAGGTTGTAATCTCTCACACATAGTTGTAAAGATGTTTACTTGCATATTAAACCCTAATAATCTAGCAAAGATCCCGGCTTTGGGTTGTTTGGCACGTCTAAATTTTTATTCGGGCATGGTTGATGCCTTATGAACCCTTGTAAGAGTGCCTAGGAACCCTACAGTGGTATCAGAGCCTAGCTAGAGCATTAGGGGACGTGTATATGAAGTTAAAAGTCCGATCGAACCCCGATACATTAAAAATGACCTCTTTCTGGAAATTTTGTGAAAATGTGATTTTTTCTCCATTAAAAATATTTTAAAAAATCAGCAGGGAATTCTAAGAGTTACTGTAAAATACGACTTCCCAATTCCACTATAGCGCCGCGGAACCGCGACAATACCTTGCTTGCGCGGCGGTTCCGCTGCGGAAGAGTAGAATTAGGGTTAGTGTTTTGTACAGTATAATCCGTAGCTGTTCCTGCATATTTCTGGGTATTTTAAATCTGACTCAAGTGTTGGGTGTTTTGGGGTTTATTTTGAATTCGTTGATTCGATCGGATAGTTTAATTTCGTTTTGTTTTCTGGATATTTTAGAAACTGTTAAAATGTTCGAACGGATATCATTAACTCACTTTTTCTCAGCACGAAAAACTTTCAAGTGTTGAATTTTTCTTGGGTTTAAATCTTTCGGAAAACGTGCAAGTAACGCGGTTGACCCTCTAGAAGAACACAAACCTTAACTCAATTATGTGACCGTCTGAACCGCCTCTAAACCTCAGGGTTTAGGGCAGTACGGCGTGCCACATGTGAGGCGTTGGCTTGACCCTTCTACGGCTGGACCATCGGTACTGTGACATATTCTGGGATTATTTGAACTCCGCTCAAGTGTTGAGCTATTTAGGAAATCTTGGGTATTTGATTATCCGATCGAAAAGTTTAATACTGTCTATTTATCTGGAATGTGATACAATATGTGGAATTCATATAGTTAGGCATGAAATGCGAAGTATGTGATATTTCGGATTTATGATGTCTAAAGTGATTGTGGATTCCAAATGTTGTAGTTTTACAATTTCTTTTCTGTGACCGTAAGTGTAGTATGTAGTTGTATTGCCGGTTTTCGCTGCTATACACCAACGACGATCGGTGTATGCATACTTACTTACGTTGATGATATGAGATATTATGTGTTGCTGTGAGATGTTATATTGGATCGTCGTGTTCTGAATAGCCGGGGGGTTTTATGTGAGATGAAGGTTTTTATTTTCATTCATGTAAAAATTCATTTGTATGTAATATTCTTTTATTGGGGCACTTCCGGGATGAGGTTGATGTCACCAGTGTATATTATTTACTTTTCCGCATTAGGTAGACCCAAGGAGGGGAGCACAAGTAACCCAGTTCTATGGTACAGTGGGAGGCCATCTCGAGGAGTGGAGACCGGGTCTCCTAACCCTAGAATTGGCAGTGTTGCTTGCGGCTCTCGTAGGGGTCTTGGGATGTGGGTTTGGCTATTCATCACGACCGTGGAATCCGTGTTTTATACCAGCTCGTATTAAAAACACGGACATCCTAGTATATCCAATATTTCATATATGTTCTTCTGCTGCAATGTTCTGTGATGAGATCATATTACTGCCTGAGACGAATGCTTATACTATATATATGTGCTGATATATAAATATTACTGCTTTCGTTTCTTCTGTGATGCATAGGAAGCATAAGCTGATGGGTTTTATTAATGAGATTAATAAAAAGAAAAGAAACCTAAAAGATGTTGTAGAATCAAAACTTTATAAAAAAAGGATAGCTGCAGTTTTGCTTTGCATAGCGGTATATATGATATACCCTGCACCTTATTCGATGAGGAAAGAGCCAAGATCCCTTCACCGGGAGTGACCTCTTTAGCGAAACTGGCAGATGCTACAAACTCGCGGTTTAGTTTTTGATAGCTTAAATAGTTCTTGCTTTGCACCATGGTATATATGATATACCCTGCACCTTATTCGATGGGGAAAGAGCTGAGATCCCTTCACTGGGAGTGACCTCTTTAGCGAAACTAGAAAAGCCTCAAAAACACTCCTTTTCAAAATCACTTGTTTCTACAACGATATCAAGTTCATTACGCAATAGGTTTTCTGAAAAACCTGCGTAGCCCTCTGACATTTCAGATAGGTAATACTTAGTATTCGTACTGCGTTTGTTGGCTTTCGTCAAGGCGTAGTGTGAGGTAGCTAACTATTTGCTTATCTGTAACATATGATGAAATTGGGTTAGGGTAGTCGTGCGGCTTTGTTGGCTTTCGTCAAGGGACGTACGGCTGGGTTTAATTCAATCAAGAAATGTACGGGTTGAACTTGACTAGCGGACTATGGTTTGTTGGCATTCGTCAAGGTCATAGCACGTTAGGGGCAAAATATTATCGGGAATTTCAAGTGTTGAAATTTGCAATGAGATTGCATACCTTCTATGAGATAGATGGATCCTGATACCCACTACGAGTAAGAGTTACTCCTGGGAGAGTTTTACACAGGACAATTAGCCGATCAAGTAGGTGTCTAGAAAGGTGTTAAACGGGGTTATGCCTCTGGGAAAACGAGGTTTATTTTAATTAGGTCCGTGCGAAAGCACGGGGAACCTCCCTCAAGTACCGACACTGATCTGGCTGAAAGATTGACAAAATTGTAGGGTGTAATTAATCCCGGCTAATCTTACATTTTAGGGTTTGAAGGAAGATTTGATAAAAACAGTGGGAGACATCCTGATTAGATAAGATAATAACCAATCTAATCTTGTAAGAGCATACACTAAAGTGTTTCCTTCTCTCTCTCCAGGTAGCGACCATGTCAGGACTTAATCAAGATAATAATATGGATGTATTGACTGAACCCGCTTATTATACTGAGTAGGGGATCGTTGGTCCCATTCTTTCTTATATGAGTTATAAGACTAAGCAGGAAACAGGAAAATATTTGGATTCTCATACCGCCCACACAAAGAACATGCATGCTGATGCATCTTCTTCGGGTGTGTTAGTTATTGAGAACTGTTTCTCAGTTCACCCTACGTCCTGGGTATTAGATACCGGATCAGGATCCCACATATGTAAATTGTTACGTGGGCTATGTAAAGGTAGAGAACTGGGAAAGGGTGATCATTCCGTACAAGTAGAGAATGGTGCAAATATTGCAGCCAAAGCAGTTGGCGAATATCACCTTGTATTACCAAGTAGTAATACATTGATTCTGAATGAGTGCTATTATATACCAAATATGATATGCAACATTATATCAGTTTCTTTATTAAGTAAAGAAGGGTATAATTTTGTAATACAGGATAATGTTATGAAAATCTTCCTAAAACAAAAGTTGTTGGATCAGGCTCGTTACATAATGGCATATTCATTCTCAATCAAAATACAGTCCTTAATATACAAAACACGCACAAGAGGAAGAGTTCAGAAATTAACGAATTCTTCTTGTGGCATTGTAGACTTGGTCATATCAATGCGACACAGCTAGCTAAGTTACATAAGGATGGATATTTGAATCCGTTCGAATTATCATCTTATGATACTTTCCATTCATGTCTCAAAGGTAAAATGACCAAAACTCTGTTTAGTGGACACGGAGAAAGAGTTATGGAACTTTTAGGGCTAGTACATAGTAATGTATGCGGTCCTATGTCTACACATGCCAGGAACGGTTCTTCCTACTTTATTACATTCACTGACGATCTCTCTAGATACAGACATGTGTGTAGGGTTCCTAGGCACACTCATGAGGTTCTACAACAGATCAACCATGCCAAAATCAAAATTTTTCCATGTGTTAAAGAACCCTATACTAGATCGTTAACTAGAGGATAGGCGAAACTAAGCAAGCAAACTACTTTGCTACTAAGTGAAAGAGACTACAACCTTTGTAGATCCGGTCTTCCACTTCTCTAGCTCCGTGTTGACGTCCCTCCGCTGCGATCATCAGAATCCCAGACTCTAGCATCGGTTTCATCGGAGAAATGGGCGGGCTAGGTCGTTGACTTCGATGCCGAAGATGATCTACGTCGAGGCAACTCAAACTCAAGCTTCATCTTCACTAGGTCATGAAACTTGTAAAGAAAACACCCTATACAACATGGCAAGTGGTAGAGGATGAAGAAATAGGAAGTGGGTTCACTTTGGATTTGGATTTCTCACTTGATTTTATCACTTGGAAATTTTCAAGAATGGTTTCTTCACTTGAAGAAGAAGATGAAGAAGAAAGAAAATGAATTATTTTTGAAAAAATAATAAATCAAGTGATTCTTATCATTTAGCAACCATGGGTGAGTGTAACGAATGTAGAGAATAAACTAGGGTTTAGATAAATGGTTAGGTTAAGAATAAAACAAAATGGCTTAGACTTTGTCAAAGATGCTATGAAGCTTCATGAAGCTTCAAGCCAAAGTGAGAAAAGCCACCACCATTTTGTTTTAGCAAAATAAATAAATAAGGCAAATGAAACCCTAACCATTAACTAAACATGGTGTATAGCATACACACACCCAAGTTTGCATGTATCATCAAACATGATACAATCAAGTGCACAAAAAAATATATCACATATACTACTTGTGCACATCAAGTGAGAAAATCAATCTTATGTGAACAAATACTAGTTAATGTAAAGTAATATATCAAATATATAATTATACATTAAATCATTAAATCAACACTTGATTTAATGATCCGGTCATATTGCATATAACCGACTAATATCAAGTGTATCAATATATCGAATCAACATTTGATTCGGTAACCCGGCTATATCTTATATAACCGTCCGATGATACGAATCGCGAGAATATAATTCAGTATCACATACTGGTATTATTCCCGGTCCCGCACATATCTCATATGCGCTTCTATTTCGTTTCGCTTGAGCCAAGAAACCTCTGTGTAGGACTCTAAAGACTCGTCAATACGCCGGCAGCAGGTGATGATCATATCAAACACCCACATGCCGCAAGCGGTCTGCTAAACGTAACGGCCACCCGGGTATTGAGCGATCAGAAGATCAACGAGCAAGCCCGCTCACACTCCTGTGAATCCAACCAGTAACACTTACCGTACAGTCCGGTCTGTTCGTCTGATATGTCGCATATCTCGCCTAGGGGTGGTAAACGTCAGACCCCAGTAGCTTGATAAGTCATGCCGATGTAAGGTCCATAATAAGTGTGAAACTACTGATAACACTTACCAGTAAGTCACTGCAACCTTGGCCAGGGATTTCCAGTTATGGCCAGTCGAGTATAGCGCAACATCAACCCCCAATACTGGGAGAGACGAATCCCCTCCTATCGCTCATTGCTTCCATGTAAATCGGGACTATACCCAAAAACCACCTGTTTGCATGACTCAGTAGAGCCGTGGTAGGGTGGAAATCAAAGCACAGTGGAAGACACACAAGACTCTATGACGATCTCGGGTCAACAGACTAAGCTGTACCAGTGTCACCAGAGAACTGCCATCTGACGTGAGGTATAATACCATCTGGGAGTTCTCGGCGAGTCCGTTCAGTGTACCCAGTCACCACTGAGCACCCGCATACCATCTCTGATGTCAAACACCAATGGATATGGGATCATCCATCGCTCATCACATGGGATCATCCATCGCCCATCACATGGGTCGAGAAGATATATGCTAGTCTACTCTGGAATATCGATGCCCCGTCTCGATACTCCCACGACTAGGAACATTGAAGGATGTACTCATGGACTACCCAGGCCCCACTTGTATGATCTACATCATAGTCCTGAAAGTCGAGTACACATCCTAAGGGCTTTATCAACATGTAACAGAGAGACAGAAAGTATACATGTTAAGATAAAGAGCAACCAGATAGCATACTATCATGTCGAGCAAGAAAGTCCTACCTATATATGTCCCAGCATCCACTACAATATACATCCTATGTACAGTAATGGCCTCTAGGGTATACATATAACTAACAATCTCCCACTTGCACTAGGGCCATCTATAGCAGTGGTTGCAGTATCTAATACTCAACCATCCCATATAAGTCTCTCTCTGGGAAAAGGCCTTTATGAGTGGATCCGCCGTGTTGTCCTCTGAGTCTACTCTCCTAACCTCGATCACCTTGGAGATTAACTATCTCCATGATCAGGTGATGTTGCCTCAGAATATGTCTGGGTCACTAATGGGACTAGCGAAAGCCACACTTCCATTGTCATACAATTGTAGGAACCTAGTTCATCTCATGAACCAATATACACCCAAACTGCCTCTTTGATAGTATCTTTAAAATCGATGTTACCTGCCTTTATCGTCTAGTTTGCCATGGTATCTAGCTTAGAACTCTTCCAACATACCGTCCCTCCACTGAGGGTAAAGACAATGCCTACGACTGACATTCAGTCGTCCTTATCACCCTGGAACCTTTCTAGTGATTCTCCCCAGGATCAATTGATACCATCTCACTAAACTTAGTGAAAAGCCTAATATTCATTTAGATCTATCTCATAGATCCAAATCTCTGGATTTAGGAGGTATCACATAGATCCTATATGGAGAATTCTTGTGATAAGAGGAGATTGACCGTGCGTAGTATAGGAAACTCTTTTCCTATCAAGAGTATGTTGTCCACATACAATACGAGGATGGCCACCTTACTCTCTACTACCGTTTTGTATGTACAAGGTTCATTTACCATTTTGATGAAGTCAAACACTTTGACTACCACATCAAAATAGACATTCCAACTCCGCGATGCCTGCTTTATTCTGCAAAGCAACTTGCACACGTTTCCGCTGCTCCCACTGTTTACGAAGCCCTCTGGCTGTGTTCTTATAGACGTTCTCTTCTAAATCATTATTTAGAAAAGCAGTCATGGCACCCAACCACCAGATATCGTAGACATGGTATGTAGCAATGGCAAGTAGGATCCGGATGGACTTAAGCATAGCCACTGGAAAAGGTTTCATCATTTTCCACGCCTGGTCGATGACGAAAACCTTTAACAAGTCTAGCTTTGAAAGTCTCAACTTTTCCATCTACACCAAGTAATCTTCTCAAGATATACTTGCTCCTGATGGGGATTTAACCCTTCAGATATAGCAACCAAAGTCCATACTTTGTTGGTGTACATAGATTCCATCTCAGATTGCTAAACATCCAGCCATTCTTACAGAGTCCCTACTCTCGATGGCCTGCTAGAAACTAGTTGGGTCATCATTTCATGATGCATCCCTCGCTCCCACTGTCATCGAGAAACCGAAGTATCTCTCAAGCAGATGAGGAACCCTACCAGATCGGCGGAGAGGCTGAGATTCGTCGGGGACTATTGAATCCTTTGGTTCTATCAAATCATTAGCTGTAGTTTTGTATAGCTGGAACTTTTCCAGTTCTACAGAACTGACCTTGCCTCGATCTTGTCCGGATTTTTCTTTTGATATAGGCCGGACAATCCCAAATCTTAACTTACTTAAGAGATAGGCTCTTCCCATACCATATCTTATATGGAGTGGTAGGCACTGATTTGATTCGAACCCAGTTCAATAGGCATGCAGCTTCTCAAGTGCATAACCCCTTAAAAGAAACAGGTAACTCAGTAATACCCATCATAGAGCACACCATATCTAATATGGTGCAATTGCTCCGCCCCGATACACCGTTGTGCTGTGGTATATTCAGAGGAGTAATACGGAGAGAGAATCTCATTCTCCTTTAGAATAATCCAGGAATTCTATGCACAAGTATTCTCCTCCTTGATCTCATCATAGGACATAATACTTATACCCGTATTTTGGTTCTCTACTTCTAACTTATATTCTGTGAATATCTCAAAAGCTTCGGACTTATGTTTCAACAGGAACATATGACTAAATCCGGAGAGATTATCAGAGAATGTAATGAAGTATAAAGAACCGGTCCTGGCATGTGTAGACAGTACATCATCATGTATCAGTCCCAAGGGTTTACTAACTCTTTCTCTGTTTCCAATAAACAGAGCTATGGTCAACTAATCTTTGTGACATGACTGGCAAGTTTCACAAGATGTAAATTCAAACCGATTTAAATATGCATCTAAAATGTAACTTAATCCAGTCGGGTCACATTGATATGACCTAGTCTACAATACGTCAAGAAGGATTCGTTCATTTCTGAACTCTTCCTCTTGTGTGTATTCTGTATACTAGGAACTGTAGTTTGATTTAGAACGTCAATGCCTTTAGTTAACGTGCCTGAACCAATCAACTTTTGAAATGTTCAAAACAATATTCAACAATACAAAATTATATCCTTCTTTAATAAATAAAGATATTGATATGATTTTGTATATTAGGTTCGGTATCTATTAGCATTTGTTCAGAATCAATGTATATGGAAATACAGGGTGACAGTGACCAACAGACTTGGCTGCAACACTTGCACCGTTTTCTGTCTCATGAAACTTATCACCCGTTCTCAGTTCTCTATCTTTCTGTAGCCCATGTAACGGATTACATTTGCGGGATCCTGATCCGGTATCAAATACCCAGGACATAGAGGATACTGAGAAACGGTTCTTCATAATGAACACACCCGAAGGAGATGCATCATATGCACTTTCTTCGTTTGGGCGGAAAAGGAATTCTGGTATTCCCCTATTTCCTGCTCTGTCTTATAACAATTATAAGTTGGAGCGGGACCAACGTTTTCCAGCTTAGTATAACAAGCGGGTTCGGTCAATACATCCATATTATTATCTTGATTAAGGAGTGATATGGTCGCTACCTGGAGAGAGAGAGAAGAAAACACTCTGCGCTCTTGCAAGATTAGAATGGTTATTTATTTTATCTAATCAGGATGGCTCCCACTGTTTTTATCAAATCTTCCTTCAAACATTAAAAGGAAAGACTAACCGGGATTAATTACACTCTACAAGTTCGCCAATCTTTCAGCCAGGCCAGTGTCGGTACTTTGAGGGAGGTTCCTCGTGCTTTCGCACAGACCTAATTACAGTAAACCTCGTTTTCCCAGAGGCGTAACCCCGTTGACACCTTTCTAGACACCTACTTGATCGACTAATTGCAAAGTGCAAAACTCTCCCAGGGGTAACAATTACTCGCAGTGGGTATCGGGATCCAACTATCATATAGAAGGTATGCAATCTCATTGCAAATTTCAACACTTGAAACTCCCGATAAAGGTTTTTACCCCTAGCACCTATGACCTTGGCTAAGGTCAACAAATCATAAGCACTAGTCAAGTTCTACCCGTCATTTCGTGATTAATTAGACCCACCCACATGACCCTTGGCTAAGGTCAACAAAGCCACATGACTGTCCTAACTAATCGCATCATATGCAGTGTAAGAAGACATCACTTAGCTACCGTACACTACGCCTCGGCAGTGGTCGACAAACGTAGCACGAATACTAAGTACTTTACTTCCTAAAATGACGGAGGGTTGCGGATGGTTTTTAAGAAAACCTTTAACGCTTTGAACTTGATCTCGTTGCGGAATCAAATGGTTTTTAAATGGAGTGTTTTTTCGGCTTTTCTAGTTTTGCTAAAGGGGTCACTCCCGGTGAAGGGATCGTCGGCCCTTTCCTCATCGAATAAGGTGCAGGATATATCATATATACCGCTGTGCAAAGCAAAAACTATAGAAGCAATCAAAAGACAAACCGAGGGTTGTAGCATCTGCCAGTTATTGCTAGAGGGGTCACTCCCGGTGAAGGGATCTCGGCCCTTTCCTCATCGAATAAGGTGCAGGATGTTCTACAAAGAACACCGCGATGCAAAGCAAGAACTGTAGCTACATGTTTTATTTTTGAAATTCGATTCCACAACATCTTTTAGGTTTATTTTCTTTCATTAATCTCATTAATGAATGTCCCATCATTTAAGTCCACCTAAACATCACAGATAAATATAACGTACGCTTATGCCATCCTCATTCACCTCGATATCCCGTCTGCACCGTTAGGTTAGGTAACTAACACCAGAGCGGGTAGGGCTAGCACGGGTGTAAAACATAAGCAACGTCTATATAATATATCATATATACTACAATATCTATCTGAACAAATCACATGATCACATCACAGATAACGCAGCAGAAAATATCATATGAAATATTGGATATACTAGGACGTCCGTGTTTTATTTTGAGCCTGAATAAAAACTATAGAAGCAATCAAAAGACAAACCGAGGGTTGTAGCATCTGCCAGTTATTGCTAGAGGGGTCACTCCCGGTGAAGGGATCTCGGCCCTTTCCTTATCGAATAAAGTGCAGGATGTTCTACAAGGAACACCGCGATGCAAAGCAAGAACTGTAGCTAACTGTTTTATTTTTGAAATTCGATTTCACAACATCTTTTAGGTTTATTTTCTTTCATTAATCTCATTAATGAATGTCCCATCATTTAAGTCCACCTAAACATCACAGATAAATATAACGTACGCTTATGCCATCCGCATTCGCCTCGATGTCCCGTCTGCACCGTTAGGTTAGGTAACTAACACCAGAGCGAGGCAGGGCTAGCACGGGTGTAAAACATAAGCAACGTCTATATAATATATCATATATACTATATACAATATCTATCTGAACAAATCACATGATCACATCACAGATAACGCAGCAGAAAATATCATATGAAATATTGGATATACTAGGACGTCCGTGTTTTATTTTGAGCCTGAATAAAACACGGATTCCACGGTCGTGATGAATAGCCAATCCCACACCCCTAGACCCCTACGAGAGCGGCAAGCAACCCTACCAATTCTAGGGTTAGGAGACCCGGACTCGACTCTTCGAGATGGTCTCCCACTGGACCCTAGAATCCGGTTACTTATGCTCCCCTCCTTGGGTCTATCCTAATGCGGAAAAGTAAATAATATACAAATGGTGACATCATCCGCAACCTGGAAGTGCCCCAATAAAAGAATATTACATACAAGTTTTTACATGAATGAAAATGAAAAACACTCATCTCACATAAAAAGCCCCCGGCTATTCAAACATGACGATCCAATATAATATATCTAGCAACACATAACATCACATGTCATCAACGTAAGTAAATATGCGCATCCCAATTGTGTTGACATATAGCAATGAAACCGGCGATATCACATATTACACTTACGGTCACAGAAAAAGAAAGTGTAAAACTACAACAGTTGGAATCCGCAAACTCTTCAGACATCGCATGCCTAACCAAATGAATTCCTTAGACATCGCATGCCTAACAATTATAAACCCCGCATTTTAGTCTCATTATCGAACACTCTTTTCAATATCAAGTCGGGCAATTCAACAAGATCCCCGACATCCAGAACGAATGCTTGTCGCAAACTTTAGTGGACGGCCGCACCCCCGATACCGTCGACGAAGTGCACTAAGGCGGAACACCGCTGCCGTGAGCACCCGAACGGATGCTTTTTGGCGACGGGGTTCTCCTACAGTCACTTGGTCGGGGCTATGGGGTGTAGCTATCTATTAAGTTTACCGGCGAGTATCCGTGCAATCAGCGTGATTGCGATGGACTTTTGATCACATCAAAATCCCGTGGCAACCAATAAAGTGAGGCTAAACTGCTATGTTTATAACATCCAAATCAGTTATCTCATAACTACTTGTGGATTCCAAATATTGTATCACATTCCAGATAAATAGAAAATGTTAAACTTTCCGATCGAACAATCAAACACCCAAGTTTTCCCGAAACAGCTCAACACATGAAATAAGTTTTAAAACATCCACTTCATGCCACAGTACCAACGGTCCAGCCGTAGAAGGGTCAAGCCAACGCCTCACATGTGGCACGTCGTATTGCCCCAAACCCTAAGGTTCAAAGGGCAGTTCAAGACGGTCACATAATCGAGTTAAGGTTTGTTGTCTTCTAGAGGGACCATCGCGTTACTTGCACTACTTAGAATTTCATTAAACTACGGAAAAATCCAACAATTGGAAATTTCCCGGCAGGGAAAAAAATGGGTATTTATATCCGGTCGAACTTTCTAACATGTTCTAAAATAATCCGGAAAAACACATAGACAAAATTAGACAATCCGATCAAATCTACGAACTCCCAAAACAACCCAGAAAACTCAACTCTTGAGTACAGATTAAAAATTCCCAGAGAACATAGGAATAAAATAAAGAAATTACTGTGCAAACCTTGATGGAAGAAGCGACCGTACGGCCGCGGAACCGCCGCACGAGCCATGTTCGTGCCGCGGCTCCTTGATCGATTTAGGCGCACGTTTTGAACAGTAACTCCTAGAAAACCCTGCTTAATTTTCTGGATATTTTTAATTCACAAAAATCCACGATTTCAAAAATTGTACAGAGAGGGGTGAAATCGGGGGATATCGGGTTCGATCGGACTTCTAGCTTCGTCTACAAATCGCCTAAAGATCTAGCTAGGCTCTGATACCACTGTAGGGTTCCTAGGCACACTCATGAGGTTCTACAACTAATCAACCAAGCCAAAATCAAAAATTTTCCATGTGCCAAAGAACCCTATACTAGATCGTTAACTAGAGGATAGGCGAAACTAAGCAAGCAAACTACTTTACTACTAAGTGAAAGAGACTACAACCTTTGTAGATCCGGTCCTCCACTTCTCTAGCTCCGTGTTGATGTCCCTCCACTGCGATCATCAGAATCCCGGACCCTAGCGTCGGTTTCATCGGAGAAATGGGCAGGCTAGGTCGTTGACTTCGATGCCGAAGATGATCTACGTCGAGGCAACTCAAACTCAAGCTCCATCTTCACTAGGTCATGAAACTTGTAAAGAAAACACCCTATACAACATGGCAAGTGGTAGAGGATGAAAAAATAGGAAGTGAGTTCACTTTGGATTTGGATTTCTCACTTGATTTTATCATTTGGAAATTTTCAAGAATGGTTTCTTCACTTGAAGAAGAAGATGAAGAAGAAAGAAAATGAATTATTTTTGAAAAAATAATAAATCAAGTGATTCTTATCATTTAGCAACCATGGGTGAGTGTAACTAATGTAGAGAATAAACTAGGGTTTAGATAAATGGTTAGGTTAAGGATAAAACAAAATGGCTTAGACTTTGTCAAAGATGCTATGAAGCTTCATGAAGCTTCAAGCCAAAGTGAGAAAAGCCACCACCATTTTGTTTTAACAAAATAAATAAATAAGTCAAATGAAACCCTAACCATTAACTAAGCATGGTGTATAGTATACACACACCCAAGTTTGCATGTATCATCAAACATGATACAATCAAGTGCACAAAAAAATATATCATATATACTACTTGTGCACATCAAGTGAGAAAATCAATCTTAAGTGAACAAATACTAGTTAATGTAAAGTAATATATCAAATATATAATTATACATTAAATCATTAAATCAACACTTGATTTAATGATCCGGTCATATTGCATATAACCGACTAATATCAAGTGTATCAATATATCGAATCAACATTTGATTCGGTAACCTGGCTATATCTTATATAACCGTCCGATGATACGAATCTCAAGGATAAAATTCAGTATCACATACTGGTATTATTCCCGGTCCCGCACATATCTTATATGCGCTCCTATTTCGTTTCGCTTGAGCCAAGAAATCTCTGCGTAGGACTCTAAAGACTCGTCAATATGCCGGCAGCAGGTGATGATCATATCAAACACCCACAAGCCGCAAGCGGTCTGCTAAACGTAACGGCCACCCAGGTATTGAGCGATCAGAAGATCAACGAGCAAGCCCGCTCACACTCCTGTGAATCCAACCAGTAACACTTACCGTACAGTCCGGTCCGTTCGTCTGATATGTCACATATCTCGCCTAGGGGTGGTAAACGTCAGACCCCAGTAGCTTGATAAGTCATGCCGACGTAAGGTCCATAACAAGTGTGAAACTACTGATAACACTTACCAGTAAGTCACTGCAACCTTGGCCAGGGATTTCCAGTTTTGACCAGTCGAGCATAGCGCAACATCAACCCCCAATACCGGGAGAGACGAATCCCCTCCTATCGCTTATTGCCTCCATGTGAATCGGGACTGTACCCAAAAACCACCTGTTTGCACGGCTCAGTAGAGCCGTGGTAGGGTGGAAATCAAAGCACAGTGGGAGACACACAAGACTCTATGACGATCTCGGGTCAACAGACTAAGCTGTACCAGTGTCACCAGAGAACTGCCATCTGACGTGAGGTATAATACCATCTGAGAGTTCTCGGCGAGTCCGTTCAGTATACCCAGTCACCACTGAGCACTCGTATACCATCTCTGATATCAAACACCAATGGATATGGGATCATCCATCGCCCATCATGTAACATTTTAAAAATAATTAAATAAATAAAATTTGTTTAAGGGAATTTTAGGATTTTCGGTAAAGTAAAATGTATTTTTCGTAAAACAAAACCGTAATTATTTTTTAACTATAAATTTAAAAATACCTATTTTAATTATGTTATTACTAGTAAATGGTGTTTATTTAGTCACTTATAAATTTTTAGTTTAATTAAATATTTTTCCTAAATTAATTGTTTTAAATATTAACATAAGCTTTATTTTTACACTAAATTAGTGTAAATTACAAATTTGAATGGTTTTAATTTGTAAAAATGAACCATAGCATATTAGAATTTAGTGTGTTTCATGCAAAATTTATTTGCAATTCTTTCCTTGTTTCTAGATTTTTTTAAAGTTATTTTAGAAAGGAAATAAAAAGAAATTAAGTAAAGTTGTGAAAATACATTAAGATGATGACATTTTGGAGAAGTTTCTACACCATTTCTCATGTGTTTCTTCCTCTCTTTTCCCTACCTCTAGTGGCCGGCCATCACCCCCATGGCAGCCCCCCCCCCCATTTCCCACTTCATTTTATTACAAAAATCCATCAAAAATACATCAAAAATTCAATAAAAATCCACAAAATCATATTTATTTCCTACCCTTTATTCTTTGCTCTTCTTTACATGGATTTTGGAGATGGAAAGCATGCATTTTGGAGGCTCGTTTTCATGTTTGGACTTTATGTTGTGGAGGTATAAATCTTTCTCTTTTGATTTATTTCTATTAGATGTTTCTTTTAAAGCATAATTAGATTTATTAAATTAATTCTATTTGCAAATTTTAAAATTCAAGTTAGGGTTTGTAAATTCAAGTTGTGGTTTTTATTAATTAAATAAGGTTATAATAGCTAGTTTAACATTTTTTAGAGTGGAAAAATCTTATATGGTTGTTGTATAATAATTTGTTTATTCAAATTGTTTTAATTAAGCTATTTAGCTAACTAGGTTTTTATAAAATGTGTTTGTGGGTAATATAAAATTCTTATTAAGCTTGTTATCATTAGATTGTAGTTTTAATGAGAATATTAGCATTTTAATGGAATGAAAAACTTAGTTTGATCACTAGTTTCTTTTGATAATTGGAAAATACTAATAAAATGCTATTTTTGTTAACTAGATTTTGGAAATTCCAAAATAAAGGAGATTTAAAATATAATTTATGGTTTCATTATATCATTATCATCATGAATTGTAGTTTAAGACATTAATCCATGTAAAATCATGTTTAGTGGTGGAATTGTGGTATTTTGCTTATAAGATATTGAAAATTTCTAATGGTTGCAAACTAGAAATTTCAAATTAATACAAATTTATGTAATAAAAATATAGTAATGGGTTGTATAGCCTAGTTATACTATTTAATGAGTTTTATGACCATTGGTTTCATTTAAATATCAAGTTTTGAAGAAAAACGGTAAATTGGCATTTTCGGGTTTTACGAAATTGGACGGTTTGATCGATTTTTAGGGTTTCGATGGATTTAATCATGTTATATATTATAAGTAACGAGTTTTAAAACTATGAGTTATTGTTCATGTTATCTCGATCCATCGGAGTTTGTACGCCGATATCGAGCGATATTTGGTTCTTTTGCGTGGACGGGACATACGTTTTAACCTATGCTTGTTCCTTGCGTCGTTTTGACTTTTGTATGTGATTCAGTTTACGATGCTATTTATATGTTTGCGTTTAGGTACCCCTCACGTGGACTGCGGGCGATGAAGAGGAGGATGGCGACACCGTCTTCGGCAGACATGGACCAGGTGAGTAGATGCATATCTACGGGGGGAAGTCGGGTGGATGGCGTTTAGCACCCCCGCAACGTAGAATAGGAATAGTACTTATTGACATTAGGAATCCAGATGTGACCCTAAATTCTTAATGAGTAAGACCCTAGTAATGACCCTAGGCTGGACTAGACTGATTTAGGAAGACCATATCAGATGATGAATACCTTGGAAGAGGTTCATAGGTTTCAGGTAGAAACACACACACGCACACACTGAAACTCGACATGGTGTATACGTGTATGTGTGTATATATATAGGACTAGGTATGGGTATATATATATATACAACACGTATATGGGATACATTGATGTGATATGATACACGAGAATGAAACAGTATAACTGGGCTTGATGCCGTGATTCTTGGCTATGCAGTCGTATTAAAATGTTAGCGGATCATTAGAAAATGATAATGAACAGGTATACATAAATTATAATGGGTAGTGATGATATTGAGGTACATGGGACTCTAAAATAGAACCCGAACTGTAACTTGTGACTGATCACGATATGATATATGTATGACTTGATTACGACGTCATATAGGTGTGACCTGATGTCGACGTCATATAGGTGTGACTTGATGACGATATGATATCAGTATGATTTAATCACAATATGATACATCTGGCATGATATTTCTGAGGATAAATTAATGAAGTATATTTATGATGGCAATGTTATATAATTGATGTATGCGATTACATCATAGCACCTTGATCATGACATGTGTTGATGATGATATTATACGAATAATGAGACACATAGGTGATATTTGACCTGTACCCCGATATTGGGATGCCGTACGATGGATTTTACCCTACGAGGCGTAGATGAGATGATTGATCCGCACTCTTGATTTGAGGAAGTCGTACAATGTTCGTGACGCTATTGAGGCTGGATCGCCGACTATTAGAAATATGGACTCAGACTTTAGGTGTACTCCTACTTCTTATCGACTAGTTCTCAGGTTTAGTTTTCCTTAGGGGGTTAGATGGACACTAGTTTAGGTTCGAGTCTTATAGTGGTAGTTATATTTGTATATCAAATGGGTGGATAACACGCATCTGTCTTTACTTTCATACCGTAATCATAATGTGCATGTTCATATATATATTTCTATAATCAGCATAAAACTTTGCCTGTGAGGACACCAGCACCCTTACCGATGATGCCCATATTCCACGCACACTTATTTGCCGGCTCACACACATCATCATCGGTAATTTCTATGTCACGTACACTTTAGATCATATTATCTTTTATTGATAGAATCAGTTAACAACTAGACCGATATAATATTGTGATTACTCTCTGATGTTAGTATAGACATGGTATTTATTACTTAGATATTCATGCATTCATATTTTCATGTTATCATGCAGTATGATGGGCATATGCCGACACTTATCATATACTTACTCATGATTTTGAGATTTGGGTTTCTATGAGATTTCTGGAATTTTGAGGAAAACCGCAAGAATATATAAAAATTTCTCTCTCTCCTCCTCCTCTCTTTTTAAAATATAAGATGCGGTTTTCTCGTGATGTATGTGTCGTCCACCATGAGATTTCATGTTTTCTGATGGATTTCCAGACCCGATTCGAGGAGTGGATGAACCGTCTCGGGTACATGGTGGGCCCGGTATGGTACCCCGGGGCAAGAAGATCGAGTTGTAGACGATGAGCCTGGCAGGGAAAGGCTACCTACCGGTGATGTCTAGCGCGGCGGATATCCGGAGGATATCGACCGTTGTCGTGGGATTTGATGATATGGGCCGATCCGGACTGACGGAGCCCGAGATATTTAGATTTCGAGGTATTGAGACTTGAGATTTACATGTTTTGTGTCGATGCTTGACACGGATTTCCATGGATTTCATTGTTGATATTTCATATTACTATACACATTTTACTATGATAACAGCTAAAGATTTCTTATACAAATATATCTGGATTTCAGGATTGGTTATTTTACATTCATGGTGCATGCATATCCATTCAC
The DNA here is from genome assembly GCA_030015575.1 of Agapanthus africanus. Classification (NCBI taxonomy): domain Eukaryota; kingdom Viridiplantae; phylum Streptophyta; class Magnoliopsida; order Asparagales; family Amaryllidaceae; genus Agapanthus; species Agapanthus africanus. The sequence continues at coordinate 301,160,368 of CM057341.1, forward strand.
ATGACCTAGTACTAAATGAGGCACTGACACGAGCACGGAGTATCTGCACTTACACGTAGTATTACCCTGCTATTACTAGATGATAGGGATATAGTAGTGTATTATTATGACCTAGGATAGCGTCGTGCATTCGATTTCTTTTCGTAGATGTTTTCTACTCACGAGTTGGCAACTCACCCCCGTTGTGCCAAATTTTATTACAGGTTCGATGTACAGGTTTCCCTGGCAGTTGCTGGCATATCATTTCATTCAGGGTGATTTGCACGGTAGGTTGGTTCACTTGTATCTGGACCACCATTGTACTTTTATTCTTTCATTTGTATCTAGTAAGCTCCATCAACCATACTTGTATTTCTTGATAAGTTTATTGGACCAGTTATTTATTTCGACCTTAGAGTCGCGCATGTATTATTCTGATTTGGGTGGATTGTTTTCTTTTGAGTTTTGAGCCTCGCCATTTGGCGTTGTATACTATTGTGTATTGTTGTTGTTGTTTCCTCCTGTTGGCATTGAGCTAGCTCCCGTTTGGAGATGTTTTTTTTATTGTTTATGTATATTATACTTGTTGTACCCGTTTGGGGCCAGTTTTTACAGAGGAGACTCTGCCGAAATTTTTAGGAAAATTTGCTGATGCTTTTAAACTTGTTTTCTTTTCTTCTTCTTCTTCTTCTTCTTCTTCTATGGTTTAGATTTCTGGGCTTCGGCTTACTTAGGTTACGTGGCGCCTCTAGACGCTTCGTAATCTAAGTGCCGGTCACGTTCCGTACTTTCGGGTACTTGAGAAGGACTAAAGAGATGTTCTTGGTGTATGGTAACGGAGAACTCCAGGTGGAATCCTTTACCGATTCGAGCTTCCAAAGTGATAAGAACGACTCTAAGTCGTACTCGGGATTTGTCTTTACCCTCAATGGAGGGGCGGTGTGTTCGAAGAGTTCCAAACAGGATATCATTGCAGACTCGACGATGGAGGCTGAATACATCGCTGCCAACGATGCTGCCAAAGAGGATGTCTGGATAAAGAAGTTCATTACTGAACTTGGTGTGGTTCCGTCCATTGAACATCCAATACCTCCGTATTGCGATAACAATGGAGGTATGACGTTGGCCAAGAAACCCAGGTCCTATCAAAAGTCCAGACATATTCTGAGGCGGTATCACCTGATCAGGGAGATAGTTGATCGCCGGGAGATCGAGGTCAGGAGAGTAGATACGAAGGACAATACTGTGGATCCACTCATGAAGGCCATTCCCCAGATACAGTTTGAGAGATTATTCGGGATGCTAGGTATGAGATACTACAGCAGCTGGCCTTAGTGCAAGTGGGAGATTGTTAGTTATGTATATGCCCTAAAGGCCATTGTTGTACATATGATGTATATTCTAATGGATGCTTGAATATATATAGAGAGGACTTTCTTGCTCGTCATGATAGTATGCTATTTGGTTTCACTTTATCTTAACATGTTGACTTGTATATGTTTACTGTCTTACTCTCACATGTTGATAAAGCCCTTAGGATCTGTACTCGACTACTGGGACTATGATGAGGTCATACTGGTGGGGCCACGGTAGTCGATGAGTACATCCTATAACTGTTCCTAGTCGAGGGTGTGTCGAGACAGAGCATCGATACACCAGAGTAGACTAGCATATACGCATCTTGACCCATATGATGGGCGATGGATGATCCCATATCCATCGGTGTTTTGACATCAGAGATGGTGTACGGGTGCTCAGTGGAGACTGGGTACACTGGACAGACTCGCCGAGAACTCCCAGATGGTGATATACCACACGTCAGATGGCAGTTCTCCGGTGACACTGGTACAGGGTAGTCTGTAGACCCGAGATCGTCATAGAGTCTTGTGTGATTCCCACTGTGCTTTGATTTCCACCTTACCATGTCCAAGAGGACGTGCAAAACGGTGGCTTTTGGGTGTAGTCCTGAATCACATGGAGGCAATGAGCGATAGGAGGGGATTCGTCTCTCCCGGTATAGGGAGTTGATGTTATGATGTGTTCGATTGGCTATAACTGGAAGTCCCTGGCCAGGGCTGATATAGAGATTTACTGGTAAGTGTTATCAGTAGTTTCTTGACCCGTTATGAGTCTCACATCGACACGACTTATCGGTTACTGGGGTCTGACGTATACCACCACTAGACTAGATATGCAACATATCAGACGAAGAAACCGGAAAGTACGGGAGTGTTACTGATTGGATTCACAGGAGAATGTACAGGCTAGCTTGTTGATTTTCTGATCGCTCAATACCTGGGTGGCTGTTACGTTTAGCTGACCGCTTGCAGCTTTTGGGTGTTTGATATGATCATCACCTGCTACCGGCGTATTGACGATTCTTTAGAGTCATACACAGAGGTTTCTTGACTCAGGCAAAACGGATTAGGGCCACATATGTGATATGTACACGACCGAGGATAATGCGATATGTGATACCGTATTATATTCTCGCGATATTTAGATATCAGCCGGGTCATCGGATCAAGTGTTGATTCGATGAATCGGTACATGATATATTAGTCGGTTATATTCGATATAGCCGGATTGTCGGATCAAGTGTTGATTCGATAATTTAATGTATAATAATATATATGATATATTATATTATATTATCTAATATTGGCTCACTTTATTATTTCATTTTCTCACCGGGCAATACATTGATATATATGCGATATATGTTAATTGTATTATTTTCTTTTGTTACAAATATATAATATATATGTGATATATATTATTGTAACATGATATGATTACTAATGAAACATGTTTAGTGAAGATTAAATAAGGTTAGGGTCTGAATTGGGTTAGTTCTTTCATGAACCTTCTAAAAGGTTTTCTTTTGTCATGAGAAAGATATTATGGTTGATATTTTCTTATGACTCATTCTTTAACTCAACCCAAACCCTAGCCCTAGTTAATTCTTTACATGGGTTAGCCTAGTCATGGTTGACCATGGTTACATTATTGATCATATATCATTTCATTATTCATCACAAAAGGATTAATCAATTATTCTTCTTCTTCTTCAACCTTGAGCTTTGAGAAAGCTTTCTAGGTTTACTTTATGTGATGATTTTGTGTGAGAATTTGATATAAAAAGAAAGCATAAATACTACTCCATCATCCTCATCTAATCTAGCCAATTAGATTAGGGTGTTCACCTCATTAGAGAGAGATAGCTTGAGTTATAGAAACCTCGAGGTAGATCATCGGAGAAAAGGAAGACTACAAGCTAGCATGGATCGTTCGAGTTGTCGAGCCTCTCTTGAGTCCAGGAGATCGTGGATCGCGGCGAAGGGACTTCTACTCGGAGCTTATGAAGCGAAGGAGCGAACTACAAAGGTTGTAATCCCTCACACTTAGATGTAAAGATATTTACTTGCATGTTAAACCCTAATAATCTAGCAAAGATCCCGGCTTTGGGTTGTTCGGCACGTCTAAATTTTTATTCGGGCATGGTTGATGCCTTATGAAACCTTGTAACAGTGCATAGGAACCCTACACGGAGAGGTGGACGGATAAACCCAAATAGCATCTACCCCTAAATTCAGGCAAGATGGCCTACATGGTTCCATCTCCCGTTTTTGGCAATCAACAGGTGCATTCAGTATTTCTGATGGGCCTGATCTCGAAGAAACGGAGAGATGATCTTGTCACTGTCTTGTATCGTGTCTTCTAACAAAAAGCAATAATATCCTCATATTAGAAGATGGAGGATATCGGTGGTGACGCTAAAGCTTGCATCCGAGAGAAGATGCATAAGAAGATGGTCGATGAAGCTGAAGATACTTTGTTCAAACAGCCTTTGAGTTTGAGAATCCATGTCCGAAATTTAGCGTTTTGCCACTATAGATCCTGAATGATGTAGTAGCGCTTGCTTTTAATTTTGTCTTTTGTTTTCTTTGTAGTCGTCCTCAGATGACATTATGTAGTTTCTTTTTTCTGAAGTATGAATGAAAAGCATCTTTTCCTTTCATATTGCATCTTTTCCTTTCATATATGCACTTTTCTTTTCATTTTTTGCTGAAATTAGGTTATTTACTCGTTCTGGAGCATTCAATTCGCCTTACCCTTAAATAAAGACAAACTCAGCTTATCGTCAATCATGCATAACCCATGTCGATATAGGCGTCCATCAGGCTTGTGGTGCTGGGTTTGTTACGTCAACAGATTTCTTCTCGATGCACGTTCACTTGGGTCTATGGTTTCGAGTAACCGCATACTTGCTACATCACCCAACCCTTCCGCTATAGGATACAACGTCTCAGGTAACCTTCCTAGGCCAATATGTCCGTATTGTCGTCAGATGGTTCAACGTTAGGTGACACCATGGCGCTTTGCCTTGATGTCGGACTTCCTTCTTTGAGAAGTCCCAGGGAAGTCAGTGCAGCATCCGTTCGAGGTGGGTTAACATCCGATGGTCTTTAGGCTATGTATGTATTGCTATCAAGACCCGAAACTAGGAATATGCCATCACTTCATTTTGACCCTTGCATCTTTCACAACGCCGCAATCGCACTTCATCGGAGTTAGTCGGGCGTCCATGTAGTCTTTGTGCTATGCCCTTAAGACTTAGTTATCCATTCGATGGATCATAGGGGAACACATCGCTCCTCTTCATTCATTAATTGTCTACAGTAATCAGGATTCGAATCACCTGCAGGGCAGAAAAATTTTATTTTTATCATTTTTCTTTTTATTTTCCGCGATACTCTATCCTTTCAGCTTTTCATATCGTGAAAGTCGCGATTGCCCAATCATTTCGGCTATTGATTCACGGTGCCGAATCATTTCAGCTATTTTTTGTTTTATTCGCTGCTTTTTATTGCGAGTTAGGAATTTGGAATCTAATACCAATTTCAGCATCAGTATCGCCATAACTGGAATATCGCCAGGAGCGAATCATTATATGCCATTGGCTATTTTGGCCAATGGTGGATTAGTTAACAGGTTTAGATCCCTGCTAACAAAGTCGGAATAGGAGAGCACTCATCTTGGGGAGGCTTTTTGACTTTATGAGTCGTAAGGGTCTCATAAAGCTATTTCTCCCTATGAGTCGTGAGGATCTCACAGGTGTATTTTCACCTTAGGGGCCGTGAGGGATCATAAGTGTATCTTACTCTCGTAAATCATAAGGATCTTATAGGAGTATTTTCTCCTTACCAGTCGAGGGGACTTGCAAGTGTCGTTCACCTTGTCGAAAAATATCTCTCGCTTTTGGTGGGACTTGGTTTGGAATATATTTATTTACGCCCATGGATTGTATACAAGAGTCGATATTGGACTACTTGTAGGTCATAAATTTGTGGAGTTATGATGGCTTAAGAACATGTTTAGATCCCTGTAACTTAAGGCTTTTGAATTCCATAAGCCGTGAGGGTATTACAAAGGGTATATTCTCCTTACGAGTCGTGAGGATCTCGTAAGTGTATTTTCTCCTTAGGAATCGTATGGATTCACAAGCATGTTGGTCCTTTGTGAGTCGTAAGGATCTCATGCAGGTGTTTTCTCTTTACAAAGTCAAGAAGACTTTGCAAGTGCATCTTTCGCTTTTTTCAACGAGTTCACGACCTTCCGGGTTTTCACAAGCTCGCTGGTAGCCCTGCTGTTTTTTACTCACGGCGCCCTTTCAGGTTTTCATCCATGCCCATTTTTCTTATGAACATACCATTTATTTTTACCGTGGATGATCCAACATCGCTTAAGGAGACAGGTGACCCGTAAGGTAATGCACTCTCTGATGCATGTCACGACGTTTTTCGAAGGATCGCATCATTGGTAGAGCTTCCCGGCCAATGGGAGATTTCAGGTGTAGCCTTGTCGATAGGACCTGGGAGACATATGGATTGTTTATGCTCATGGATTGTATACGGTCAGTCATATGACTCGTACCATACGGTCGGTCTAACATTTCAGTTTAAGGACATTTCGGTCCAACATTTCAGTTTAGGGACGTTTCGGTCCAATGGGAACATAATATGGGGTCATGTTGTTTGTGCCCATAGATTGTTTACGGTGATCGATATGGAGATCCACCATAGGGCAACATATTAGTTTAAGGATATTATGGTCCAATATTAGTTTTGGGATATTTCGGTCCATCATTCCCGTGTTTTTGACAGATATTAGTTTAAGGATATTTCGGTCCAACATTGCATAATGTGGATCATACGACTTTCAGAGTTTTGACTTAAGAAGATAGGGAGCAAACACAAGTGTTGTCATCTATCATTGACATAAGTCATGACTCTTCAAGCGTAGTATATTTTGTGGAATCGGCTGTTTATTGGTTGAAATGACCTTTCTCCATGCATATCAATGAGCAGGTAGGCTCCACCTTGGTAGACCTTATCTATGATGTACGGGCCTTCATAATTTGGCTCGAATTTCCCTCATTTTGCACGATTGAGAATCATTGATCTTTTGATAACTAGTACAAGTGCACCTTTACGAAATGTTCTCGGCCTGGTTAGTCTTTCATTTGATCGCGTCATCCTTGCCTTATAAACTTCCAAATTTTGTTGTGCTACAATGCAGGTTTTATCGAGAGCATCGAGCTCCCCGAGCCTAAGATGAGCATTTTCTTCATCCGTTAGCTCGTATTGAACTGCCACTCATAATGAAGGGAGTTCTATCTCCAGCGGGAATACTGCTTTAGTGCTAAACACCAATGCATATGGTGTTGTATTTGTGGTCATTTTGAACATTGTTCGGTACGCCCACAAAGCTTCATGCAGTCTGTCGTGCCAGTCCATCTTGTTTTTGGACACCGTCTTCTATATAATCTTGGTCAAGGTCTTATTGAATGCTTCGGCTAGACCATTGGCCCGAGAATTATAGACCGAGGAGTATCTCCAGTCTATCTTGTGTTACTATGCGAAGCGGATTATTTTGTGGGTTTAATAGACTGGTCTATTATCCGAGATTATCCGTCGCAGAGTTCCGAACCGGTAATTGACATGAATTTTGAAGAAGTGGAGGATATTCTCCGTCTTCACCTCTCTTAGCGGTACTGCTTCTGCCCACTTAGAAAAGTAATCAGTTGTCGCTAGTATAAACCAATGTCCTTTAGATGACACTGGTTTGATAAGGCTGATTATATCTGTTCCCCACATCTCGAACAGCCAACTAGCTACTGTTGGATGCAGCGAATTTGGATGTTGATGTATGAAGTCCCTGTGTATTTGGCACGAGTGACACAGCTTCGCATATTCGAGGTAGTACTGAATCATCGTGGGTCAGTAATAGCCCATCCTTTTTATCTTCAGCTTCATCTTTGGACCTGCTTGGTAGGAGTCGCAAAATCCGTCATGTACTTCTTGGACGACTTTCTTTGCTTCCTTCAGCCCTACGCATCTTAACCATACGAAGTCGAAGAATCTCTTGTATAGAGTATCATTGACGAAAGCGAATGACAGAGCTCGTTTTATGAGCTGATGTCTAGATGACGCATCTTCGGGTGTTCATTGGAACTTAAAGTAGCCTATAAAGGATACTCTCCAGTCCTCGACCTCTTCTTCATTTTCAATTTAGGGAGCGTTTTCTTCACTCGCTCCTTGTTTCTCGGGTAGCTCCATCATAACTTCCGGAGGTATGTCTGCTGGCACCAAGATCCTGCTGCTTTGGACAATGATCTTTACATCATCGAGGCCTTCGTCGGCCAATTCTTTATCCAACTTGGCTAACGCATCCGCCTTGCTGTTTTCAGCTCGCGATACACTTTCTAGGGTATAGGAAGGGATTTGGGTCAGCAGCTGCTGCACTCTTTCGCCATACCTTATAAATTCTGGTTTGCATGTCTGGTAGTCACCATTTACTTGACTAACGATCAACTGAGAATCTCCATATATTAGGAGGTCCTCGATCCCCATTTCGATAGCGATCTCAATACCGACTATCAAAGCTTCATGTTCTGCTTCATTATTCGTTCTAGGTTCCATCAAGGAAAGTGCATACCACAATATTCCTCCTTATGGAGTAACGAAAATAAGACCTTCCCCTGCTTTGATTTTGAGAGTGTTCTTCTTTCTCCGCTTCATGGAAGATACTCCATCGAAATAGAGTTTCCGTTGAGAATCATTTTCTTCTTTCTCCTCCTCGTCTGCGTCAAACGCATATTCATCCAATAACTCGCAGTTTAGGGAAGAAACAGCTGGTATCGGATGTTCCACAAGAAAGTCGGCAATGGCTTGCCCTTTCACCATTTTGAGGGGTCGATATGATATCGAGAATTCTATCAGCAGGAGGGCCTATTTGGCAAACCTTCCCGTCAGTATGGCATTTGACATCACTATGGCACTTTTGATATGAGATGGACCTCATGCGCTAAGGCGTAGTGTTTGAGCTTCATTATTGCGAAGATCAACGCCAAGCAGTGCTTTTTGATGGGGGGTAGTTGCTTTCTGCCCCCAGGAGAACGCGACTTAGATAGTAAAGAGCACTCTCTTTTACTTGATCGTTCTCCTGTACCCACAGCGCATGTAAAGAACCTTCAAGGGTTGTTGTATATACGATGAGGGGCTTTCCCTTAACTAGAGTGGCCAATACCGGTGGATTTTGCAGATATTGTCTAATTTCCTCCAATGCATTTTGGCATTTAATGATCCCAGACAAACGGGGTCCTCTTCTTCATTAGATGGCTATAGGGGCGACATTTTTTCGGAGAGGTTGGTTATGAACCGTCGTATATATGGGAGCTTTCCTTGGTAAGATCGCAGTTGCCTTACTTTTATTAAGATATGGGGTTGTCCAGTCTATGTTAAAGTACAAAAACCGGACAAACTCGAAGCACGATCAGTTTTGTGCAAGTTTGTAGGATATCGCAAGCACTTGTGAAGGTATATTTTCTACCATACCGAGCAACATAAGGTGTTTATTGCTCTTCACACCACCTTTTTGGAAAGGGAATTTCATGCAAAAGAAATTAGTAGGAGCACGGTAGAATTGGAAGAAATTCTAAAAGGACAAACTATAACTGAGGATTTGGTAGAAACTTAAGATTCAGTGTATTCAATAAATATGATGCTAACTCTAACGCATATCCCCAGAATGAAAGAGGCAACTCAACATTACCCATCATCGAGCTAACATATCCAATAGGGTAAGGTTTTTCCGTTCCGACACACCATTCTGCTGTAGTATATACGGAGGAGTACGCTGAGAGAGAATTCCATTCTCTTTTAGAAAGTTGAGGAATTTCGTGATAAAGTACTCTCCTCCTCTATCAGATTGGAGGATCTTTATACTTTTACCAGTTTGGTCCTCTGCTTCGTTTCTATATTCTTTGAATTTCTCAAAATCTTTAGATTTGTGTTTCTAAAGATATACATATCTAAACCTAGAGAGATCGTCAGTGAGTGTGATGAAGTATGAAAACCCACCCCTTGCATGTATAGACATTGAACCATACACATCACTGTGTATGAATCCTAAGAGCTCTGTTACTCTTTCTCCATGTCCGGTGAACGGAGTTTTGGTCATCTTTCGTTTAAGAAAAGATTGGCATGCTTCATAAGATATAAATTCGAACGGATCAAAATATTTATCCTTATGTAATTTAGCTAATCTTTTCTTATTGATATGACCAAGTCTACAATGTCATAAGTAGGTTTCATTCGTATCTAAACTCTTCATCTTGCGTTTGTTTTGTGTCAGGAACTTAGGCACACTAGCAAGCTAATTTTAGAAGATGGCAACATAGATTTAAAAAAATTTCTAGTTTGCGAAAGTTCCAAAACCAAGAATCGAACTAAAGAGCTAGAACTTATAAACAAAAACCTAATGAGCTATGTTAATCTACTATGTTAGCAATACTCACATCCTCAAGCTATCTTCAAGAGCTCCAATGTGGTTGGACTTAAGCAAGCTCTCAAGAGCTTCGGATCGTACTTGCAAGATGGTCTTCCTTCACCGAAGATGATCCACCCGAGGAAACCTAGTCCAAGCTCTAGCTTCACATAAATTAACCTAGTGTGGCAACTAAGGTTCACAACTTGCTATGAAGTGAAATTTAGGGATGTAGTTTGAGTGTTTTAGTATTTTTCCTTCTCTTTTCCTCTTTGTTTATCATCTCATGAGAGGTTAAGGGGAAGAAAATGAAAGAGGAACCATTGGAGGAGAGAGAAAGATAATGGTTGAATGAAGAACTCACACAAATCAAGCATGCTCTCAATTCTTTTGTTAAAACCATTTTACAATTTAAAATGCAACCATAATTGAATAGTATGAGCAAATGAATTAACAATTCATTTGCCCATACCCTCCACCATTTCTCTCCTCAACCCCATTTCACAATTTCTTAAAAAAGAAATCCTAGAAATTAGGTGTTCTCCTTCTAGAAGTATTCTTGTATGAATACAAGAATACGTCCCCGCAAATACATTGTAAGTGCACGGCGGCGCCCCGTCCGTCTGAACAGGGCCAAAATGCGGAAACGATACTTTTACAAAACTTGTAAACCGGCACCACCGCGCACTAAAAACCAGGATCGAGCCATTAACCTACTCCTAGCTAACTAGAGAAGGGGTAGAGAGATATACCGAGCGATCCGTGTCCTTCGATCTTCTAGTCGTCATCTCGATCTCCCCGTGGAATCTCCGGTCTTCGTCTCCTCGTCGGAAAGGCACCACATCGCCGGGTTCTTTTACGGGCTCCCACCTCTGGACCGAGGCAACTCGAGCACGAAGTTGGCGAGTCGACGTGTCCAAGAATACTGTAGATGAAGTGTAGGATGGTTTATCTCTTGGGGTTACTAGAAGTTGCCATTTTGGTGGAGGAATGAGGTGAACTTTTGGAGATGGAGCTATAGGATTTTTGCAAGCCAAAAGAGATCAAAAATCCCCTTCAAGAATTTTGGACAGCCCCTTCCAAGCTTGGCCAGCCATACTTGGTGAAGGGAGTGAGAGAGAGCAGTCAAGTGGGTGGGGAAGCAATAATACAAGCATGAATAATGAGTGATGATTAGAAACAATATCATCACTACCAAGTCTCCACTCCATCACCTAATCATATCCGAAAAGTCAAGCAATCATGAACAATTATGAAGTTAATGGAAGCTACAACCATCATGAAACAACAATATACAAAGACCACCCTCCACAATGCTAATTTGCACATTTGCAAATAAGCCCTCCTCCACCAATTTTCAGCCAAGGAAAGAAACAAAGGAAAATGGCCGAAACGGAAAGCAAACTGGCAACTTCAAAAAACCGATCCCGTAATAAATTACAGGAAAACCCCGCGACAGTATATACATACCCGCATTTGTATTCTGACCGAATACAAATGCAATGAGACAAAATCTACACCGTACAATACTAGGATCCGGTTTAAACCAAAGCCCGCTAGTATTATCCGTCCAATCATGATCCGTGCAATACCGCACGTATATAATCGAACCCTGCCATATCTCCATACGGCCTCTACAGCATTTCGCCCAAAACTTAAGAAATGGTCTGTGGGGGACTCTAAAGACTCGTCAATACTTTGGTTATGGATTTAACCACTAGCACGTCAGAGGTATTAGCCATACATAACGGGCTACCAGGTATTGACCAAAAGGGACGTCGATGAGCGAACTCATCCTAACACCCTACTGAGCCTGTCAGTGACAATATCCGTACAGTCCGGTCCGTTCGTCTATGAGCATCGCATGGCGGGCCTAGGGGGTTGGTAAAATTCAGACCCCCAAAAGCGGTACAAGTCGTGTCGGAGTGTAGCCCAGAACACGCTGAGATACTACTGGAATACCTACCAGTAAATCTCCTGCCTTGGCCAAGGACTACGTGTAAGGGCTCTCCTAGACACAGCACGACCTCACCCCCAATACCGGGAGAGAAGAACCCCTGAAGATCTACTCACTGCCTCCATGTAGCTCGGGACTACACCCAACTAAAACCTGTTTGCACGTCTCCTTTGAGCGTGGTAGGGTAGTAATCAAAGTACAATAGGAACTCACACGAGACAAATGATGATTCTCAGGTCAATGAACTAACATGTACACATGTCACCAGGGAACTGCTATCTGACGTCTGATATAAGACCAACTAGCATATTCCCGGCGAGTCATGTCCAGTGTACTCATAACCCAATGAGCACCAGTATACATCTTAGGTGAACCAACTGACACCAGTGGCTTGTGAGACCGGCCACCACCCCTCGTCGGGGTCTCGACTGTATACACTAGTCTACTCTAAAGTATCGATGCCCTGTCTTGAAAACTCCCATGACTAGGGACCTTTTAAGGATGTGCTTATAGACCCCAGCTCCCACGTATATGATCGCCCTCATACTGCTGGCAGTCAAGCAAGAATCCTAAGGGTTCTATCATCGCGCAATAGTGACTTGTAAGGTCACCTAAAGCAGTACACGATGATAAAGATAAACCAGATAGCATACTATCATCTTGAGTAAGACTGTCCTACCGGTATAGGTCCTCCCTCAATCATTGCAATCACGTGCCTGTGATCCAATAATTGACTCTGAGGGCACTATCTCCAACATACATACCCATATTCATATCAAAATAGGAATACCCAAGAGATAGAAAAATACAATGAACATAATACTACAATATACATATCGAAATATATATATGTAAATTATTAAATCAGAACATGATTTAATAATCCGGCTTAATCCTAAACCGGCTAGTATTATTATCTGCCCGATTAAAGTCCGTGTGGCTAGCACACATACCTAATTGGAACCCTGCACGTATTAATATACGGCCACTATATCATTTTGCCTGAACCGGAAAAACCCTCTGTGTGGGACTCCAAAGACTCGTCAATACACTGGCAGTGGGTTTAACCACAAGCACGTCAGCAGCACTAGCTGTACGTAACGGCTACCTAGGTATTAAGCGAAAGGAAAACCGATGAGTAAACTCATCCGTACCCTTACTGAGCCTATTTATGACAATTTTCGTACAGTCCGGTCTTTTCGTTTAAAATAATTGCATACCGGGTCTAGGGGGTGGATAACGTCAGACCCCTACTAACCCAATAAGTCATTCCGGTCTGAAACTCATCACCCACTGAGAAACTACTGATATCACATCAGTAAATCTCATCCACCTTGGCTAAGGATTTCTAGTGATGGCTGACCCAACACAGCGGGACATCGACTCCCAATATCGGAAGAGACGAATCCCTGACAATTATTCACTGCCTCCATATGGTTCGGGACTGTACCCAATTAAAACATATTTGCCCGACTCCTTTGATCCGTGGTAGGATAGTAATCTAAGTATAATGGGAACAAATGAAAATCTCAGGTCAAAAGATTAACTTGTACTCATGCCACAAGAGAACTTCTATTTGACGATAAGTATAATACCGTCTAGAAGTTCTCGATGAGTCCGTCCGGTGTACTCACCTCCAGTGAGCACCTATATACTATCATAGGTTGCTCAACACCAATGGCTAATGAGACCGGCCACTACCCCTCGTCGGGGTCTCGAAAAGTATACACTAGTCTACTCTAGAGTATAGATGCCCAATCTCAATACTCCCTCGACTAGGAACATTTAAGGATGTGCTTATGGATCTCCCATCTCCCACGTATATGATCGCCATCATAATGCTGATAGTCAAACAATAATCCTATGGGCTTTATCAAAACGTATACACATAATGATAAAGACAAACCAGATAGCATATTATCATCTCGATACCGTTCTACATGTATAAGTTCTTGTTCAATTATCATAATCCCCTGCTTGCAATTACAATAATTACCTTGAGAGCACTATATCCAACATTTTGTACATTAAGAACCGCGTTTTGATTAATAACATAGATACCATTACACAGTGCACCTTTTGCAACCAATACCTAATTAAGGTAAATATTCATGATATTTCTATCTAGAACAAAATTATATCCATCTTTATTAAGTAAAGAAACTGATATGATGCAGCAAAGTATGAAGGTACATAGTAGCAATTGTTCAAAATCATAGTATTACCTCTTGGCAATACCTCTTGGCAATACTAGGTGATACACTGACGGCAGCAGTATCAACTTATGCTCTGTTCCCTACTCTGAGGGACATACCACCAAGTCCAACCATCCTAATTTTTCTTAGTTCCTATAATAAGTTACAGATATGAGATCTTGATCCAGTATCTAGTACCCAGGAGAAAGAACTGACCGAAAAACGGTTCTCAATAACAAGAACACATGAAGAAGACACAATGGTATGCTTCTTCTTCACCGGGGTCATCAAGGAATTCATGTAATCCTCTTTCCATTGCTCTTGCTTGTGACATTTGTCACAAGCCAGAGCCGAACCGGGGTCATCAAGGCATGATATGGTAGCTGCAATTAGGATAGAGAAAAGAAACACTCAGTGTATACTCTTGCAAGTTTAGATTGGTTGTTATTTTATCTAAACAGGATGGCTCTCACTGTTTTCTCGAATTCTCCTTCAAATCTTAAAAAGAGAACTAGTCGGATCATGTACACTCCACAAGTTCGCTAACCGTTCATCCAAGCAAGTGTTGGTATTCCGAAGGAGGATCCTCATGCTTTCGCACGGACCTAATTAAATAACCCTGTTTCCGTAGAGGCATAACCCCATTAAAACCTTTCTAGACACCTAATAGGTTAGCTAGTTGTGAAGTGAAAAATCTCCCGAGAGTAATCATACTCATCATTGGAATCGGAACCCAACTGTCATTGCATGATAACTTAGATGGAAGTCATTCTAGTTACCTCACTCCGGAAGGTATCCAACACTAATAAGTTTCTTATATATTTGAAACTCCCGATGTGGTTTTTACCCCTAATGACCTATGACCTTGACGGAGGCCAACAAATCATAGGCCGCTAGTCAAGTTCAACATGCCATTATCTTGAATTAATTTGAACCTATCCGCACTAGCCCTTGATGGGGGCCAACAAAGCTATGTGGCTATCCCGATTAATCGCATGTCTATACTACAGATAAATATCACTTAGCAACCGAACACTATACCTTGACGGAGGCCAACAAACATAGCATGAATACTAAGTGATACCTATATGAAATGACAAAGGGCTACGACTGGTTTTTGGCGAAAAACCTTTAACGTAATGAACTTGATTTCGTTGAAGGAATTTAGTGATTTCAAAACAAGTGGTTCAGGCTCAATTTTGAAAACAATTTAATTTTGTAGAAAACCGAGCAGTTTTGAAAAGAACCGGGTGGTTTTGAAATTTGATTCCAACATTTTTTAGGTTTATTTTCTTGCATTAATTAAAATTAATGTGGTCCCATCAATTAAGTTCCTATGCATCACAGAAACAACTAAAATAGAATGTACGTATATACCACCCGCATTCTCTACAAAGTCTAGGGACTTCACTGTAAGGTTACTTAATTTACGGCAGTGCATGGGCAGGGCTAGCGCGGGTGAAAATATATACAACATTTATATATATCATCACAGGAAGGTAATAAACATCACAGGCATGCGATAATCAAAATGGAATAGGGGATAAACTATGAGGCCTGTGTTTCTGTTTATCCCAATCAGAGCAAAGCTCTGTTTAAATTCCAAGGTGGAAAAAGAAGCAATACTTCTGTTTTACTCCAATCAGAACAAACCTTTGTCAAAAAAAAAAAAAAATTGCGCGCGCTGCGCGACACGTGTCAGCGCAGCGCAACTGCGTGCTGCGCGACACGTGTCGGCGCAGCGCCCAGTTGCGCTGCGCAGCAAAAAAAATTAAAAATTTGCGCGCGCTGCGCGACACGTGTCTGCGCAGCGCACAGTTGCGCTGCGCAGCAAAAAAAGAAATATATATATATATATATATATATATATATATTGCGCGCGCAGCACAACTGCGTGCTGCGCGACACGTGTCAGCGCAGCGCGACACGTGTCACGCGCTGAGGCATTTGCACCAAACAGAATTAAAATTTTAAAGAAATCTTTCTGTTCTTGTTAAAACAAGAAGATTTTTTTCTGTAAAACAGAAGCTTTTGGATCAAAGATCCAACGGTGGGGAAAATTCCCCAAATCACTCAGAGAAAGATCTCTTTAACAAATTCAACAAACTTATGGGCACTATAAAAAGGACCCTAGGCCTCAATTCAAAGGCATCAACATTTCTTGAAAAATCAAGAACTTCAAACAGAGAGAACTCTGAGAAAAATTTCAAGAAAAAGATAAAAACCTTCATAAGAGAGAAGAAATTTCTTCTAATAGATCATTGATATAAAAACAAGATCAATGATCTTCACATAATAAACAGTGCTTTGCACTTCTTATGAACCACTGGTTCATTAAAAACAAGAAAATAACGAAATAAAAATAGTGCTTTGCACTTTTATGAACCTTTGGTTCTCTGAGATAAGAAAAACAAGAAAAAACTTGTTTTTTCTTAGATCTAAATCAAATAGTGCTTTGCACTTCTTTTATGAACCATTGGTTCTTGAATCTAAAAGGTTTTTAAATTAATAGAGCTTTGCACTTTTATGAACCTCTGGTTCTTGGAACAAAAAAAAACTTATTTTTCCTTGATCTAGAAATCAAATAGTGCTTTGCACTTTTATGAACCTTTGGTTCTTGAAATAAAAAGAAAAACTTGTTTTTTCTTTGATCTAAATTAGATCAAGAAATCAAACAGTGCTTTGCACTTCTTTTATGGACCATTGGTTCTTGAATCTAAAAAATTCTCAAATTAATAGTGCTTTGCACTTATAAATCTGCACTGTTGCGCTTTTGGGTTGGCGTAAGCCACCAGAGAGCGCCACGTGTCAGCATCTGAACCAATTGCGCTATGCGCTCTCTGATTGGCGCAAAGCGCCTGATAAATGCAATGCATTTCCTAAAAGGGCCAGGCCCAAATCAAAAAGACCAAACATGCCAAAATAAATTGCAAAGCAATAAAAGGGCAGAGCCCAAATGAAATTGATGCTCTGCATCATTTATAAAGGGCAGAGCCCAAAACAAATTGATGCTCTGCATCCTTTCTGGGCAAAGCCCAAATAAAAATAAAAAGAAATGCAAGGCAGAAGCAAATAAAATGTTGAACGTTTCAACTGGACTTAGCCCAATTTTGGCCGTAAGTCCTTAAATTAAATCGACTGAGCACGACTGCTCTTTTAAATTAATTTATATCCGGTTCGAGGGTACATCTCCGAGCTCCTCTGACACTTATCGTTGTAATCCTTCAACGACGTCAGAGAGGTGACGGGTCCCGACGACCACATATGTCAATATGGACTGCGGGTTCCTTAAACTCGTGGACCGAAACGTCCTTAAACTAATATCGGACCGAAACGTCCTTAAACTAACGGTGGACCACTATGTCCTTAAACTGGTATTGGACCACCATGTCCCTAAACTGGCACAATAGAGCCCAAATGCTCTTTTGTCGGATCTAAACGATCCCGTTAAGTCGATCTTAGTTCCAAACTAGACTAACGTATCCTTAACAACCGTTTAAGTTGATCTTAGCCTCAAATATGGCTAACGCATCCTTAAACCTTCAAACAGACTTTAGTCCCAAATTGGACTATAAATTCCCCCAATCAACTTTGGCTCAAGGGTACATCTCTGAACTCCTCTGACATTTGTCGTTGTAATTCTTCAACGTCGTCAGAGAGGTGACGGGTCCCGACGACCATACATGCAATGGACCACTATGTCCATAAACTGAAACAATAGAGCCCAAATGCTCTTTTGTCGGATCTAAACGATCCCGTTAAGTTGATCTTAGTCTCAAACAGGACTAACGTATCCTTGACGAACGTTTAAGTCAATCTTAGCCGCAACGCGACTAAGGCATCCTTAAACTAAAAACACCAAACCAAAATCTAAGTAAATACGGATTTGGACTAATCCACGTCCTACGGACGACGGTATTACTCAGTCTCCGTATACAATCCACAGGCAACCACAAACAAAACAAACACCCACGACACGAAGTGAAATTCTGGAGAAGGAGAAAGTTGTTACCGCGAAGCGGTAGCGTAATTAACCGCAGGGGCTTGCGCTTGCAGGGAAGAGCGTCCCCACAATCAAAAACCCCTCTAGCGAGGGGGAATCTGACAAAGTCTGCTACATCGGCCGCATCCGTCTAGACCTCCGATACACGGTGCCATAAATCAACTTGGCATCTTCGGAGAGGTGGACGGATAAAACCAAATAGCATCTGCCCCGAATCTCAGCGTCAGGCCATCGCGGTCCTGTGCGCCGTCTTTCGGAGGGGAACAGATTCTGGCACGCCCGGTGGGACCTCTTCCTCTTTCCACTCCACACTTCGTGTGTCGTGTTCGCGAACAAATCACTGTTTGCTGTGATTGCCTGTGGATTCAAGGTACTAAGATTTGGTGTCTTGCTCTATGCAGAAAACAGAAAATCGATGGCTTCGAACTGCACCGCCCGCAGCGATAACTCTCGCTCCGTCATTGCTGGAGGAGTAACTTATGGGTCCCGAGCGGCCTCTCTTTTCAAAATGCCGGTGGAGCAGGTGGCTCAAGCTACCACTGGACTATTTTTTGGGACCATGCTCCCACCAATGAGCTTCAACGCCCCAATGACATTGCAAGAAGCTCCAAAGAAGTTGATCTTCGATCGACTTACCGCTGCCGCGACCCCTCTCAACGGGTCGTCCAACTCCACTGCTTCAGTTTTTAACGGACTAGGCCAGAGCTCTAACAGGCTCATGAAGAAGCCTACCATACCAGAAGGCGTTATCCCGAAGCGGATAGCCATTCCAACTCCCGTTCCTGGCAAAATCACCAAGGTTGCTTCCCATGTTCAGAAGTCCGCTTCTGACAAGTTGGCCGTCCCCATTCAACGGACGTCGATCTTTAAAAAGCTGGTACCAGTATATTCTGACCAACACAGGGGGCACGAGGAGGTCACCCCTATAGCTGAAACAACTCCATCAGCACGACATGCCCGACGTCGCTACTGGCGCCGAGTGAGGAAGGCTGGGGGCAACTCCCCCTCTGGACTTACTCCGTCAGCTCCGATGGTGAGGATCGATGCTGCTGTTCCAACCAAGAATAACTTTGAACTGCTCAACAAGGTGCGCAGAAACTCTCCTACTGCGATGTTGAAACGAACTCCATCACCTGTGGAGAATACTCCAGAGAAGAAGCTAGAACAGCCCCCTCAACGGCTGTCCTCTAAAATTTACAAAGTCTGGCGACAGGTCCAAGAGTCGGTGATCGATCAAGACTGCCTCCGACGACAGAAAAAGATGAAGGTCCGGCAGGGGAAGGATTACTCTATCAAACCATAAAAAGCAAAAGCTACTTGGGTGCCCACTACAACGGCTCCCTTAACTCCAATCACTCAAAAAAGGAGGCCACAAAAAGCCCCTGTGAGCATGGCGAAGCATAAAAGCGCTGAACACAAACGCCCCAAATTTGGGGTCATGGTGGTGCACACTGTTTATATGCCTTCTGGAAAGGAGGAAAGCCGCACTTCTACGGGCCACCGACCGCTCACCCGATCCGTGATGAAAGCCCAGGAGCAACAACAAAAACTTCAGGAAATGATGACTACAATGGCTGCACTCACTGAGCCAAAAGAAAGCTCTGAAACGTCTTTGGATGAGCGTCAAGAACAAGAAACCGACGCTGACTTTTTACGCAGAGTCCTCGAAAAGAGGGACAAAGAAGCTGCAGAGCAAGCGGCTAACATAAAACAGATGGCGCTCCTCTTCCAAGATATGGTAGGGATGATGTTACAGCCGGACCCTCCTGCTGAAGATCCTCCGATCGTCCTTGAAGACGACAGGGGAGAAACGTCAAATCCTCCGCCGGCTCTGTCAACAGCCAAGGAGGAGGCAATCTCCAAAGTTGACCTAGACGAATATATAGCTCAGCAGATCTGGGTTCATCAGGCGAATGAAGCGGCTGGGCAAATTGTTAGAACCGGACGACCATATCCGGGCTGGTATGACCAAATCAGTTACCCGCCAGGATATACGATCCCTAAATTCCACGTATATAAAGGGACAGGGAATCCACATCAACATGTCGCCCAATTCAGGGCCTTATGCGGCAATACTGGAGGCGATGAAAAATTGTTGCTACGTCAATTCGTCGGCAACTTAGCAGAAACAGCCTTTGAATGGTATTCGGAGCTACCTAACGACTCTGTCAAAACATTTGCAGAGATGGAACTGCTGTTTACACAAATATTCGCGAGTGCTAGTGAACGTACCCCGATAACAGCA
Source organism: Agapanthus africanus (assembly GCA_030015575.1). Lineage (NCBI taxonomy): Eukaryota > Viridiplantae > Streptophyta > Magnoliopsida > Asparagales > Amaryllidaceae > Agapanthus > Agapanthus africanus. The sequence continues at coordinate 301,180,578 of CM057341.1, forward strand.
CTGATAAATGCCAGGATAAGGCCAAGCGAAACGTGGGTCCAATACGCAACACGATGGCGGAACCTATGGTCGAAATGCGAACAACGCATAGAAGAGGCACCTGCGGTAGGCATGTTTGTGGGCACTCTCGATCCGCAGGCGACCATTTCACAATTCATGATGTTCTTCAGGCCGACCACCTTCTGTTAGTTGTATGTATGCCCTAGAGGCTAGTATTGTACAGATGATGTATATTATATTGGATGCTTGGACATATATAGAGATGACTTTCTTGCTCGATATGATAGTATGCTATCTGGTTACTCTTTATCTTAACATGTACACTTGTCTCTTTAAACTGTCTTATAGTTACATGTTGATAAAGCCCTTAGGATGTGTACTTGACTGCCTGGACTATGATGCAAATCATACTAGTGGGGACATGGTAGTCCATAAGTACATCCTTCATGGTCCCTAGTCGTGGGTGTATCGAGACGGGGCATCGATATACCAATGTAGACTAGCGTATACGCTTCTCGACCCGTGAGATGGGCGGTGGATGATCCCATACCCATTGTTGTTTGAAATCAGAGATGGTATACGGGTGCTCAGTGGAGACTGGGTATACTGGACGGACTCGCCGAGAACTCCCAGATGGTATTATACCTTACGTCAGATGGCAGTTCTCAGGTGACACTTGTACAGGTTAGTCTGTAGACCCGAGATCGTCATAGAGTCTTGTGTGATTCCCACTGTGCTTTGATCTCCACCTTACCACGTCCATGAGGGCATGCAAAACGGTGGTCTTTGGGTACAGTCCCGAGTCACATGGAGGCAATGAGCGATAGGAGGGGTTTCGTCTCTCCCGGTATTGGGGGTTGATGTTGCGCAGTGCTCGATTGGCCGTAACAGGGAAGTCCCTGGCCAGGGCTGATCAGAGATTTGCTGGTAAGTGTTACCAGTAGTTTCTCGACCCGTTATGAGCCTCACATCGGCACGACTTATCGGTTACTGGGGTCTGACGTTTACCACCCCTAGACTTGATATGCGACATATCAGACGAACAGACCGGACTGTACGGTAAGTGTTACTGGTTGGATTCACAGGAGTGTGAGCGGGCTAGCTCGTCGATCTTCTGATCGCTCAATACCTGGATGGCCGTTACGTTTAGCAGACAGCTTGCGGCTTGTGTGTGCTTGATATGATCATCATCTGCTACCGGCGTATTGACGAGTCTTTAGAGTCCTACACAGAGGTTTCCCGGCTCAAGCGAAACGAAATAGGAGCGCATATGAGATATGTGCAGGACCGAGAATAATGCGTGTATGTGATACCGTATTTCATTCTCGCGATGGATGTATCGATTGGTTATATTCGATATGACCTAGTTATCGAATCATTGATTCGATAAGCCGATACATAGAATACTGGTCGGTTATATGCGATATAACCGGATCGTTAAGTCAAGTGTTAATTTAATGATTTAATGTATAATTATATATTTGATATATTACTTTGCATTAGCTAGTATTAGTTCACTTTATATGGATTTTCTCACTTGATGTGCAAGAAGTATATGTGATATACTTTTGTGCACATATTTGTATCATGTTTGATGATACTTGATCATTTAGTTAAGTGTATAGAATTAAACCATGGTTAATTTGATAATTAGGGTTTTGCATATTCATTTATTTATTTGTTTGTTTATTTATTTATTTTGGAAAAGATTAAGATGAGAATGGTGGCTTTCTTTGTTTTTAGTTGAAGCTTCATAAAGCTTTGACTTCTTAACCATTCTTGTCTTCATGCTTAACCCTAACCCATCCAAGTAACCATGGTCTATTCTCTACACTCAACTATGGTTTGCTTATGATAAGTATTGAATTATTTTTCATTTTAATTCAACACTTATCATATTCTTTCTTCTTCTTCATCTTCTTCTTCAAGATAGAAAGCTTGATGCCAACAATGGCAACTTGAGATCTAAAGTGAGAAATCCAATTCTAAAGTGAACCCACCTCCTATTTCTTCACCCTCTACCTCTTGCCAAGTTGTTTTGGGTGTTTTATTCACAAGTTTCACAACTTTGTGAAGTCGGAGCTTGAACTTGTGATGCCTCGACGTAGATCATCTTCGGCACGAAGCCGACGACCTAGTCCGCCCATTTCTCCGATCAAGCCGACGATTGAGTCCAAGATTCGAGACGGACAGTGAGAGGACGTCTACGTGAGCTAAGGAAGTGGATATCCGGATCTACAAAGGTTGTAGCTTCTTATCTTTAGTTAAGTCGTTAACTAGATTCATATTTCGCCTAAACTTCTAGTCAACGATCCGTATTAGGGTTTCTCGGCACCCATAAAATTTGAAATTGGCATGGTTGATGCCTTGTGAGACCTCCTTAGTGTGCCTAGGAACCCTACAGTGGTATCAGAGCCTAGCTAGAGCCTTAGGCGAAGTCCAGACGGAGTTTGAAGTCCGATCGAACCGAAACCCTAATATCAAAGTTGCTCTCTGTACATTTTTTAAAAACTGGGTTTTTTCAAAATTAAAAATATGCAGAAAATTCAGCAGGACTTTCTAAGAATTACTGTGAAACACGATCACCCAATTCATCCAAAGTGCGGCGGAACCGCGGCAGAAGCCTGGCTTCTGCGGCGGTTCCGCGGCTGAATGATGACGTCACCCACAATTTGATGCACAGTAACTTCTTTTATTCAGTGCTGAGTTCTCTGGGAATTTTTAATATTTATTCAAGAGATGAGTATTCTGGGTTGTATTGGGGACTCGGTATTTCGATCGGATTATCGAACTTTGTCTTAGTGCTTTCCGGATAATTTTTTGAATATGTTAAAAAGTCCGACCGGATATAAATACTCAACTTTTCCCCTGCCGGAAAATATCCAAGTGTTGGATTTTTGTATGGTTTAAGGACGTTCTGAGTAGTGCAAGTAACGCGATGGTCCCTCTAGAAGACAACAAACCTTAACTCGATTATGTGACCGTCTTGAACTGCCCTTTGAACCTTCGGGTTTGGGGCAGTACGGCGTGCCACATGTGAGGCGTTGGCTTGACCCTTCTACGGCTGGACCGTTGGTACTGAGGCATGAACTGAATGTCTTTGAACCTATTTCATGTGTTGGACGGTTTCGGGAAAACTTGGGTATTCGACTGTTCGATCGGAAAGTTTAATATTTTCTGTTTATCTGGAATGTGATACAATAATTGGAATTCACAAACAGTTATGAGATAACTGGATGAATGTTATAAATCTAGCGGTTTAGTCTCACTTGATATTGAAAAGAGTTTTCGATAATGAGACTAAAATGCGGGGTTTATAACTGTTAGGCATGTGATGTCTAAGTATTTCATTTGATTAGGCATGTGATGTCTAAAGAGGTTGCGGATTCCAACTGTTGTAGTTTTACACTTTCTTTTCTGTGACCGTAAGTGTAATATGTGATATCGCCGGTTTCGTTGCTATACGTCAACGACAATTGGGATGCGCATATTTACTTACGTTGATGACATGTGATGTTGTGTGTTGCTGGATATGTTATATTGGATTGTCGTGTTTGAATAGCCGGGGGTTTTTATGTGAGATGAGTGTTTTTCATTTTCATTCATGTAAAAACTTGTATGTAATATTCTTTTATTTGGGGCACTTCCAGGTTGCGGAAGCTATTACCTTTTGTATATTATTTACTTTTCCGCATTAGGATAGACCCAAGGAGGGGAGCACAAGTAACCGGGTTCTGGGGTCCAGTGGGAGACCAACTCGAGGAGTCGAGTCCGGGTCTCCTAACCCTAGAATTGGCAGGGTTGCTTGCCGCTCTCGTAGGGGTCTAGGGGTGTGGGATTGGCTATTCATCACGACCGTGGAATCCGTGTTTTATACTGGCTCGTATTGAAAACACGGACGTCCTAGAATATCCAATATTTCATATGTTTCTTCTGCTGCGATATCTGTGATGTGATCATGTGATGTTCTGTGATGGATACAGTATATAGTATATATGATATATTATATAGACGTTACTTATGTTTTACACCCGTACTAGCCCTGCCCTGCTCTGTCGTTAGTTACCTAACCTAACGGTGCACAAGGGGACATCGAGGCGAATGCGGATGGCATAAGTGTACGTCGTATTTATCTGTGATGTTTAGGTACTTAAATGATGGGACTTCATTAATGTGATTAATGAAAGAAAAGAAACCTAAGATGTTGTAGAATCAAATTTTAAATAAAACAGGTAGCTACAGTTCTTGCTTTGCATAGCGGTATATATGATATACCCTGCACCTTATTCGATGAGGAAAGGACCGAGATCCCTTCACCGGGAGTGACTCCTTTAGCAATAACTGGCAGATGCTACCTACTCGGTTTGTGTTTGATTGCTTCTATAGTTTCTGCATTGCACAGTGATATATATGATATATCCCGCACCTCATTTGACGAGGAAAGGGCCGACGATCCCTTCACCGGGAGTGACCCCTTTAGCAAAACTAGAAAAGCCTCAAAATCACTCCATTTTAAAAACTTCATTTGATTCTACAACGATATCAAGTTCATTACGCAATAGGTTTTCAGAAAAACCTGTCGTAGCCCTCCGTCATTACAGATAAGTACTAGTTAGTATTCGTGCTGCGGTTGTTTGGCATGCGTCAAGGCGTAGTGTACGGTAGCTAACTAGTGCTTATCTGCTAGCATACGATGCGATTGGATTAGGGTATTCGCACGGCGTTGTTTGGCATGCGTCAAGGGTCGTGCGGGTGGGTTTAATTCAATCAAGAAATGTACGGGTTGAACTTGACTAGCGGACTATGGGTTGTTTGGCATGCGTCAAGGTCATAACACGCTAGGGGAAAAATATTATCGGGAATTTCAAGTGTTGAAATTTGCAATGAGATTGCATACCTTCTATGAGATAGTTGGATCCCGATACCCACTGCGAGTAAGAGTTACTCCTGGGAAAGTTTTACACATTACAATTAGCCGATCAAGTAGGTGTCTAGAAGGGTGTTAACGAGATTACGCCTCTGGGAAAACGAGGTTTACATTAATTAGGTTCGTGCGAAAGCACGGGGGACCTCCCTCAAAGTACCGACACTGGCCTGGCTGAAAGATTGGCGAACTTGTAGTGTGTAATTAATCCCGGCTAGTCTTTCCTTTTGGGGTTTGAAGGAAGATTTGATAAAAACCAGTGGGAGCCATCCTGATTAGATAAGATAATAACCAATCTGATCTTGCACGAGCTTACGCTAAAGTGTTTTCTTCTCTCTCTCTCCAGGTAGCGACCATTTCATGCCCTAACAAGATAATAATATGGATGTATTGACCGAACCCGCATGTTATACTGTGCTGGGGAACGTTGGTTCCGTTCTTTCCTATAAGAGTTATAGGACTAAACAGGATATAGGGGAATACCAGGATTCCCATGCCACCCGAATGAAGAAAGTACATGTTGATGCATTTTCTTCGGGTGTGTTCGTTACAGAGAACTGTTTCTCTATTTGCTCCACGTCCTGGGTATTAGATACCGGGTCAGGATCCCATATATGTAATCAGTTACATGGGCTTAGGAAAGGTAGAGAACTTGAAGAAGGTGATAAAGACATTAGAGTTGGAAATGGTGCAATTGTTGCAGCTAAAACTGTCGGGGAATATCACCTTGTATTACCAACTGGTAATACATTGGTTCTGAACGAATGTTATTACATGCCGAACCTGATATGCAACATTATATCGGTTTCTTTATTGAGTAAAGAGGGATATAATTTTGTATTACAGGATAATGTTATGAACATTTTCCGTAACCAAAAGTTGGTTGGATCAGGCACGTTGTGCAATGGCATTTATGTTCTAAACCAATTAACGGTTCTGAGCATAACAAACACACACAAGAGGAAGAGTTCAGAACTGAACTAATCCTTCTTGTGGCATTGTAGACTGGGTCACATCAATGTGACACGACTGGCTAAGTTGCATAAGGATGGATATTTAAATCCGTTTGAATTTTCATCTTATGACACTTGCCAGTCATGTGTCACGACCCGCAGGGTACGGAACGTGACTGGCACTTAAGTTACGAAACGTCTCAAGACATCCGTAAAATAAGTAAGCCAAAGCCCAGAAACCAAAACCAAATAAGCAAAAGAATGAAGGAAAACCAATCCATTGAAAGCGAGTTTATCAAATAAGTCATGTAAAACCCTTTTTGAAAACAATATCAATTTTTCCGAAAATTTCGGCAGAGTCTCCTTTGTAAATACTGGCCCCCAAAATGGGTACAACAAGAATAAATATGAATCCAACAAAATAGGGCATCCCCAAGCGGGAGCTAGCTCTTCGCCACAAGGCGGTCACAAATCCCACGCAATATAAAACGACAGCATGCAAAATAATCATAATGAAGCATAAGAAAAACAGCATGTCGACTCAAGTGAGCTCGACCCCAAAATACAGCATAAAAGTCCACAAACCTCACAGTCTCATCTCTAAGTCAATATACAACAATACTGGTAGATACAGTAGATGGAGTACACTAGATACAAAGAATATACAAGGTGGTACAAAAATAATAACATAACCCACCTATGAGCAAAACCTCGAGTCCAGGCAAAAGAGGCAAAAGAAGCAAGCGCCCCCGCCGCTACTGTACTGACGGAGCGGACCTGCAAAAGGCTATGGCACAACGAGGGTGAGTTGCCAACTCGTGAGTAATAAATAACACCTACAAAGGCTATCGTATGCATGCACACAAGCATCCTAGCATCTAAAATACAGGTATGAATGGGTGCACTAGCAGGTGTGTATACAACATCAGTGTACGAATATGTATGCAACATGAATATCTGAGGTCTCAATAGGTATATATAAGAAACATTTATCTCTTTTTGTTTTTGAAACTCTTTTAGAATGCCAGCATAATACTCAAAGAATCGACGAGAACTGGTGTCCAGCAACGACACCCAAAAGCTGTCTCAAATCTCATAAATGTATCTCTGGTCTCAGCCGTCCGGCTGACCCATCTCAAATATCAATATCTCATCATCTAGCGGCCACGGTCGGTATCCTCTGGATATCCGCCGTCCCAAACAGTCACCGGTAGGTAATCCGTTCCCTGCCAGGCTCAACGTCAACACCACATTCCTCTTGCCCCGGGGTACCTTACCGGGCCCACCATGTACCCGTGCCGGTTCCTCCACTCCTCGACACGGATTTCCAAAACCACAGCAAACTCATGGTGGACGACACTTACATCACTAGAAAACCGCAATTTACATATTTTAAAAATATAATAAGTTTAGAAATTTTGCGGCTTTCCCCCGAAATCCAGCAATATCATAAAATCTCAAGAAATCCTCATAAGTGCATATATCAGTGATAATGAATGCATATGGTATCAATAATCAAGTTGCGATGTGTGATTAATGGATTAAGCATGAACAATTAATATGATGAAGTACATGCACATGAATAGCAATCCTACGGTTTCATTTTAAGGAATTAAAGACAATAGCACAAGTTTAAGTATCAATTAGTAAAAGGTTTAAATTTAAAGGTTATCTAGTGTGGTGGTATAGCAATTACCAGGGTGTGTGTGTAAGCATGAATAGTGCTCGTGCTGCATATAAAAACCCTGGCAATGGTGCAGGTGTCCTATAAAATGGTTTTGTATAGGTATGTCAATATAATGCATGGATGCAGCAAATAATCATATACGTATTTCACCCCTAATTACTAACATCACTAAGAATCTTGTAAGTTACTAAAACTATCGGACGGCTTGCGCCATCCAACGATAGTCCCCCGTAGATGTTACATCTACTCACCGGAATCCCTGGCTAGCTGTGTCCAATCACCGCTTTCCCCTTTCGTGCCGCGTCTGACGTCTCCGCGACCGAACCTGGAATTTACATCAACACCAAACATAAGGTTACATATCAAGAACGACGCAAAACCCAAACGAAACTACTAAAGTTCACTAGCTAGGTACAACGTGCGCAGGGTGCGCGGAACATACGCGAAAATCGCAAAAACTGACAAAAAATGCCGATTTGGTCGCCCGGCAAAACTAAAACCCGACTACCCAAAAATCCGCACTCACGCATCTTGAACGTCATAGGAGATGCTAAAAACATCCCCAAGGTATCACAAATAATTCACCAAATAATTTTAATAAAAACCTAGCAAGCACAAACTAGCAATTTTGGTGCAAAAAATCGAAAATTAGCGATACGGTTATCACAATCCAACACAAAATCCAACCACACAACAAGCAATCTACAAACATTATAATTACAACACATTAGCAAAGATTCAAAACCTATTTTCCATAAACAACCATTACTTGAATTATATAACCTAGCAATTCTTAATCCAAACTATATATGAAAACCTTAAATTAACACTAATTTATAACTCAATTAGCAAGTTAACCTTCTAGATTAGGTTAGCAAAACAACTAGATAACAAATTAGATTTAATCAACTAGATAATGGTTTCTAAACCCTAATTCAACTCATTTATCATGCTTCACAACCCATTCCATACATAAACCCTCTCTTGAATTTCCTAAAACAACAATTTACAACCAAAATCAAACTTTTAAAATTAACTAAATTAGCATAATTTGAAGACCACATAAACAAGGTAACTTCTTTGATTTGGTTGTGTAGGAACTAGCAAGCAAAATAAATTTAATTAACCAAATAATGGTGTGCTAAAAAACCCTAGTTTAAAACAAACTACTCTTTTATAAACTAGATTAGAAATTAGTTAAGCTTTTAACACTAAAACCATATAATTAAAGGAATTTAGCCAAAAGAAATTAACTTGATGGAAATTATACCTCAATTTGAGATCTAGCAAGAATAAATTTGCTCCAAATGATGGCCTCAAGCATCAAGATCCAAGCTAGGGAGGTGAAGGAAAAGAAAGATGAAGGATGGGTTTAATTTGTAAGCTTGAAATTGCAATTTTTGTTGAATTAAACATGAAGAATTTTGAAGAAATGAAAAGAAAAGAGATGAAGAGGAGGGAGTGCAGGTTTCGGCCAGATTAGGGGGAAAGGGAGGGTGTGGGTGTGTAGGAAAAGTCATTGGTCAACTCTCCCAAAAGTCAAAGCACCATACTTCAACAAACTATAATTAAAATAAATTCATAAACAAACCAAATCAACACATGAAAGAATTTCAAGGTGAGGCCAGAAATTTCTGGACCAGATCAAGGTGGGGCTGTCCTAGGGCTGAGGGAAGAGAGAGAGGGGTTTTACAAAAGAAATTTTATGCAAAAAGACCCCCTACAAGTCAAAAATTGCAAGTTTTAGCTTAAAATTCAATAAATTCGTTTCCTATCATAAAAATTAGTGAAAAATCAAAATAAAATACTAAAAATTTATGTTACAACTAGATTTTAATTAACATAATTTTAAAGATTAAAATTAGCCCGGAAAAATTTGTATTTATCGCTAATTTAATGTATTTTCTTACCGGCTTAAAATAATATTAAAAAATTGAAAAATTTGGGAAAATTTTTAAACGACCAGAATTTCATAATTAACTCATTAGCTACTAAAAACAAGCAATTACCTATCCATTTTAGGTATAATTAGCCCTAAACTGCAAAATAACAAAAAAGACGGTTTTCGGAAAAATACCGAATTTTCACCGATTTTCAGGAAAACACCAAAACGACTTTTCAAGACGCTACATCATGTCTCAAAGGCAAGATGACCAAAAATCCGTTTACGGGACACGGAGAAAGAGTTACCGAACTCTTGGGACTGATACATAGTGATGTATGCGGTCCCATGTCTACACATGCCAGGGATGGTTCTTCGTACTTCATTACATTCACTGACGATCTCTCTAGATTCGGATATGTGTTCCTAATGAAACACAAATCAGAAGCTTTTGAGAAATTTAGAGAATATAAACAAGAAGTCGAGAACCAAACCGAAAAAAGTATTAAAATCCTACGATCTGATCGAGGAGGGGAATACTTGAGCAATGAATTCCTGGACTTCCTAAAAGAGAATGGGATTCTCTCTCAGCTGACTCCTCCATATACACCACAGCACAACGGTGTATCTGAACGGAGAAACCGCACCCTATTAGATATGGTGCGCTCAATGATGAGTACAGCTGAGTTACCTATTTCCTTCTGGGGATATGCGCTTGAGACAGCCATGGACCTATTGAATAGAGTTCCTATCAAATCAGTGCCTACCACTCCATATGAGATATGGAAAGGGAAGAGACCACATCTTAATTATATTAAGATATGGGGTTGTCCAGCCTATGTCAAAAGATAAAATCCGGACAAACTCGAGGCAAGATCTGTCTTATGTAAGTTTGTAGGATATCCCAAAAATTCACAAGGGTATATCTTCTACCACCCCGAGGAACAAAAGGTGTTTGTTTCTCGACATGCCACTTTCTTAGAAAAAAGTTTTCTTATGAAACAGATAAGTGGCATTGAGATAGAGCTGGAAGAGGTTCCAGCAATACAGACTACAACAGAAGATTTGGTTGAACCAGAGGATTCAGTAGTTCCCAATGAACCTCGGCCTCTCCGCCGATCTAGTAGGGTTCCTCGCCCACCTGAGAGATACTACGGTTTTCTCATGGATGGTGGGAGTGAGGATTGCATCATGAAGGATGATGACCCAACTAGCTTCGAGCAGGCCATCACGAGTAGGGACTCAGTGAAGTGGCTGGATGCTATGCGGACCGAGATGGAATCCATGTACACCAACAAAGTATGGACTTTGGAAGTTGCTCCTAAAGGGGTAAAACCCATTGGGAGCAAGTGGATCTTCAAAAAGAAACTTGGTGTAGATGGGAAAGTGGAGACTTTCAAAGCTAGACTTGTTGCAAAAGGTTTTCGCCAAAGACCAGGTGTGGACTATGACGAAACCTTTTCTCCAGTGGCTATGCTTAAATCCATCCGGATCATGCTTGCCATCGCTGCATATCATGATTATGAAATCTGGCAAATGGATGTTAAGACCGCCTTTCTAAATGGTGATTTAGAAGAGTGCGTGTACATGACTCAGCCAGAGGGCTTCGTAGACAGTGGGAGCAGCGGGAAGGTGTGCAAGCTGCTTAAATTCATTTATGGATTAAAGCAAGCATCGCGGAGTTAGAACATCTGCTTTGACGTCGTTATCAAAGAGTTTGATTTTGTCAAAAACCCAGATGAACCTTGTATCTATAAGAAGTTAGCAGAGAGTAAGGTTGTCTTCCTCGTATTGTACGTCGACGACATACTCTTGATAGAAAACGATATTCCTATGCTGCAATCGGTCAAGCTCTTCTTATCACAAAGATTCTCAATGAAAGATCTTGGTGATGCCTCCTACATATTGGGAATCAGGATCTATAGAGATAGATCCAAACGGATATTGGGATTGTCCCAATCCAGGTACATTGACACCATACTAAAGAGGTTTAGTATGGAAGAATCCAAGCGTGGGAACTTGCCCACGATCTCTAGAGTCACTCTCTCCAAAGAGATGACTCCTAAGACTGATTTGGAGAGAGCTCGCATGCAAGGGATACCCTATGCTTCGGCTGTAGGCTCTATCATGTATGCGATGCTATGTACCAGACCCGATGTAGCATACTCACTATCTGTAGTGAGCAGGTATCAAGCTGATCCTGGAGAGAGTCACTGGACAGCTATGAAGAGTATTCTCAAGTACTTACGAAGGACTAAAGAGATGCTCTTAGTGTATGGTAACGGAGAACTCCAAGTGGAGTCCTTTACCGATTCGAGCTTCCAGAGTGATAAGGACGACTCTAAGTCGCAGTCGGGCTTTGTCTTTACCCTTTATGGAGGGGAGGTTAGCTGGAAGAGTTCCAAGCAGGAAACCGTGGCAGACTCGACGATGGAGGCTGAATACATCGCTGCCAACGATGCTGCCAAAGAGGCTGTCTGGATCAAGAAGTTCATTGCTGAACTTGGAGTGGTTCCATCCATTGAGCATCCAATACCTTTGTATTGCGATAACAATGGAGCGGTGGCTTTGGCCAAGGAACCCAGGTCCCATCAGCGATCCAGGCATATTCTGAGGCGGTATCACCTGATCCGGGAGATAGTTGATCGCCGGGAGATCGAGGTCAGGAGGGTTGACACGAAGAACAACACGGCGGATCCACTCACGAAGGCCATTCCCCAGATACAGTTTGAGAGACTCTTCGGGATGCTCGGTATGCGATACTACAGCAGCTGGCCGTAGTGCAAGTGGGAGATTGTTAGTTGTACGTATGCCCTAGAGGCCAGTATTGTACAGATGATGTATATTATATTGGATGCTTGGACATATATAGAGATGACTTTCTTGCTCGATATGATAGTATGCTATCTGGTTACTCTTTATCTTAACATGTACACTTGTCTCTTTAAACTGTCTTATAGTTACATGTTGATAAAGCCCTTAGGATGTGTACTTGACTGCCTGGACTATGATGCAGATCATACTAGTGGGGACATGGTAGTCCATAAGTACATCCTTCATGGTCCCTAGTCGTGGGTGTATCGAGACGGGGCATCGATATACCAGTGTAGACTAGCGTATACGCTTCTCGACCCATGAGATGGGCGGTGGATGATCCCATACCCATTGGTGTTTGAAATCAGAGATGGTATACGGGTGCTCAGTGGAGACTGGGTATACTGGACGGACTCGCCGAGAACTCCCAGATGGTATTATACCTCACGTCAGATGGCGGTTCTCAGGTGACACTTGTACAGGTTAGTCTGTAGACCCGAGATCGTCATAGAGTCTTGTGTGATTCCCACTGTGCTTTGATCTCCACCTTACCACGTCCATGAGGGCGTGCAAAACAGTGGTCTTTAGGTACAGTCCCGAGTCACATGGAGGCAATGAGCGATAGGAGGGGTTTCGTCTCTCCCGGTATTGGGGGTTGATGTTGCGCAGTGCTCGATTGGCCGTAACAGGGAAGTCCCTGGCCAGGGCTGATCAGAGATTTGCTGGTAAGTGTTACCAGTAGTTTCTCGACCCGTTATGAGCCTCACATCGGCATGACTTATCGGTTACTGGGGTCTGACGTTTACCACCCCTAGACTTGATATGCGACATATCAGACGAACAGACCGGACTGTACGGTAAGTGTTACTGGTTGGATTCACAGGAGTGTGAGCGGGCTAGCTCGTCGATCTTCTGATCGCTCAATACCTGGATGGCCGTTACGTTTAGCAGACCGCTTGCGGCTTGTGGGTGCTTGATATGATCATCATCTGCTACCGGCGTATTGACGAGTCTTTAGAGTCCTACACAGAGGTTTCCCGGCTAAAGCGAAACGAAATAGGAGCGCATATGAGATATGTGCAGGACCGAGAATAATGCGTGTATATGATACCGTATTTCATTCTCGCGATGGATGTATCGATTGGTTATATTCGATATGACCTAGTTATCGAATCATTGATTCGATAAGCCGATACATAGAATACTGGTCGGTTATATGCGATATAACCGGATCGTTAAGTCAAGTGTTGATTTAATGATTTAATGTATAATTATATATTTGATATATTACTTTGCATTAGCTAGTATTAGTTCACTTTATATGGATTTTCTCACTTGATGTGCAAGAAGTATATGTGATATACTTTTGTGCACATATTTGTATCATGTTTGATGATACTTGATCATTTAGTTAAGTATATAGAATTAAACCATGGTTAATTTGATAATTAGGGTTTTGCATATTCATTTATTTATTTATTTATTTTTGAAAAGATTAAGATGAGAATGGTGGCTTTCTTTGTTTCTAGTTGAAGCTTCATGAAGCTTTGACTTCTTAACCATTCTTATCTTCATGCTTAACCCTAACCCATCCAAGTAACCATGGTCTATTCTCTATACTCAACTATGGTTTGCTTACGATAAGTATTGAATTATTTTTCATTTTAATTCAACACTTATCATATTCTTTCTTCTTCTTCATCTTCTTCTTCAAGATAGAAAGCTTGATGCCAACAATAGCAACTTGAGATCTAAAGTGAGAAATCCAATTCTAAAGTGAACCCACCTCCTATTTCTTCACCCTCTACCTCTTGCCAAGTTGTTTTGGGTGTTTTCTTCACAAGTTTCACAACTTTGTGAAGTCGGAGCTTGAACTTGTGATGCCTCGACGTAGATCATCTTCAGCACGAAGCCGACGACCTAGTCCGCCCATTTCTCCGATCAAGCCGACGATTGAGTCCAAAATTCGAGACGGACAGCGAGAGGACGTCTACGTGGAGCTAAGGAAGTGGATATCCGGATCTACAAAGGTTGTAGCTTCTTATCTTTAGTTAAGTCGTTAACTAGATTCATATTTCGCCTAAACTTCTAGTCAACGATCCGTATTAGGGTTTCTCGGCACCCATAAAATTTGAAATTGGCATGGTTGATGCCTTGTGAGACCTCCTTAGTGTGCCTAGGAACCCTACACCTTCCAGGCCTTAATTGACAAATTAGCCCAAATGGACCAGAGGGGCCATAGACCGTCTCCTCCAAAATCAGATTCCCGAGATGAGAAAGGAAAAGGAAAAGCGATCATCGTCGCCAACGCTCAGCAACAGTCGAGCAACTCAAAGCCGGTCGCTCGCCAAAACAACGTGCGTCCACGCCCATCCCTCGAAGAGAGGCTAGGACGTCATTACTCGTTTCCTCAGAATAAAACGAGAAGACTGTTCGAGCTGGCAGTGCACAACAGACTCATTAATCTACCGAATCCAAAACGTCCGTTGCAGCCAGGCGATCTTAATAATCCCAATTATTGCCCTTACCACCAAACGGTAAGTCACCCGATTGAGGATTGTTTCATCTTTAAGGGATGGATCGAGGATCAATACCTGCAAGGCAAGTTCACGCTGTCTGAAAGCTGAAAGGTAAACCCCCCACAGCCGCACTCTCCAAAGAAGACGGACACGCCGGGGGCAACTTGTTCTTTCGTCGAGGATGAAAACGATGGAGAAAACTTATCGGATGAATCCGAAGACTATGTAGCGACTTGTCATGTGATTTCTCATTCACTGACGGATGAGGAGGAGGATCCTTGCGCTGAGAAATCAATGGCGGACCCTGAAACAGAAATTCCGCGACCGTCAGACAAGTTGATCGATGCCTTCCTAAATGAAATTCGTCTGAAAGCAAAAGCCAATCAAGAGCATGAAATGGCCATACTGGAAAGAACCAAGGTATTCCCATCAAATCAAAGGCCATACACTGCGGGTAAAAACAAATTCAAGACGAGGAAACGGTTCGCCAAAGCTCTATCAGTAGGAATGAAGCTACCGCCCTCTGAAGAAAATTCTTTCTCTGAGGTAGAGATGCACCCTAACTTCTGTTTATATCATTAGAAGATCATACATCCTACCGAAGACTGCGAATCCTTTAACTGTTGGTGGCAAGGGTATGTCGCTCAAAAGCGACACTTCGACAGGACAAAGTGTGAAGCTTGTGGACATCGGAAAAATGCGATAGATGAGCGCAAAAGAGCCGCCGCCGACTGTCATATAGCCGACTTCAAGGGATCACAAATTATCACCTTTGGAAGCGACTCTGACGAAGAAGCTACCCCCAACTCTTCCCTCGGGGAATCTATTTCAAAAATAAAGGAATTGAGAAGCTACGAGAACGTTCAGCCGTGCAATCGCATGCTACTCGGAAAAAATCTCGGCCCCGTAAACAAAGGATCGAACAAAAAGGATAAAGGAAAAAGAAAAACGGCCCTCGTCGCCAGCACTCAACAACAATCAGGTGACCCTAGGCCGGTTGCTCTCCAAAGCAACAAGCGGCAACCCCTCCAGGAAAAGTTGAAATGTCCTTACTCGTTTTCGCAAGATAAAACAAGGGGACTGTTCGAGCTGGCAGTGTGCGACAGACTCATCAATCTGCCGAGTCCAAAACGTCCGTTGCGGCCAGGCGATATTAATAATCCTAATTATTGCCCTTACCACCAAACGGTAGGTCATCTGATCGAGGATTGCTACTTCTTCAAAAACTGGGTTGAAGACCAATACCAACATGGCAAGTTTGCGCTGTCTGAGAACTGGAAGGTAAGTCCGCCACAACCGCACGCTCAGAAAAAGATGGACACGCCGAGGGCATCATGTTCATTCATGGAGAAGGACTCATAGACCGAAAAGTCAATAAACTAGATATTCGCCTCAAATACGGCGACGGCGGACCGAAATGTCCTTAAACTAATGATGGACCGCAATGTCCTAAAACTTGCAAAGGACCGAAACGTCCTTAAACTAATACCGCAGCATCTTTAGGCTGACGAGGTGAATAAAAAAAATATAAATAAAGAAAAATATAATAAATAAAAACGGTATGTCCATAAGCAAAAAGGGCACGGATGAAAACCCGAAAGGGCTCCGTGAGTAAAAACAGCAGGGTTACCGGCGAGTGTTCGTGAAAACCCGAAAGGGCGCGACCTCGTAAAAAAAATGAATAAAAACGGTATGTCCATAAGCAAAATGGGCACGGATGAAAACCCGAAAGGGCTCCGTGAGTAAAAACAGCAGGACTATCGGCGAGTGTTCGTGAAAACCCGAAAGGGCGCGACCTCGTAAATAAAAAAAAATGACGGTATGTCCATAAGCAAAACGGGCACGGATGAAAACCCGAAAGGGATCCGTGAGTAAAAACAGCAGGACTACCGGCGAGTGTTGGTGAAAACCCGAAAGGGCGCGACCTCGTAAACACAAAAAAAAGACGGTATGTCCATAAGCGAAACTGGCACGGATGAAAACCCGAAAGGGCTCCGTGAGTAAAAAACAACAGGGCTACCGGCAAGAGTTCGTGAAAACCCGAAAGGGCACAACCTCGTTAAAAGACACTTATAAGGTCCCCTCGACCTTGTAAGGAGAAACCACCCGCGTGAGATCCTTACGACTCACAAAAGGAGCAGCACACTTAGGGATCCCCACGATTCCTAAGGAGAAAATACACTTGCGAGATCCTCACGACTCGTAAGGAGAACTCTCTTATGGGACCCTCACGGCTCATAAGATTTGAAAATCTTAAGTTATAGAGACCTAAACCTGTGCTTAAGCAACCCCCACAACTTTCGTTATGGCCCTACAAACGGCTCGATACTTCCCTAACCAAGTCCCATCCGTGACTGGGGATATGTCCACACGGTGAACAACCCTTGTGAGTCCTCTCGACTCATAAGGAGATAACACTCTTGTAAGATCCTTACGACTTATAAGAGAACAATACACTTAGGAATCCTCACGATTCCTAAGGAGAAAACGCACCTGCAAGATCCTCACGACTCGTAGGGAGAAACACCTTTATGAGACACTTACGGCTCATGAAGTCAAAAGCCTTAGTCGACGGGATCCTAATCCTGTTTACTAAGCCACCTTTGTTCGACATCGACAGAGGCAAATGATGATTCGCTCCTGGCAATATTCCAGTTGTAGCGATGCTGATGCCTAAATCGGTATCAAATTCCAAGTCCTTTCATGGCAGATGATGATTCGCTCCTCGCAATATTCCGGTTGCAGCGATGCTGATGCTGAGATTGGCACCAGATTCCAAGTTCTACGCTCACGATAAGAATCAGCGAGCTGAAAATGCATATTAAATAGCCGAAATGATTGGGCAACTCGCAATAAAAAACAGCGAGTAAAAAAAATAAATATATATATATAGCCGAAATGATTGGGCAACTCGCAATAAAAAACAGTGAGTAAAAATAAAATAAACAGCCGAAATGATTGAGCAACTCGTAATAAAAAGCAGCGAGTAAAAACAAAATAAACAGCTGAAACGATTGGGCACCGCGAAAAATAGCCGAAACGATTGGGCAATCGTGACCTTCGCGATATAAAAGCTGAAATGATAGAGCATCGCGGAAAGAATAAAAAAAATGAAAGAATGAAACTTTTTGCCCTACAGGTGAAATCACATCGATCCCTGTATACAATTCAGGGGCACAGATAAAGAGGGAACCATACCTTCCCAACAGGCTCCATCAGAAAGCGAAACTAAATCTCGACGGTTCATAGACAACCTAGAGACTATCTCGACATTTGTCGCAATATTACAGACACGATGTCAACAAATGAAGCAAACGAAGATCTCGAGCTTCAGGGTCTCGACGTCAACATCGACAACTTAGAAATCACCAACGGCGTTTCTCCTCACTCCAACTAGATATAGACATGACGTCGACAACCGACCTCAGAATCGCAACGAAACGGAACCATGGCAAAGTCTCTAGTTCCAAATCTCAATGGCCACATCTGCAGCCTGGAGACCAACAACGGTGTGCCTCCTCATTCCAGCAGGACACAGATATTACACCATCAAGCGGAGCGATGGAAAAATCCCAGCTTCACCTCAGCATTCGTCTCGATACAGTAGACGCAATGTCAACAACGGCGTTCCTCCGCAGTCCAGCTGGAGGCAGATGCAACGTCAACAAAAGACCTCACGGTCGAAACAAAGCGGAGTAACGGAAAAATCCCAACTCCACCTTAGCATCGTCTCGTTACAGCAGACGCAATGTCAACAACGGCGTTCCTTCGTAGTCCAGCAGGGTGTACATGCAAAGTTAACAAAAGACCCCATGGTCGAAACAAAGCGGAGTGACGGCAAAATCCCAGCTCCACCTCAGCATTCGCTTCAATACACCAGACGCAGTGTGAGCAAATGAAGCGAAGGCCAAATTCCTAGCTTCAAGGTCTTAACGGCAAGCCATATAAAGCCTGAAAGACCACCGGAGATCATCTCACATGGAGTGGTCACCTCCTTGACGTTCGTTTCGATACAGCAGACGAGTTGTCACCCCAGCGTTCTTCTTCCAGCAGGGATTCGGACGTGACAAAGCAAACGAAGCGAAGGCCACATTCCTAGCTTCAACGTCTTTACGGTAACTCACATAAAACCGGAAAGACAATCGGAGATCATCTCACACCAGCACAGAGTGGTCACCACCTTGACGTTCGTCTCGATACAGCAGACGAAATGTCAACCCCAGCTTTCTTCCTCCAGCAGGGATTCGGACGTGACAAAGCAAACGAAGCGAAGGCCACATTCCTAGCTTCAACGTCTTTACGGTAACTCACATAAAACCGGAAAGACAATCGGAGATCATCTCGCACCAGCATAGAGTGGTCACCACCTTGACGTTCGTCTCGATACAGCAGATGAAATGTCAACCCCAGCGTTCTTCCTCCAACAAAATTTGGACACACCAAAGCAAACGAAGCGAAGGCCACATTCCTAGCTTCGACGTCTTGACGGTAGCTTATATAAAACTGGAAAGACAATCGGAGATCATCTCGCACCAGCACAGGATGGTCACCACCTCGACGTCCGTCTCGATACAGTAGACGAGATGTCACCCCAATGTTCGTCTCGACACAGCAGGCGCAACGTCATTAAACGAATGAAGCCACGGCAAAATCCCTAGTTCCAGACCTCGGCGGTTCACCAGCAACCTAGAGACAACCTCGACGTCCGTCTCAATACAGCAGACGAGCTGTCACCCCAACGTTCGTCTCGAAACAGCAGACGCAACGTCATCAAACAAACGGAGCCACGGCAAAATCCCTAGTTCCCACCGCAACATTCTTCTCGATACAGCAGACGCAATGCTAGCAAACGAAGCAAAGGCCAAATTCCTAGCTTCAGGGTCTTGACGGCAACTCATATAAAGCTCGAAAGACTATCGGAGATCATCCCTACACCAGCGCGGAGTGGTTATGACTCATCGGGGCTCACCAAAATAAGCCTAACCTCAAGTAAAAAGCGACATGGCAAATTCCTAACGCTTGCTCTTCCGACGGTCAAACTGCCAAGGAGGATTGCTTGAAGACGTCTTGTCCAGCCCCCGAAGGGATCAGAGACACAGCAGTCGCAGGGCTACTCAAACAGCACGATTGCCTATCGAGGACTATATCAGCTTATGCGACGGTACGATGGCCAAAACCCTAAGTACCACCAACCTTAACTGGCTTCTGTCGTAAAGAGCAGAGGTTAAATGCGACGTTAAGATGTTCTTGCGAGAAACGTTCGATTCGTCTCGACTTGTGAAAAATTGTCGAGGCGGCTCGACTCGTGAGATAAAGCCTTAGGCAGTGGGCATAAAAGAAGCCTGTTTCCTAAGCATTGGGACCCTGCAAGTTGGCCCAAAACGGTCTCTTGCATACCATCCACGGATCTCACTCTCCAACGTCGAACTTCGACAAGGAGGGAAACAACCGCTTACAAGTCCTCTCGACTCGTAAGAGGGAAAAATTCTCTTGTAGGATCCTTATGACTTACAAGAGAAAACCACACTTAGGAATCCTCACGATTCCTAAGGAGAGAAAAACCCACCTACGAGATCCTCTCGATCCGTAGGGAGAAAAGTCTCTATGAGACCCTCACGGCTCATAGAGTTGAAAAGTCTTAGGCAGCAGATCTGAACCTGCGGCCTAAGCCCTCGCTATCTCGTGAAGAAATCAAGAAGTTTACTCTATTACCTGCTAATTGTGACGACATGCTGAGAAAGAAGAAAAGCAACAGAAAGAGCATCCGATTTACATTTGATCAAGCGTTCAAGACACATTCATTCATGCATGGGCAAAAAGACTCAGGACAAAAGATATATAATAAAGACAAGCTGGGATAAAAAAAATTCCATTAATATTGCCCGAAGTTCTTACAGTCATAAAAACAATAAACGCAAGTTACAATGGAATAACCTCAGATCTAGGGCATGGATTGAGGAATTCAAAAACGACCTTATCTATGACTTTCCAAGCCTTGCGGACCATCCTAGTGTGCTTCCTTTCGCGAGCACAAGCGTCAGGGTCCCTCCCGATGTCTTCCACCCTCCGATAAGCAGCGAGTATGGCAGACTGTTGAAAGACCTCGTGCAAGAGGTCGATAAGACTGTCTCGCCGTCTCTTCGAGATAAAATTCAATAGGTACACAGAGTGCACCTTATCCTCAGCGGCATCCAACGCCCTAAGCGGCACGCCGGAACAGAATAGGGGAAGCGCTTCCCAGATAGCTCCCACGATAAGTTTAAGAAGAGAGGAACGTCGGGGAAGCAGTGGACCATTGTATGCGTCGAAGCGACTCATTATTTCAGCACACTTCTCGTTTGTGAACTCCTGATTTTGAGAGCGGCCAAGTCGGCCGATGTCCTCATGAGAGATGATCTCGTTAAGAGCATACATGTGGGCGTTCATTGTTCCTGTGAAAGAGGATCAACAGAACTATCAGGAAGACTGATTAAGCAAAACGATATAATGCACTGAGAAATAAAATGGCATCTTTAAGTTTCAAGATCCCTGAAGAATTCTTAAGAGTTCTTCTATATGATTTAGGAAGAGCAAAGCTCCATTAATGAATTAAGAAAATCCAAGGAAAATCTTTCAGAGAGCAGAGCTCTATGGAACCCTAGTAGGGTCCCCTTTAGTTCTCTTTAGATCCCTTTAAGACCTGTAAAGCAAAGCTCTGCTAAGTGAAACCCTAAATAGGTTTCCTTTAGATCAGGGATCTATTGAGAGCGAGGCTCTATCAATGAAAATTAATTTAATTTAATTTAATCCAAATTAAAATTTTCACCTAAAAGTTTTAAGAGTTAAACTCTTAAAGTTCTTGAAAATAAAGAACAGGGCTCTGAGTTCTGAAAGTAAAATTTTAGAAATGAGAATCATCTAAGAGACCAAAGGTCCTATTTATAGGCATCAAGTGCCCTTTCAGCTTCCAAGAGATGGCGCGACGGTTCGGAGTCTGCCACCGCTGCGCTCACGTTAGGAGGCCACGTAAGCGCAACAGTGGGGGGCATTTGTTTATCCCAATCAGAGCAAAGCTCTGTTTAAATTCCAAGATGGAAAAAGAAGCAATACTTCTGTTTTTCTCCAATCAGAGCAAACCTCTGTCAAAAAAAAAAATTGCACGCGCTGCGCGACACGTGTCGGCGCAGCGCACAGTTGCACTGCGCAGCAAAAAAAAATTTGCGCGCGCTACGCGACACGTGTCTGCGCAGCGCACAGTTGCGCTGCGCAGCACAAAAAAAAAATTGCGCACAACGCAACTGCGCGCTGCGCGACACGTGTCTGCGCAGCAAAAAAAAATTGCGCGCGCTGCGCGACACGTGTCAGCGCAGCGCAACTGCGCGCTGCGCGACACGTGTCTGCGCAGCGCCCAGTTGCGCTGCGCAGCAAAAAAAAAAAAGCTGCGCGACACGTGTCACGCGCTGAGGCATTTGCACCAAACAGAATTAAAATTTTAAAGAAATGTTTCTGTTCTTGTTAAAACAAGAAGATTTTCTTCTGTAAAACAGAAGCCTTTGGATCAAAGATCCAACGGTGGGGAAAATTCCCCAAATCACTCAGAGAAAGATCTCTTTAACAAATTCAACAAACTTATGGGCACTATAAAAAGGACCCTAGGCCTCAATTCAAAGGCATCAACATTTCTTGAAAAATCAAGAGCTTCAAACAGAGAGAACTCTGAGAAAAATTTCAAGAAAAAGGTAAAAACCTTCATAAGAGAGAAGAAATTTCTTCTAATAGATCATTGATCTAAAAACAAGATCAATGATCTTCACATAATAAACAGTGCTTTGCACTTCTTATGAACCACTGGTTCTTTAAAAATAAGAAAATAACGAAATAAAAATAGTGCTTTGCACTTTTATGAACCTTTGGTTCTCTGAGATAAGAAAAACAAGAAAAAACTTGTTTTTTCTTAGATCTAAATCAAATAGTGCTTTGCACTTCTTTTATGAACCATCGGTTCTTAAATCTAAAAGATTTTTAAATTAATAGTGCTTTGCACTTTTATGAACCTCTAATTCTTGGAACAAAAAAAAACTTATTTTTCCTTGATCTAGAAATCAAATAGTGCTTTGCACTTTTATGAACCTTTGGTTCTTGAAATAAAAAGAAAAACTTATTTTTTATTTGATCTAAATTAGATCAAGAAATCAAACAGTGCTTTGCACTTCTTTTATGAACCATTGGTTCTTGAATCTAAAAGATTCTCAAATTAATAGTGTTTTGCACTTATAAATCTGCACTGTTGCGCTCTTGGGTTGGCGTAAGCCACCAGAGAGCGCCACGTGTCAGCATCTGAACCAATTGGGCTATGCGCTCTCTGATTGGCGCAAAGCGCCTGATAAATGCAATGCATTTTCTAAAAGGGCCAGGCCCAAATCAAAAAGACCAAACATGCCAAAATAAATTGCAAAGCAATAAAAGGGCAGAGCCCAAATGAAATTGATGCTCTGCATCATTTATAAAGGGCAGAGCCCAAAACAAATTGATGCTCTGCATCCTTTCTGGGCAAAGCCCAAATAAAAATAAAAAGAAATGCAAGGCAGAAGCAAATAAAATGTTGAACGTTTCAACTGGACTTAGCCCAATTTTGGCCGTAAGTCCTTAAATTAAATCGACTGAGCATGACTGCTCTTTTAAATTAATTTATATCCGGTTCGAGGGTACATCTCCGAGCTCCTCTGACACTTATCGTTGTAATCCTTCAACGACGTCAGAGAGGTGACGGGTCCCGACGACCACATATGTCAATATGGACTGCGGGGTCCTTAAACTCGTGGACCGAAACGTCCTTAAACTAATATCGGACTGAAACGTCCTTAAACTAACGGTGGACCACTATGTTCTTAAACTGGTATTGGACCACCATGTCCCTAAACTGGCACAATAGAGCTCAAATGCTCTTTTGTCGGATCTAAACGATCCCGTTAAGTCGATCTTAGTCCCAAACTGGACTAACGTATCCTTAACAACCGTTTAAGTTGATCTTAGCCTCAAATATGGCTAACGCATCCTTAAACCTTCAAACAGACTTTAGTCCCAAATTGGACTATAAATTCCCACAATCAACTTTGGCTCAAGGGTTCATCTCTGAACTCCTCTGACATTTGTCGTTGTAATTCTTCAACATCGTCAGAGAGGTATCGGGTCTCGACGACCATACATGCAATGGACCACTATGTCCATAAACTGGAACAATAGAGCCCAAATGCTCTTTTGTCGGATCTAAACGATCCCGTTAAGTTGATCTTAGTCTCAAACAGGACTAACGTATCCTTGACGAACGTTTAAGTCGATCTTCGCCGCAACGCGACTAAGGCATCCTTAAACTAAAAACACCAAACCCAAATCTAAGTAAATACGGATTTGGACTAATCCACGTCCTACGGGCGACGGTATTACTTAGTCTCCGTATACAATCCACGGGCAACCACAAACAAAACAAACACCCACGACACGAAGTGAAATTCTGGAGAAGGAGAAAGTTGTTACCGCGAAGTGGTAGCGTAATTAACCGCAGGGGCTTGCGCCTGCAGGGAAGAGCGTCCCCACAATCAAAAACCCCTCTAGCGAGGGGGAATCTGACAAAGTCTGCTACATCGGCCGCATCCGTCTAAACCTCCGATACACGGTGCCATAAATCAACTTGGCATCTTCGGAGAGGTGGACGGATAAAACCAAATAGCATCTGCCCCGAATCTCAGCGTCAGGCCATCGCGGTCCTGTGCGCCGTCTTTCGGAGGGGAACAGTTTCGTTTGAGCCGCAAATGAAAACCAACGTTCTCCGGTCGTGTGGATAACTCGAACATTACCAAAAACATAGACCTCTACGAGCGCGGAAAGCTACCCGTCAATTTTAGAAATGAAGCAACCATCACTTAATGACATGAGTGGGCCACCTAGCACTTCATGGAATCCAGTAACTTGAGCACTCCACCATGGGTCTATCCTAAGCCCTTACAAGTGCGGTGAATAGCCTACCAATTCTAGAGCGAGTCGGCTCGAACTCATCACCATGAGACGACCACCTAACACACTCTAGAACCCGGCTACTTGAGCACTTCTTCGTGGGTTATCCTAATACAAGAATGAATGAATATACAATGGTAATATCGACCTTAACCCGGTCGTGTTCCAATAAAACAATATACAACAAGCGGTAACGACAGCTACAATCCAGCTGCTCGTCCCGAATAAACGAATATACATCAAATCTACAATAAGGGGATATCTCCCATGACTATCCGGCTAAACCATCATAAGATATACAAAACAACAGCATAAGAAAGTATTTGCAACCCCTTCTAATCGACCTATAACAATTAGACGACGTTCACAAACATTTATATAAACACAGAGATAATCGACGATGCAAAAGTTTCGAGTTTAAAACTTTCCGTGTTGCCCATATACAAAGATAACAATAAATGAAATCTGGACAAAAAACAAAGTTTACCAAAAATCCCAATTTCAACAAAACAAGACACACTAGGAAGACAAGATTAATTGGAGTTAAACAGGCCATAATTTGCGGCCAAATAGAATATTTTGGCAGCCAAAAAGTTTCAGAATGGACTCGACTTCATACAGTGTCATATACATGCTAATATCATCCTTCAGCAATACTCCAAAAAAATTTTAGAGACCCAAAAAAATTTAACAGAAAGATGAAAATTAAGGTTTTGGAAAAACAGAAATTTGTTGGTTTTGAAACTTAAGCATCGTTTACTACTAATTCTAGTGTTTGGGTGACTCTGATACTATATAAGTAGACACTCATGCTCATGCCGCTAACTTGCGACCTAGGCGGAATGCAAAACAAAAATTTTAAGAAAAAGAGCACGAACTTCTACGACTTAGAATTGATTCCAAACACTAAACCAGTAAACAAGAAGAGTTTAACAACTCGGTTAGGTGTTAGCTACCTTTGTAGTTGTGTCCTTCTACTTTCCACTTCTTTAGCTCCTAGGTCCACCAGGAACGAGCTTGGGAGTCAATCTTCCTTATCAAAGATGATCCATCCGAGAGAACCCTAACTAAGACTCTAGCTTCACACTAGATAACCGTTCCTTTATAAAAAAAAAAGGGGAGAAAATAAAGAGGAAAAAAATTCTCATAGATTGGCTTCACGTGTTAAACATGTGAGCGCTTGTATGCAAAATATATAAGCGTTGAACACATATATCTAAAGGCTAAACTGGCCTCATGAGTTAAACACGTGAGCGTTTATATGCAAAGCATATAAGTGCTGAAAATAAGTAACCAAAAAGGGCAAACTAGCCTTACGTGTTAAACACGTGAGCGCTCATGTACAAAGCATAAAAGCGCTAAATATAAGTAGGTTAAAACCCACACTGGGATCACATGTTAAACACGTGAGAACATACTTTTTAAACCACCAGCTTCAGATAGAATTATATTCTATTTTCGGAAAAATACTTTTCCTGAACTTTCTAAAATGAGAAAGATATTCTTTATTAAACAGTGCTGGCCAATCCTCTGATGGCACCTCACGTGAAATACACGTGAGCACCGACGTGCAAAGTACGTGGTGTATGGTTCTGCAAGAATTAAATTCTTAGGCAGCGCCCACGTGCACAACACGTGAGAGCTATCATCCAAATTAAGAGCACGTAGAATTAAATTCTACATGGGAATTATTTCCCTAAAATCTGGGAATATTCTCTATTAAATAGAGATATTGGATCAAAAATTCGATAATAGAATTAAATTCTATTAGGGAAAAAATATCTCCCTGATCAAATATTCTCTGTTAAACAAAGAACCGTTGGATTAAAAATCCAATGGTGATTAAAAATCATCAAGTATAGAATTAAATTCTATTAGGGAAAAATATCTTCCTGATCTTTCTAAGTGAGAAAGATATTCTCTGCTGGATCAAAGATCCAATGTTAGAATTAAATTCTAATATGGAAAAATATGTTAGAATTAAATTCGAATATCAAAAACCCCTCACAAATGAGGGGGATCTGATAAAGTCTGCTATATCGGTCGTATATATCCAAACCTCCGATATACGGTGCCAGAAATCAACTTAGTATATTCGGAGAGGTAGATGGATATGTCCAAATAACATCTGCCCCTAAATTCAGGCTAGACGTCTCAACGTCTCAGTCCAGTCTTCGGTAGTAAACAGATTCTAGCACGTCCGGTGGGACCTCTTCCTCTTTGCACTCCACACTTCGTATGTCGTGATTGTGAACAAAATCATGATTCGCTATGGTTGCCCTTAGGTTCGAGGTACTAAAACTGGGTGTGTCGCTTCTGTGCAGAATCAATGGTTTCTCACTGCACTGCTTGTAACAACAACTCATTCTCCACCCCAGCTGGAGGAGTGATGTACGGGGCAAACGCGGCCTCCATCTTCACCATGCCAGTAGGACAAGTCACTCAAGCTACTACCGGACTTTTCTTCGGGACCATGCTTCTGCTTGTGAACCTTGGCATCTCAATGCCACAAAAAGCTCCCAGAAGGTCGGTCTTTGATCGGCTGGCAACTATAGCGGCTCCTATTAGCAATCCGTCCAAATCTGACATCTCAGTCTTCAACAGGCTGAAGAAGAACTCGAGTGGGCCCGTAAAGAAGCCCATGATACCATAAGGAGCTATCCCAAAATGGCTAGCTCTCCCTACTCCTGCTACAGGTGAAGTTAGCAAAAGTGCTTCCCCTCCCATGCAGTCGGTCTTCCAAAGATTGGACAACCCTACTCCAACTCAATCAAGGATGTCGGTGTTCAACAGGTTGGTGCCAACTAAAGCTCCTCAGCAAAGCTGAGGGCATGATGAAGTCACTTCTGATATTGAAACGGTCCCTACAGCAAGGCATGCTCGACATCGCCACTGACGCTGAGTAAGACAGACTGGGGACAACTCCCTCTCTGGGCTTACCCTACTAGCTCCTATGGTGGAGGTTGATACCATTGTTCCAACTGAGAACAGCTTTGATCCGCTCAGGAGAGTCCGCAAGAACTCTCTGACGGTAGTGCTGAAAAAATCGCCTCCGCTAATTGAGGTCCCCGTGCAACGACAGCAAGAGCAGCCTCGCCAACGGCTTTCTTCACAAATACATAGGGTCTAATGAAAAGTCCAAGATTCTGTGCTTGACGAAAATTACTCTCGTCAACCCAAGAAATCCAAGTCAACAAGAGAAAGATTGCTCCTCCGCCATACATCGAGGGACCCTTCCTAAGCAGGCATTTGTCACAATGGCTCCTTCAGTTTTGACCTCTCATAAAAGATTGAGGCCGGAGAAAATTCCACCGCCGGCGGCAAAATCCAATGGCGAAAGATCTAAACACCCCAAGTTCGGGGGCATAACAATACATACGGTCTACATGTCCTCAGGAAAAGAAAAAAGCCGTGTCTCGGGGAGTCATCGACCGCAAACTCGGTCATTGACGAAGGCTCAGGAGCAACAGAAAAATCCCCAAGAAATGCTGACCAAAATGGCAGCATTCACTGGACAAAAAGAAAGTCTGGACAAAGAAGTCACACAGCGTCAAGAGAAAGAGACCGACACAAAGTTCTTGTGAAGAGTGCTGGAAAGAAAGGATAAGGAAGCTGCATAACAAAGCTACTAACATCAAGCAGATGGCTCTTCTATTTCAAGACATGGTTAGAATGATGATCCAACCGGAACTACCGGCCGAAGACCCGCCAATAATTATCGAGGATGACAGAGGAGAAACAATGAATCCTCCCTCAACCTTATCAGTGGCCAAAGAGAAAACAATCTCCAAGACGGCCCTGGATGACTACATTGCGCAATAAATCAAAGCTCACCAGGCAAATGAAGCCTCCGGACAACTCGTCAAAATCGGGCGACCATATCCAACCTGGTATGACCAAATCAAGTACCCGCCAGGATATACGATCCCAAAGTTCCACATTTACAAAGGAACAGGCAATTCCCACCAGCATGTCGCACAATACAGAGCACTATGTGGCAGTACTTGTTAGTGATATGTATGCCCTAGAGGCCATTACTGTACATACGATGTATACTGTAGTGGATGCTTGGACATATATATAGAGGACTTTCTTGCTCAACATGATAGTATGCTATCTGGTTATTCTTTTTCTTAACATGTACTCTGATTGTCTCTATGTTACATGTTGATAAAGCCCTTAGGATGAGTACTTGACTAACAGGACTATGATGCAGATTATACTAGTGGGGACAGTGTAGTCGCTAAGTACATCCTTCAAATGTTCCTAGTCAAAGGTGTATTGAGACAGGGCATCGATATACCAGAGTAGACTAGCGTATAGCTTCTCGACCCAGGTAGATGGGCAATGGATGATCCCATATCCATTGGTGTTTGACATCAGAGACAGTATACGGGTGCTCAGTGGAGACTGGATACACTGAACGGACTCGCCGAGAACTCCCAGATGGTATTATACCTCACATCAGATGGCAGTTCTCTGGTGACACTGGTACAGGTTAGTCTGTAGACCCGAGATCGTCATAGAGTCTTATATGATTCCCACTGTGCTTTGATTTCCACCTTACCACGTTCAAGAGAACGTGCAAAACGGTGGCTTTTGGGTACATTCCCGAGTCACATGGAGGCAATGAGCGATAGGAGGGGTTTCATCTCTCCCGGTATAGGGAGTTGATGTTGCGCTTTGCTCGATTGGCTATAACAGGAAGTCCTTGGCCAAGACTGCTTCAGAGATATACTGGTAAGTGTTATCAATAGTTTCTCGACCCGTTATGAGCCTCATATCGGCATGACTTATCGAGTTACTGGGGTCTGACGTTTACCACCCCTAGACGAGATATGCGACATATCAGACGAAGAGACCGGACTGTATGGTAGTGTTACTGAGTGGATTCACAGGAGTGTAAGCAGGCTTGTTTGTTGATCTTCTGATCGTTCAATACCCGGGTGGCCGTTACGTTTAGCAGACCGCTTGCGGCTTGTGGGTGTTTGATATGATCATCATCTACTGCCGGCGTATTGACGAGTCTTTAGAGTCCTACACAGGGGTTTCCTGGCTCAAGCAAAACAGAGTAGGAGCACATATGTGATATGTGCGGGATCGAGATTGATACGATAGGAGATACCATTCTATTCTCACGATTTATGACATCGGTCGGTTATATGTGATATGGTCAGGTTATCGGATCAAGAGTTGATTCGATAAGTTGTTACACTTGATATTAGTCGGTTATATATGATATAGCCGGATTATTAAATCAAGAGTTGATTTAATAATTTAATATATAATTATATATTAGATATATTATATTACATTAACTAGTATTAGCTCACTTATGATTTGTTTTCTCATTTTGTGTGCACATTGTACATATGTGATATGTATGTTTGTGTACATGTATTGTGTCATGGTTGATGATACATACAAAATAGGTGTATGAGACTTATACCATGATTAGGTTAAATTAGGGTTTTGTTTATGTCTTAAGATTTAACAAAAGAGAATGACTTAGTCAAAGTTGTCATGCTTGGAAGAAGCTTGTAGAAATATTGACAAAGTCCACTCTTTTGTCATTTCTTTAGATATTATTTAACCCAACCCTTAACCTTATAGCTTGGTTAATTCTCTACATGAGTTAAGCATGAGAGCTTAACTCACCCATGGTTAAATTATTCTTTTGTATGAGGATTAATTCATATGATGAATTATTCTTTCTTCTTCTTCTTCCTCTCAAGCTTTTCTAGCTCCAATGGAAGTATGATAAAATGTGTGAGAAAATCAATTCTAAAGTGAGCCCACTTCCTACTTCATCATCCTCTACTACTTGACATGTAGTATAGGGTGTTCTCTTCACAAAATTCATGACCTAGTGAAGAAATAGTTTGGGTTAGTGTCTCCCCGACGTAGATCGTCTTCGGCCTCGAAGTCTTCGAAGCAAGCATGTTCGTCTCTTCGTGGGAGCCTCTCTAGAGTCCAGAGTTCACGATCGCAGCGAAAGGGACTACTACACGGAGCTATTTGAAATGAAGGAGCAGTCTACAAAGGTTGTATTCCTTGCTCACTTCTTATTGCAAAGTGTTTGCAAATGTTTTCCGTATATTTCTAGTAAACAATCTATGTTTAGGGTTAGCTAGAACGGAAAAAATTTTAATTTGGCATGAACGATGCCACCCGAAACCTTGCTGCCATCGTAGGTAACCCTACAGTAGTATCAGATCCATGCTAGAAATTAATACGGATTTTGTTAAGATCATGAAACCGAAACAACTCCGTAACTTGAAACAGAAAATTGAAGTTTCTGTCGATTTTAAAAGTTGTCAAAAAATTTGCAAACAAGTACAGAGTGATGTATATGATATATCATGAACACACACAAAATTTCAGGACTTTCCCAAAAAAAGTGGCCGGCCACCATAGGGTACATCTCGGCCCAATCCGAGCACCCCCCCTGAATTTTTGTCTGTGTTCCAGTGGCTTGGTTTTGGTGTTTCAGGTATTGTTTATTTTTGCTAATTTTGCATGTGATGTAATCTTACACTATAAGCAAGTCGGAGTGTTTCGTATTCGTAGTTTTAACATTGTTTCAAGTGTTTCACATATTGTCTAGACAATGTTAAAAAGTTCGATCGAATGTCAAAAACCCATTTTTCCAAGTTTAACGTATTCGGAAAAAAATGCAAGTGATTCTGTGGACCCTCTAGAAGAATGTAAACCTTAACTTGATTATGTGGCCGTCAAAACTGCCACTTGAACCGTAGAGTTTATGGTAGTTTAGCGTTTCACATGTGAGGCGTTGGTTTGACCCTTCTACAGCTGGTTCATAGGTACTGAGGCATCTTCTGGGTATTATTAAAACTGTGCTCAAGTGTTGAGCTGTCGGGAAATTGTGGGACTTTGATGAATCGATCGAAGAGTTTAACGTCTTCCGGATACTATGTGATAGGATGCAATATTTGGAATCCACATGTAGTTATGAGATAACTAATTTGAATGTTATAAATCTAGCAGTTTAGTCTCATTTGATCGGTTGCCATGGGATTTTGATACGATCAAAAGTCCGTCGCAATCACGTAGTGTACGCGAATACTCGTCGGATAAACTTAATAGATAGCCACGCCTCATAGCCCCGACCAAATGACTGTAGGAGAACCCTGTCGCCAAAAGCATCCGTTTGGGTGCTTACGGTAGCGGTGTTCCGCCTTAGTGCACTTCGTTGACAGCACCGGGGGTGCGGCCATCTGCTAAAGTTTCCTACAAGCATTCGATCAGGATGTTGGGAATCTTGTTGAATTTCCCGACTAGATATTGAAAAGTGTTTTCGAGATCGAGACTAAAATGCGGGGTTTATAATTGTTAGGTATGCGATGTCTAAGGAATTCATTTGGTTAGGCATGAAATCTAAAGTATGTGATACGTTGGGTTTATGATGTCTAAGGTGGTTGCGGATTCCAACTATTGTAGTTTTTCACTTTCTTTTCTGCGACTGTAACTGTAATATGTGGTGTATCGCCGGTTTTGGTGCTACATGTCAACGACAATTGGGATACGCATATTTACTTACGTTGATGACATGTGATGTTATGTGTTGCTGTGATATGTTATATTGGATCGTCGTGTTTGAATAGACGGGGTTTTATGTGAGATGAGAGTTTTTCATTTTCATTCATGTAAAATTCATTATGTATAATATTCTTTTATTGGGGCACTTCCGGGTTGAGGATGATGTCACCATTGTATATTGTTTACTTTTCCGCATTAGGATAGACCCAAGGCGGGGAGCATAAGTAACGGGGTTCTAGGGTCCAGTGGGAGACCATCTCGAGGAGTCAAGACCGGATCTCCTAACTCTAGAATTGGCAGGGTTGCTTGACGCTCTCGTAGGGGTCTAGGGGTGTGGGATTGGCTATTCATCACGACCGTGGAATCCGTGTTTTATACTGGCTTGATATAAAACATGGAAATCCTAGTATATCCAATATTTCATATATGTTCTTCTGCTGCAATGTTCTGTGATGAGATCATATTACTGCCTGAGACGAATGTTTATATTATATATATGAGATATATATTGTACATTGTTGATTTCGTTTCAAATGTGATGCTTGTGAAGCATAATAAATGGGACTTCATTAATGAGATTAATGAAATAAAACAAACCTAAAGATGTTGTAGAAACTTGTCTCGAAAACTGGTAGCTCTAGTTCTTGCTTTGCATAGCAGTATTCCTTGTAGAATATCCAGCACCTTATTTGATAAGGAAAGAGCCGAGATCCTTTCACCGGGAGTGACCTCTTTAGCGAAACTAGCAGATGCTATAAACTTGGTTTGTCTTTTAATTGGTTTTATAGTTTTTGCTTTGCATAGTGGTATTTATGAAATATCCTGCACCTTATTCGATAAGGAAAGAGCCGAGATCCCTTCACCGGGAGTGACCTCTTTAGCAAAACTAGTAAAACCCTAAAAAACACTCCTTTTCAAAATCACTCGATTCTATGACGATATCAAGTTCATTACGCAAAGGGTTTTCTTAAAAACCTGTCGTAGCCCTCCATCATTTCAGATAAGTAATAGTTAGTATTCGTGCTGCGTTTGTTGGCCTTTGTCAAGGCGTAGTGTGCGATAGCTGATTACTGCTTATCTGTATAAGCATATGATGCGATTGAGTTAGGGTAGTCGTGCGACCTTGTTGGCCTTTTTCAAGGGTCATGCGGGTGGGTTTAATTCAATCAGGAAATGACGGGTTGAACTTGACTAGCATCCTATGGTTTGTTGGCCTTTGTCAAGGTCATAGGTGGTTAGGGGTAAAATATTATTGGGAATTTCAAGTGTTGAAATTTGCAATGAGATTGCATACCTTCTATGAGATAGTTGGATCCCGATACCCAGTGCGAGTAAGAGTTACTCTTGGGAGAGTTTTACACATTACAATTAGCCGATCAAGTAGGTGTTAACGGGGTTACGCCCCTGGGAAAACGAAGTTTATTTTAATTAGGTCCGTACGAAAGCACGGGGAACCTCCCTCAAAGTACCGACACTGGCCTGGCTGAAAGATTGGCGAACTTGTAGGGTGTAATTAATCCCGGCTAGTCTTTCCTTTTAGGGTTTGAAGGAAGATTTGACTAAAATAGTGGGAGCCATCCTGATTAGATATATTAATAACCAATCTAATCTTGCAAGAGCATACGCTGAGTATTTTCTTCTCTCTCTCTTTCCAGGTAGCGACCATGTCATGCCTTAATCAAGATAATAATACGGATATATTGACCGAACCCGCTTGCTATACTGAGCTAGGGAACGTTGGTCCCGCTCCAACTTATAATTGTTATAAGACCGAGCAAGAGATAGGGGATTACCAGAATTCCCGTGCCACCCAAACGAAGAAAGTGCATGATGATGCATTTTCTTCGGGTGTGTTCATTACAGAGAACTATTTCTCAGTATCCTTTACGTCCTGGGTATGAGATACCGGATCAGGATCCCGCAAATGTAATCTAATACATGGGCTACAGATAGGTAGAGAACTGAGAACGGGTGATAAGTTTCAAGAGTTGGAAACGATGCAAGTATTGCAGCCAAATATGTTGGCAATAATTACCCTGTATTACCCAATACATTGATTCTGAACGAATGTTATTAGATACCGAACCTGATATACAATATCATATCAGTCTCTTTATTTAGTAAAGAAGGATATAATTTTGTATTGTTGGATAAATGTTTTGAACATTTCCTATATCAAGAGTTGATCGGTTCAGGCACGTTATTTAAAAGCATATACATTCTAAATCAAACTACAGTTCTTAAAGTACAGAACACACACAAGAGGAAGAGTTCAGAAAGGAACGAATCCTTCTTGTGGCATTATAGACTAGGTCATATCAATGCGACCCGACTAGCTAAGTTACATTTAGATGCATATTTAAATCAGTTTGAATTTACATCTTGTGAAACTTATCAATCATATCACAAAGATAAGATGACCATAGCTCCGTTTATTGGAAACAGAAAAAAAGTTAGTGAACTCTTGGGATTGATACATGCTGATGTATGAAGGTCCCATGTCTACACATGCCAGGACCGATTCTTTATACTTCATTACATTCACTGATCATTTCTCAAGATTCGGACATATGTTCCTATTGAAACACAAGTCTGAAACTTTTGAGAAATTCAAAGAATATAAGTTAGAAGTAGAGAACCAAAAAAAGGGGTATAAGTATTATGTCCTTTGATGAGATCAGGGAGGAGAATACTTGAGCACGGAGATCCTAGACTATTCTAAAGGAGAATGAGATTCTCTCTCAGCATTACTCCTCTGTATACACCACAGCACGTTGGTATATCGGGACAGAGCAATCGCACCCTATGTGATATGGTGTGCTCTATGATGAGTACTACTGAGTTACCTATTTCCTTTTGGGGGTTATGCACTTATGAAGCTGCATACCTATTGAATATGGTTCTAATCAAATCGGGTGCCTACCACTCCATATATGATATGGTATGGGAAGAGCCCATCTCTTAAGGATGTTAAGATTTGGGGTTGTCCGGCCTATGTCTAAAAGCAAAATATGGACAAGCTCGAGGCAAAGTCAGTTCTGTGGAAGTTTGTTGGATATCCCAAGCATTCGCAAGGGAATATCTTCTACCACACTGAGGAGCAAAAGGTGTTTTGTTTCTCAGCATGCCACCTTTGGGAAAGGGAATTTCTTGTGATGAAATTAGTGGCCATGAGGTAGAACTGGAAGAAGTTCCAGCTATACAAACTACAGCTGATGATTTGGTAGAACCAAAGGATTCAATAGCTCCCAACGAATCTCAGCCTCTCCATCGATCTAGTAGGGTTCCTCACCCACGTGAGAGATACTTTGGTTTCTTTATGACAGTGGGAGCGAGGATTGCATCATGAGATGATGGCCCAACTAGTTTCGAGCAAGCCATCTGGAGTGGGGACTCTGTAAGAATGGCTGGATGCTAAGCGATCTGAGATAGAATCCATATACACCAACAAAGTATGGACTTTGGTTGCTTTATCTGAAGGGTTAAATCCCTATCAGGAGCAAGTATATCTTGAGAAGATTACTTGGTGTACATGGAAAAGTTGAGACTTTCAAAGCTAAGACTAGTTGTAAATGGATTTCGTCATTGACCAGGGGTGGATAATGATGAAACCTTTTCTAGTGCCTGTGCTTAAGTCCATCCGGATCCTACTTGCCATTGCTACATACCATGACTACGATATCTGACGGTTGGGTGTCATGACTGCTTTTCTAAATGGTGATTTAGAAGAGAGCGTCTATAAGTACACAGCCAGAGGGCTTCGTAGACAGTGGGAGCAGCGGAAATGTGTGCAAGTTGCTTTATGAGTTAAAGCAGGCATCGCAGAGTTGGAACATCTGTTTTGATGTGGTAGTCAAAGAGTTTGACTTCATCAAAATGGTAGATGAACTTTGTACATACAAAAAGGTAGTAGGGAGTATGGTGGTGATCCTCGTATTGTACGTAGATGATAAACTGTTGATAGGAAAGGAGTTTCCTATGCTACGCTCGATCAACCTTTTCTTATCACAAGGATTCTCCATATAGGATCAAGGTGATACCTCTTAAATCCTGGGTTTTGGATCTATGAGATAGATCTAAGTGGATGTTAGGATTCTCACTAGGTGTAGTGAGATGGTATCAATCGATCCTGGGGAGAATCACTGGATAGCTTCCATGGTTATAAGGTCGACTGAATGTCAGTCACAGGCATTGTCTTTACCCTCAGTGGAGGGACGGTATGTTGGAAGAGTTCCAAGCTAGATACCGTGGCATACTAGACGATAAAGGCTGGATACATGGCTACCTCGGATGCTACCAAAGATGTAGTCTGGATGTATATAAGTTCATGAGATGAACTTCGTTCTTACCATTGAGAGATCATGGAGTTGTGGCTTTGGCCTAGAAACCTTCGTCCCATCAGTGATCCAGATATATTCTTAGGCAGTATCACCTGATCATGGAGATGGTTGACCTCCAGGGAGATCGAGGTTAGGAGAGTAGACACAGAGGACAACAACGCGGATCCACTCACAAAGTCCTATTCCCAGGAGAGGCTTTTATGAGATGGTTGAGTATGGGATACTTCAACCACTGCTGATTGTTGGGTATGAGATACTACAATAAATGAACCTAGTGCAAGTGGGAGATTGTTAGTGATATGTATGCCATAAAGGCCATTACTGTACATACGATGTATATTGTAGTGGAAGCTTGGACATATATATGGAGGACTTTCTTGCTCAACATGATAGTATACTATCTGGTTGCTCTTTATCTTAACATGTACTCTAATTGTCTCTATATTACATGTTGATAAAGCCCTTAGGATGAGTACTTGACTACCAGGACTATGATGCAGATCATACTAGTGGGGACAGTGTAGTCGCTAAGTACATCCTTCAAATGTTCCTAGTCGAGGGTGTATCGAGACAGGGCATCAATATACCAGAGTAGACTAGCGTATAGCTTCTCAATTCATGTAGATGGGCAATGGATGTTCCCATATCCATTGGTGTTTGACATTAGAGACAGTATACGGGTGCTCAGTGGAGACTGGGTACACTGAACGGACTCGCCGAGAACTCCCAGATGGTATTATACCTCACGTCAGATGGCAGTTCTCTGGTGACACTGGTACAGGTTAGTCTGTAGACCCGAGATCATCATAGAGTCTTATGTGATTCCCACTGTGCTTTGATTTCCACCTTACCACGTTCAAGAGAACGTGCAAAACGGTGGCTTTTGGGTACAGTCCCGAGTCACATGGAGGCAATGAGCGATAGGAGGGGTTTCATCTCTCCATGTATAGGGAGTTGATGTTGCACTATGCTCGATTGGCTATAACAGGAAGTCCTTGGCCAAGACTGCTTCAGAGATATACTGGTAAGTGTTATCAATAGTTTCTCGACCCGTTATGAGCCTCATATCAGCATGACTTATCGAGTTACTGGGGTCTGACGTTTACCACCCCTAGACGAGATATGCGACATATCAGACGAAGAGACCGGACTGTACGGTAGTGTTACTGAGTGGATTCACAGGAGTGTGAGCAGGCTTGTTTGTTGATCTTCTGATCGTTCAATACCCGGGTGGCCGTTACGTTTAGCAGACCACTTGCGGCTTGTGGGTGTTTGATATGATCATCATCTACTGCCGGCGTATTGACGAGTCTTTAGAGTCCTACACAGGGGTTTCCTGGCTCAAGCAAAATAGAGTAGGCGCACATATGTGATATGTGCGGGACCGATATTGATACGATATGAGATACCGTATTCTATTCTCGTGATTTGTGACATTGGTCGGTTATATGTGATATGGCCGGGTTATCGGATCAAGTGTTGATTCGATAAGTTGTTACACTTGATATTAGTCGGTTATATGTGATATAGCCGGATTATTAAATCAAGAGTTGATTTAATAATTTAATGTATAATTATATATTAGATATATTACATTACATTTGTTGGATATATATGCCCTAGAGGCCTTCATTGTATAGGATGCTAGGGATATGTATGTACATGACAATCTTGCTTGATATGATAGTACGCTATTTGGTTTGTCTTTATCTTAACGTGTGATATATTTTACTTTGTATTTATATACATGTTGATAAAGCCCATAGGGTGTTTGCCTGACTACCGGCGTTGTGATGGTAGTCATACTTGTGGGAGCTGGATAGTTAATAGGCACATCCTTGAATGTCCCTGGTCGCAGGAGTATCGAGACTGGGCATCGATGCTCCAGAGTAAACTAGTGTATACACATCTAGACCCTGATGAGGGGCGATGGATTGGTCCCGTAGCCATTGGAGATGTGCACCTAAGATTGTATATAGATGCTCACTGAGTGTGAGTACACCGGACAGGACTCGCCGAAAACTGACTGGATGGTATTATACCTAACGTCAGATAGCAGTTCTTAGGTGACATGTGTGCAGATAGTCTGTCGACTTGAGGTCGTCATTTGTCTCGTGTGAGTTCCCACTGTGCTTTGATTACTACCCTACCACGGCTCAAGGGAATCGTGCAAACAGGTTTTAGTTGGGTACAGTCCCGAGCCACATGGAGGCAGTGAGCGACTGCTAGGGATTCGTCTCTCCCGGTATAGGGAGTCGATATCGCACTGTGATCGGTTGGTCATTACCATAAGTCCCTGGCCAGGGCTGATTGAGAATTACTGGTGGACAGACCAGTAGATTCTCGGATGGTCTTGAGCCACACCGGCACGACTTGTACGGTTGTTAGGAGTCTGACGTTTACCACCTCCCTAGACTATACATGCGATACTCTCAGACGAACAGACCGGACTGCGCGGATATTCTCACGGACGGGCTCAATAGGGGTTACCGACGAGTTCGCTCGTCGGCCTCCTTTTCGACACGTACCTGGGTTGCCGTTACGTACAGCTAGTGCCACTGATGGACTTATGGTTAAACCCACTGCCAGCGTACTGTCGAGTCTTTAGAGTCCCACACAGAGGGTTTCTCTGGATCAGGCGAGACGATGTAGATGTCGTATGGTCTTACGGCAGGGTTTCGATCGCATTCGTGTACTGGCTACTCGAATGACGATCGGACGGATAATACTGGTAGGGTTTGGTTTAAGCTGGATACTAGTATTTTAGTATTAGATTATACTAATCTCAGTGTATCCGTATTTTTCGAAATACGGATACGGGTATGAAAATACGGAAAAAGGGCATTCTTGTAAATTTACAAGATTGGCCTTCTAGAAGGAGACACCTCATTATTGTTTTATTCTTTTTCATTAAAGAATTAATGAGGTGGAAATTAGGAGGCATGGGTTGAAGAATGGTTATGTATTTGTTTATTTCTTTTGGATCCACTATTCAAGCATGGTTGTAGATTATATCATTTAATAATGCCATGGTTGAATTATTGGCTCAAGACTTAACCATTCTTCTTCTCATTTTCTATTATCATTCTCACAAAAGCATTCCCTCCTAGGTTTTCTTCTCTCCTTCTTCCTCAAGCTCATATACTTGCATGTGTTGAAAAACAATGAGCTATGAGATCAACTAGTCCATAACACATCCTCTCTACATCCCCTTAGTAATCTCTCCTAGCAAGTAAGATCACTAAGGTATCTCATGGAGGTTGGAGCTTGATCGTAGGCCCCTCGGGTGGATCCATCTTTGACGCAAAGGAGACCGACAATCAAACTCTTCCAAGACCTAGAAAAAACCAAAGAAAGAAGATCAAGAACAAAGAGCTTGAACCAAGGAGCAAGGAGCAACTTGAAGACCCGAAGGACTAGGAACGAGGGTATAACTCCTTTACATAGTAGTTAACTCTCTCTCTTAGTTTAGTTTTGTTAGTTAAGGTTTAAACAAGATCCTTTAGTGGAAAAAGTTCATGATGCAACCTTAAAACAAGTTTCTTTTTGTGGTGAGAAAAACGTTTTTCAAGTATTCTGCCTCCCCGCAAGCCGTGGGGTGTGCATCA
The DNA here is from genome assembly GCA_030015575.1 of Agapanthus africanus. Classification (NCBI taxonomy): domain Eukaryota; kingdom Viridiplantae; phylum Streptophyta; class Magnoliopsida; order Asparagales; family Amaryllidaceae; genus Agapanthus; species Agapanthus africanus. The sequence goes on from CM057341.1 coordinate 301,220,855, forward strand.
GAGCCTATTTAAACCTTAACTAACTTGTTAGCAAAGTGTTAGAAATTCAATCGCCGGAAAAATCCCAAAAACGCGCCCGAAAAACCATGTTTCTGTCGATTTTGAAATCTGGTCCTAAAAATTTTTCAGAAGGCTTAAAAATACAGGCAGGGTTTTTTTAGGAAAACTGATGAAATTTAGGCTCCTGAATCGGTCAACTCACCGCGGAACCGCGGCAGAACTCAGCGTTCTGCCGCGGATCCGCGGCCAAGTTGGCTCCGACTTGGCCCAAATTTCCTCTGTTATTCCTATTTTCTGTTTTTGTGATTTTTGGGATATTTTGATTCTGCCCAGATATTTTCTGTAATCTGTGGAACTGAGGGTAGATTCAAAATTGCTTAATCGATCGAAATTCTAATTGCTTTAGCTAATCGGTTCTTCTGTAATGCTTTATGTGTTTTGAAACGTCTGCTAATCGCTATACGACGATTAGTGGGGGTTGCACATATCTGTAATGGTTGATTTGTGTATATGAATGTTATTGGACTGTCAATGATGAATAGCCGGGGGATGTGAGACGAGCGTTTTCTTTTCTTTCATTCAATGTAATTTGTGAAATTGATGTAATATTATTTTTGCGGGGCACATCCGGGATGAGGTTGTAGCCACCGTTATATTATTTCTTTTTACTGTTTTTGCTCCTAGGATAGACCAAGGAGGGGTGCACAAACTACCGGGTATTTTGAAGTGCTTAGTGGCCTACTCACATTGTTGAGGGAGACTGCTTCACTTCTGGTACTTGGCGGGTAGTTTGCTGCACCCGTAGGAGTCTAGGGTGGGGTTTTGGCTATTCATCACGACCGTGGAACCCGTCCTTCATTATGGGCTTTAACGAAGTGCGGTATTCCTAGTATATCCAATATCTTCATCTGTGATCTGGAATGCTTATTATTGCGTGCGACAAATGGATATATCTATATATGATATTTATTAGGCGTTGCTTATGTTTTTCACCCGCGCTAGTCCAGCCCCCGCTCTGTCGTTAGTTAAGTAACCTAACGGGTGATGACGGGGCCCAGTGGCGAATGCGGATGGCATAAGCGTACATTGTATTTTCGTTGTTTTCTACAATGGTAAGATTAAATGATGGGACAGCATTAATTCATTAATGCAAAGAAAATAAACCTAAACTAAATCGTTGGAACAATTTCAAAACCACTCGGTTTTCTTCAAAAGCAAATTTTAAATGCGGAGCTTAAACCACTCCTTTTAAAAAGCTATCTTGTTTCTTTCGATCATATCAAGTTCACTACGTTAACGGTTTTTGCCAAAAACCAGCCGTAACCCTCCGTCGTTTCAAATAAATAGCACATCGTATTCATGCTATGTTTATTGGCCTACGTCAAGGCATAGTGTATGGTAGCAATGTGTTGCTTATTTGTTGCATAGATAGATGCATTAGTTTAGGACAGTCGTACAGCCTTGTTGGCCTACGTCAAGGGCGAGTACGGATGGATCTAAATTAATCAGGACAACGATGGGTAGAACTTGACTTGCATCTTATGATTTGTTGGCCTACGTCAAGGTCATAAGAGCTTGGGGTAAAAATCACATCGGTAGTTTCAAACATAAAGGAAACTTGCAGATTTAGCATACCTTCTGGAGTGTGGTGACTAGAGTGGCTTCCATCTAGGGCATCGTACGATGATAGTTGGATCCCGATCCCACTGATGAGTAGGACTACTCTCGGGAGATTTTCTTACTTAACAATTAATGCTATAAACCAAGTAGGTGTCTAGAAAGGTGTTAGTGGGGCTACGCCTCCAGGGAAAAGAGCTTATATAATTAAGGAACTTCGCGAAAGCGTTGGAAAACCTCCCTCGAAGTACCAACACTGGCCTGGCTGAAAGGTTAAGCAAGTATTGTGACGTGCGATTAATCCTGACTAATTTTTCTTTTAGGGTTTGAAGAAGGATTTGAGGAAAGAGTGGGAGCCATCCTGTTTAGATAAACTAATAAACCAATCTAAACTTGCAAGAGCATATGCTGAGTGTTTCTTTTCTCTCTCTCTCTCTGGCAGCTACCATGACAGGACTAAAACTATTACTTGAAAAAAATACACTGACCGGGCCAAACTATAAAGATTGGCTGAGGAACGTCAATATTGCACTGACTTATGACAAAGTTGCATATGTTACCACCGCTGTTCCTCCTCCTATCCCAGGACCAGATTCCTCAGTTACGGACAAGGAGGTTCGCAAAACCTGGGATCTAGACTGTGAGAGAGCTAAGTGTATCGTGCTGGCGTCCATGAACAATGAACTCCAGAAACAGCACGAAAACATGGATATTATGTCCATCTTTCTCCATTGCAAGGATATGTATGGAGAGCACTCCCGTATCGCGAGGTACGAGACCTCAAGGAAACTGTTCCAGATGAGGTTAGCTCCAGGATCACCTGAAGGAGAGCACGTCCTGAAAATGATCAGCCTCATTGAGGAACTCGCAAACCTGGGATGCGTGCTAGAGAATGAGTTGTACATCGACTTGATTTTGCAGTCCCTTCCCCACACCTTCTCTCAGTTCGTGCTGAACTTCAACATGCACGAAATGGAAGCTGATCTTCCAAAGCTCCTCAACATGCTGAGGGTAACAAAAACCTTCTTGAAAAAGGAGAAGACCCCCGTTCTGTATGTTGGCCAATCATCCTCTTCTAAATCTAAAGCGAAAGCTAAAGGGAAGAAGAAGATGAAAGCCACCAAACCGAAAGGTGGGGTCAATAAGGTGCAGGGAACGAACAAGGCAGGAAGGGTGAAGACAGATAAGAACGAATGCTACTATTGTCACAAGCAAGGGCACTGGAAGAAGGATTGCATGGCTTTCAAAGCTAAGGACATGAAGCAAGCTGCTGCTTCTGCTTCAGGTGTGTTTGTAATCGAAAATTGTCTTTCAGTAAACTCTACATCATGGGTACTTGATACCGGTTCTGGTTCTCACATCTGTAATTTTTTGCAGGCTCTGAGAAACCGTAGAGCACTGAAGATAGGTGATATGACTCTCCGGATGGGCAATGGAATGCACGTAGATGCTATTGCAATAGGGGAATATCACCTGGGGTTGACTGGTGGGCACATTTTGGTGTTGTACAGCTGTTTTTGTATTCCCGGTATGCTGTGTAATATTATATCAGTATCTTTATTATCTAATGAAGGATATAATTTTGCGTTTGAAAGAAATGCCATGAACATTCTCCTAAATCAAGAAATGATTGGGTTTGGCACACTAGAAAACGGCATATACATACTTAATCAACCTCAAGTTTTCAATATGCAAAACACGCTTAAAAGGAAGGCTCCGGATTCAAACCAAGCCTTCCTATGGCATTGTAGACTTGGTCATATAAATGAAACAAGGTTGACTAAGTTACATAAAGATGGATATTTTGATCTGTTTGAATATTCATCATATGCAACTTGTCAATCATGTATCAAAGGAAAAATGACCAAATCTCCATTCACCGGACACGGAGAAAGAGCCACTGAACTCTTAGGACTTGTACACAACGATGTATGTGGTCCAATGTCTACGCATGCGAGAAGCGGTCACTCCTACTTCATAAATTTTACTGATGATTTCTCAAGGTATGGACATGTGTTTTTAATGAAGCATAAATCCGAGGCTTTTGAGAAGTTTAAGGAGTATAAAAATGAAGTAGAGAAACAGACTGGTAAAAGTATCAAGACACTTCGATCTGATCGAGGTGGAGAATACTTAAGTACCAGTTTTCTTGAATGCTTAAAAGAGAATGGAATTCTCTCTCAGCTTACTCCACCTTATACACCTCAGCATAATGGTGTATCAGAAAGGAGGAATCGCACGCTACTGGATATGGTGCGTTCAATGATGAGTAGTGCTGAGTTGCTACTTTCCTTCTGGGGTTTTGCGCTAGAATCAGCAGCATACCTATTGAATAGAGTTCCGACTAAGTCTGTGCCTACCACTCCATATGAAATGTGGAGCGGGAAGAGACCATGTCTCAAGTATATCAAGATATAGGGGTGTCCGGCATATGTTAAAAAGCATAATCCGGACAAGCTCGAGACACGATTGGTTTTGTGCATGTTTGTGGGATACCCCAAGCATTCAAGGGGATATCTGGTCTACCACACTGAAGAACAAAAGATGTTTATCGCTCACCACATTGTCTTCTTAGAGAGCGAATTTCTTGCAAAAGAAATTAGTAGGAGCACGGTAGAGCTGGAAGAAATTCCAGAACCTTAAACTGCTGCCGAGGACTTAATAGAACCTCAGGTTTAAATAGAGCCCGACGAACCAATGCCGCTCCGCAGATATGGTAGGCTTTCTCATCCTCCTGAAAGATACTACAGGTTTCTTATAGATGGGGATCGAGAGGATTGCATCATCGATGATGATGAGCCTACTAGTTTTCAGCAGGTTATCACGAGTAAAGACTCGGTGAAGTGGCTGGATGCTATGAGATCCGAAATGGAATCCATGTACACCAATAAAGTATTGACTTTAGAAGTTGCTCCTCCTAGGGTGAAACCAGTTGGATGTAAATGGATCTTCAAAAAGAAGATTGGTGCATTTGGATAAGTGGAAACCTACAAAGCTTGACTCGTTGCAAAAGGTTTTCGTCAAAGACCAGGATTGGACTATGATGAAACCTTTTCCCCAGTAACTATGCTTAAATCCATTCGGATCCTGCTTGCCATTGATGCCTTCCATGACTATGAAATCTGGAAGAAGGACGTAAAAACAGCTTTTCTAAATGGACATTTAGAAGAAAGTGTTTACATGGATCAACCAGAAGGTTTCTTAGACAGTGGGAGCAGCGGAAAGGTGTGCAAGTTGCTTAAATCCATTTATAGATTAAAGCAAGCTTCGCGGAGTTGGAACATCTGCTTTGATGAGACGGTCAAAGAATTTGACTTTATCAAAAATGTAGATGAAGCATGCATTTATAGGAAGATTGTGGAAGGAGCAGTAGTCTTCCTCGTTTTGTACGTCGACGACATACTACTAATAGGGAATGATGTCTCTATGCTGCAATCAGTAAAGCTCTTCTTGTCACAGAAATTCTCCATAAAAGACTTGGGAGATGCATCATACATTCTGGGCATTAAGATCTATCGTGATAGATCCAAAAGAATGTTGGGACTTTCACAGTCCGGGTATATTGACACTATACTAAAGAGATTTAGTATGGAAGATTCTAAGCGCGGTAATTTACCCGCTTGTCACGGGATCACCCTCTCCAAAGAGAGGTCTCCAAAGACTGATGAAGAGAGGGCTCGTATGGGAATTATACCCTACGCTTCGGCAGTAGGATCTATAATGTATGCGATGTTATGTACCAGACCAGATGTAGCTTACGCACTTAGTGTGGTAAGCAGGTATCAGTCTAACCCAGGTGAGAAGTATTGGATAGCGGTAAATAACATTCTCAAGTACCTGAGAAGGACTAAGGAGATGTTCTTGGTTTACGGTAATGGGGACCTCCAGGTCGAGGCTTTTACCGACTCCATCTTCCAAAGTGACAAAGATGACTCTAAATCCGTTTCGGGTTTTGGGTTTACCCTCAATGGAGGGGCGGTATGTTGGAGGAGTTCCAAATAAGATACCGTCGCAGACTCAACTATGGAGGCTGGGTATATAGCTGCTAACGATGCCGTGAAAGAGGCTGTCTGGATGAAGAAGTTCATCTCTGAACTTCAGGTGGTTCCTTCCATTGCCAATCCAATACCTTTGTATTGTGATAACTATGGGGCTGTAGCATTAGCGAAGGAACCAAGGTCCCATCAGAAATCCAGACATATCTTGAGACGGTATCACCTGATCAGGAAGATCGTAGATCGTTGGGAAATCGAGGTGCGGAGAGTGGACACAAAAGACAACACGGCAGATCCATTCACCAAGGCCATCCCTCAAGTCTAGTTCAAGAGGTTGTTTGAGATGTTGGGCATGCGGTACGCCAACAACTGGATCTACTGCAGACAGTGGATACTCATTGCGCAAATTACAGGCCTTAGTGCAAGTGGGAGATTGTTGAATATATATGCTCTAAAGTCCTTCATTGTATAGGATGCTAGGGATATGTATGTACATGACAATCTTGCTTGATATGATAGTATGTTATTTGGTTAGTCTTTATCTTAACGTGTGATATATTTTACTTTGTATTTATATACATGTTGATAAAGCCCATAGGGTATTTGCCTGACTACCGGCGTTATGATGGCAGTCATACTTGTGGGAGATGGATAGTCAATAGGCCCATCCTTGAATGTCCCTGGTCACAGGAGTATCGAGACTGGGCATCGATGCTCCAGAGTAGACTAGTGTATACATATCTAGACCCTGACAAGGTGCGATGGATTAGTCCCGCAGCCATTGGTGATGTGCACCTAAGATTGTATACAGATGCTCACTGAGTGTAAGTACACCGTACAGGACTCGCCGAGAACTGACTGGATGGTATTATACCTTACGTCAGATAGCAGTTCTCAGGTGACATGTGTGCAGATAGTCTGTCTACTTGAGCTCGTCATTTGTCTCGTGTGAGTTCCTACTGTGCTTTGATTACTACCCTACCACGGCTCAAAGGAGTCGTGCAAACAGGATTTAGTTGGGTACAGTCCCGAGCCATATGGAGGCAGTGAGCGACTGTTAGGGATTCGTCTCTCCCGGTATAAGGAGTCGATATCGCACTGTAATCGGTTGGTCATTACCATAAGTCCCTGGCCAGGGCGATTGAGAATTATTGGTGAACTGACCAGTAGATTCTCGGATGGTCTTGAGCCACACCGGCACGACTTGTACGGTTATTAGGGGTCTGACGTTTACCACCTCCCTAGACCATACATGCGATACTCTCAGACGAACAGACCGGACTGCGCGGATATTTTCACGGACAGGCTCAGTAGGGGTTACGGACGAGTTCGCTCGTTGGCCTCCTTTTCGGCACGTACCTGGGTTACCGTTACGTACAGCTAGTGCCACTGATGGACTTGTGGTTAAACCCACTGCCAGCGTACTGTCGAGTCTTTAGAGTCCCACACAAAAGGTTTCCCTGGATCAGGCAAGACGATGTAGATGTCGTATGGTCTTACGGCAGGGTTTCGATCGCATTCGTGTACTGGCTACTCGAATGACGATCGAACGGATAATACTTAGGCTTTTGTTTAAGCTGGATACTAGTATTTTAGTATTGGATTACACTGATCTTGGTGTATCCGTATTTTTCGGAATACGGATACGGGTATGAAAATACGGAAAAAGGGCATTCTTGTAAATTTACAAGATTGACCTTCTAGAAGGAGACACCTCATTATTGTTTTATTCTTTTTCATTAAAGAATTAATGAGGTGAAAATTAGGAGGCATGGGTTGAAGAATGGTTATGTATTTGTTTATTTCTTTTGGATCCACTATTCAAGCATGGTTGTAGATTATATCATTTAATAATGCCATGGTTGAATTATTGGCTCAAGACTTAACCATTTTTCTTCTCATTTTCTATTATCATTCTCACAAAATCATTCTCTTTCCTAGGTTTTCTTCTCTCCTTCTTCCTAAAGCTCATACACTTGCATGTGTTGCAAAACAATGAGCTATGAGATCAACTAGTCCATAACACATCCTCTCTACATCCCTTTAATAATCTTTCCTAGCAAGTAAGATCACTAAGGTATCTCATGGAGGTTGGAGCTTGATCGTAGGCCCCTCGGGTGGATCCATCTTTGACGCAAAGGAGACCGGCAACCGAACTCTTCCAAGACCTAGAAAAAGCCAAAGAAAGGAGATCAAGAACAAGGAGCTTGAACGAAGGAGCAAAGAGCAACTTGAAGACCCGAACGACTAGGAATGAAGGTATAACTCCTTTACATAGTAGTTAACTCTCTCTCTTAGTTTAGTTTTGTTAGTTAAGGTTTAAACAAGATCCTTTAGTGGAAAAAGTTCATGATGCAACCTTAAAACAAGTTTCTTTTTATGGTGAGAAAAACATTTTTCAAGTATTCTGCCTCCCCGCAAGCCGTGGGGTGTGCATCATGGACTTACAACATTAACTAGTATTAGCTCACTTATGATTTGTTTTCTCACTTTGTGTACATATTGTACATATGTGATATGTATGGTTTTGTACATGTATTGTGTCATGGCTGATGATACATACAAGATGGGTGTATGAGACTTATACCATGATTAGGTTAAATTAGGGTTTTGTTTATGTCTTAAGATTTAACAAAAGAGAATGACTTAGTCAAAGTTGTCAAGCTTGGAAGAAGCTTGTAGAAATATTGACATAGTCCACTCTTTTATCATTTCTTTAGATATTATTTAACCCAACCCTTAACCTTATAACTTGGTTAATTCTCTACACGAGTTAAGCATGAGAGCTTAACTCACCCATGGTTACATTATTCTTTTGTATGAGGATTAATTCATATGATGAATTATTCTTTCTTCTTCTTCTTCCTCTCAAGCTTTTCTAGCTCCAATGAAAGTATGATAAAAGGTGTGAGAAAATCAATTCTAAAGTGAGCCCACTTTCTACTTCATCATCCTCTACTACTTGCCATGTAATATAAGGTGTTCTCTTCACAAAGTTCGTGACCTAGTGAAGAAATAGCTTGGGTTAGTGTCTCCCCGACGTAGATCATTTTCGGCCTCGAAGTCTTCGAAGCAGCATGTTCGTCTCTTCGTGGGAGCCTCTCTAGAGTCCGGAGTTCATGATCGCAGTGAAGGGGACTACTACACGGAGCTATTTGAAGTGAAGGAGCAGTCTACAAAGGTTGTATTCCTCGCTCACTTCTTATTGCAAAGTGTTTACAAATGTTTTCCGTATATTTCTAGTAAACGATCTATGTTTAGGGTTAGCTAAAACGGCAAAAATTTTAATTTGGCATGGACGATGCCTCCCGAAACCTTGCTGCCGTTGTAGGTAACCCTGCAATACTGGATGCGATGAAAAATTTTTGCTTTGCCAATTCGTCGGAAGCTTGTCAGAGACAGCTTTGGAATAGTACTTGGAGCTCCCAAATGACTCCATGAAAATCTTCTCCGAAATGGAACTACTGTTCACGCAACGGTTCGCCAGCACAAGTGAACGCACTTTGATTACGGCACTGATCAATGTTAGGGTAAAGCCGGGAGAAACTTGGGTCCAATATGCGATCCGGTGGTGGAACTTGTGGTCTAAGTGCGAACAGCGCATCGAAGAGTCTCCAACTGTGGGCATGTTCATTTAGACCCTCGATTCTCAATCGACTATGGCCTAGTTTATGACATTCTTCAAACCCACAACCTTTTAAGCGCTGATAGACAAGCTAACCTAAATAGATCAGATGGGCCATGGCCCTTCCTCCTCAAATAAGGACCCTCAAAATAACAAGGGTAAAAGGAAAGCGGCCTTTGTTTCCAACACGCAATAACATCCGGGGGGCCCAAAACCGGTTGCTCGCCAAAACAACGTGCATCCACGCCCGTCCTTGGAAGAAAGGCTAGGATTTCCTTACTCGTTCTCTCGCGACAAGACAAGGAGACTGTTTGAATTGGCGATGCGTAATAACCTCATCACATTGCCAGACCCGCGGCGTCCAGCACAACCCGGCAACATCAATAACCCTAACTACCGCTCCTATCATAGGATAATGAGCCATCCAATTGAAGATTGCAACATCTTCAAAAATTGGGTCGAGGACCAGTATCAGCAGGGAAAGTTCACGCTATCTGATAACTGGAGGGTAAACCCATCCCAAAAGCATGCTCCCAAAAATGTGGACGTGCAGGGGGCATCATGCTCACTTGTAGAAGAAGCTCCATAGGAAGTAGTCCTTTCAGCGAAAACTTAAAGAATGCTGAAAGATCTATAAGTATGTCCAGTGATCAAGTGGAAGAGCCCGCTTGAACTTGAAATTATCGATAGGATGTTAAAACCACATCCCACACTGAAAGTTGTTGACAAAGGGAAAAACCCCCAAGTCATGTCTTCAAAGTCATCTAAGAAAAAGAAAAAGACCAAGAAACCCGTGCAGCCTGCCGAGTATGACGACAAGCGCACAGAGCTTCAGAAATATATAAACGCGCTGGAAGAATAAAACCAGAAGGCGCGGACACCAGTCACGCTCAAAGAATTCCTCAAGCATATTCTTGAGGACGAAGACAGTGACAATGATGAGGGAAATGACTCATAATAAGAAGCGGAAGACTATGTAGAAAGTTTCCACATGGTCTTCAATTCTTCTATATGACGATGAAGCTCTCTCAGCGTCAGAAAACGACGTAGAGGAACTGGGGCAGAATCGGCGCTAAAATCCTTGAAACTGCTAGAAGAAGACCTAATTGAGAGACTTTTAAACGAAACCTTTCAAAAAAGTAAAGACAACCAAGAAAGCAAGACATCCATATATGAAAAGGCTATGTGTCAGCTTCTGAATAAAGAAGATGTGGTGAGGACGGGTCATAAAGTGCTCCCACCAAACCAAAGCACACCTGCAATAAATAAGGACGGGATCAAAACTGAGAAGCGGTTCGCCAAAGCCCTATCAATGGGGATGATGCTACCACCTCTCATGAGGTACACTCTTGGAGTCCCATACTCCGACAGAGGAGAATCACATCCAAAATACTATCTATATCATCTAAGGGTCACCCACCCTATTGAGGAATGCGGTTCCTTCAAAAAATGGTGGCAAAGGTATGTTACCCATCAAAGACAATTCAAGAAGGAGAAGAGCAAAGCTTATGCTCGTCAACATCAAAATGGAGAGAATAATGCACATGAAGAAACGAAAGGCAACTGTCACCAGTTCGGAAGGGGAAAAACCTCAAGTTCTCACTTTCAGGAGCGATTCTGAGGACGAAACACCCCTCGACTCTCTCTTTGAAAATTCCCTCTCGGAAAAAGAAGAGGAGGAGAAAAATTGTGAAAACATTTAGCTACATAACCGTATGCTACCTGAGAAGAACTTCGGACCTGCAAACAAAGGTTCAAACAAAAATGACAATGGGAAAAGGAAAATGCCCGAAGAAACCGCCCTTGATGAAGAAGCAGTCAAAAAACTCGCCGCAAAGGACCCGCCTAAGAAAAACAAGGTGGATTATAATGTCCTATCACATCTGAGGAAAATGCTCTCGCGGCTAAGCATATTGGATGCTCTCCTCCTGTCTAAAGAGGCACGAAATTCCCTGATCAAGGCCTTATAGGAGGCCGATCAATTCCAAGCTTTCCTCGCAAAAGAGAAGATGAAAGATGAACTAGCAGAGATCCACATGGATGATATTACATTCAACGATGAAGATCTACTCCTCAGTACGTGCAAGCAAAATCGACCGCTCTACATCACCGGGTACTACCACAACATTAAGATAGGGAAAATCCCTGTTGACAACGGATCCTCCGTTGATCTTTTCAACATGAGAGTGCTGAAGGAAATTTGCATGAATGTTCAGCATCTTGCCCGAGATAAAATTACCATCTCTGGGTTTGACTCACAGTCGTCACGGACGGTTGGGTCCATAGTACTGACGCTACGCTTCGGACTGATTGTCACTGACATCATATTTCATGTCATTGATGCCAAGACTTGCTATAACGCTTTGCTCGACAGACCTTGGTTACACGAGTACAACATCGTTCGTTCTATACAACATCAGTGTATGAAGTATTTCAAGGATAGCTCGGAGTACACCGTCACGAGAGAACTAAATCCGTTCTCAGTGAATGAAATGCGGAAGTATGAAGTTGCAAAGTACTTTCTACCAGACTTTGAGGTTACTGAAAGGTGCCATAAGCCGGAGAATAAACAAAATCCATGGCCACCATCCCGATCTTTGGAAGCGACACCGAGAAAGACGAACACATAGTTTACTCAAGGCAACCCCAAAGTCAAAAAAATAAGCTCAGACCATCTACTCCTATTTTGGTCTTTAGCAGCGACTCCGAGGACGAGACCAATGCAGTGCCGAAGCTGGTCGAAGTTTATAAATTATGATGGATCCGTCTCGACACTACAGGGAACTTGATATGGTCGATACATACAGCATACAAGAACTACAAACCTTCTACGTGCCTCTTAGGCAAAGAGACAAAAAGGCAATCTCTTCTACAAATCTACGGAGACTAGGGTGGAAAAAGAAGTCTGACATGGTGTCAACCCCGCTCTTGACAGGTTCCATCACATCTGTATACCAAGATACTATGTGGGGAGATTAAAGAAATTATTAAAGCGTCAAGGCATACCTCTTAAACAAATGGTTCGGCAGACCCAATTCTACAAAATGATTTGGGATATTCACGGGACTTGGCGAAAGAAGACCAATGGGAAGATGGAGACAACTAGGCTCGGATATGTTCCGTCCAAGAAACGGGAGCAAGTTTATAGCTGCTACATTATGAACAGCTTGAGTAAAAAAGAAAATGTCCTTCCAGATAGCTTAACGTCAAATTGGAGCAAGATCCTGCTTTGAGAACGTTAAGTCCGTCGCTCGAAGAACAAATCGACAAGCTAATAAAAGAAGCTTGTCAAATGAGCTAAGAAAATCATAGCCGCGAAATGGCCATAATATGAAAAGGCCAAGACGCAACATCTCAGTCAACAATCTATGGATGAAGTAGACGGTAACACTCTTTGTCCCCAGCCCACTATATTTTCTCACGAAGGGGGAAAATCCCAAAGCAGAGGTAAAAATAGGGCAAGAAACGCAAACAACGTTCAAAGACAGTGAAGCGGGCCCAAGATTCGGGATTAATCCCAAATCTTTCGGCCGAAAGGTTAAGCAAGTATTGTGACGTGCGATTAATCCCAATTAATTCTTCTTTTTAGGTTTGAAGAAGAATTTGAGGAAACAGTGGGAGTCATCCTGATTAGATAAACTAATAACCAATCTAATCTTGCAAGAGCGCACGCTGAGTGTTACTTTTCTCTCTTTCTCTCCAGGTAGCAACCACTTCATGCCTTAAACAAGCTAATAAAATGTATCGTTTAACCGATCCGAATTCTTATTTGGGGCTGGGGAACGTCAGTTCAGCTCTAAACTATGACAATACAGGGTTGCCTAGCACGGCAGCAAGGTTTCGGGAGGCATCGCCCAAAGCCAATTTCAAAAATTTTCCGTTCTAGCAAACCCTAAATATAGAATCTTTACTATAAAATGCGACGATACGATATGTAAACTACTATACATCTAAGTGAATGAGGAATACAACCTTTGTAGACCGGTCCTTCACATCTAAAGTTCCGTGTAGTAGTCCCTTCGCTCCAAGTAGTGAACTCCCGGACTCTAGAAAGTATTCACATGAAGAAATGAACATCCTTGCTCAATGTCTTCGAGGCCGAAGATGATCTACATCGAGGAGACTCAAGCTCATGCTACCTCTTCACTAATGGTGAAATTAGTGAAGCAAACACCCTAAACTAAATGGATAATAGTAGAGGCTGATGAAGTAGGAAATGGGCTCACTTTAGATTTGTTTTTCTCACAATATTTTCTCTCCTTGAGAAAAGCTAGCAAGCTTTCTCAATGAAGAAGAAGATGAAGAATGAAAATGAGAGAATGAACTCATGAGATGAGAATAGCAACCATGGGTGGGTTAGTGTCATACACTAACTTATGTAAAGAATAAACCATGGGTTACAATAATGGTTAGGTTAATAAATATCTACAAGTAAAACAAAACTAGTGCACTAAGTCAAAGATGCTACAAGCTTCTCCAAGCTTCCAAGCATGTGATTAATTTCCTACTAATTTTGATTAACTTTAAATAAATAAAACCATTCCATTATTATAATCATGGTGTAAGTCTCATACACCCATGTCACATGTGTCATCAAGCATAACACAAAAGTTGTACATTAATATATATCACAGATATACTACATGCACACAAGTGAGAAAAATAATTCTTAAGTGAGCTAATATTAGTTAATGTAAGTTAATATATCAAATATATAAATATAAATTAAATTATTAAATCAACACTTGATTTAATAATCCGGCTATATCACATACAATAGACTAATATCAAATGTAATAATCTATCGAATCAACACTTGATCCGATAACCCGGTTATATCATATATAACCGACCGATATCACAAATCACGAGAATAGAATGCATTATCACATACGCGTATTAATCTCGGTCCCGCACATATCACATATATGCTCCTACTTCGTTTCGCATGAACTAAGAAACCTCTGTGTAGGACTCAAAAGACTTGTCAATACGCTGGCAATAGGTGATGATCATATCAAACACCCACAAGCCGCAAGCGGTCTGCTAAACGTAACGGCCACCCGGGTATTGAGCGATCAGAAGATCAACAAGCAAGGCTGCTCATACTCCTGCGAATCTAATCAGTAACACTACCGTACAGTCCGGTCTCTTCGTCTGATATGTCGCATATCTCGCCTGGGGGTGGTAAACGTCAGACCTCAATAGCTTGATAAGTCATGCCGATGTGAGGCTCATAACGGGTCGAGAAACTACTGATAATACTTACCAGTAAATCTCAGAAACAGCCCTGGCCAGGGACTTCCTGTCATGGCCAATTGAGCACAGCACATCATCAACCCCCAATACCGGGAGAGACGAATTCCCCTCCTATCGCTCATTACCTCCATGTGACTCGGGACTGTACCCAAAAACCACCGTTTTGCACGTTCTCTTGAACGTGGTAAAGTGGAACTCAAAGCACAGTGGGAATCACACAAGACTCTATGACGATCTCGGATCGACAGACTAACATGTACCAGTGTCACTAAAGAACTGTCATCTGACGTGAGGTATAATACCATCTAGGAGTTCTCGGTGAATCCGTCCAGTGTACCCATTCTCCACTGAGCACCCGTATATCATCTCTGATGTCAAACACCAATAGATATGGGATCATCCATCGCCCATCTACATGGATCAAGAAGGTATACACTAGTTTACTCTAGTATATCAATGCCCCGTCTCGATACACCCACGACTACACTACTACAAATAAGGGTTGCCCCTACGGATTTATCGGTAGGGGCAACCCACTGTCCCTACGGAGATGTGCGTAGGGGCGAAAAAAGACCCCGTAGGTGCAAAGGCCGCAGGTGCAAGTTGAAGCCCTGAACTTGCCCCTACGGGCAAAATCTTACCCCTACGAATTTATGTGTAGGTCCTGTTTCACCTACGGAATAGGCCGTAGGGTAAAAAAATTTATATTATTTACGGTTTTTTTAAATATATTAACTGTACCTACGGACATAGCCGTAGGGCCACGTACTATCCCCTACGGATACCTGCGTAGGTACTTATCCGTAGGGGCAAAATATCAGAAATCCTGATATATTGCCCCTACGGATACGTCCGTAGGGGCGACGCAATGGCCCCTACGGATATGTCCATAGGGGCACTCCCAACCCCCTGGTACTGAGATCAGGGGGGAAATATCAGTTACTGCTGATATTTTGCCCCTACGGATATAGCCGTAGGGGTAACATGTGTACCTACGGATTAATCCGTAGGTACAAATTATCTGTATTTTTTTAAAAAGGGCTGCCTGATTTTTTCCCGTCCTATGCACAATAATATATATAATAATAAAATATAAAATTAATCATCACACAACATATATCGCAGTATTCATAATCACATCTCACGCATATAATATACAAAAGAAACACAAAAACTGAATATGATATAAATATAAACCAATATCAATATCGTTTCAAAATGTAGTACAATGTGTATGATATAAATAAATACATGTTTCAAAAAATAAGAACCAAAAAGCTACCCTAGCTCGGTCCAGCTCCACCTCTGAATAACGATAGAATAACGCGCGCCTGCTCCTTGGTCAATAGACTCTGCAATTCGACGCGAGTGGGAGTCTGAGCGGCCTGTGGAGTTGACGATGTGGTCTGCGCAGCCGCCGTTGAGGTGGTCGCTTGAGGAGCCGCAGCTGCGGGAGTCTGAGCGGGCGGTGGAGCTATAGGAGCTGTCTGCGGAACCGCAGCCGATGTAGTAGCTTGTGGAGCCGCAGCCGAAGGAGATGCATGTGGAGGCTCGGTCGATGTACCATATCGCGTCTGGACCTAACGTGTGTAAGAAGCGTGTAAGAACTGTGTATTATTCGAATTCGTATCATTATTAAGTTATTTCGAAACCCCGTTTGGATATCTAGTTTAAAAAACTGTTGTTTATTTTAATTACATATGTATGTATGATTAATCAAACTTAAGTCTAAAACCAAATAAGCTCAAGCTACGTACTAATTATGGATATGTTGATATCTATATAATATGACATGATATTTTACTATAAAGTAGTATACATACCAGCATCTCCTTCAACTCCTGAACGGTGGCCCTCAAGCTCTCCAGTTCCTGATGGACACGTCGGTCACTGGAGACGGAGGAAGTAACCGCCGGGGTGGAGTCCAACCTCATATGGGCCCTGCTAGGGCCCAGTCCCCGGCCTCTCTCCCAACCTCCGTGGCGCCCTCCGTGTGCGGCGTCCAAAACTGGGGTCAACAGCCTCGGATCGCTCTGTCCGGTAAAATCGATCCCCGAGGCCTCGGCCTGCTCAACCACCCGCTCCTACACCCACATTAAGCAGTAAAGTATAAGTATAAAATTTAAACTTGAACCTTCCAAAACTAAAATTTCAAATTTGGGTAGAAAAAATATTAACACTTACGCAATACTCCTGGGTAGCGACGTCGGGATATCGAAGCTCGCCCGTGGCGGGATCTGTCGAGGTGCCGTGGACGGTAAGATATGCGGACAGCACGCTCGGTGTACCACCTGACGCCACGGTCCGAGATGTCTGCAATATTAGAAAGTAACTCTTAATATTAGAAATATTAGAAAATAACTCTTAATATTGCAGAATATCACAAAGGTCGGTCTATTGTAATTTACCGATAACTCCATGGCTCGAGTAATGTTCCTCGAGCCACCTGTGTAAGTAGGGCGACCCCTCTTCGCCGACTTCCTGTTCTCTGTATTCTGAGCGGATTGTTTCTGCACAACGCATTAACATTTAGTTTTCTAATTAAGGAACACAAAAAATAAATTATATCCTAAACAATGAATTACATTTAAAATACATACCTGTTTGCGCTGGGAGTCGAAATATTCGCACAATAGAGACCATGTCTCTACGTCGACTCTCGCAAACGCCGGAGTAGATAGGAGGGCCGCTCTCTCTGCCTCGGGGGTCGCCATCCACAGGGAGTAGCAGTCGGCCTTCAGCTCATTCCTGTTGTATCGGACCTTGGCCTGCATGTTCTTCATCAGGCCATTGTACAGAGCATGAAGGTCGAGCACCCTCCTCGGATGATCAGGGTCGGCTACAGGCTGAAAATCGTAATCCAACAGAAAATACAAAAAAAAACAACGTTATTAGATTGCAAGTGTTAATAATAAATATGATAAGCGGATATATCAACTGAAAATATATATTAATACGTACCCGAGCATGATCAAAGAAGAGGGCGAATGAGCGCTGGTGCGGCTCACCCCACTCAACGTGAAGTGGATAGTTCTTCACGAGCCGGCTCTCGTCCCCCATATACCGGCCGAACCTCTCGGCATGAGGACCGGTATAGCGATAGTCAAGGGTAAAAAAAATGGGGAATGCTGCCTCCCCCCAAGCTCTGTCAGGCATCAGCCTATGGGACTGATTCGGGCCTCGAGTCCCCCTCTGGGTATGGGGAGGCCCTGCGTCTGCACGAAATATCAAGACAATCAATATTAAGACAAAGTTGTATTAAGAAATCAAGGTTAAACGAAAATTCAAGTGTGATATATACCTCTGGTGACTATCGCACGAGCCTGGGCCGGGGCAGCAGCACGAGCGGGATGATAGTTCCTCCTGTGAGGAACAACCGGGGTCCCGGATGCGGACGCATCCCCTCCAACTAGAAAATAAACATCGACGCTAAATTTCCATGAAGTTCATATTTATTCTATAGAGCATATGTAAAATGAATAAATATTTTAAATTTATTCAAACTAACCTGCAGACGATACGGAGGGTATGGAAGCGGCAGGTGTGGCCCCTGCGGAAAATGTAGACGCACCACCTATAATTAGACAATTAAAAAAAGATTATATAAGTAATTGCAAAAAGAATGTGTAGATCAATAATATAACGTTCTAAATCAATATGCATGCACTATAGGATATATAAACATACCCATAGGTGCGGTGGTGTCACCACCTACAGCTAGACAATAATAAAAATTGCTAAGTAAGAGCAAAAGGAATGTGTGTATTTATGATATAGCATTCTAAATCAATATACATGCACTATATGATATATAAACATACCTGGAAGAGCGGGAGTGGCCTCTGTCCCAGATGTGGACGCATCACCAACAACTAGACAATCAAACATTGACAATATAAGTAATTTTGACATAAACAGGCATGAATATCTATAATATTACATTCAAAATGGATATGCGTGCAGTATACCTGGAGGTGTGGCAAAATCCACATGGAAGGAGGCATCCGAAGGGGTCTCCGATCTGGGTGCAAGACCGGCCCTCTGAAGCTCCCTACGGAGCTCTCCGGGCGGCAGAACCGCTCTGCCTCTGCCTCTGCCTCTGCCGTGACTGGAGCTCCTGCCGCCCCTCGCTACTCCCGACATCGTCATCAAATCTAGATAAACGGTTCGTGGACGCATTAGACAATCATTAAAAGTATTGACTATATATGTATAGAGCGTAAAATGTGAAGTAATAATATAACATTACTGATAACCTTTTTCGTTTCGTGGGCGCATTGTACATATCTACTTGGATTTCATCGTCGATGTCATTTCTAACCCACGTAACTTCATGATCGGTCAAAGACAACCCGTCCTTCGAAACAGACGGTCGGAGCACTTTAAGCCTTCTTTCTTCTTCGTCCTCATCGATGTCCTCAAATTCTGGGACATCGTAGACATCTCTGGGTTTCCATCGGCATACAACACTCTATCCCGGATGCTTCAAACACTGTGAGTAGTATACTTGGAACGCTTGGTTCGGAAAGATAAACGGATCGTCCTGACCGTAAAATCGAAGTGTGTTCATACTGGTCAATCCATATTCATCTTTCCAAGTCCCAAGATTGCTTCTCTACCTGTCCGTATCGGTTCGCGGATCGTACCAAGTACACTGGAATATATAAAAGGGTTCTGATCATCCGGGATAGTGGATGCCGAGTATACAATTTAAGTACCCATAGTAAATCACACCGTCCGATCCTACCATCGCAATCCCACTATTCTGAGTGGTTCTAGATGTTTCTATGTCCTTAACTTCGAATTTATATCCAAGCACACCAAATCCTTTGTAATATGCAACCTCCATACTAGGAAATTGAGCTAAACATCTTGAATCACTCTCAAATGATGCAGACAAGTTCGGATCGTGGATCTAACAAAACAAATTTTACAACAAATACATAACGATACAAGTTTAGATTAAAACTGATAGCAATAAAATGTTATTCGAATAACTTACATGATCTGTGACCCAATCACAAAAATTATCCTGATGGTATTTTTCCAAACGTTCTTCGTTCCAATCAGGATGCCCCTCACGTACCTCGTTAAAATGAATTCTGTTTTCGACAAATAATTATGACATTAATATTATATCATTTCATACATACACAAACACAGATATAACAATTAATCCAAAAAAACTTACTCTCTAATTTGTTCAAGACATGCGCAATTAAGCAAGATAAACCGGTATATCTTGTTGATAAATATAGTGTCCACCCTCTTATACTCGGCTTTACCATATGGCCCGTCTTGAATTCTTCGTGGTCGGTTAAGCCTTGTCTCAATGTTCTCGTCCAGATAGCGGGAACAAAATGTGGTTGCTTCATCAAGAAGATAACCTTGCATGATAGAACCCTCTGGTCGATTTTTATTGCGTATATACTTCTTAAGAGTGTAGAGGTACCTAATGAGAATATGTTGAATAAATAAATACGGGCATACAGAACAACAATAAATTTATAAATTGCGCGAAACGAAAAATTACACGTACCTCTCGACGGGATACATCCATCGATATTGTACCGGTCCGGCTAACTTCGCCTCAGTTGCAAGATGAACCGTCAAGTGTATTATGATATCGAAGAATTACGGTGGGAAAATACGCTCAAACTTGCAAAGTATCAACGCAATAGAATTTTCTAGTTTATCCAGCGTCGCAACCTCCAGTGTTTTAGCACACAACTCCCTGAAAAAACAACATAGGTCGTTGATTACTAGACCAACCGAGTCGGGGAGAGAAGTCCTGAGGGCTAATGGAAGAAGGTGCTCCACGATAACATGGTGATCATGACTTTTCAGCCCATCGATCTTGCCCTTCACAATTTTTATTTTCTTGCTAAATGATCCTGAGAAACCTGTAGGGACTTTCAAATTATGTAACACCTGCAGGAATCTTTTCTTCTCCGGTTGTGACATATGATAAGCGGCATTGGGAAGTACAAACTTGCCCGGTTTACCCGCTACCGGTCTAGGGTGCAATTCACTTCTTATTCCCCCCTCTTGTAGATCCATCCGAGCATTCATGTTGTCTTTCGATTTCCCGTCTTTACAAAGAAGCAAGTTAAGTATGTGCTCTGATACTCCCTTCTCTATATGCATGACGTCCAGACAATGACGCACTGAATTTGTAGACCAGTACGGAAGCTCGAAGAAAATGCTTAACTTGTTCCAATATTGTGGTTTGACCTGTTTCGTCGGATCCATCCCGAAGGTCATGTTATTGTAACCATCCCATTTAGCAGTCACGTCCTCTCCGGACAATGGGGATGGAGGTCCAAAAAGCTCCTGATGACCATCAAAGTGAACCGTGTCTAACCTATAGGGGTGGTCTAGAGGAAGGAAACGCCGATGGCCGCAATAACAAACCTTCCTGCTAAAATTCAAGAATTTTGATGTTGTGTGTTCATGGAAATGAGGACATGCTTTGTGACCATGTACGGACCAACCTGATAGCATTCCATACGCAGGAAAGTCATTAATTGTCCACATTAAAGCCGCATGCAGTATAAAGGTTGTATTTGTGTTTGAATCATATGTCTCTACACCATCAATGAACAAAGATTTCAACTCCTCGATCAGAGGTCAGAGATAGACGTCGATATTGTTCCCTGGTGAGTTTGGTCCGTCGATAAGAAGAGGCATCATAAAGTATGATTGGTCCATAGCCAACCAAGGCGACAGATTATAAATTATCATTACAACGGGCCATGTGCTGTGACTTCCAGCCATATAGTTGAATGGGCAGAAGCCATCAGTAGCCAGTCCGAGCCGGACATTGCGAGGATCGCTACTGAATATTGCGTGCCTCCTATCGAAATCCTTCCATGCCGATGAATCTCTTGGATGGCTCATTTTTCCATTTTCGCTTGGAGGAGCACGGTGATGCCAAATCATTGCCTCGGCTGTTTTCTTGCACCTGAATAGCCTCTGTAGCCTCTGTGTTATGGGAAAGTATCGTGCTATCTTCACAGGTATATCAGGCTTCTTATCAGAATCTTTCGGCTTATACCTGGCCTCTCCGCATGTTGGACACTCTTTCAAATCTGAATTCTCTTTCCGGTACAACACGCAATTTTTAGGACATGCTTGAATCTTCTCGCACTTTAGACCCAAATCAGACATCATCTTCTGGACTTCGTACCAGCTGTCGGGCACATTATTTCCCGGAGGCATAGAATCTTTCAAGAACGAAAGAAGCATTGTGAATGACTTGTTGCTCCATCCATTTAGGCACTTAATCTGGAAAAGTTGGACGAACCATGAGAGGGTGGAATACTTCGCATTCTCATAAATTGGTTTTCTAGCATCATTCATGAAATTTTCATATTTATCCGCACGCGGTCCTTGACCGGAAGGAATGTCATATTCGGTACGAATAGATTCACCTAGGGCAGCCTCTACCATATCCTCCATTTCTTCTGATGGAAATAAATTTCCGTCTCCTACCGCATTACCAAATTCTTCTTCTTCTCCTGCCGCATTATCGTGTTCTCCTTCTTCTTCTGCCGCAGTACTGCATTCTTCTCCTTCCCCGTGATATTTCCAAGTTGTATAAATTCTAGTAAACCCATGTTTTACAATATGAAGCTCTGCCAATTCTACCTTCTGGCAGTACTTATTGCCACATCTATCGCACGGACAGAGAATCTTCTCTATTATGATCTTATTATGTGCGCGTGCAAATTCAAGGAAAGCAGCAACTCTTGCGACAAACTTAGGTTGCATACGTTGTTTCCAATCCACATACATCCAGTCCTTAACTCTGACATACTCATGGGCCATGTTAGACTGTATAACATATAAATTATAGGTTATGCTGACTATATTAAGAAATATAAGAACGGGATAGTTACTGACAAAGGAGAAAATCCATGTATATGCTTTGTGTGTGCGTTTGTCGTTGAAAAGAATAAATTATCGCACGTATGTTAACCGATAGACGGGGACTAAGTGGTGCTTTTAGTTTCATATAAGAGTATCGATAAGAATATGAAGGTTTCATATTATCATATATTGGTTTTAACCCGAACATCTCGAATCGCTCTCTAATTATGCGTTTGTTGTGTATTCTTGTTGTATGTGTGTGTTCCGGCTGTCGGGGGTAGGCTTCTATCCCATTAAGAATGTATAGAGCGAACACCCATCACTTGTGCTTTCAACCGTTTCGAGTAAATTTCGGCAGCACCTCTCCACTGTTCTCCGAGTACACTGTAATAGAATAGATAATCATTTCAAAGCTGTGAAACAACGTTGAAATGAACATCTAATCTATCTTTGTACACGGAGAACCAGCGGAAAGGTACCGACGAAATATCTCGAAACGGATGAAAACACAAGTGAATGAAGGCATTTGCTTTATACATTCTTAACTTGTCCACACGGGACAAATCTATGGGTTACCATACGATTGAATTTTCTCGTCGCGTAGACTATACAACGATTGTTAGTATCGAGCTATACTGTCCGATATTTAACAACCTTCGTATATTTCTAGGTCACGACGAGCATCGCACGTATGTCAACCGATAGACGGGGACTAAGTGGCGCTTTTAGTTTCATATATGAGTATCGATTGGAATATGAAGGTTTCATATTATCATATAGTGGTTTTAACCCGAACATCTCGAATCGCTCTCTAATTATGCGTTTGTTGTGTATTCTTGTTGTATGTGTGTGCTCCGGCTGTCGGGGGTAGGCTTCTATCCCATTAAGAATGTATAGAGCGAATACCCATCACTTGTGCTTTCAACCGTTTCGAGTAAATTTCGGCAGCACCTCCCCGCTGTTCTCCGAGTACACTATAATAGAATAGATAATCATTTCAAAGCTGTGAAACAACGTTGAAATGAACATCTAATCTATCTTTGTACACGGAGAACCAGCGGAAAGGTACCGACGAAATATCTCGAAACGGATGAAAACACAAGTGAATGAAGGCCTTTGCTTTATACATTCTTAACTTGTCCACACAGGACAAATCTATGGGTTACCATACGATTGAATTTTCTCGTCGCGTAGACTATACATATTTAACAACCTTCGTATAGTTCTAGGTCACGATGAGTATCGCACGTATGTTAACCGATAGACGGGGACCAAGTGGCGCTTTTAGTTTCATATATGAGTATCGATGGGAATATGAAGGTTTCATATTATCATATAGTGGTTTTAACCCGAACATCTCGAATCACTCTCTAATTATGCGTTTGTTGTGTATTCTTGTTGTATGTGTGTGTTCCGGCTGTCGGGGGTAGGCTTCTATCCCATTAAGAATGTATAGAGCGAACACCCATCACTTGTGCTTTCAACCGTTTCGAGTAAATTTCGGCAGCACCTCCCCGCTGTTCTCCGAGTACACTGTAATAGAATAGATAATCATTTCAAAATTGTGAAACAACGTTGAAATGAACATCTAATCTATCTTTGTACACGGAGAACCAGCGGAAAGCTATCGACGAAATATCTCGAAACGGATGAAAACACAAGTGAATGAAGGCGTTTGCTTTATACATTCTTAACTTGTCCACACGGGACAAATCTATGGGTTACCATACGATTGAATTTTCTCGTCGCGTAGACTATACGACGATTGTTAGTATCGAGCTATACTGTCCGATATTTAACAACCTTCGTATAGTTCTAGGTCACGACGAGCAAATCACGTATGTTAACCGATAGACGGGGACTAAGTGGCGCTTTTAGTTTCATATATGAGTATCGATGGGAATATGAAGGTTTCATATTATCATCGAGTATCATATATTGGTTTTAACCTGAACATCTCGAATCGCTCTCTAATTATGCGTTTGTTGTGCATTCGCGTTGTATGAAGTTGGTACCTTCCCGTAAGCTGATTTCGTATAACATGATTTTAAACCATTGAGATCAAGATTGATAGAACTGATCATCCTACATTGCAATAGCATTCATCAACCAAAAACCGAAATTTTCTTTAACTTGTACGTTGCTTTATGTTGTTAATTTGATCATTTTTAAAATTGTAATTGGTTCTACACATAATTATTTCGTTACTGTAACAGAAAATTTTGTTTCTTTCGATATGAAACAGATATGATACACGATATGATAAATAAAAAAACGAAACACAAACCGTATCAAGATTTAACAACTTTGATTATGTCATATACGCGGGCCGATATTTTCATATTAGCCAATAGGCAAAAATAGATTGCGGTCTGGATATGGCATATTGGCAGATGTTACCTATATGCATACATGCATGTTGTCTCTCCATTTTTTCATAAATTAAACCAACTTTTCTATACATGTTAGTAATTACTAGATACATTCAGGTTAAATGCATAGAGCTAGCCGTAATTTCCTCTACGGTAAACTTTCATCAATGCAACACTTTGGTTCGCCTAACTAGATCGCCATTCACGAACACAATCTATTTATATGGCATGATTTTATACACTTAATTTTACCACATTTAATGAAAATGAATCATTCATGATATGATACATGTATATATATCGATACCCAACCCCAACCTAACCCTAGCCCCAGCCCAGCCCCGCCCCAACCTAACCCTAACCCCAGCCCTAGCTAAATCCCAACCCCAACCCCAACCCTAAGCCAAACCCTAACCCCAGCCCCAGCCGCAGCCGAACCCCAACCCCAACCCTAACCCCAACCCCAACCCCAACCCCGACAGCAACCCCTGCCGAACCCCAACTCCAACCGCAACCCCAGACCCAGCCATGAACCCTAGCCCTAAATAATCAAAAATTTCTTTAATTTAGTTGAAGATTTACTAACCTGAACGGCGGTGGCGACGACGAGAACGGTGGTGGCGACGATGAGAACGGCGGCGACGACGACAAGAACGGCGGTGGCGATGACGAGAACGGCGGTGGCGATTTGGGGATTTTGTTTCGCGCACGATCGAGAGAGGAAGAAAGAGATAACGGGCGTAGGCGATCGATCTGTGCCTTTATTAAATCGCTATTTAGTTTCCCCTACAGATTTGCCCTTAGGTCCTTGGTTTGCGGCTCCGTAGGGGCAAACACCAAATTAAGAATTAATATTTTTATTCTTGAACGTCTTGGCCCGTAGGGGCAACCTTATAGCCCTACGGATTAATCCGTAGGGCCAACATAAATCTGCCCCTATGGATTTCAATATTCGTAGGGGCAACCCCCTATTTTAGTAGTGCTAGGGACATTAAAGGATGTACTCACGGACTACCTTTTTCCCACTAGTAAGATCTGCATCATAATCCAGTTAGCCAAGTAAACATCCTAAGGGCTTTATCAACATGTAACAGAGAGACAATCTGTCATGCCCCACCTCTCGGTGCACGGTGAAGGGGACGCGATGGGTCCGCTATGTATTTACTCAGAAGTAAATACGCTAAGCGTATCTAAGCAATATAAAAGTAAAAGCATAAGAGACAAGATATAATAAAATAGCAACTTTATTTATTCACATTCTTTATGTACAATGCATGGAAAGTAAATACAACTGAATAAAAGCGATGCATAAACAATGGCATAACAGAGAAAGAAAATTACTGAAATGAAAGTGTACAGTGAACTAAAGCTCTGGGTCTTCAACGAAGTGGTCTAAGTCTTCAGCAGTGGGTTCTATCTCAGGGATGTCCAGATCACCTGACGACATTTAAAGAAGAAAGAAAGAGAATGTCGTCAGCGAACAAATCGCTCGGTAAGTCCCAAAGATAAGAAGGAAATAGAATGGACAGAATAAGGATGTAGCTTTTAAAGTTGTATTATATTGTTGTAATGTTGTGTTAACGCTGTTGTTTGTAGCTTGGTACAGAAGGATGCCAGTGTATACGATAGGGGTCTCTATATGCTAGAGACCAGGGCAAACGAAATATACAAGGAACCGTTGGGCCACGGTACAACAGCAACGGAATATAGGTTAGGTGTCTTAATCTTACTGTCTCGTGCCACTTCTAACACCTTCTGTACTAATCTACCCCTTAAACCCCACGATGTCTTGTATTGTATTGTTTGTGTTTGTATTGTAAATTGTATTGTCTTGTATATATAGATGACTTGCCGAAACCATGATATCAGTAAATGGATATAACTGGAGAATCATGGATGTAACTGGAGAATCATGTAAATGGAAGTATATCCATGGTTCGGTTCGGTCAATATAGATTGAATGTATTGAACAGCTTGAATATAGGGATTCATGTTGAATTGGAATATTGTAGATTGTAGATTGAACTTGAATAATATTCAAGTCAGATTATTAATGAGACTCAGTCTGAGTCAGACAATTAGAAAGGTAAATTGAAGTCTCGATTATTTTGATGTTATCGGTAACCGCTGCACATGGGCGGCAGGATTTGTGTCTTTTCAAAGACGATTACCGTATTGATAACACCGTTATTAAGTCGTCTATCTTAAATAGGCAAGCACCCACTTCTCCGACTCCCTGAGGCTCAAGAGATTGGTCCCGCTTAAACCTATGTTTACTAGGGTCCTTAGGGTAATTTATAGAACTTGAGGGGGTTTTATGTAAAAAACTTTTGTATAGTTTTCAAAATACACCCCAAGTATTACTTATCGTCTTTAGAGTTACCACAGGTGTGGATTTTATAATTGTGATATTTCTGGTGAAAATATCCTAAATTCACAATAAAATGTATTTATTTGTAATATTGACTTTATATGGAATTCATGGTATATTAATGTAAAGTGATTCTTGTGATTTTTGAAAAGAGTTGTAATATTTATATTATTTCAAAATAGATATTTTAATGTTACTTATATACATAATTATATAAAAATAATTTTAATATATATTTTATATTTCTAAAAATCTCATTTTCTTAAGATGTCGTATTTTAAATCTCTCGAGACTGAATTCTCCTTGCGGAGGTCTGCATCTCGCACTACTAAGCCCAGGGATGTGCAATAATCCGCACCATCCCAGCCGGGTTCCCCAAATGGGTTGTAGCGGTGCTTTGCAAAGATTTGTGTAAAATACTAATCATTAAGAAAAATGGTTTTATTAGTAATGGTATTTATTTGAAAAGGTGTCGTTTTCCCGTATTCTATGTTCCCGAGGGTATTGTGCTATGTTGCATATGAGTGTGTGAGGAAGTAATTCATTACCTCGTGATCTACTTAAAGGTATAGAAAGTTTAATGGTTTAAATGCCAAAATGAAACTACATAGTATTTGTCAAGACCCAAAGTTTGGCCCATGACCGGCACTTAACCACGTAACGTCTACAGGCGTAACGCGACTAAGTGAACCGAAAATCCAGAAATCAAACCAGTAAAAGTATAGAGTGTTATAAGTTTTAAATGAAAGCACTTACTAACATGTTAAGAAATCTAAGTAAATAATCACCAAGATAGCAATATACGGCGCCGGAGCGAAGATCAAGATCCACAAGTGGGAACATCACAGATGGAATAAACTGCAAAGTACAGTCGGCTCACAACAAGCACGACCCCAGAAAACAAATAATATACATCATCGCCCTCACACTGTCTCTAAGTCAAATACATACATGGTAGATGGAGAATACTAGATACAACAATATACATAACTGAAAGATAAACAGATACCGCGCAAAACCCACCTATCAGCAAAAGAGCTAGTACACCAACTATGGGGGTATCTGTGTCAAAAGATGCAAAACGCAGCCTGCCGCGACTACTCCGAAGGGCAACCTGCAAACACTGCCAACTCGTGAATAGAGATAACATATAAAGGTAATCGCGAGCATGCACGTACTGCGCTACTCTAACATATGCCAACAGATGATATCAATGCGTGATAAGCAGTATGTGAAATAATCATGCAAGTGCTCTATCAGGTAATATAACTACAGGATGAGGTACAATAATAAATGCTGAGCATGGGCAATATAATATCTACACGGAAAGTCAACGTGGAATATATAATCGGTGTCCATCAATGCACCCAGGTCCCCAAATAGCTCAGGCGCCGGCACTCTCATCGGCCCTCTAATCCTGTAAATCTCTGAGAATCACGAGTGCCCAACATCGGCACCCAAATATCATAAGTACTCGTGTCCAGCATCGACACGCAAATCCTCATCCATCGGGCCCTGTCAGTCCGGGTCAGCCCACGGGCTCCGTCTGCGGTATCGGCCCTCGGCCCCGGAAGTACGGATCATCCCGCATCCATCTATCGACTCTGATCAGTATCCTCCGGATAACTGTCAGGTCCAACCAATCACCAGTAGGTAGTAGTCCCTCTGCCAGGCTCACCGTCTACTACACAGCGAAACCATTCTCGCCCCGGGGTACCATACCGGGTCCACCATGTACCCATAATCGGTCTCATCCAGCTCCTCGATTCGGGTTCACATATATCACTCTAGCACCGAGGAAACACATGGTGGACGCACCGAAATATCATATCAAGGGAACCGGGTTTTTATATGATTACATATTTGAAATAGCCACGGTTCCCAAATCCAGAAATCACATGTAATCCAAACCAATATGCAAGTCAATGATCCGATGTGATATGTGCATCAAGTATGAATATCATGTCAAGTCACATAAAGATGAGCTACAACATAATGATCCGATATGATATATGCATCAAGTATGAATATCATGTCAAGTCATATAAAGATGAGCTACAACATAATGATCCGATGTGATATATGCATCAAGTATGAATATCATGTCAAGTCACATAAAGATGAGCTACAACATAATGATCCGATGTGATATATGCATCAAGTATGAATATCATGTCAAGTCACATAAAGATGAGCTACAACATAATGATCCGATGTGATATATGCATCAAGTATGAATATCATGTCAAGTCACATAAAGATGAGTTACAACATAATGATCCGATGGAAATTCTACAGTGTGAGTGTCATGGCAATTACTAACGGTGTGTGTGTAACATATAGGATAGTGCTCGTGCAACATGAACCGTTAGTAAGGGTGTGGTGTTCTATCAATTCTAGTTTATATACATACATCAGGGAATGTGGTATGCACTAAATAGTAGCCATGAACAGTCAATGTATGGAAATGTAGCTATAAGATCCTATCAGCCCTGACGTAGAACGCCATGCGGGCGATATCCCCGTAGATGTTAAATCTACTCACCGTAGTCTCTCGCTAGGTATAGCCAACGACTTGTTCCCCTCCTTCACGGCGCCCGTCGCACTCGCCTGCAAATCCTAGAATTTCACAATATATCACACATAAGCTCAAACCGTACAAACACGACATTAAAGCCGAACTAGTAACTCGTGTCGTGAACCAAGCGCGCGTGTGCGCGATACGCTAAAACGTGTGATTACGCGCCTGAAGCCACTCCGACGCGTCGCGATACGCAGAAACCCCAAACCCACACACACGTATCACGCGTGTCGCGAAAGATTAAAAAATACGGGAAATAGGGTATTCTACTCCAGATTTTGATATAGAACAGATATTACAAATATATATATACCAAAATAACCCACATAGCAGCAGACTCCAGTGGACCAAACCCCAAACCCCATCTCACCCATCTGGCCACAAATTGCGGCCAGAACGATTATTCCGGTGGCCTCACTTGGGAATTGGGCCCTCAGGTTTGGTGTGTGCACTCTATACCCCCCATACATGCTACAGAAAAATCTAGTTTCACTCTGAAATATCTCGGGTAGTAGCAGATCCTACAGAGCCTTATTTCTAGTTAAAATCCACACTTTTGCACAAAAATGAAACTTTAGGGTATTTTTGTAGAACCTGAAACAAACCCAGGTCTAAACCCACACTAATAACTCATTAACAAGCTAATCAAACCACAACAACATAAATTTTAACATATCATCACTAAATCCCTTCAATAGCACTAAAGTTGCACAAAAAGGTGACATTTTGAAACTAAACATGCAAGTTATGGAGATAAGGTGCAAGGAGTGAGATTTATACCTTCAAAAGACCTTATAAAACACCAAAAATTCTAGCTCCTCCTTCAAGTATGCAGATTTGCCTCCAAACACCTCAAAAACTCATTTTTCCTAAGGTTCTGTGAAGGAAAAGAGTGGTTTTTGTGTAGGATTTGTGCAGAGATCAAAGAGAAGTGAAAAGGAGAGGGAAAGGTGAAGAAAAGCTAGGGTTTTGCTGCTGAATTTCTGCTGGATTCAGAAATGAGGAGAATAGAGAGAAAAGAGAAAGAAAAAGGGGTCAAAAGTCAAATTCTCACCTAACCACCATGCTTCATTTGTTTATTTGGATTTTAGAATTCTAAAAAGGGTTTTGTTTTGATTAAAGGGTGGGGAATTAACAAGGAAACATGCAAGAAAAGAATGGCTAACACTTTAACCTAGGTCAAGGAAAATTATGCTAAGTGTGCATGTGTGCACTAACACAAGAAATTTCCCAATTAGGGTAAACACGACTAAATTATAACTAATAATCCCATGTACACATATAAAATAACACGCACAATTACTAATTATCACGAAAAACATTCTAACGGAAATTTCAAAGTGTTACAGTATTTTAGTGAAAAAAATACGGTAAAATGGAAATAGCAATTTCTTTTGATATAGGACTTGTTCAATATGATTAGTTGGTGTTTAATAGTCAACATGAAGTGGTTTAACAAGATTGTATTAAGAAAATGTTGTATTTTGATAAAGAACCGAATCGAAAATCGGATTTACTCCGTTTCCGTCGGGTTTTGGAATTTCGTATTTTTAGAAAAGATTAGAGAAGGGAAATTGGGACTTACGGGTTTCAAACTTAAAGGAGAGGAAGGGAAGACGAGAGGAGTCGACGGTGCATCGTTTCGTCGCCGGGATCCCCTAGGGTTGTCGCCAGAAAATTTGCCGGGGCTTCGCCTCTTTACTTCTTCCAAAGTACATTAAGGTTTCTAGAAATTTCTTGAGAGTTGGCTCAGAATTTTTGGTGAAGCCGTAGTGTTTAGAGGTGGTATTTATAGGGTTAGGGTAGATGAAGAGTTTAATTGAAAAAAATGTAATAAAATATATTAACATGTATTAAAGTGGAGTAAATGGGGTTTTATTGTGTCTCTGGAACCGATCTGGGTAATTGAAGTGTACAGGGTGGTATGGGAGGCCAAGAGGCACCACTTTGGTGTTTGGGACTCGGCGGTCCGGCCGAGTCCGTCAGGCCACCATTGGGTCCCCCAACGGTCCATCTACTCACTGGTGTATTTAACTTTTCATGGGTAGTGGATTTTTTGTGAGATATGCACGTGTAAACTCTTGGTATTCTAAAAATTCAAAACAAAATAATATTAAAAATAATGTGGGGTATGGGATTTGAACTCTGGTGGCTTGGTTCAGCAGTGCAAGGTATTACCAATGAGCTACAAGATCCTTCTTGTAATTAAAGAGCTAATTAAATACTTAAAGTAGTCACAGCAAAAGTAAATACCCCAAGTATATATTAATTCTTAAGCAAATTTTTGTACACTAAAAATGGAGTTGTTACAGTCTACCCTCCTTGTTGTAAATTTCGTACTCGAAATTTACAACTTTTATTTGAGGACTAGTTTACAAAGAGGTGTGGATATCTTGCACGCATTTCATCTTCCCTTTCCCAAGTGGACTCTCCTGGAGTGTCTTTTCTCCACATTTCTCGAACTAATTTAACTTCCTTGTTCCGAAGTGTCTTCACATTCCTGTCCAGGATCTTCACAGGTTGTTGCTCACAAGATAAGTCGGGCTGTATAGTGAGCTCGGAATGATCAAGAACATGGCTTGGGTCACTCACATACCTTCTGAGGTTGGATATGTGGAACACATTATGCACACCTTCCAATGAAGGTGGAAGTGCTAAGCGGTATGTCACTTCACCGACTCGTTCGAGTATGTCGAACGGTCCAATGTATCTCGGACTTAAGTTACCCCGTCTTCCAAATCGGATCGCTCCGCGGTTAGGAGATATCTTCAAGAATACGTGATCTCCTAGCTGGAACTCCAAGTGACGTCTCTTTGCATCAGCCCAGTGCTTCTGTCGATCTTAGGCTATACGCATCCTTTCTCTGATGGTTCGAACCACATCAACAGTCGCTATTATCATCTCCGGTCCAAGAAGTTCCCTATCTCCGATGTCGTCCCAACTTAATGGCGATCAACACTCCCTTCCATACAGTGCTGCAAAAGGTGCCATTCCTATGCTTGCTTGGTAGCTGTTGTTGTACAAAAACTCCACAAGATGAAGGTGATCTTCCCACGATCCTTTGAAGTCTAACATACAAGCTCTGAGCATATCCTCCAAGATCTGAATAGTTCGCTCAGACTGACCATCTGTTTGTGGATGATAAGACATGCTGAAGTTCAGACTTGTTCCCAAGCTCGCTTGCAGACTCTGCCAAAATTACGATCGGAACCTGGTGTAACGATCGGAGACAATGCAGACCGGTACTCTATGAAGTCTTACAATTTCGTATATGAGTTCATGGGTATCAGAGATAGTACATTTTGAAGAGTTTAAATCTTAAGTAGATTATTACCTCCATGTACTTCTTTGCTAGTGTCTCAGTTGATTGGCCAACTCGAAATGGGATGAAGTGAGCCGACTTTGTGAGTCGATCCACAATAACACATATGGCATTGTTACCCTTTGTGCTGCGAGGAAGAGCAGTCACAAAATCCATCGTGATGTGTTGCCACTTCCATTCTAGGATTGGTAACAGTTGAAGTAATCCTGCAGTCCTGTGATGTTCAGCCTTTACTTGCTGACACACCAAGCATTTTGCGACGCTTCTGGATACTTCATGATTCATTCCATGCCACCAATAATTCTGACGTAGATCTTTGTACATTTTGGTACCTCCAGGGTATACTGAGTAGGGAGAGCTATGAGCTTCTTGAAAGGTTTCCATCGATGGCAGCAAGGTTTCGAGAGGCATCGTCCATGCCATTTTTAAAAATTTGCCGTTAAAAGGGAACTCTAAACTGGAATCGATAACTAGAAATAATACGGAAACATATAGTAAACCATTTACTATCTAAGTGAAGATGAAATACAACCTTTGTAGATCGGTCCTTCACTTCATAAGCTCCATGTAGTAGTCCCTTTTCTGCGATCATCGAACTCCCGGACTCTCGGACGGCTCCATGAGAAGAGGGCAACGGTTTTGCTTGAAGTCTTCGAGGCCGAAGATGATCTACGTCGAGGGAATACGAACTCAAGCTACCACTTTACCAAAGTGAAGCAAACATCCTATACGAAAGTGCTAATCTAGTAGAGGATGGAGAAATAGGAAATGGGTACACTTTAGAATTTCTTTTCTCACTTTATTTCATCACTTGGATCAAACCCTAGCAAGCTATTCTTTTGGAAGAAGAAGATGAAGAAAAAGATGAGAATGAAATTGATCCAAAGTGAACTGGCTAACCATGGGTGAGTGGGTATCATATACTAACTCATGTAGAGACATAACCATGGCTAATTATAGTGGTTAGGTTAAATAATATCTTAAGTAAAACAAAACTTGTGGACTAAGTTAATGCAACCATAAGCTTCATGAAGCTTCATGCACTTGAACTTATCATCCACTAATTTTAGAATTACTTTAAATATAAAAACCGAACACTATAATTAGTATGGTATAAGTCTTATACACCCATGTAAGTTGTATCAACAACCATGATACAAAATGAACACAAATAAATATATATCACATATATATTAAGTTGTGCTCAAGTGAGAAAAAAAATGCTTAAGTGAACTAATGTTAGTTAATGTAAATTAGTATATCACATATACAATTATACACTAAATTATTAAATCAACACTTGACTTAATAATCCGGCTATATCTCATATAACCGACTAACACATAATGTACCAACTTATCGAATCAACACTTAATTCGATAACCCGGCTATATCTCATATAACCGACCGATACAAAAGTCACGAGAACATAATACGGTATCATATACACGCATTATTCTCGGTCCTGCACATATCACATATGCGCTCCTATTTCGTTTCTCCTGAGCCAGTAAAACCTCTATGTAGGACTCTAAAGACTCGTCAATACGCCGGCAGTAGGTGATGATCACATCAAGCACCCACAAGCCGTCAGCGGTACTAGCTGGACGTAACGGCTACCCGGGTATTAAGCGATCAGAAGATCAGCAAGCAAACCCTCTCCAACTCCTGCAAAAGTCTGACAGTGACACTACCGTACAGTCCGGTCTCCTCGTCTGATATGTCGCATATCAAGTCTAGGGGTGGTAAACGTCAGACCCCAATAACCGATAAGTCATGCCGATATGAGTCTCATAATGGGTCTAGAAACTACTGGTAACACTTACCAGTAAATCTCTAAACCAGCCCTGGCCAGGGACTTCCCTGTTATGGCCAATCGAGCACAGCGCAACATCAACCCCCAATACCGGGAAAGACGAAACCCCTCCTATCGCTCATTGCCTCCATGTGACTCGGGACAGTACCCAAAAACCACCGTTTTGCATGCCCTCTTGGACGTGGTAAGGTGGAAATCAAAGCACAGTGGAAATCACGCAAGACTCTATTACGATCTCGTGTCTACAGACTAACCTGTACCAGTGTCACCAGAGAACTGCCATCTGACGTGAGGTATAATACCATCTGGGAGTTTTCGGCGAGTCCGTCCAGTTTACCCAGTCTCAACTGAGCACCCGTATATCATCTCTGATGTCAAACACCAATGGATATGGGATCATCCATCGCCCATCTATATGGGTCGAGAAGCTATACGCTAGTCTACTCTGGTATATCGATGCCCTGTCTCGATACACCCACGACTAGGGACCTTGAAGGATGTACTTATGGACTACCATGTCCCCACTAGTATGATCTGCATCATAGTCAAGGTAGTCAAGTACACATCCTAAAGGCTTTACCAACATGTAACAGAGAGACAATCGGTGTACACGTTAAGGTAAAGAGTAACCGGATAGCATACTATCATGTCGACCAAGAAAGTCCTCCCTATATATGTCCAAACATCCACTACAATATACATCTCATGTATAGTAATGGCCTCTAGGGCATACATATAACTAACAATCTCCCACTTGCACTAGGGCCATCTGATAACAGTGGTTGTAGTATCTCATACTCAACCATCCCATAAAAGTCTCTCTCTGGGAAAAGGACTGTGAGTGGATCCGTAGCGTTTTCCTCTGAGTCTACTCTCCTAACCTCGATCCCCTGGAGATCAACCATCTCCATGATCAGGTGATACTGCCGTAGAATATGTCTGAGTCACTAATAGGACGGGCGTTCCCAGGCATAAGCCACAACTCCATTGTCACACAATGGTAGGAACGAAGTTCATCTCATGAACTAATATACATCCAGACTGTCTCTTTGGTAGTATCTTTGGTAGTGATGTATCTGTTAGTGTATATGCCCTAGAGGCCATTACTGTATCATATTAGATTGTATATTACTTAATGGAAGCTTGGGATATTCACAGTTGTATAGACAACCTTGCTTAAAATGGTAGTATGCTACTTGGTTTGTTTCTACTTCAATATGTGCATGTGTTTCTTTTAGCATATCGCTTATACATATTAGTAGAGCCCTTAGGATCTTTGCTTGATTACCAGCGTTGTGATGGCAGTCATACTTGTGGGGGCTGGGTAATCTATAAGCACATCCTTATACAGGTCCCTAGTCGTAGGACTATCGAGACAGGGCATCGATACTCCGGAGTAGACTAGCGCATACGCTTCTCATCCCAGCACGGGAGGTGGTCTGTCCCACAGCCATCAGTACGTCGTACTGGAGATAGTATGCGGGTGCTCGTTAGGTTACGAGTACACTGGACAGGACGCGTTGGGAACTGATGGATGGTATTATACCTATCGTCAGTTATCAGTTCCCAGGTGACATGTGTACAGCTTAGTCCGCTGACTTGGCACTGTCGCTTCGCCTCGAGTGTGTTCCCACTGTACGTAGATTACTACCCTACCACAGCTCAAAGGAGTCGTGCAAACAGGTAGTAGTTGGATGCAGTCCCGAAGCACTTGGAGGCAGTGACGGTTAGACAGGATTCGTCTCTCCCGGTATTGGGGGTTGACATCGCGCTGTGTCTAGGAGAGCCATTACACGAGTAGTCCCTGGCCAGGACAAGCGATATATACTGGTAGGTTTCCAGTGTTATCTCAGCGTGTTTTGGGCTACACTCCGACACGACTTGTACCGCTATTAGGAGACTGACGTTCGCCACCCCCTAGGCCCGCCATGCGATGTATCAGACGAACAGACCGGACTATACGGAGATTGTCACATACAGGCTCAGTAGGAGTTCGGATAGGTTTATCTCATCGGCCTTCTTGTCGACATCTACCTGGGGACCGTTACGCACAGGTAGTGCCGCTTGCGGTCTGTGGTTAAACCCACTGCTAGCGTAGTGTCGAGTCTTTAGAGTCCCACACAGAGAGTTTCCCTGCACTGAGCGAAACGTGTAGAGGCCGTATGGTTTTACGGCAGGGCTGCGATCACTTGCGTATACTTGTGTGCGTATGTTGTTCGGGCAGGCAATACTAGTGGGCTTTGGTTTAAGCCGGATTCTAGTATTGCACAGATGGATTTTTTTTATCTTCTGTGCATTTGCATTCTACGGAATGCGGATGCGGGTGTGTATGCACAGATTTGCGGAGTGGAGAAGGAGGAGGTGCCTCATTAGGGTTTTGACAGTTGGTTCGGTCAAAACCATTATGAGTCGGGGACATTATTTACTAATCCTTTTATTGATAATTATGTTATGGCTAATTACATTGACCATTTGACCATCTTGACTTTGTTGACCGTTTGACCAAAGTTGACTAGGATCTTCTTGAAAGGTCTAAAGTATTCTTTGGTTTTCTTTTTCCTTTTTGTTATGAAAATGGTCATGTCATTAGTGCCATCAACTTTATCATGATAGGATTAGTAATGATGAAAATGAGTATTATTGCAACCATGGTTGTGTTTTCTCTTGGTTAAGATTTTCATTTGTTCATTCTCATTCTCTCTCATAGAAAAGAAATGAGAAACATTTCCATGGTTGCTCCTGTTAGTTATGTATATGCCCTAGAGGCCATTGTTGTACATATGATGTATATTATGATGGATGCTTGGATATATACAGAGAGGACTTTCTTGCTCGTCATGATAGTATGCTATTTGGTTTCACTTTATCTTAACATGTTGACTTGTATTGGTTTACTGTCTTTCTCTCACATGTTGATAAAGCCCTTAGGATATGTACTCGACTACTGGGATTATGATGAGATCATACTAGTGGGGCCACGGTAGTCGATGAGTACATCCTATAAATGTTCCTAGTCGAGGGTATATCGAGACAGGGCATCGATACACCAGAGTAGACTAGCGTATACGCATCTTGACCCATATGATGGGCGATGGATGATCCCATATCCATCGGTGTTTGACATCAAAGATGGTGTACGGGTGCTCAGTGGAGACTGGGTACACTGGACGGACTCGCCAAGAACTCCCAGTTGGTGATATACCACACGTCAGATGGCAGTTCTCCGGTGACACTGGTACAGGGTAGTCTGTAGACCCGAGATCGTCATAGAGTCTTGTGTGATTCCCACTGTGCTTTGATTTCCACCTTACCACGTCCAAGAGGGCGTGCAAAACGGTGGCTTTTGGGTACAGTCCCGAATCACATGGAGGCAATGAGCGATAGGAGGGGATTCGTCTCTCCCGGTATAGGGAGTTGATGTTGTGCTGTGTTCGATTGGCTATAACTGGAAGTCCCTGGCCAGGGCTGATGTAGAGATATACTGGCAAGTGTTACCAGTAGTTTCTCGACCTGTTATGAGCCTCATATCGACACGACTTATCGGTTACTGGGGTCTGATGTACACCACCCCTAGACTTGATATGCGACATATCGGACGAACAGACCGGACTGTACGGGAGTGTTACTGATTGGATTCACAGGAGAACGGACAGGCTAGCTTGTTGATCTTCTGATCGCTCAATACCTGGGTGGCTGTTACGTTTAGCTGACCGCTTGCAGCTTGTGGGTGTTTGATATGATCATCACCTGCTACCGGCGTATTGACGATTCTTTAGAGTCCTACACAGAGGTTTCTTGGCTCAGGCGAAACGGAGTAGAGGCACATATGTGATATGTGCAGGACCGAGGATAATGCGATATGAGATACCGTATTATATTCTCGTGATATTTAGATATGAATCGGGACATCGGATCAAGTATTGATTCGATGAATCGGTACATGATATATTAGTCGGTTATATTCGATATAGCCGGATCGTTGGATCAAGTGTTGATTCGATGATTTAATGTATAATGATATATATGATATATTGTATTACATTATTTAATATTGGCTCGCTTTTTTATTTCATTTTCTCACTGGATGACACATTGATATATATGCGATATATGTTAATTGTATTATTTTCTTTTGTTGCAAATATATAATATATATGTGATATATATTATTGTAACATGATATGATTTATTATTAAACATGTTTAAGGATGATTAAATGGGATTAGGGTTTGATTAGGGTTAGCTTTTTCAAGTTCATTCTAGAAGGATTCTATTTTGTCTTGGTTAAGATATTATGGTTGATCTTTATCTTTAACCTAACCAAACCCTAACCCTAGTTTATTCTCTACAAAGTTTAAGACTCTCATCCTTGACCATGGTTCAATAATCAATCATATACATTTCTTTTCTATTCATCACAAAAGGAATTATCCTTTCATTATCATCTTCTTCTCTCTTGAGTTAAAAAGAAAAAGCTTACTAGAAATTCTTTTCGTGATGATAAATTGTGAGAAAGTGAATTAAAAAGAAAGCATAAATACTACTCCCTCATCCTCATCTCATCTAGCCCATGAGATTAGGGTGTTCATCTCTATAGAGTGAGAAAGCTTGGGTTTTTGCAACTTCGACGTAGATCATCGGAGATTCGGAACACTTCAAGCTAGCATGGATCGTTCGAGTCGTGAAGCCTCTCTTGAGTCCGGGAGATCGTGGATCGCGGCAAAGAGACTTCTACTCGGAGCTTGTGAAGCGAAGAAGCGGAGTACAAAGGTTGTAATCCCTCATACTTAGATAAAAAGTTGTTATCTTGCATGCTAAACCCTAATAATCTAGCAAAGATCCCGTCTTTGGGTTGTTCGGCACATGTAGAATTTTATTCGGGCATATTTGATGCTTTATGAACCTTCACTAGTGTGCCTAGGAACCCTACAGTGGTATCAGAGCCTAGCTAGAGCATTAGGCAACGTGTTTACGAAGTTAAAACTCCGATCGAATCCGAACCGACAAAATTTACCCCCTCTCTGGAAATTTTTCAAAATCTGGGATTTTTCTGAATTAAAAATACCTGAAAAATACAGCAAGGAAAAATAAGAAATTCGGTAAAAAAATTATCCTCTGATCCGTACAAACCGCCGCGGAACCGCGGCCGTACCTTGCTTGGGCCGCGGAAACGCGGCAGTATGAGGAGATCAAGGAGTAATTTTTTCACAGAAATTCCTAGTTTCGTGATATATATTTTATGGGTATTTTTATTCTGACTCAAGTGTTGAGTATTCTGGAGTTTGCTTTGTAATCATAGATTCGATCGGAATATTTAAATTCGTTTTTATTTCCGGATATTTAGAAACTGTTAAACTATTTGAACGGATATCATTAACTCACTGTTTCCCGGCACGGCAAACTTTCAAGTGTTGAATTTTTATCGGGTTTAAATCTTTCGGAAAAATTGTACAAGTTAAGCGGTGGACCCTCTAGAAGACAACAAACCTTAACTCGATTATGTGACTGTCTTGAACTGCCTTTTGAACCTTCGGGTTTGGGGCAGTACGGCATGCCACATGTGAGGCGTTGGCTTGACCCTTCTACGGCTGGATCACTGGTACTGTGACATATTCTGGGATTATTTGAACTCTGCTCAAGTGTTGAACACTTTGGGAAATTTTGGGTATTTGATTATCTGTTCGAAAAGTTTAATACTGTCTATTTATCTGGAATGTGATACAATGTGTGGAATTCATTGTGTTGGGCATGAAATGCGAAGTATATGATATTTCGGATTTACGATGTCTAAAGTGATTGTGGATTCCAAATATTGTAGTTTTACAATTTCTTTTCTGTGACCGTAAGTGTAGTATGTAGTTGTATTGCCGGTTTTCGTTGCTATACATTGACGACAATCGGTGTATGCATACTTACTTACGTTGATGATATGAGATATTATGTGTTGCTGAGATATGATGTGCAGGATTGTCGCGATTGAATAGCCGGGGGTTTTATGTGAGATGAGAGTTTTATATTTTCATTCATGTAAATTCAAATATAATGTAATATTCTTTTATTTTGGGCACTTCCAGGTTGAGGTTGATGCCACCAGTGTTGTAAATTATTTACTTTTCCGCATTAGGAAGGACCCAAGGAGGGGAGCACAGGTGACCGGCTTATGGTGTTCAGTGGGAGGCCATCTCGAGGAGTCAAGACCGGGTCTCCTAAACTCCAGAATTGGTAGGGTCGCTTGCCGCTCTCGTAGGGGTCCAGGGTGTGGGCTTGGCTATTCATCGCGACTGTGGAATCCGTATTTTCTATTATTGGCTAAGTACTAAATACGGACATCCTAGTATATCCCACATTATATCTATGTTTCTGCTGTGATATCTGTGATGTGATCATTTGATATGTTCTGATGGATACAGTATATAGTATATATGATATATTATATAGACGTTACTTATGTTTTACACCCGCACTAGCCCTGCCCTGCTTTGTCGTTAGTTACCTAACCTAACGGTGCACGAGGGGACATCGAGGCGAATGCAGATGGCATAAGTGTACGTCGTATTTATCCGTGATGCTTAGGAAGCATAAGCTGATGGGATTTTTTTATTAATGAGATTAATAAAAAGAAAAAGAAACCTAAAAGATGTTGTAGAATCAAAACTTTATAAAAGGGTAGCTACAGTTTTGCTTTGCATAGTGGTATATATGATATACCCTGCAGCTTATTCGATGAGGAAAGAGCCGAGATCCCTTCACCGGGAGTGACCTCTTTAGTGAAACTGGCAGATGCTACAAAACCCGGTTTGTCTTTTGATTGCTTTTAGAGTTTTGCTTTGCACAGTGATATATATGATATGTCATGCACCTTATTCGATGAGGAAAGAGCCGAGATCCCTTCACCGGGAGTGACCTCTTTAGCAAAACTAAGAAAGCCTAAAAAACACTCCTTTTTCAAAAACTACTCTATTCTACGACGATATCAAGTTCATTACGCTCAGGGTTTTCTGAAAAACCTGCATAGCCCTCCGTCATTTCAAATAGATATTATTTAGTATTCGTGCTATGTTTGTTGACTTAGTTAAGGCATAGTGTACGGTAGCTAAGTAATGTTTATCTGCTAAAACATGAGATGTGATTGGATTAGGGTATTCGTACGGCCTTGTTGACTCAGTTAAGGGTCGTACGGGTGGGTTTAATTCAATCGGGAAATGTACGGGTTGAACTTAACTTGCGATTTATGGTTTGTTGACTTAGTTAAGGTCATAGATCGCTAGGGGCAAAATATTATCGGGAATTTCAAGTGTTGAAATTTGCAATGAGATTGCATACCTTCTATGAGATAGTTGGATCTCGATACCCACTGCGAGTAAGAGTTACTCCTGGGAGAGTTTTACACAGGACAATTAGTCGATCAAGTAGGTGTCTAGAAAAGTGTTAACGGGGTTACGCCTCTGGGAAAACGAGGTTTACTTTAATTAGGTCCGTGCGAAAGCACGGGGAACCTCCCTCAAAGTACCGACACTGATCTGGCTGAAAGATTGACGAAATTGTAGGGTGTAATTAATCCCGGCTAATCTTACCTTTTAGGGTTTGAAGGTAGATTTGATAAAAACAGTGGGAGACATCCTGATTAGATAAGATAATAACCAATCTAATCTTGCAAGAGCATACGCTAAAGTGTTTTCTTCTCTCTCTCTCCAGGTAGCGACCATGTCAGGCCATAATCAAGATAATAATATGGATGTATTGACTGAACCTGCTTATTATACTGAGCAGGGGAATGTTGGACCCGTTCTTTCTTATAAGAGTTATAAGACTGAACAGGAAATAGGAGAATATCTGGATTCTCACGCCGCCCAAAAGAACATGCATGTTGATGCATCTTCTTCAGGTGTGTTAGTTATTGAGAACTGTTTCTCAGTTCACCCTACGTCCTGGGTATTGGATACCGGATCAGGATCCCTTATATGTAAATTGTTACATGGGCTACGTAAAGGTAGAGAACTGGGAAAAGG
This sequence comes from Agapanthus africanus, assembly GCA_030015575.1. Classification (NCBI taxonomy): domain Eukaryota; kingdom Viridiplantae; phylum Streptophyta; class Magnoliopsida; order Asparagales; family Amaryllidaceae; genus Agapanthus; species Agapanthus africanus. The sequence continues at coordinate 301,263,694 of CM057341.1, forward strand.
TGATCATTCCGTTCAAGTAGGGAACGGTGCAAGTATTGCAGCCAAAGCAGTTGGCGAATATCACCTTGTATTACCAAGTCGTAATACACTGATTCTAAATGAGTGCTATTATATACCGAACATGATGTGCAATATTATATCAGTTTCTTTATTAAGTAAAGAAGGATATAATTTTGTAGTAAAGGATAATGTTATGAACATATTCCTAGATCAAAAGTTGATTGCATCAGGCTCGTTACATAATGGCATATTCATTCTGAATCAGAACACGGTCCTGAATATACAAAACACACACAAGAGGAAAAGTTCAGATATGAACGAATCCTATTTGTGGCATTGTAGACTTGGTCATATCAATGCGACACGACTGGCTAAGTTACATAAGGATGGTTATTTGAATCCGTTCGAATTATCATCTTATGATACTTGCCATTCATGTCTCAAAGGAAAAATAACCAAAGCTCCGTTTAGTGGACACGGAGAAAGAGTTACTGAACTCTTAGGACTAATACATAGTGATGTATGTGGTCCCATGTCTACGCATGCCAAGAACGGTTCTTCCTACTTCATTACATTCACTGACGATCTCTCTAGATTCGGACATATGTTTTTGATGAAACACAAGTCTGAAGCTTTTGAGAAATTCAGAGAATATAAGCACGAAGTAGAGAACCAAACGGGCAAAAGTATTAAGATTCTTCGATCTGATCGAGAAGGTGAATACTTAAGCAGTGAGTTCCTAGATTATCTAAAAGAGAATGGGATTCTCTCTCAGCTTACTCCTCCTTATACACCACAGCACAACGGTGTATCGGAACGAAGGAATCGGACCCTATTAGATATGGTGCGATCTATGATGAGCGATGCTGAGTTACCTATTTCCTTTTGGGGGTATGCGCTTGAGACAGCCATATACATATTGAATCTAGTTCCGTCTAAATCTGTACCTACCACACCATATGAGATATGGAGTGGGAAGAGACCATATTTTCAACGAGTTAAGATATGGGGTTGTCCGGCCTATGTCAAAAGACAAAATCCAGACAAACTCGAGGCACGATCAGTTCTTTGCAAATTTGTGGGATATCCTAAGAATTCTCAAGGATATATTTTCTATCACGCTGAGGAACAAAAAGTGTTTGTTTCTCAATATGCCACCTTTTTAGAAAAGGAATTTCTTGCAAAAGAAATTAGTGGCAAAGAGGTAGAGCTGGAAGAGGTTCCAGAAACACAAATTGCAACTGAAGATTTAGTAGAACCAGAGGATTCAGTAGTACCCGACGAACCCCAGCCTCTCCGCCGATCTAGCAGGGTTTCTCATCCACCTGAGAGATACTACGGTTTTCTCATTGATGGTGGAAGCGGGGATTGCATCATGGAAGATGATGACCCGACTAGTTTCGAGCAGGCCATCACAAGTGGTGACTCTGTAAAATGGCTGGATGCAATGCGATCTGAGATGGAATCCATGTACACCAATAAAGTATGGATTTTGGAAAATGCTCCTGAAGGGGTAAAACCCATTGGGAGCAAGTGGATTTTTAAAAAGAAATTTGCTGTAGATGGAAAAGTTGAGACTTTCAAAGTTAGACTTGTAGCAAAGGGATTTCGTCAACGACAGGTGTGGATTATGACGAAACCTTTTCTCCAGTGGCTATGCTTAAGTCCATCCGGATCTTACTTGCCATTGCTGCATACCATGACTACGAAATCTGGCAAATGGATGTTAAGACCGCCTTTCTAAATGGTGATTTAGAAGAGTGCATGTACATGACTCAGCCAGAGGGCTTCGTAGATAGTGGGAGCAGCGAAAAGGTGTGCAAACTGCTTAAATCCATTTATGGGTTAAAGCAAGCATCGCGGAGTTGGAACATCTACTTTGATGTTGTAGTCAAAGAGTTTGACTTCATCAAAAACATAGATGAACCTTGTATCTATAAGAAGGTAGCAGAGACTAAGGTTGTCTTCCTCGTATTGTACGTGGATGACATACTCTTGATAGGAAATGATATTCCTATACTGCAATCAGTCAAGCTCTTCTTATCACAAAGATTCTCAATGAAAGATCTAGGTGATGCCTCATGCATATTGGGGATTAGGATCTATAGAGATAGATCCAAACGGATACTGGGATTGTCCCAATCCAGGTACATTGACACCATACTAAAGAGGTTTAGTATGGAAGAATCCAAGCGTGGGAACCAACCCATGATCTCTGGACTCACTCTCTCCAAAGAGATGTCTCCCAAGACTGATTTGGAGAGAGCTCGCATGCAAGGGATACCCTATGCTTCGGCAGTAGGCTCTATCATGTATGCGATGCTATGTACCAGACCCGATGTAGCATACTCACTAAGTGTAGTGAGTCGGTATCAAGCAGATCCTGGAGAGAGTCACTGGACAACTGTGAAGAACATTCTCAAATACTTGCGAAGGACTAGAGATATGTTCTTGGTGTATGGTAACGGAGAACTCCGGGTGGAGTCCTTTACCGATTCCAGCTTCCAAAGTGATAAGGACGACTCTAAGTCGCATTCGGGATTTGTCTTTACCCTCAATGGAGGGGCCGTATGTTGGAAGAGTTCCAAACAGGATACCGTTGCAGACTCGACGATGGAGGCTGAATACATCGCTGTCAACGATGCTGCCAAAGAGGCTGTCTGGATGAAGAAGTTCATCACTGAACTTGGTGTGGTTCCATCCATTGTACATCCAATACCTCTGTATTGCGATAACAATGGAGCTGTGGCTTTGGCCAAGGAACCCAGATCCCATCAGAAATCCAGATATATTCTGAGGCGGTATCACCTGATCAGGGAGATAGTTGATCGCCGGGAGATCGAGGTCAGGAGAGTAGATACGAAGGACAACACTGCGGATCCACTCACGAAGGCCATTCCCCAGATACAGTTTGAGAGATTATTCGGGATGCTAGGTATAAGATACTACAGCAGCTGGCCTTAGTGCAAGTGGGAGATTGTTAGTTATGTATATGCCCTAGAGGCCATTGTTGTACATATGATGTATATTATGATGGATGCTTGGATATATACAGAGAGGACTTTCTTGCTCGTCATGATAGTATGCTATTTGGTTTCACTTTATCTTAACATGTTGACTTGTATTGGTTTACTGTCTTTCTCTCACATGTTGATAAAGCCCTTAGGATATGTACTCGACTACTGGGATTATGATGAGATCATACTAGTGGGGCCACGGTAGTCGATGAGTACATCCTATAAATGTTCCTAGTCGAGGGTATATCGAGACAGGGCATCGATACACCAGAGTAGACTAGCGTATACGCATCTTGACCCATATGATGGGCGATGGATGATCCCATATCCATCGGTGTTTGACATCAAGGATGGTGTACGGGTGCTCAGTGGAGACTGGGTACACTGGACGGACTCGCCGAGAACTCCCAGTTGGTGATATACCACACGTCAGATGGCAGTTCTCCGGTGACACTGGTACAGGGTAGTCTGTAGACCCGAGATCGTCATAGAGTCTTGTGTGATTCCCACTGTTCTTTGATTTCCACCTTACCACGTCCAAGAGGGCATGCAAAACGGTGGCTTTTGGGTACAGTCCCGAATCACATGGAGGCAATGAGCGATAGGAGGGGATTCGTCTCTCCCGGTATAGGGAGTTGATGTTGTGCTGTGTTCGATTGGCTATAACTGGAAGTCCCTGACCAGGGCTGATGTAGAGATATACTGGTAAGTGTTACCAGTAGTTTCTCGACCTGTTATGAACCTCATATCGACACGACTTATCGGTTACTTGGGTCTGACGTATACCACCCCTAGACTTGATATGCGACATATCGGACGAACAGACCGGACTGTACGGGAGTGTTACTGATTGGATTCACAGGAGAACGGACAGGCTAGCTTGTTGATCTTCTGATCGCTCAATACCTGGGTGGCTGTTACGTTTAGCTGACCGCTTGCAGCTTGTGGGTGTTTGATATGATCATCACCTGCTACCGGCGTATTGACGATTCTTTAGAGTCCTACACAGAGGTTTCTTGGCTCAGGCGAAACGGAGTAGAGGCACATATGTGATATGTGCAGGACCGAGGATAATGCGATATGAGATACCGTATTATATTCTCATGATATTTAGATATGAATCGGGACATCGGATCAAGTGTTGATTCGATGAATCGGTACATGATATATTAGTCGGTTGTATTCGATATAGCCGGATCATTGGATCAAGTGTTGATTCGATGATTTAATGTATAATGATATATATTATATATTGTATTACATTATCTAATATTGACTCGCTTTATTATTTCATTTTCTCACTGGATGATACACTGATATATATGCGATATATGTTAATTGTATTATTTTCTTTTGTTGCAAATATATAATATATATGTGATATATATTATTGTGACATGATATGATTTATTGTTAAATATGTTTAAGGATGATTAAATGGGATTAGGGTTTGATTAGGGTTAGCTTTTTCAAGTTCATTCTAGAAGGATTCTATTTTGTCTTGGTTAAGATATTATGGTTGATCTTTATCTTTAACCTAACCAAACCCTAACCCTAGCTTATTCTCTACAAAGTTTAAGACTCTCATCCTTGACCATGGTTCAATAATCAATCATATACAATTATTTTCAATTCATCACAAAAGGAATTATCCTTTCATTATCATCTTCTTCTCTCTTGAGTTAAAAAGAAAAAGCTTACTAGAAATTCATTTTGTGATGATAAATTGTGAGAAAGTGAATTAAAAAGAAAGCATAAATACTACTCCCTCATCCTCATCTCATCTAGCCCATGAGATTAGGGTGTTCATCTCTATAGAGTGAGAAAGCTTAGGTTTTTGCAACTTCGACGTAGATCATCGGAGATTCAGAACACTTCAAGCTAGCATGGATCGTTCGAGTCGTGGAGCCTCTCTTGAGTCCGGGAGATCGTGGATCGCAGCAAAGAGACTTCTACACGGAGCTTGTGAAGCGAAGGAGCGGACTACAAAGGTTGTAATCCCTCACACTTAGATAAAAAGTTGTTATCTTGCATGCTAAACCCTAATAATCTAGCAAAGATCCCGTCTTTGGGTTGTTCGGCACATGTAGAATTTTATTCGGGCATGTTTGATGCTTTATGAACCTTCACTAGTGTGCCTAGGAACCCTACAGCTCCTCCTTCTTCCTCCTCTTGATTCTTCCTTTAATTTCATGTGTTGAGAGAAAAAGGATTCCACTTGACAAAACCATCCCTCTACAACTTCTACACAACCTAAGGCTTCTAGACTAGCGATCTCGTCGCCCTAGTTGCCTCGGCTCGAGGTGGAGCTCGGTGTACAGCTCTCGGGTGGATCGTCTTCGACTCAAGAAGGCCGCGGAGGTGCCCAAGGTCCGAATCGACGCTTGGAGCTTGGATGGACGAGCGGGACAGCGGAATGAAGACCCGAAGGACTGGTTTCGTGAGGTATACTTTCTACAGCATAGTAGTTAAAGCCTCTAGTTGTTTACTAGTTTCTAGTTTAGCAAAGATCCGTGCTTTAAGTCCATGTTGCCTTGCGCCAAATTATTGTTTTTCGTCGTTTCCGCCTCCCCGTAAGAACCGGGATGAGCAACGTGGACTTATAGTGGTATCAGAGCCTAGCTAAACTAGAAACTAGTAAATTAGCAAAGTGTTTAGAACATCGATCGGAAAAAGTCGCAAAACACGTCCGCAAAACCTTAAGTTTCTGTCGATTTTCATACTGCTCAAAAGGTGATTTAAAATATATGAAAAATCGTCTCAGGATTTTGTGAAAACACTGCAGAAAAACGATCCAGTGAATCGATCAAACGACCGCGGTTCCGCGGCAATGACATGCCCATTGCCGCGGTTCCGCCGCGGTTTTGACTCGGCACTGGATCAGGTTTTGTGCAGTGTTTTAGTTTGGCTGTTTTGGGATTTTTAATGCATGTTTTTTCCACCCAGTTTTTCCAGAGAGCAAATTGACTTTTGGGTTGCTTAAAAATCCGTATTTTGATCGGTATTCCGTACACTTTGGCTAATGGATATTATCTGTGATGTGATATATGTATTAAACGTCTACTAATCGCTATAAGTCGATTAGTGGGGGTTATACTGTAAGTCGATGTACTACACCCCAATACTTGTGGGGAGGCGGAATTTTCAAAAACGAACTTGTTTAGTGAACGAACATCGACTAACCGCTTGAATCGAAGCTAAACTATAAATAACCAAACACAAAGTGTTTCTAAACTACTGTGTTTAGGGATTATACCTAATGAACCAACTCCTTCGTCTTTACGATCTCCTTGTCCTCCTCGGCCTTCTCTTTGTAGTAGACAATCCACCCGAGAGCAAAACTCCAAGCTTAGCCTCTAAACTTGAGGCAACTAACCTTCTTGGATTGCTAATCAAAGAAGATAGATGAGATAGAGTGAGGGTTATGGATTGTTTAGTCTAGCTAATCCTAGTTCTCAACACATGAGAGGTGAGGATTAGGGTTTGAAGAGAGAGAGCTTGAGGAGAGAGAATGTGTAGATGATAATAATAAGAGAATAGTGAGTCAAGAAGATATATATCAAGCATTTCTTTTATGAAGAAAAGAATAAGAAATGAATTTAGCAACCATGCTTGAAAATATCTAGTGATGATTCATTATAATGACAAAAGACTTCTATGAATCATCAAGGTGACTCACTAATCACAATCATTTCATATGCCACCTTAACCTCCTTAGTCACCACCTTCTAGAAGCTTCCCGCATAATTACGAGAACGCCCCTCCTTTCCGCAAAAATACGGAAAAACTTTAGACTGTAAAAATCCAATAACCAGATACCAGTAACTGGCTTAAACCAAAGCCGACTGGTAAAAGCTGTCCGAAAGTCGTACGTGCGTAAATACACGTATGCGTCCGAACCCTTGTCGTAAAATCATACGACCTCTATATCATTTTGCCTGGAATAGGAAACTCTCTGTGTGGGACTTTAGAGACTCGACTACTACGCTGGCAGTGGGTTTAACCATAGACCGCAAGCGGCACTAGCTGTACGTAACGGTCCCCAGGTAGTTGTCGATAAGAAGGCCGATGAGGAAACCCATCCGAACTCCTACTGAGTCTGATGTGATAATCTCCATACAGTCCGGTCCGTTCGTCCAAGACTATCGCATATCGGGCCTAGGGGGGCGGCAAGCGTCAGTCCCCTAATAGCGGTATAAGTCGTGTCGGAGGGAAGCCCATTACACCCTGAGAAACTACTGGAACCTACCAGCAAATCTCGCTTGCCCTGGCCAGGGACTTTGCGTAATGGCTCTCTAACACAGCACGATATCTACTCCTAATACCGGGAGGGACGAATCCTGTCTAACCGCCACTGCCTCCAAGTGCTCGGGACTGCACCCAACTGCTACCTGTTTGCACGACTCCTTTGAGCCGTGGTAGGGTAGCAATCTAAGAACAGTAGGACACACTCGAGGCGAAGTAGCAGTGTCAAGTCTGCGGACTATGCTGTACTCATGTCACCTGGGAACTGTTCACTGACGACTGGTATAAAACCAACCAACAGTTCCCTGTGAGTCCTGTCCGGTATACCCGTAACCTAACGAGCACCTGCATACTATCTCCAGTACGACGTACTGACGGTTGTGGGACAGACCATCTCCCCAACTGGGATGAGAAGCGTACACACCAGTCTACTCCGGAGTATCGATGCTCTGTCTCGATAATCCAACGACCAGAGACCTGAATAAGGATGTGCTTATAGACTACCCAGCCCCCACTAGTGTGACTGCCATCACAACGCTGGTAGACAAACAAGATTCTAAGAGCTCTATCAATACGTACACTCACATATTAAGATAGAAAAACCAAGTAGCATACTACTATGTTTAGCAAGACTGTTATATACATGTGAATATCCCAAGCTTCCATTAAGTAATATACAAACTAGTATGATACAGTAATGGTCTTCTAGGGCATAAACACTAACAATCTCCCACTTGCACTAGGGCCATGTACTGGCATATCGTAGACCGATGATCTCGAGTAGCCTCTCGAACTGAATCTGGGGTAGGGCCTTCGTGAATGGATCAGCAATGTTCTCTTCAGAAGCAACTCTCCGAACCTCGATCTCCTGACGATCAATGATCTCCCTGATCAGGTGATACCGCCTTAAGATGTGTCTGGACTTCTGATGGGACCTTGGTTCCTTCGCTAAAGCTATAGCTCCGTTGTTGTCGCAATACAGAGGTATTGGATCAACTATGGTAGGAACCACCTGAAGTTCTGTTAGGAACTTCTTCATCCAGACTGCTTCTTTTGCGGCATCGCAAGCAGCTATATACTCCGCTTCCATCGTCGAGTCAGCAACGGTGTCCTGCTTGGAGCTCTTCCAGCACACCGCCCCTCCGTTGAGGGTAAAGACATAACCCGACATAGACTTGGAATCGTCCTTATCACTCTGAAAGCCGGAATCAGCAAAGGCCTCCAACCTGAGGTCTTTTCCGCCGTAAACCAAGAACATCTCCTTAGTCCTTCTTAGGTACTTGAGAATGTTCTTTACTGCTATCCAGTGCTTCTCCCCTGGGTCTGACTGATACCGGCTTACCACGCTCAGTGCGTAAGCTACATCTGGTCTGGTACACAACATCGCATACATTATAGAGCCTACCGCAGAAGCGTAGGGTATAATAGACATGCGTTCCCTTTCCAAATCAGTCTTGGGAGACATCTCTTTGGAGAGGGTGATTCCGTGACAAGCCGGTAGATTACCGCGCTTAGAATCTTCCATACTGAATCTTTTCAGTACAGTGTCGATATACCTGGACTGCGAAAGTCCCAACATCCTCTTAGATCTATCACGATAGATCCGGATCCCCAGAATGTAAGAGGCATCACCCAGGTCTTTCATGGAGAACCTGTGTGACAAGAATCCTTTGACAGATTGTAGCATAGGAATGTCATTTCCTATCAATAGAATGTCATCCACGTACAAGACGAGGAATACGACACTTCTGGCTACAACTTTACTATATATGCACGGTTCATCTGGATTTTTGATAAAGTCATATTCTTTGACTGTCTCATCAAAACAGATGTTCCAACTCCGCGATGCCTGCTTTAGTCCATAAATGGACTTAAGCAGCTTGCATACTTTTCCGCTGCTCCCACTCTGATTGAAACCCTCTGGCTGATCCATATAGACGCTCTCTTCTAAATTTCCATTCAGAAAAGCCGTCTTTACGTCCATCTGCCAGATTTCATAATCATGGAAGGCAGCAATAGCAAGAAGGACCCGAATGGATTTGAGCATAGCCACTGGAGAAAAAGTTTCATCATAGTCCAAACCAGGTCTTTGACGAAAACCCTTTGCAACAAGTCTAGCCTTATAGGTTTCCACCTGTCCATCTACACCAATCTTTTTCTTGAAGATCCATTTGCATCCTATGGGTTTTACCCCATCTGGAGCAAAGTCCAAAGTCCATACTTTGTTGGTGTACATGGACTCCATCTCGGTCCGCATTGCATCTAGCCATCGTACCGAGTCGCCGCTCTGGATGGCCTGCTGGAAGTCAGTAGGTTCATCATCATCTATGATACAATCCTCTCTATCCCCATCTATGAGAAAACCGTAGTATCTCTCAGGCGGATGAGACGGCTTACTACTCCTGCGAAGGGGTGCGGGAATGTCCTGTTCTTCTTGAACTACCGGTTCTACCAAACTTTCAGTATTAGTTTGTGGTTCTGGAATTTCTTCCAGTTCTATTTCGCTCCCACTTGATTCCTTTTCTAAAAACTGATGTTCTAGAAAATGGACATTACGAGAAACAAATACCTTTTGTTCCTCTGCGTAATAGAATAGATATCCTCTGGAGTTCTTTGGATATCCCATAAACTTACACTTTACTGATCGTGCCTCGAGCTTGTCCACATGCTGCTTTTTAACAAAAGCCGGACATCCCCAAATCTTTACATACTGTAGATGGGGTTTCTTCCCGCTCCACATCTGATATGGAGTGGTAGGCACAGTCTTGGTAGGAACCATGTTCAAAAGATATGCCGCTGATTCTAGCGCATAGCCCCAGAAAGATCGCGGTAACTCAGCATTACTCATCATGGATCGTACCATATCCAATAGGGTTCAATTCCGTCTCTCCGATACACCGTTATGCTGTGGAGTGTATGGAGGAGTAAGCTGAGAGAGAATTCCTTTCTCTTTTAGGTAACCAAGGAACTCGGCACTCAAGTATTCACCACCTCGATCAGATCTAAGTGTCTTGATACTTTTGCCGGTTTGGTTTTCTACTTCATTCTTATACTCTCGGAATTTCTCAAAAGCCTCGGATTTATGTTTCATCAGATAAATGAATCCGTATCTTGAGTAATCATCCGTGAAAGTAATGAAATAGGAAAAACCACCTCTTGCATGTGTAGACATCGGACCGCATACATCACTGTGTATGAGTCCTAAGAGCTCGCTCGCTCTTACTCCTTGTCCAGTAAATGGAGTCTTTGTCATCTTTCCTTTGAGACAAGATTGACAAGTGTCATAAGTTTGATATTCGAACGAATCCAAATATCCTTCTCTATGCAACTTAGTCAACCTTCTCTCATTGATGTGACCCAGTCTACAATACCATAAGAAAGCTTTATTTAAATCTGGAGACTTTCTTTTTAGTGTGTTCTGGACATTGAAAATTTGGAGTTGGTTTAAAACATATATACCGTTATTTAGAGTACCGGACCCAATCAAACCATGATTAAGGTGGATGTTGACAACATCTCTTACAAACGTGAAATCATAACCTTTATTTGATAACAAGGAAACTGATATGATATTACACGTTAAGCTTGGTACAAAATAACAGTTATGTAAAACCAAAATGTGTCCACTCGTCAATCCTAGGTAATAATCCCCGACGGACACAGCTCCCACGCTAGCTCCGTTAGCAACCCTGAGGATCATATCACCTTCCTTCAGCACTCTACGGTTTCTCAGTGCCTGCAATGAATTGCAAATATGAGATCCTGATCCGATATCCAATACCCAGGAAGTAGAGTTGATTGACAGACAATTCTCAATTACAAACACACCTGAAGTCGAAGCCACAGCTTGCTTCGGTTCCTGGTTCTTGGCGTTCCACGCCTTGCAATCCTTCTTCCAGTGCCCTTTCCTGTGACAATGGAAGCACTCATCCTGGCCCACTACCGGTACCGCAAACTTTTTCTTTCCCTTCTTTCCCACCTTACTAACACCTCCTCTAGGTTTGGGTGCGGCCTTCTTCTTCCTTCCTTTGGCCCTAGCCTTGGACCCGGAAGAAGATGCACCGCCAACAAACATAGCGGGTGTTTCCCTTGCCTTCTGCAAGGTGCCCTCTGCACTCCTTAACATGTTCAGGAGTTCCGCAAGTTCAACTTCTTTTCCTTGAAGATTGAAGTTGAGGATAAACTGGGCGTAGGTGGGAGGAAGGGACTGGAGAATAAGGTCTGTATAGAGCTCATTATCTAAAGTCGTCCCAAGGTCTGCGAGCTCTTCAATATAGCCGATCATCTTTAGGACATGTTCACCTACCGATGACCCGACAGCCAACCTCGCTCGAAACAAGTTCTTAGAGGTCTCGTATCTTGCTATACGAGATTGCTCTCCATAAAGTTCCTTTGTATGGAGAAATATGTCATCTAGGGTCATATCCTCGTGCCTCCTCTGATGTTCATTGTTCATTGAGGCAAGCACGATGCACTTGGCTCTCGCGCAATCTAAATCCCAGGTTTTGCGGATTTCCTTATCCGCATTGCTGGATTTGGGACCAGGGACAGCAGGTGCCGTAGCGGTGAGGATGTACCCCAATTTGTCATAGGTCAAAGCCATTTTGACATTCCGCAGCCAATCTTTATAGTTTGGCCCTGTCAGTATATTTTTCTCTAAAAGTAACTTAAGTCCAGTCATTTTCAGGGTCGCTGCAATTAGGAGAGAGAGAAGAAAACTCTTTAGCATGATGCCCTTGCAAGTTTAGAGTGGTTTTTAGTTTATCTAAACTGGATGGCTCCCACTGTTTCTCGAATCCTTCCTCAAACCATAAAAGAAGAATTACCCAGGACTATTCTCACCGTACAATACTTGCTTAACCGTTCAGCCAGACCAGTGTCGATACTTCGAGGGAGGTTTTCCAACGCTTTCGCGAAGTTCCTTAATTAAATAACCTCTTTTCTCTGGGGGCGTAACCCCGCTGACACTTTTCTGGACACCTACTAGGTTTATAGCATTGATCGTTAAGTGACGAATATCTTGATAAGTAGCATATACTCACAGTAGGATCGGGATCCAAATATCATTGTATGATAATGTTGAAGGAATCCTACCAACATTCATCAAACTCCAAATGGTATGCAACTCTTTGCAAATTTCAGTTTCTTTAGAAATTCCCGATATATATTTCTGCCCCATGCTCTTATGACCTTGGCGTTAGGTCAAAATGTCATAAGTCACATGTCAAGTTCTACCCATCATTATCTTGTCAATTTGAACCCATCCGTATATATCCTTGACGTTCGGCCAAAATGATAATACGACTGTCCCAAACTAACTCATCTACCTATGCAACAAATGAATACCCAGTAGCTACCAAACACTATGCCTTGGCGTTAGGTCAAAATACATAGCTTGAATACTACTGAATACCCAGATGAAATGACGGAGGGCTACGAATGGTTTTGGCGAAACCGTGAACGTAGTGAACTTGATATAACCGAAGGAACCTGATAGATTTTAAAAGGAGTGGTTAAAGCTCCGCATTTAAAAATATCTGTTTTTAAAATTAACCGAGTGGTTTCTTTTAAATTGTTCCAACGATTTAAACTTTGGTTTGTTTTTCTTTGCATTATAGATAATGCATCCCATCATTAACCTATCATTGCAGAAAACAACGAAAATACAACGTCCTCTTATGCCATCCGCATTCGCCACGGGGTCCCGTCATCACCCGTTAGGTTACTTAACTAACGACAGAGCGGGGGCTGGGCTAGCGCGGGTGTAAAACATAAGTGACGTCTAAATAGCTATCATATATATAGATATTTTACATTCGTCTGACGCAATGATATACATTCCAGAACACAGATGAACTTAATTGGATTTGCAAGCAATCCGTATTTCTTTTGAGCCTGCAAGAAAAGACGGATAACACAGTTGTGATGAATAGCCATTACCCCACCCTCGACCCCTACGGGTACGGCAAACTACCCGCCCGGCAGTTTGTGTACCCCACCTTGGGTCAGTCCTAGGAGCATAAACAGTAAAATGAAATAATACAACGGTGGCTACAACCGCAACCTGGATGTGCCCCGCAAAAATAATATTACAACAAATTACATTTACAACAAATGAATTAAATAATAACCCATTGCATAACCCCGGCTATACACCACAACAGTCCAATACAGTTCATATGCACAAACAGATAAAACCATTACAGAAATGTACAAACCCCTGCCAACCGACATACTAGCAGTTAGGGGAGGTTTACGAACACATTAAACAATCACAGATATAATCCAATATGCAAATACTGTACAATTTCGATCGATTAAACGCATTTAATATTGCTCCAATACTGCTCTGTAAACTTGAAACCTGAGCAAAATTAAAAAATACCAGAAAATCCCAAATATCACAGAGAACCATCACAAGAAAAATGGGTCCCTGAATCGTCAAAACGGCGGCGGATCCGCGGCGGGAACAGTGCTATGCGCCGCGGATCCGCGGCTCCGTAGGCGATTCAGGGCACCAAATTTTTTGTGTGTTCTACTACTATCATTTTAAGCTTTCTGAACATCCCTGAAAAATTTTTGGACATCATTTTAAAATCGACAGAAAACTGATGTTTTTAGGGTTTTCCGGCTTCGTTTTTCCGTTCGAAATTCGTACAAATTTGCAATTAAGTTATTTATTGTTTAGCGAGGCTCTGATACCACTGTAAGTCGATGTACTACACCCCAATACTTGTGGGGAGGCGGAATTTTCAAAAACGAACTTGTTTAGTGAACGAACATCGACTAACCGCTTGAATCGAAGCTAAACTATAAATAACCAAACACAAAGTGTTTCTAAACTACTGTGTTTAGGGATTATACCTAATGAACCAACTCCTTCGTCTTTACGATCTCCTTGTCCTCCTCGGCCTTCTCTTTGTAGTAGACAATCCACCCGAGAGCAAAACTCCAAGCTTAGCCTCTAAACTTGAGGCAACTAACCTTCTTGGATTGCTAATCAAAGAAGATAGATGAGATAGAGTGAGGGTTATGGATTGTTTAGTCTAGCTAATCCTAGTTCTCAACATATGAGAGGTGAGGATTAGGGTTTGAAGAGAGAGAGCTTGAGGAGAGAGAATGTGTAGATGATAATGATAAGAGAATAGTGAGTCAAGAAGATATATATTAAGCATTTATTTTATGAAGAAAAGAATAAGAAATGAATTTAGCAACCATGCTTGAAAATATCCAGTGATGATTCATTATAATGACAAAAGACTTCTATGAATCATCAAGGTGACTCACTAATCACAATCATTTCATATGCCACCTTAACCTCCTTAGTCACCACCTTCTAGAAGCTTCCCGCATAATTACGAGAACGCCCCTCCTTTCCGCAAAAATACGGAAAAACTTTAGACTGTAAAAATCCAATAACCAGATACCAGTAACTGGCTTAAACCAAAGCCGACTGGTAAAAGCTGTCCGAAAGTCGTACGTGCGTAAACACACGTATGCGTCCGAACCCTTATCGTAAAATCATACGACCTCTATATCGTTTTGCCTGGAATAGGAAACTCTCTGTGTTGGACTCTAGAGACTCGACTACTACGCTGGCAGTGGGTTTAACCACAGACCGCAAGCGGCACTAGCTGTACGTAACGGTCCCCAGGTAGTTGTCGATAAGAAAGCCGATGAGGAAACCCATCCGAACTCCTACTGAGTCTGATGTGACAATCTCCATACAGTCCGGTCCGTTCGTCCAAGACTATCGCATATCGGGCCTAGGGGGGCGACAAGCGTCAGTCCCCTAATAGCGGCATAAGTCGTGTCGGAGGGAAGCCCATTACACCCTGAGAAACTACTGGAACCTACCAGCAAATCTCGCTTGCCCTGGCCAGGGACTTTGCGTAATGGCTCTCTGACACAGCGCGATATCTACTCCCAATACCGGGAGGGACGAATCCTGTCTAACCGCCACTGCCTCCAAGTGCTCGGGACTGCACCCAACTGCTACCTGTTTGCACGACTCCTTTGAGCCGTGGTAGGGTAGCAATCTAAGAACAGTGGGACACACTCGAGGCGAAGTAGCAGTGTCAAGTCTGCGGACTATGCTGTACTCATGTCACCTGGGAACTGTTCACTGACGACTGGTATAAAACCAACCAACAGTTCCCTGTGAGTCCTGTCCGGTGTACCCGTAACCTAACGAGCACCTGCATACTATCTCCAGTACGACGTACTGACGGCTGTGGGACAGACCATCTCCCCAACTGGGATGAGAAGCGTACACACCAGTCTACTCCGGAGTATCGATACTCTGTCTCGATAATCCAACGACCAGGGACCTGAATAAGGATGTGCTTATAGACTACCCAGCCCCCACTAGTGTGACTGCCATCACAACGCTGGTAGACAAGCAAGATCCTAAGAGCTCTATCAATACGTACACTCACATATTAAGATAGAAAAACCAAGTAGCATACTACTATGTTTAGCAAGACTGTTATATACATGTGAATATCCCAAGCTTCCATTAAGTAATATACAAACTAGTATGATACAGTAATGGTCTTCTAGGGTATAAACACTAACATATACATATCTGTGATCTGTAATGTTGATGGTTTGTGGATATGAACTCGGTGGATTGTCGCGGATGAATAGCCGGGGTGGATGTGAGATGAGAGTTTCTTTTTCTTTCATTCATTGTAAAATTTGTAAATTGATGTAATATTATTTGTATAGCCGCACAACCGGGTCGGGGTTGTAGCCGTCATTGTATAATTTCTTTTTACTGTTTTTGCTCCTAGGACAGACCCAAGGTTTGGTGCATAAACTACCGGGTATCTCGAAGTGCCGAGTGGCCTACTCACGGTGTTGAGGGAGGTTGCTTCGCTTCGAGTACTTGGCGGGTAGTTTGCTGCACCCGTAGGGGTCTAGGATAGGGTTTGGCTATTCATCACGACCGTGTAATTCGTTTTTCGTTGCGGGCTCGAACGAATCGCGGATTCCTAGTATATCCAAAGTGTTCATCTGTGATCTGTAATGTCTATCATTGCTATATATCTATATATGATATCTATTTAGGCGTTGCTTATGTTTTTCAGCCGCGCTAGCCCAGCCCCTGCTCTGTCGTTAGTTACGTAACCTAACGGGTGATGACGGGGCCCCGTGGCGAATGCGAATGGCATAAGCGTACGTCATATTTTGGTTGTTTTCTGCAATGGTAGGATTAAATGATGGGACGCATTAAAAGAACTAATGCAAGAAAAATAAACCAAGTAAAAGTCATTGGAACACTTTTAAAACCACTCGGTTCTTTTCAAAAACCAACTTTTTAAACGCGGAGCTTGAACCACTCCTTTAAAAAGCTATCTAGTTCCATCGATTATATCAAGTTCACTACGTTCACGGTTTCGCCAAAACCATTCGTAGCCCTCCGTCATTTCGTATGAATATTCAATAGTATTCAAGCTATGTTTGTTGACCTTCGTCAAGGCATAGTGATTGGTAGCTGTTGGGTATTCATATGTAGCATAGATAGATGCGTTGGTTTGGGACAGTCGTATTACCTTGTTGACCTTCGTCAAGGGTATGTACGGATGGGTTCAAATTAACCTAGATAATGACGGGTAGAACTAGACATGTGACTTATGATTTATTGACCTTCGTCAAGGTCATAAGAGCATGGGGCAAAAATCCACATCGGGAGTTTCAAAAGTACTGAAACTTGCTAACGCTGCATACCATTTGGAGTGTGATGATTCTGGTAGGATTCCTTTGGTTTTGTCATGCAATGATATTTGGATCCCGATCCTATTGTGAGTATATGCTACTCCTCGGGAACTCTGTCACTTAACGATCAATGCTATAAACCAAGTAGGTGTCTAGAAAGGTGTTAGCGGGGCTAAGCCCACAGGGAAAAGAGGTTACTTAATTAAGGAACTTCGTGAAAGCGTTGGAAAACCTCCCTCGAAGTACCGACACTGGCCTGGCTGAACGGTTAAGCAAGTATTGTACGATGAGATTGATCCTGACTAATTCTTCCTTTATGGTTTGAGGAGGGATTCGAGAGACAGTGGGAGCCATCCTGTTTAGATAAATTAAAAACCAATCTAAACTTGCAAGAGCATCATGCTGAGTGTTTTCTTCTCTCTCTCTTAATTGCAGCGACCCAGTGACCGCACCTAGGTTACATCTAGATAATAAAATGACTGAATCTGACTGTTATGACTGGCAAAGGTCTGTCCAGATGTCCATTGCCCATGACAAGCTGGGACACCTCTTGACTAATCCAACCCCTGCCGTCTCAGGTCCAGTTTCCCCTGTCATGGATATTCATATCCGCGACTCATCGGAAAAAGACTGTGCGAAAGCCAAGTGCCTCGTGTTAGCCTCAGTTGATGGTGCATACCAGAGGCAGCACGAGAAGATGGACTTAGTTTCTATCTTCCTCTATAACAAAGATTTATATGGAGAGCAATCTCATATCGCAAGATATGAGACCTCAAACGAATTGCTTCCAGCGAGGTTAGCTATCGGGTCATCTGTAGGGGTAACGTCCTTACAGAGACCAGCTCTTTTGAGCTCTCGGACCTGAAGACCACGTTGAAGAACGGGTCAGATACTGACTTGATTCTACAGTCTTTACCTTCTACCCTGAAGAAACCAGGGAAGTAGAAGGAAAGGGAAGGGCAGAAGTTTCGGGACTGGATGTAGTAAAAGAGGGATGTTCCTATTGTTACAAGAATGAACATTGGCAAAAGGATTGCAGGGCTAGTATAGCCAATAGCCAGAATTCGAAGCATGTTGTGGCTTCGGCTTCAGGTGTGTTTGTAATAGAGAACTGTATGTCAGTTAACCCTACTTCCTGGGTATTGGATACTGGATCAGGATCTCACATCTGTAATTCGTTACAGGCTCTGAGAAACCGTAGGGTTATCAAGAAAGGTGATATGACTCTCAGGGTTGCTAACGGAATGAACATGTATGCTGAATCCGTAGGGGAATATCATCTAGGACTGACAACTGGGCGGATATTGATTCTACACGACTGTATTTATGTACCAGGTACGACTTGTAATATCATATCTGTATCCTTACTTTCTAAGGAAGGATATGATTTTACTTTTGTAAGCGATGTAGTGAACATCCACCTAAATCAAGTTCTGATTGGGTCAGGTACATTACAAAACGGAATATACGTGTTAAATCAAGCTCAGGTTTTCAATGTCCAGAACACACTTAAAAGAAAGTCTCCGGAAACAAATCAGGCTTTCTTATTGCATTGTAGACTGGGTCACATTAATGAGACACGGTTGACAAAGTTACATAAAGAGGGATACTTGAATCCGTTCGAGTATCAGTCTTATGCCACTTGTGAATCTTGTCTCATGGGAAAGATGACAAAGACTCCGTTCACTGGACACGGAGAAAGAGCAAGCGAGCTCTTGGGACTCATACACAGTGATGTGTGTGGTCCAATGTCTACACATGCGCGAAGTGGTTATTCATACTTCATTACTTTCATAAAAGATTCTCTAGGTATGGGCATGTCTTCTTGATGAAGCACAAATCTGAGGCCTTTGAGAAATTTCAGGAATACAAGAATGAAGTTGAAAAACAAACAGGCAAAAGTATCAAGGCACTGAGATCTGATCGAGATGGTGAATACTTGAGTGCCGAGTTTCTGGGCTACTTAAAAGAGAATGGAATTCTCTCTCCGCTTACTCCTCCATACACACCACAACACAATGGTGTATCGGAAAGGAGGAATCGAACCTTATTGGATATGGTTCGTTCCATGATGAGTAAGGCTGAGTTGCCGCGATCTTTCTGGGGTTATGCACTAGAAACAGCTGCATATCTCTTGAACAAGGCTCCAACCAAGACTGTGCCTACCACCCCATATCAGATGTGGAGTGGGAAGAAACCCTGTCTCAAGTACCTTAAGACATGGGGATGTCCAGCTTTTGTAAAAAAGCAGCATGCGGACAAGCTCGAGGCACGCTCAGTACTGTGTAAGTTTGTGGGATATCAAAAGAACTCCAGGGGGTATCTTTTCTATTCCGCAGAGGAACAAAAGGTTTTTGTTTCTCAACATGCCCACTTCTTGGAAACAAAATTTTTAGAAAATCAGATAAGTGGGAGCGCAATAGAACTGGAAGAACTTCCAGAACCATAAGCTATTACTGAAAGCTTGAAGGAACCAGAAGTTTCAAGAGAACCGGACATCCCTACGCCACTCCGCAGGAGTAGTAGGCAGTCTCATCCGCCCGAGAGATACTACGGTTTTCTCATAGACGGGGATAGAGAGGATTGCACTATGGATTATGGTGAGCCTACTAGCTTCCAGCAAGCCATTCAGAGCGGTGACACAGTAAAATGGCTGGATGCAATGCGGGCCGAGATGGAGTCTATGTACACCAACAAAGTTTGGACTTTGG